>BTSY01000002.1:16090439-16690439 GCA_036245785.1 Pristionchus fissidentatus
GAGGGGGGGTGATAGGGGGAGAGGAGAGAGAGAGGGAGAGGGGGGGGGTGATAGGGGGAGAGGAGAGAGAGAGGGAGAGGGGGGGTGATAGGGGTAGAAGACAGAGAGGGATAGGGGGGGTGATAGGGGGAGAGGAGAGAGAGAGGGAGAGGGGGGGTGATAGGGGGAGAGGAGAGAGAGAGAGGGAGAGGGGGGGTGATAGGGGGAGAGGAGAGAGAGGGAGAGGGGGGGGGTGATAGGGGGAGAGGAGAGAGAGAGGGAGAGGGGGGTGATAGGGGGAGAGGAGAGAGAGAGGGAGAGGGGGGGTGATAGGGGGAGAGGAGAGAGAGAGGGAGAGGGGGGGTGATAGGGGTAGAAGACAGAGAGGGATAGGGGGGGGGGTGATAGGGGGAGAGGAGAGAGAGAGGGAGAGGGGGGGGGTGATAGGGGGAGAGGAGAGAGAGAGAGGGAGAGGGGGGGTGATAGGGGGAGAGGAGAGAGAGGGAGAGGGGGGGGGTGATAGGGGGAGAGGAGAGAGAGGGAGAGGGGGGGGTGATAGGGGGAGAGGAGAGAGAGGGAGAGGGGGGGGGGTGATAGGGGGAGAGGAGAGAGAGGGAGAGGGGGGGGTGATAGGGGGAGAGGAGAGAGAGGGAGAGGGGGGGGGTGATAGGGGGAGAGGAGAGAGAGAGAGGGAGAGGAGGGTGATAGGGGGAGAGGAGAGAGAGAGGGAGAGGGGGGGGTGATAGGGGGAGAGGAGAGAGAGAGGGAGAGGGGGGGGTGATAGGGGGAGAGGAGAGAGAGAGGGAGAGGGGGGGGGTGATAGGGGGAGAGGAGAGAGAGAGGGAGAGGGGGGGTGATAGGGGGAGAGGAGAGAGAGAGGGAGAGGGGGGGGGTGATAGGGGGAGAGGAGAGAGAGAGGGAGAGGGGGGGTGATAGGGGGAGAGGAGAGAGAGAGGGAGAGGGGGGGGGTGATAGGGGGAGAGGAGAGAGAGAGGGAGAGGGGGGGGGTGATAGGGGGAGAGGAGAGAGAGAGGGAGAGGGGGGGTGATAGGGGGAGAGGAGAGAGAGAGGGAGAGGGGGGGGGGTGATAGGGGGAGAGGAGAGAGAGAGGGAGAGGGGGGAACTGGGGCTAAGGGATGAATGGATACTCAACCCACTGTTATGTCTCACTCAACTACTCAATATTAGCTCTCTTTCCCTTGTTGTCATCAGTCATTCATGAGAGAGAACACATGATTTCAAACTAGCAGGGATGTGTTGACGTTAAATACACTACGCTCTATGCGTACACTACGCTCTATGCATAGTTCTGCAGGTTCGGTCCAGGGGGACCTCGGTAGCTTGCTTCAGGTACGGTCCAGGGGGAGCTCGGTTGCCGGTTCTAAGTACGGTCCAGGGAGAGCTTAGGATGTTGGGGACTGTAAATCGCTACAAAGAGTGCTGGCTATTTCCGTTGCAAAAGGCTCGTGAGGCTGAGAGCGATCGAAAAAAAGTTGCCACTACGCCACTTCGTGGCTCCGTGGCAACTTTTTTCGATCGCTCTCAGCCTCACGAGCCTTTCACAACGGAAACGCAGGATGCAGTGCGTTCAGAACTTTTAGAACAATTTCAGAGACGTTTCCTGTGATCCCCTACGCTCTCTGAATAATTTTGGAAGTTTTCGAAATTTTCGATTTTTCACGTTAAAACGTGTTAGAACATGTTCAGACACGTTTGTGACATCGCAAAACACTTTTCGTCTGATCCCCTACGCTCTACGAATCATTTGGAAAGTTTTCGACATTTTCGATTTTTGACGTTAAAACGTGTCAGAACACGTTCAAACACGTTTCTGACATCGCAAAACACTTTTCCCGCGATTCTCCACGCTCCCCGGTTCATTTGGGAACTTTATGAAATTTTCGATTTTTCACGTTAAAACACGTTCGGACACGTTTCTGACATCGCAAAACACTTGTCCTGTGTTCCCCTACGCTCTGCGCATCAATTGGACACTTTTCGAAATTTTCGATTTTTCACGTTAAAACGTGTTAGAACACGATCAGACACGTTTCTGACATCGCAAAACACTTCTCCTGTGATCCCCTACGCTCTGCGCATCAATTGGACACTTTTTGAAATTTTCGATTTTTCACGTTAAAACTCGGCAAAACAGGTGAGAACGTGTTTCACGTTGTTCAAAAACGTGTCAGGGCGCATTCTGGCACTTGCGAAAAATGCGGCAAAAGGTTTGCCCGCGGCGGGGGTCGAACCTGGGGGTCTCCGATTCAAAGTCTGGCGCGTTATCCACTTGGCTATGAAATTAGCGGATTTTTATATTAAAATTTTGAAAGGTTTTCTGAGCAGTTATCATATGCAAAAGGTTCTGAGAAGATTGCGCAAATTTTAAGCGATTTATTGCGAAAATGAAAAAATGTCCGTCACGCTGCAACAAAAAAAAAACATACAGACAGACAGACAGACAGACAGACATACAGACACAATCATTTCCTATAGGTGGAGGAATAACCGACAGAAAGGGGTCTGGACGAGAGAGCATGCAAAAGTAAGAGAGTCCCTCTCGATTTCACACACACTCTCACTCTAACCCCTTTCTGTAAGGTTGACGGGACTATGGAATGTTGTGAGAAACGACGACAACATTATTGATTGGATAGGCGGAGATTGAGAGATAGACTGTAGGATAAGAAGAGTTCAAACAGAAAGAAGAGAGAGGAGGGGAGAGATTTGATGGAAGTAGTCAATGGATGGATATAAGCGAGCTGCGTCAATTTTCCTTCGATGAGGAACCTCAATCGAGAGTCAAAGCAGAAAGGATTAGGAGAAGGGTCAGTTTAACTATTTTATCGAGTCCATTAAATTTGATGAAAACCATATTGTGAAAGGCATAAAACAGTATTGAATGGGTAGATTGTAGAGTATGAGATGTGATACCCTGGTCTCATCATTTCGCACACACTCTCTTCACCGGTCAGTGGATGAGAGAGTATGCGAAGTGAAGAGTGCGGTCTCACATCTCACATCTCTAGTAGATTCCTCTGCATTGCACAGTCCTCTCCACTCCCAATTACATGCAATGCATTGCCACAATTCTATTCCGTGTCTCTACTTCATTTCCCTCCAACGTCTTCCCATTATTTGCCGATCTCCACAGGCAGAAAGCATGACAATCAAAAGCAAGCAACAGATGCTTCCCGCACGGATATTATTTGGATACTGTATCATGCAATCGATAATTCAGAGGTCATTGGGTCGATTTCGTCGTTCGATTCCCTCGATGCCACTATCACTCGCTGTTACTTGCTTCTGTGCAAACATCGTCCTGCCAGGGTTTGGTGAGAGAGTTTACTCACTTTGCAATTGGATACACTGTAAGCGCTCTGGTATCTCTCTATAGAGAGTATACCAGTAGTGTACTACTATTCCCACTAGTTGCTCACCTACTCTGGTATTTTCTTCCCACTGGGATCCCAGTGAAAGTGGGCGTGGACGACCCCTCCCACTGGGATCCCAGTCAAAGCCCCCACTGGGATCCCAGTCAAAGCCCCCCAGTGAACGGAGCGCGCGAGCGCAAATCATTGGCACGTTTGAGGCGCGCCGGCATGGCGCATTTGTGGAATTTCGAAATTCCTGAATTTTGCGTTTCGTTGCTGTATATATCGATTTTCATTGAGAGTTTGATGAGTTATAACGTATCGTTATGTAGGCCAAGCTAATAGGTTGATGTTCACTCAATTGCACCGCGTTATTTGCTCGTTTAACTCTTCTTTTACACGATTTGCCTTGAATTCAGGGATTTCAATCGGAGAGTCGTTTGGCTTGGTCGATTAGAGACTGACACCCGATTGATGCAAGATTAATGCTCTCTACTGCCAGAGAAGAGCAATAACGGCGATTTATTGGACAATGAATCAGTGTGAGCTTCACGATTTCTACCTTACGACTTCAATTTTAGTTGGAGGTTGTAATGATGCTCCTTTTTCAGGTAGTGTTCACGACTATGATGAGGAGGATAGAGAGATACTACGAATCTTCGGGATTGGAGCACAGCAAGAGAGCACAGCAAGTAGTTGGTCAATGGTAAGTAGATATTTAGGCATTAATTAGTTTCAAAATATGACTAAAGTAAGCGCAGTTGTTATTTCCACTCCAGTGTTGGCCCAGTGTGTTGTGACTTTTTATTTGGATAGCTACTTGTTTTGTTCTGACAAGAGCAGGCTTACCGTAACCCATGAGTCAACCTGTGCCTACAGTAACCCACTGCAATCGCAAACTGACTTTATTTTTCAAAAGTTTAATTTTATCGATCCTTCATCAACTGTTGACGTACCGTGACCCGTGCGACCCGTTTCGAGACCCCTCAAATAATGTAGATGATTAAAGATGATTATTATTATTGATTAAACGATAAAATCACTTGTTTACGTGATAAGAAATCCATATTTTCAGTGATGACTACGGTACTCCGGCGTCGCAAGAACCAATCTATCAAGCACCGTCGCCCCACATGCCCGACCACTCTGAAGACTACACAATCACTGAGCTGAAATCTAGGTACGGTCGTTTACTTCAAATGCAATTTCGATTTTCCATTGAGAAAATTTACATATTTTTATTACTTTTGTTTGCAAAAAAAACATGTTGTTACTATTAGTGGGAGTGACTAAATTTAAACTTAACTTTATTTTCAGTGGTCAAATGAACTCCATTGACTACCAGGATGCTGCTTCGACCTCGGCCTCGTTCACCGATGACCCCTATTTGAACTACGAATCTAACCAATTCTACAGTTCCGACATCTGAATTAGGGATCATCTTCTTCCACTATAGCTAATGATTGTTATGTTCATTATTCACTCGTTTTCACATTTTCAATGTTGTCAAACGTTCATGAAATAAATATTATGCTTATGACGTCATCGCAATGTGCACCACAGGAATTCTAGCCCCGCCCCCTTTCCCACTGGGATCCCACTGATTTCCCCCACTGGGATCCCAATCACGCATTCTCCCCCACTGGGATCCCAGTGAACCTCCCACTGGTATCCCAGTTCCCCTCCCACTGGGGGAATCACTGGGATCCCACTGGGAAAAAATACCAGAGTATAGGGTAGACTACTAGTGCGCGCACTGGTAGTACTACTAGTGGCCGCGTTCTACAGGTGGTACTACTAGTAGAATCTAGCAATGCGAATATGCTTTATCAATCGATTATCGCAATTAAATGATACAATAGTGATAGTTTGATGACTCATGAGGTCAATATTCTTCTTCAGACGAATATAAATCTCTTCTTCAATAGCCGCGAAAATAATGAGCCATATCGTCCATATTCTTTTCTATTTCTCCGGAAACGATAGAGTAGCTTCTGAAAGGCAATTTTTGAAAGAAAGCGGACCAACCTGCATTCTGACGACATAGTTCCAACATAGTAATATATAAAACCTCCATATTTCAAATGAAAAAGAGCGGTAGATCAATCTGAAATATAAGATATTTAACCATGGCAGAAGTAGAATCAACTCACATCCTTATCGAAGATGCTCTTGATCAAATGAAGTATCTGCATATTAGGTAGCGATAAGGCAAGAAATAGACGAGAAAATCGGTAAACCAGCCAAACAATTGAAGAAAACGTTGAAATGTGCAATTCCGCACTAGCGCCTCACTTGCGCGCTTCTCGAGCGCACCAACTCACCTAGAGCGTGAACTAGTGGTACTACTAGTGGATGCCACTAGTGGTACTACTAGTGAGATGAGGCCCGGGTATGCCCGGCCTAGGATGAGTGATGTCATCACTCACATAGAGGGGATATCACTATATTATCTCAGAGGGGAGAACTTCGAAATGATCCGACAACCCTCCATTTCATTCTCGTTGACGACCTTTTCCCCTTCTAAATGCACCTCCCATTTATCTTCCATCGAGCCAATTGCTCATAGAGAGAATGTGGAGATAGAGAATGAGTCTGGAGAGAGAGAGAGAGCGGGAAATCTCTGCAGGCGAAATCTAATCTAGTTCAAAACAATCTTCAAAAACATCCCGTAATTTTTTTATCTAATCTAGAACGCAACCCGATGTGAAGTCACACATTTCATAACGAGAAAATCAAAATCTGGCGAAATCAATTAGATATGTCTTGGATGTGATTTCTTTCCCTACTCCCGACTGAAGTTCTATTGAATTGCAGGCACTCTAATCTCGGCATTTTCTCTAATTTCGTGTGCGGATGGTTCATATTCGGGAGTGCTCATCAATATTCTCTGTGCTTTTCTCCAACTTCTCACTGCTCCTCTTATAATCGGAGTCAGTTGTCAACATTGTTAGGCAGAAAAAAATAGTTCCTCATGGAAATTGAATCCGAAAGATGTCTGAAGTGAAGTCACAACATTCTAACGTGCTTCTTTCCCAAGCCAAGATTCCCCTCTTATCCCAACCATTGCAGATAGTGTGGTCATGGCACTGGGGTATTCTCTTCATTCAATTAGCTCGTCAATGGTGGACTCCCGTCGAAAGACGATCTTTCTCCATTGATTGTTGTCCCTGCTCATCCTGTTAGACCCATTGCGTCACCTGTATGTAATCGGTTACATCCCGTAGCACGCCCTATCTTGCATGTATTATAGATACTGATGAAGCCCTGATCCATCCTAGAATTTCGTTGTTTTTTTTCATTTCAAATCTACACCTCACCCTTCATTAAGGACATCCTAAATGGGAATAACTACAAGCCCTATCCTCCATAATATTCTTGCTGATTACAAATACCGGCACTAATACGTATTCAGTACAACACCACCCAGAATTGCATAGTAGTTCAGCAGAAATGGGAGTTCCTTCCTTCTCTTCCATTCATATTCTCTCTTTTTCTCTCTGCATCCCATCTCATCCATATCCACATCGCCTCCTCACAGAACAGAGTGATTGAGTATTGATAAAGCTTCTATTCCATCCCTCCTTCCGATGAATACCAAATAAGAAGAAGTGAGAACAAGTGCACATTCCATTCTATTCCCTCTTCTCACAATGTCCTTTGTGACCTACCTCTTCATCCTTCGTCTAGTTCTCTCCCTGTCCTCTCGTAACTTCTATCCTCCATCTAAAGACCATCTCTGGAATCACACTTCATGTCTACAGGGAGATATAGCCACGGATCCCACTCACAATTGTCACGGTGCCAAATTCGCCCTGTCAAGGGGATTGTGAGTTATTCTGCCACATTCACTGCCTCTATCCTTTCTTTCAGAAAACTAAGCATATACGTTATATCTCAAAAGGGATTGATTCAACCTGATAGTTTCGGGCACAAGGCGCTAATCTAGAGACGAGATATAAACAATATTTTGTAACCACCGAAGCATCAATCAATCAAAAACCGCAGGCTAATAGAGAAAACCTGAGGCAGTCTGGAACAAACGTGCCCGACTGTCCAAAGATGCATTTCCCAGGGCAAACCCAATTTCGCGAAAAAAATGACCTCTCGAGCAGAAAAGGGCAATCAGAGGAATCAAAAAATGCTAAAGACCTGCAGGTTTATATTCCTGGAAAAATATAGTAAAATTCATTTGAAACCGTCAATCTTACTTTTTCACCTATCCTTAATTCCCTTAATTCTCTCAGTTTCCAACCGTGTTCTCGTCATTCTCATTGTTATGCTGCCCGTGAACCTTCCGACTGGTGCATTCTACCCACTCATCACATTTGGACGTGAGACTACTCCACCGAACAATAATCCATCTATGATATTACATTTATAAAATGATACGATCAAACAAAATGTCGAACTGGGGATTTCCTGTGTTTACCGAGACGAGAGAGCACGCAAAAGCGAGAGGGTCGTTATGGTAAACAACGGAAGTTCGTTATTCGGCTTTTTGGTATGATCGTATCATTTTATAAATGTAATATTACAGTAACTGGGGTTGTCACTGCGATCGCAAACTGGCCTCATGTGTGATCGAGAAGTACGATGCCTTCAATCGATCGCTCCAATGGGCATACTGTACTCCCAAGAGTGAATTCTACTGTGAGAACTACCACCAAATTGCAAATCGTAGGCTAAATACATTTATTACATTCGTCGTTAGGTAAATGCTGAATCTCAACAATTAAAATTGGCTCTAATTCTTGCTTTCGTTAATGAATACATACAACTGCATTGTGCAGTGCTTTGCTAAAACGAGAATTCCATGGAAAGAACTTTGACAAACTATTAATTTACAAGTAACGTTGTCGTTTTGTGACATATTTCAAAGTACGAAAAATATATATATTAATAAAGCTTATAGCGAAAGGAAGCAACGGCATGTTACAAGCTAATTTTGACAATCAGAGATCAAATAATTGGTTACCGGATAAAATTGTTGTAATATTAGTGTAATAGATTAGCTTGATTTTCTTAATTTCTTCTTCGGAGATTCAATAACTTCCTCCTCCTCAGACAAATCACTAATTTCATGCACGGGTACCTGCAAGAAATACTCATGTTTCATAGAGCTTTAAACGTTTTTTTTAGAAAACGATCTCGGGTTATGACTGAAACTCACAGTTATAATTGTCTCTTCGTCTTCGTATTCATCTCTTCCTTCTTCTCCTATTTCGTCATTCCTATGCAATCGTATTCGATATGCAGCAGGTGCTCTCACTCCTCTGTAGTATCCATAATACAACTCATCGTCACTCCATCGTGCCACCACCTGCAATACAACTTTTTGTTTAGTTGACCCTCCAAATTTATCTAAAGGGGTGTGGACGAGGATGAATTTAAAAATAATCAACAATTGAATCCACTTTTATGTGATATAGCTGTTATCAGTGTAGTACAAACGCGGTCCCGTTTATAAATGCCGAAATAGTCTATATCTCTTTTGCTCCATTGCTGCCCTTCCCACATCGCCGTTACATCTATGCTGGTTTCAAAACGACGTATCGTCTAATTATGATTAAATCCAACTTACGGGAGCGTCAGCCACATGAGTCTTTCCATCACAATCTGCACACCAGCACTCAACGATATCTGTATCTGAAATTAACATTCTACACTTGCACTATTAGCCCGTTCAACTTTTGTACCTTATTCTACACCTATAAACCAAGGCTACAATCAAGCGGAGCGTGCGTATCAAAATGACGCTCAATGCGTAGTCGTACAAAGGCATGGGTCAAATAGGTCTTCGCCTGCGAAGATAGGCACTTCTGCACTTTGCATATAAACCGGATTAACGTAGCGAGAGAGTGCAGTACAGACACATGAAGGCCTCTGTCTACATCCCCCGCTCTATGCTAATTGCGAAAAACCCATTTTACCTATGTACAAAGTGATATCTGTTTCTTCTATGCTCACCTTCTACATTAGTGCTCGTAGTTCCATCTCCAAATAGTACAATGCATTGTCTCTCACTACTTCCTTCATCTTCTCCTTCTTCTGCTTCTTCTTCTTCATATCCAATCACTTTTCCTCTCATCATCGATTCATTTCCCACATCCACACACACTTCTTTCTCCAGAGGAACGCGTGTCGTATCTGCAATGAAAGGAATCCATTACATTTATTTTTTGCGTTTGTTTTTCTTTTCTTTAAATGCATTAGACACCTAATTTCAGATATGAATGAGCTTCAATAAATTCCATTAAATCTGTTTAAAGGGACCTGGTACTGCAAATGAAGTGAATTTCAGATAAAAGAGAATTTTCTTCCGATTAGAATGCAAAAACCCGCATATTTTTACGATTTTTTTGAAATTAGTTATGAATTTTCAAAGGCCTCATTTTTGGCTGAAATGACCCGGCACTACTGTGTTTAGCCGCTAAACACAGTAGCGCCGGGTCATTCTGGCCTGAAACGGGATCTTTGAGAATTCATAACTAATTTCAAAAAAATCGTAAAAATATGCGGTTTTTTGCGTTTGAATCGGAATAAAATTCTCTTTTATCTGAAATTCAATTCATTTGCAGTACCAGGTCCCTTTAAAGTACCAGAATCTCTGTTATCTTCTTATTCTTTACGAAACTTCTCCAATAGAATGTTCAACTCACGAGGATGTTTGTGACAGTGAAGAGTGATTAGCAATGGAAAATTTCTTATCTCGATTCGCATTCCAACCTGTGATTAAATTTTCCTTGCAGAAAAAAACAATATCGAGAACATGTATGTGTCAAATTGAGGCCTAGTTTTGTTAATTCAATAATTGATACCTCTCTAGCACAAGTGAGATGAGCAATTTCGACTTCGGTGTCGGGTTCTGATGCGCACTCTAAACACGAGAGAAGTCCCTCACCAGGCAACTGAAGCAACACACTCGATAATAGATGTAGTTGTAAAGTAATCCAAACAAATTAAATTCATAATTCAACCGTACTCTGCATATTCCACATTGAAAGCGGTTTGTGATGGTGTCTGCAGCCGTAACTGCGTCTCGATAGATTGGCATGGAAATGAGGCTGAAAGAGATGTACACATTATCGAGATACTGGAGATATCCATTATGATGAAATGAGTTAAAACTAAAACATACAAAAAAATTGAAACGGAACTTCGGGCACTTTACAAAACACAATCAGTTCCCCGGATACTAATTATTCCGAATGAAATTACCAACAAATATTTGCCTGCTGAACTTCCATACAATCTTTGAAGTAGTGCCGGGACATTTAAAAAATACCTTAATAAGTCTTGATATCCAGCCATGTATTTGGGAGCTGGAGTGATAAAGACTTGATTTCGCTTACGAAGAGGTGAGAGGAAGAAGGAACTAAAGGGCAGTTACAAATCGAAGAGGTGAGAGGAAGAAGGAACTAAAGGGCAGTTACAAATCGCAATCTTTCATATAAACTGGTACTAACTCAAAAAAGCAACAAAAGCCCAAGATGTTAAAATTAATGACAACAAAATCTCCATATATATTGTAATGCTACCGCAAATCATTTTCCTTATAACGTACCCTCTATGTGCGAGTGCACAAGATACATGGACGAAGCATGGACTCCTTCCCACTGTCGCTCTCACATATGCTCCACCTCGTAGTTCACACAAGACACAAGTAACCGATCGGATACTGTAATGGATGAATGAGGATGATAAGAGGCGTAGTCGACTAACCGAATATCTTCCTTCTGCACACATCTCACACATTTCCATTCCTTTCCTTCTTCTTCTCCCTTCTTATCATAATATCTCCTCGATGCATAGCAATACTCGTGCACACTCACTCTGCAACATTCAAATACATACAAGATTTACTCTCCCCCATTCATGTCAAATCTGAGGGAAAGAAAATATTTTAGTATTATCGCTTGAATAAGCGGCAATTAAAACTGGGCCTGTTTTAAAAGTTGAATAAAGAAACAAATACTCACTGGCAATTGTCACATACGAGTATTCTATCTTCCTTGGGATCGAATATCTCATCCTGACTGCTACTCCCTTCCCCTCCTCCTTCTCCTCCTCTTTCTCTTTCTACTTCATCCCTCTCATCTTCATCAATCACACTCTCATCACAATCATAACTACTCATTTCTCTCTTCGTGAATAAATTGCGAGTGACGAAACGACGAGAACTCAAATATTGTAATGCCATAGTTGAAGAGAAAATCAATAACGACCCTGCTTCCAATATTGAAACAAAACGGAAAAAATGAATGTTCAATATACCGTACCTCTTGGGTACTTCTCCCTTGTATACACAACATTCTTCGGGGAGGAACACTTCACAGACGGCACAATGGGGAAAACATCTACTTCTGCGTCTGTTATGCAGTCGCTCCTCATATAGATTATTCTCGATATTCGCCTTCCTCCATTCTGATACACAATAAGTTATATACGAGATGTGTCAATCCAATTTTTAAAAAAATCAAATACCAACAGTCTTCTGTTCAATAGTCCTCTCCTCTCCTACTCATTTCTTAACCACCCTTCTACGATATTCGATGTCCAATCAATAATACCGTACTCACTAGGAACTTCCAATTTGTACTGTTTTCCTCTCGTCTCAGCATCGGCTTTCTTCAGATCAACTTCCGTAGATGTCCAGTATTTATTCCATTTCTCGAATTCTGCTTCTCTGTATTTCTTCACATAACGGCGAACATCTATCAACACGGCGTCTTTCTTGCATCGGCACATCTGAACACACACAAGGACATTATTTGATCTCTTCCTGCTAAATAATAGTCTCTCTTAGCACCATAGACTTTCGTTATGAAATCGTGCGACGTTATTTCGTATCGGAAGAAAATGTCTACTTACCACACAACTCATGGCGAAATCAATCCATCGATGAGAAGCGAAATTGGTAGACTCCGCTATGTTGAGACCCGTGTTGTATCCCATGTGATAACCCTGAGAGATAAACACTATTTCCTCGTATAATCGTTTGCTCACTGGGCCTCCTCGAACTTTGATCCATTTCAAGCAAGAATAAATAGCTAACTCGAGGGAAAGTGACGACGAATTCATTCTTGCGTTGAGTTGTTGTTGAATATGCAATTCCGTACTGACGGAGGAGATCGGGATGGACTATGAAGTTCTTGTGTCTGAAAAAGAGAATTAGAGATATGCAATTGTCAGATATGATGCAGATCTCATATCGTTCATTCACAACTCACATGCAATCTAGCAATATCAATTGATCGTTAAATATGCCACGTCAAAAGTGGTATTACTTCCAGTCTTCGATTATTTTCTTTTCTCTCGAGCGGACATGGGCTGGGATGTACTTAGCAATAATTCCCTCCCGGTTTTGCCACAAACAAACCCGATCTAGGTGCAAGTCGTCACGGACCGTGAGAGTCATAGGTCAAATGAGGTTCTCGCAGATATTTTGTGCAGAAATGCCTAAAACCGCACGCCAAAGTGCACCTCGCCCTATTTTCAACAAATGTGTCAAAAACTAAACTTTTTTTTCCAAATCTTTTCACAGTGTGCACCGGCAATTTTTTTAAAACGTCAAATTTCCAAAACACTCATATTCAGATCTTCTTAACTCGTCAGAAACTAAATTTTTTAAAATCCTTTCACTGTGTGTACCAGGACTACCACACGATGCTTTATGAGCTTATGAACTAATTTTAGAAATCGAAGTGCGCCGGCAACTGTTACTTTTCTCAAAATAGTTAAATTACCAAAACAACTCACATTCATATTGTTGTAACTCGGTCAAAACAAAGTTTTTTCTCAAATCTTTTCACTGTGTCCAGAAGGACAACCAGGCGATGCTTTATGAGCCCATGAACTAATTTTAGAAATCGAAGTGTGCCGGCAACTGTTACTTTTCTCAAAATCGTTAAATTACCAAAACAACTCACATTCATATTTTTGTAACTCGGTCAAAACAAAGTTTTTTCCAAATCTTTTCACTGTGTCCAGAAGGACAACCAGGCGATGCTTTATGAGCCCATGAACTAATTTTAGAAATCGAAGTGCGCCGGCAACTGTAACTTTTCTTTATTTGTATATCATTTTTAAGCCTGTATTGACAATAGATGCCTCAAGACGATATTTTCGTAGATTATAATGACCTCGGCTTCACAGAAAAGTAGGTTAGACATCATTTTGAAAATATCGATTTTTCGATGTTTCTCAATTTTTGACATTCGAAGCAATTTTTCGAGTTTAGATGTACCCATTTTTATATTTTCTGAAATTTTTATTTGACTATATTTTGGATGCTCTTTCATTATCTGTGAAGAACGTCATGGAGTTCGTCCATCTTAGAAGTCTTACGAATTTTTGAAAATGCAAAAACTCGAATTTCTTTCGATAACTTTTTTATTTATTTCTTGCCAATTTTTATGTCAACACAAAATTTATTCGCCATATTTTTGCGGATTTTTTGAACACCACGCCGTCATTGTAACTTCATTTTGACTCGAGTTATGATGATTCCGGTGTTGGAGCCGGAGATTTCCTAAAAGCCGGCTCTGGACCTGGGACCGGGATAAATCGAATTCTCGTCGCCTGGGTACTCTAATATAAAAGTTTGGTCGAAATCAAAAATGCTTTTTCGAAAATTGTTCCTCAGAGGGCCTGTTTACATACGATCTCTCGTGATACCTCTCATAATATATTTGTAACTCGGTCAAAACAATTTTTTTCCAAAACTTTTCACTGCGTCCAGAAGGACAACCAGGCGATGCTTTATGAGCCCATGAACTAATTTTAGAAATCGAAGTGCGCCGGCAACTGTTATTTTTCTCAAAATCGTTAAATTACCAAAACAACTCACATTCATATTTTTGTAACTCGATCAAAACAAAGTTTTTTTTCTCAAATCTTTTCACTGCGTCCAGAAGGACAACCAGGCGATGCTTTATGAGCCCATGAACTAATTTTAGAAATCGAAGTGCGCCGGCAACTGTTATTTTTCTCAAAATCGTTAAATTATCAAAACAACTCACATTCATATTTTTGTAACTCGGTCAAAACAAAGTTTTTTTTCCAAATCTTTTCACTGTGTCCAGAAGGACAACCAGGCGATGCTTTATGAGCCCATGAACTAATTTAGAAATCGAAGTGTGCCGGCCAATGTTACTTCTCTCAAAATCGTTAAATTACCAAAAACAACTCACATTAATATATTTGTAACTCGGTCAAAACAATTTTTTTCCAAAACTTTTCACTGCGTCCAGAAGGACAACCAGGCGATGCTTTATGAGCCCATGAACTAATTTTAGAAATCGAAGTGCGCCGGCAACTGTTATTTTTCTCAAAATCGTTAAATTACCAAAACAACTCACATTCATATTTTTGTAACTCGATCAAAACAAAGTTTTTTTTCTCAAATCTTTTCACTGCGTCCAGAAGGACAACCAGGCGATGCTTTATGAGCCCATGAACTAATTTTAGAAATCGAAGTGCGCCGGCAACTGTTATTTTTCTCCAAATCGTTAAATTATCAAAACAACTCACATTCATATTTTTGTAACTCGGTCAAAACAAAGTTTTTTTTCCAAATCTTTTCACTGTGTCCAGAAGGACAACCAGGCGATGCTTTATGAGCCCATGAACTAATTTAGAAATCGAAGTGTGCCGGCAACTGTTACTTTTCTCAAAATCGTCAAATTTACAAAACCACTTATATTCATATTTTTGTAACTCGGTCAAAACAAAGTTTTTTTTCCCAAAATTTTTACTGTGTCCAGAAGGACAACCAGGCGATGGTTTATGAGCCCATGAACTAATTTAGAAATCGAAGTGTGCCGGCCAATGTTACTTCTCTCAAAATCGTTAAATTACCAAAAACAACTCACATTAATATATTTGTAACTCGGTCAAAACAAAGTTTTTTTTCCAAATCTTTTCACTGTGTCCAGAAGGACAACCAGGCGATGCTTTATGAGCCCATGAACTAATTTAGAAATCGAAGTGTGCCGGCAACTGTTACTTTTCTCAAAATCGTCAAATTTACAAAACCACTTATATTCATATTTTTGTAACTCGGTCAAAACAAAGTTTTTTTTCCCAAAATTTTTTACTGTGTCCAGAAGGACTACCAGGCGATGCTTTAGGACCCTATGAACTAATTTTAGAAATCGAAGTGCGCCGGCAACCGTTACTTTTCTCAAAATCGTCAAATTTACAAAACCACTTATATTCATATTTTTGTAACTCGGTCAAAACAAAGTTTTTTTTCCCAAAATTTTTACTGTGTCCAGAAGGACTACCAGGCGATGCTTTAGGACCCTATGAACTAATTTTAGAAATCGAAGTGCGCCGGCAACTGTAACTTTTCTCAAAATCGTTAAATTACCAAAACAACTCACATTCATATTTTTGTAACTCGGTCAAAACAAAGTTTTTTTCTCAAATCTTTTCACTGTGTCCAGAAGGACAACCAGGCGATGCTTTATGAGCCCATGAACTAATTTTAGAAATCGAAGTGCGCCGGCAACTGTAACTTTTCTCAAAATCGTTAAATTACCAAAACAACTCACATTCATATTTTTGTAACTCGGTCAAAACAAAGTTTTTTTCTCAAATCTTTTCACTGCGTCCAGAAGGACAACCAGGCGATGCTTTATGAGCCCATGAACTAATTTTAGAAATCGAAGTGTGCCGGCCAATGTTACTTCTCTCAAAATCGTTAAATTACCAAAAACAACTCACATTAATATATTTGTAACTCGGTCAAAACAATGTTTTTTCTCAAATCTTTTCACTGTGTCCAGAAGGACAACCAGGCGATGCTTTATGAGCCCATGAACTAATTTTAGAAATCGAAGTGCGCCGGCAACTGTAACTTTTCTCAAAATCGTTAAATTACCAAAACAACTCACATTCATATTTTTGTAACTCGGTCAAAACAAAGTTTTTTTCTCAAATCTTTTCACTGCGTCCAGAAGGACAACCAGGCGATGCTTTATGAGCCCATGAACTAATTTTAGAAATCGAAGTGCGCCGGCAACTGTTATTTTTCTCAAAATCGTTAAATTATCAAAACAACTCACATTCATATTTTTGTAACTCGGTCAAAACAAAGTTTTTTTTCCAAATCTTTTCACTGTGTCCAGAAGGACAACCAGGCGATGGTTTATGAGCCCTTGAACTAATTTAGAAATCGAAGTGTGCCGGCCAATGTTACTTCTCTCAAAATCGTTAAATTACCAAAAACAACTCACATTAATATATTTGTAACTCGGTCAAAACAATTTTTTTCCAAAACTTTTCACTGCGTCCAGAAGGACAACCAGGCGATGCTTTATGAGCCCATGAACTAATTTTAGAAATCGAAGTGCGCCGGCAACTGTTATTTTTCTCAAAATCGTTAAATTACCAAAACAACTCACATTCATATTTTTGTAACTCGGTCAAAACAAAGTTTTTTTTCCAAATCTTTTCACTGTGTCCAGAAGGACAACCAGGCGATGCTTTATGAGCCCATGAACTAATTTAGAAATCGAAGTGTGCCGGCAACTGTTATTTTTCTCAAAATCGTCAAATTTACAAAACCACTTATATTCATATTTTTGTAACTCGGTCAAAACAAAGTTTTTTTCCCAAAATTTTTTACTGTGTCCAGAAGGACTACCAGGCGATGCTTTAAGACCCAATGAACTAATTTTTTTCTTCTTTAGGACCCTATGAACTAAGTCGAAGTGCGCAGGCAAATGCTATTTTTCTCAAAATAATCAACTTTCCAAAATCTCATATTCAGATTTTCATAACAAGACGAAAATATACAGATTTTCATAACTACACGAAAAATACTTTTCCCCCAAAACTTTTCACAGTGTGCACCAGGACAACCACGCAATAGTTTATGAGCTTATGAACCAATTTTAGAAGTCGAAGTGCGCCGGCAAATGTTATCATCGCTAGCGAAAACCTATTCAACCACGGTGAGGGTCTGATCCAAAACCGTGACTCACGGTTTTGGATCAGACCCTCCCGATTTTTGTTTAAATTCATCAGGTTATGTCTCCGAATCTCCCGCTTTTTTTACTTCCAGCAGCACTCCTTCCCTATCTAATCTCGTCGGACAACACAGTTAGACCGCTCAATATTGAAGCAATTACCTGAGAAAAGCTTCGCATCCTAGTGCATCTTCAGGGAATAATTGACTCAGCAATCGTTCAAACATATCTGCAGCCTCGGGAGGAATCGACCACCAGTGCTAAAGAATCCGTATTTAAGCTTTTCTTTTACAATTTCGTGGACAAAATAATTAAAGGGCTTGTTTATTTTAACATATTTTTAAAAAAACAATATGTTCAACAATGAAATATTAAGGTACTTGTTGACAACCTTGGGTGCTCCGTAGTGCAGATAGTTGATAGAGTAGAGATCTACATCTTCTGCATGCCAAGGGAACATTGTCCGCCACATTCCAAAGTAGAGATACGTTGTTGTCACTCCCGATATACTCTGAAAGGCATCAATACAGCATCGAGCAAGATTAGTCGAACAGAATTAATCAAGGATATTAAAGCTAAAGGACATTAAAGAATGATCTGCGCCCTATAAGCGACACTGATAAATATTGAATTGTATTGTATTAAGAGAGCATCCACGAGAGGCCGGGGCGCTTGGGGAATATCCACGGATGTCTTTTTTGCAACCTATCCCAATAACTTGGGGGTGAAGTCAGTATCACGAATGCTGATATTAGGCCAAGTAACTAAGCTTCTGGGTCCCGCACCGAAAAGTTACAGTAACCCCACCTTCCGATATCGATTTTTTTGACATTTTAAAAAGTAGGTTTTTATAGGTTTCCTAGGTGTATTTTGCGAAAAAAATAACAATGAAAATATTTTCGAAGCGATAGGAAATCGATGAAGGGTCAAAATTTCAATTTTTCTCTGTTTTTCGACCGTCCTGAAAAAAAATTGCCCATCTATTGACAACGATTTTACGATTTTTGGAATCCTCGCCGAAAACTACATCGGATAGACTACTTCATGGACTCCGGGCTTTGGGGGCGATGTACGTAAATGTGGTCTGAATGTTCGGATATTAGCCAACTGTCGCGTACATGGCGATATTTCTCACCCTGATTGCGAAATATCACGTGTATCAAGTGATATATTATTTGCCTACGATTCTGTGAACATGGCTGACACAATTATGTCATCGCTAGGTTGAAAATTTTTCAACATTTTTTTCGACCATGAACCCGGGTTCATGGAATTTTCGAAAAAACTTTTTTTCTCAAAAGTCGATGTACTTGTTTGAAATGTGTTCAATACTTGAAATTTAATATGTGTGCACCGTTTTTGATTATGGATATTGTAATAATTGACTGTCGTGGTGCAAACTACGAAAGATGAACACCAAGTAAAATTCAACGCAAACACATTAATTCTGGACGTATATGGCTATTTTATCGCCAAATACGGTGCATACATAATAAATTTCAAGTATTTAACACATTTCAAACAGGTACATCGACTTTTGAGAAAAAAAGTTTTTTCGAAAATTCCATGAACCCGGGTTCATGGTCGAAAAAAATGTTTAAAAAATTTCAACCTAGCGATGACATAAATGTGTCAGCCATGTTCACAGAATCGTAGGCAAATAATATATCACTTGATACACGTGATATTTCGCAATCAGGGTGAGAAATATCGCCATGTACGCGACAGTGTCGGCTAATATCCGAACATTCAGACCACATTTACGTACATCGCCCCCAAAGCCCGGAGTCCATGAAGTAGTCTGTCCGATGTAGTTTTTGACGAGGATTCCAAAAATCGTAAAATCGTTGTCAATAGATGGGCAATTTTTTTTCAGGACGGTCGAAAAACAGAGAAAATTGAAATTTTGACCCTTCATCGATTTCCTATCGCTTCGAAAATAATTTCATTGTCATTTTTTTCGCAAAATACACCTAGAAAACCTATAAAAACCTACTTTTTAAAATGTCAAAAAAATCGATATCGGAAGGTGGGGTTACTGTAACTTTTCGGTGCGGGACCCAGAAGCTTAGTTACTTGGCCTAATATCAACATTCGTGATACTGACTTCACCCCTAAGTTATTGGGATAGGTTGCAAAAAAGACATCCGTGGGGTATGTCCGGCTTCTCGTGGATGGTCTCTTAAAACCATTTTGATATCTAATAAAAAGGCATACTATTTGCAAATTTTTTCTCTCATACTCTAACAAATTAATTAACAACTAACTGCTCCATCCTTGAGATCATCGAGAATAGTTCCGAGTTTTGCCATATTGAGTGTTTCCACTCCCTCGTCATACAAACTCCCTTCAGTATCCGCTCCGTACACGGGATTAGGCAGATTCTCCTTTTGGAAGCACTCCCACATCAATCTGCATTAGACACATCACTCATGTACCCTACCATTATCCTATCTACAATATCCCACTCACTTATCGATATCTTCTCTTTTCTCTCCCCTCACTCCACTCAATTTCTTGTTCTTTGCATATTTCTGCAGGTCGCTCCATGTCAGTTGAGTCCTCAAATTAAGAATTGGCTGACGGGAATATAGAATAAACCCAGTTACATTTCTCTCTCTCAATAATATCACTAACAATCACAAGTATTCACAAAAAATCAAAATGTCTTGATTCCTTCGTAGCTATGGATGTATGGTAACCCTCCCAAGTCTAAGTACCGGCTCTCAGAACAAAAATAACATTTTAAAAATGGGAAAATAACATGAATATATAATAATATTGGACCTATGAAAAAGAGCCGTAATAACGTGATTATCAACCCGTCTGGTTTGCTCGTAAATGAATATTCATCGGAATGGTTTGAAAAATATGAAAAGCATTTTTCGAAACCGAAAAAGTTAACTACCTACTGAATTCTCTTAAATTAATTTTAATTTTGTACAGCTTTTCCTTGTGACCGCTCATATGAGAGACTATTACAAATTTACGAGCACTCGTCCGAAATAATAAAACGTTCCGTTGATAATGCGTGCTAAACAACAGATACGGCTGCGAGAAAGCATGGCAAAGTGAGAGACACGTCGAGGTATAGAAAGAGAGTACACCACCAGTAGTCCATTTCATGAACGTATCATTTTAAAATTGTAATATCTGAGTCGATCGAAATATGGCCGTACAGGCAAAAGCTAACATGTGCTGAAATGATGCTCCTAGGGTAAAAATTGGCCGTAGAGACCGAAAATGACCATAAGAAGTTTCATAGATCAAACCCGGCTGAGATATGTTTCATCACATGTCCAAAAGTGAAATTTTCAATTTTGGAAGAACGCATCCAAACCCCACACATAGCTATATTTTCTGAATGCTCGTGCAATAAGGAACATTTTTCATGTTATAACTAAGTTTAGAACTCGCACTTCCAAAAAGTTATATTTTTTTTGAATATTCAAAATTGAAATTTCGATATTTCATCATTGCCCAAAGCACTTCTAAGTATGTTCATTCGATTGCGCGTGCAAATTTACCCCCGTACGCACGAAATAAGCAAAATCGAGGTGATGGGTCGAGTCGAATTTCTTTCCTGAACATGCGCCGCCGCGCCAACACGCGATGCAGCACGCGACGCGTGCCTCAATGAAGTAAACAACTAGAATCTTTTCGGTGTTAAAATTACAACTTCGATGTGGAAACACTATTGCCTATGCAAATTCACTCGGAATCGGCAAGAAAATAAATCTTTCGACAATTTCCGAAAATCGGGATTTTGTGTGTTTTATGTAATTTTTAGATGTGGTGTCGATGTGAAATGTGCAGGAAACACATTCCAACCAAATTAATATTATCGGAAATGTTCGTAGGAACCATGTGGTGGACAGATTCCGCATGAAACTATTGCTCCTGCATTTTTCAATCGTAGCAATATACATACGATCAAATTAATTCTACAAATTCATGATTATTCGTGTTTAGTGAACATTAGTAAACGAGGCAAGTTAAATTTTGATGTTTACGGAAAAGATTAGGGCAAAATAAGAAATATACAGACAAGTCTACCATTTTTTTTTTTGAATTCCAAATATCACCTCAGAAAATGTGAAGAACCATTGTTGAAAGTTGTTTCTATGAATATAAGCGGAGTTTTTTCGTCCTACAAAGCCTATATATATATATATATATATATCTTCAAATAAATTCCAGGCATTGTTAACGATGTTTTAACTATATTGGAAGAAAATTTGAAGGGAAACAACAATCAAAACTTATTTTAAACGATATATGAGTTTGAAGTTTAGTACTTCAAATTTCATGTTCACGATAATTAGTCACCGAAATTGTAACCACTGAAATCTGTAGCTGTTTGTAATTGGTAATTCCGAGAGAAAATTAAATTTTGGATTTTCAGATATTCGATACTTTTATAGGCTATTTTTACGTTTAAAAATATATGTCTTCGAATTCGACATTTCTTAACCACTAGATGTAAAATTCGATGTAGAATCAAATTATTTTAAACGCGCGATTCCTCCACTTATAGGAAATCATTGTGTCTATCTGTCTGTCTGTCTGTTTTTTTTCTCGTTCGCGTGACAGACATTTTTTTCTCATTTTCCTTATAAATCGCTTCAAAATCGCGCTATCTTCCCAGATCCTTTTGCATATGATAACTGACCAGAATAGCTTTCAAATTTTACAAAATTTAATTAGCCAAATCCATAGCCAAGTGGGTTACGCGCCAGAATTTGAATCCGAGACCCCCAGGTTCGACCCCCGCCGCGGGTAACCGCCGCGGGCAAGAATATTCATTTACGAATTTTAGAGAACTTTGAAAAAGTTATGATTTTTTTGAATATTAAAAATTCTGACAGTCTGCATTTATACATGGGAGGGCTTACGGGCAAAGATGAAGATGCCTACCCTCATTCTAAGCTCGGTTTTTAAACCCTACCCACATTTTGGCTTTTGAGAGAAAACAATTAAAATCCTAACCCACATCTTTGCATATTAATGGCTAATTTTGAACAACCCTACACATATTTTCGACTTTTTCCTACCGTTTTTTTCATACAATTTCTCAGCATGGTACATAGAATATTGCGCATACGGAGAATAGTCTTACTTGTATACGGTAACATCCTTTGTGTAGCACTTCTGCTTGTTTCCACTCATGAATGTCTCAGTCACTGGCCTGTTATTCTATCAATTTTGCATATCAACAGCTCATGATAATTATACTCACATCATGCGAGTCACATTTCATTCTTAGTAACTAAACATCTCGACTCACCTGGTTATTTTTGTATCTCCAATCAGATTGTTAGTGTATCCTTTCTTCCTCGGTTTCCATCCCTCAGGTGGAACAATCTAAAATATGAAATGAACATATGCTAATTCTAGTATCTCATTCACACGTAATCGTTGCATCACCCAATCCATCAATTTCGTATCTATATATTCATATCAACTCTTCCAAATACATTCTTTCCCTTTTCTTCCAATGGGAGACTCCTTCCAATTGTTTCTCAGTCCTACTCCCTGCTGGGAGGACTCCACTCTACTCCATCTCTGTCATGCCTCGTTAATCTCTTCACTCTCTCCTTATCCCCACCAATCTATCGTTTTTAGCGGCCTCTAATAGGTGAGATATCTATCGCGTCTCTTAGCACCTCAATCACTGTAGCCCGTGGGAGAGATCTTCTCGTGTAAACTCCGCCCAAAATCTAAACAATCGACAGTATACTCCATCCACTTACGCGCACCGCCTCTTAATATATGCATGTCCAACTATTTACATAATAGATGATTAGACAGTAGATTGTCAATGCCCATAACTTCCTTTCTGTCATCCTTCCTGTCCACTCACCTTTATGACTCCACATCTACTTCCTGCATGTGTTTCCTTCTCAATAGTCTCCATCATTTGGGAGAAGTTCTTAATCTCCTCAGTCGTGGGATAGAAAGTGAATGAGGATGAAGTGCCCTCGCCACTGTCGTCACTCGTGTACTGCATCTTCTCAAATAGTTAACAATTACAAATTGAGATATTCATCCAATATTATAAAATTACAATTTATTATTTCTCGATTAATGAGTCACAAACTTTGAGTTTTTTTCTACAGCTCTTTTAAGTGAATGGATTTAGTCTACTTACCTCAGAATCCTACTAAATTCTCATATGCCATTCCAAATCTCTCATATCCGGAACCTCTTATCATGTCCCTCTCAGTAGACAGTCATCATGCATTCTGCTTCTTTCATCCATCTCATTCTTATCAGCGCTCTCTCAGTGTCTTTCTATGCACGTGAGAATGCACTCAAAATGGGCAGGTTCCATCTCAACCATTCATCGTTCCCATCTCATCTTACCAAACGTCTCCGTCTATCTATTCTCTCTCTCTTCCTCTCATCTTTTTTCTGTCCTTTCGTCTCTAATCGTTAACTGTTCACTCACACTCTTCCGTTCTCTATTCCCTTCAGTCGGACGAGGGCTCATCCTGCAAGACCCTTCCATTCCATTGCATTGCATTCTCTCCTCACTCACAACAACTCTTCTCTCGTCCTCTTTCAACTCCATCATTCAGATATCATACATGGTCTTCATACCATTCACAACACACTGTCTGTCTCATCTGTTCATAATCAATCTCTTTATTCAGTCTTTCCATCTCTCCTTCTTCTTCTCTTCCTTCTTGAGTCTCTTCTCCACTCATCTCTCAAGGGAGTCTCCTCCCCTTCCTCTCTGCATTGATCGCTCTAGTGGTCGCCCCTTGCATTCGCGTGTCTCTCCCCTCTCCTCCCCTCCTTCTCTTCTCTCCATTCGCTCTCTTTCCCTTCAGTCGCGTCCCTTCCCCCCCTATTCCCCTCTCTTACCCCCTTCCATCCTCCCTCCCCTTCTCCTTCCCATTCCACCCCGACTACTCCCGCTCTTTCAGATACAACTACTGCACAACAATGGCCAAGGGAGCTACTAAAGGAGGCGTCAAGAAAGTCAAGGTATCGTAATTTCCCCTTTAATCGATTAATGGTCTCATATTCTCGTTGTAGGACCCGAATGCGCCCAAGCGTGCCATGTCTGCCTTCTTCTTCTGGATGAAGGAGAACAGAGACAAGCTGAAGAAGCCGGGAATGGGAGTTGCCGATGTGGCCAAGGCTGCCGGAGTCGAATGGGGCAAACTGAGCGACAAGTCGGTGAGTGACCTACCTATCGATTGCCCCTCCCTCCCCATCTACCATCTCACCCAGTTACCGTACCCCTTGCAGAAATGGGAGAAACTCGCTGAGAAGGACAAGAAGCGCTACGAGGTCGACATTGCTGCATACAAGGCGAAATAAGCCGTGATTAGTGACCTACCCCCAACCATCGATTGACGACTGAATGACTCTTCTACCTCTCAGTGAACCACCCACCATCCTATGTAACTACTATTTGTACGCGCCAGTATTACTGTAATTAATTACTGTATTTTCTATATGAATCTAATAAAAGTCCGAGACTCCTTCTCGTTCTTCAAATCCGTTCATCGATCTCTGTCATGGAGGAATAACGGGAGAAGCCTCTTCAAATTCGGCATCTAGCTGTGACCTCTGTCTATCCCTTCTCCTTCTATCCTTACCATCTGCCATTGAGGCCTCTAGAGATGAATGGGGATATGGGCATAGGGGGAGAAGTGAGTAGGGGGTAGAGGAAGGGGCGCGAATGGGTAAGGGTCGCGCGCGCGATCGAAGGAAGAAAAGAAGAGGGAGACCTACCCCCCCCCTCCCTCTCCTACCATCTCATTAACCTCCTTGCCTTGTGAGATCCCCCGACACGATGAGACAGGACGAGTGACTGACTGTGAACAGTGGATAACACAACTTACAAAGTAGAATGGAAACAAGTACATAACAATGAAACAACAACAATTAACAATGTGCAAAGATGAAAGGGGCAGGGGTAAAATTGGCGTCTACTTTTACTTCTTGATTTTGAATACCTCAGTGGTAGTGTAGTCATACAATTCCTTGTTGATCTTCATCAATCGATTCTTTTCTGTTGTCAATCTCTTGATTATTTCATCCTTATCTTCATCTCCATCTTCAGTTTCTCTTCTCACTACCGTACTCTTTTTGCTCTCTCCTCCTTCATTCAACAGATTATCGATCACACTAATCCAGTAGTCCTGCAACATTACAATGATTGTAATGCGAATGGGATTTTTAAAAAAATATTGCAATGTGATTTTGAATTTAAAAATAAAATTAGATTATACTATTTCTTTTGCATCATGCTGTATTATGACAGATATCGCGAGAGATTGCAAGAAAACATGTTTTTCTATCTATATCTACCCGATATCGAAAAATCGTTCCGAATTTTGCAGAAATCGATTTTCGTGTATTTTATCCAAATAGTGATTTTTTTAAAAAATGATTCAAAAATGTAATAAGATAGTCACATAAGACGGGTTCATCTAATTTTTTAACCATTATTGCTTTGCCATGTCCTTTCATTGTGTAGAACTGGCTTTTCTACAATTCTCTAAAATCACAGGATATTTCGTGGAAGTTCATGATTGCCATGCGCAATTCATGGCACTCCTTCGAGCTCCTTGCCCCATATACTTTCCGTTCCGTGCTTGGATTCGCCATTCTTTAACCGTGAGAAATTGTCTGTGTCCAATCTGCCAATTTTTCACCGTGGAAATTGGTTGTTTCTCTCTTCATCAAACGCGGCAAAAGAAGGCGTACTTCACCAGAGTTCGAACCTAGGAGAGACTCAGAACACATTTTCTCTGCCGCATGGTGAGGGTGCCTATCCGCTTTATCGAGTTCTACAACGTGCATAAGTATGAGTTTCAATAGTATACCTCGCAGAATGTGTTAGGCGTGTGCTATGCTATCCAATAAGTAATGAAAATTTCTGTAGCAAAAGGCTCGTAACTTCGACAAATCGGAAGAAATTGTTAAGAAGAAAAAAAGAAAAAAAGAAAGTATTTACATGTATTCACTCTGTCATTTCTAATATTCAGACACCGTGCAGAGACAGTGAGGGAAGTATTACATTTATAAAATGATACGATCATACCAAAAAGCCGAATCATGAACTTCTGTTGTTTACCATACAGGAACAATGACGACCCTCTCGCTTTTGCGTGCTCTCTCGTCTCGATAAACACAGGAAGTCCCAGTTCGACATTTTGTTTGATCGTATCATATTATAAATGTAATAAATGAGCTTTTTCTCCTAGAAATGAGTGTTGTTTCGCCGGTTGAAAAATCAAAACTTGTCGAAGTTCTTTTGCTTCCAATTTTTTTTAGTGGGTCACTGAGAGTATGATTCTGATCCTGACCGTAGTGTGGCTGTCCACATTTTCTTAGTTATTGAGTAATTTTTTTCAATTTATTTGACAATTTTAAGATTAAATTTCTAACACTACAGTGAGATTCCCCATGCAAATCGAAAAAAGTGCCAATTGCAACGATCTTTGAAGCTCCATGGTGACCTAAACTCAAATTTTCATACAATGAGATTTGGCCAGTTTTATCAGTTCCCCGAAGTGCATCGAAAACCATTGTTATCTCAGGTCTTCACTTTTTTGCTGTACCGAGATTTGTCCAACTATTACGAACGCGGGCTCTTATTTGTGTTTTGGTATAACAATTTCTTCCGATTTGTCGAAGTTACGATCCTTTTGCTACAGAAATTTTCATTACTTATTAGATAGCATAGCACACGCCTAACACATTCTGCGAGGTATACTATTGAAACTCATACTTATGCACGTTGTAGAACTCGATAAAGCGAATAGGCACCCTCACCATTCGGAAGATAAAATGTGTTCTGAGTCTCTCCTTGGTTCTCTCGCACATTGTCTTCTGAAGCGCAATCGGTAGAGCGGTTTACTACAAATCCATGTGTCGTTGGTTCGAACTCTGGCGAAGTACCTTCTTTTGCCGCGTTTGATGAAGAGAGAAACAACCAATTTCGTCGTTCATTTTTGTACATGTTGTCGCACCCTTGTGGTGTACGATAAATAAATAAATAAATAATTTCCACGGTGAAAAGTTGGCAGATTTGAAACAACCAATTTCCACGGTGAAAAATTGGCAGATTGGACACAGACAATTTCTCACGGTTAAAGAATGGCGAATCCAAGCACGGAACAGTTAAGTAGAGATTTCATTTTTACGAAAGTGGAAACTTGGCAATGTGTTTTTGCGTAAAACACCAACAGCTCACTGTGGAAAGTGTATGGGGCAAGGAGCTCGAAGGAGTGCCATGAATTGCGCATGGTAATCATGAACTTCCACGAAATATTCTGTGATTTTAGAGTGTTCTAGCTAGATAGTACGTTAAATATTGCCAGAAGGCCGGGTAGCGCAGTGGTTGTGTGCTAGAATGCGAACCGAATGGTCACAAGTTCGACCCCCCGTGCTTGCAGATCCACCCAACCAAGGGGGTTAAGAAATGTTGGTAGTGATTGGTAAATCACGATCCAAACATGCCTCGAAAGGGGTCCCCGATTCACGTGCACACAACACGAGAATAGCCTCGCAACAGGCCGCTGATCATCTCAGGACAGGCTCTCGTTGCCCCTCAGGCATAGGGGTGGTCGAGACCGCCTTGCGTGTAGAAGACCTAACACCTTTACCTTTACCTTACCTTTACTACAGCCTAATCTACCTCAGTGAAATTCGGGAAAAAAACATGGCAAGACAAAAATGGTTAATAAATTAGATGAACCCGTCTTATATCCACGTGCCAACATCGTGAGCATTTAAAAAAATATTTTGTAAATTTGACGAAGGTAGGTTTTTTTGCAACATTCGGAACGATTTTTCGATACCGGGTACCTACATATTTATGAGGATTCATTTTTTTCTTGTTTTTTTTCTTCTAGCTCAGTTCCGAACAAAGATACATCGATTTCGGCGACAGCACCGGGAAATTTCTAAAAGCCTGTTCTGGGACCTGGGCCCAAGATTGATCAAAACATATACATTTTGTTAAATTGTCACACCTTGCGATCGTAAAATTCTGTCTGATTTTGGCGAAATTTCACCCGGAAAAGGTCAAAATGCTGCAAGAATATGTGCCCTGGTAGGTACTATAAAGAAATGTTGTCGAAAACAAACATATTTTTATGAAAGCATTTCCCGAGTTACTGCAATCTCTGGTGATACCTGTCTTGCGTGATATATCTCATAATAAAATTTGAATACTCACATCAGTGTCTATCTGTTCACTCCTAAGTAATCTTATCTCTCTCTTCTCATCGGGATTTCTCTTCAGATCGAGATGGGGTCTTCGCAGTCCCTTGTCTTCTCTGCCCATCACTGCTTTCCAATATGGCACAAATCGGAGAGTACACACAGCACCATGCATCGACGATTCCTGTAGGTTCATTCATATTCTCCTATTAGTATATCTTGTTTGATACCTTGAGTACTTGCTTGCTTCCAATTTGCCATATGACATACTTTCCTTGATTATCTCCCGATGCTAACAGAGTTCCATCAGAGTTGAAGGCCAATCGGGAGACCTACAAAATTACACAAATTGATTGTTACGTTGACTTCACACCAGAGACAAATCTGATGAATTGTGTAGGAGCGTACCTCTCCTTCGTGTCTTCCCCTCAGAAGGAAGTCAGTGGAAGTTGAATTAGTAGTGGAGAGAGTGATCTCCTTCTGGTCGAGTCTCGCTGCATCGTGGAGTGAAACACATGCAATCATTCCCTTGTCTGTCCCCAATACGAGTCGTGATTCGGCAGGACAGAGAGAGATTGAAGTGAAGGAACGATCAGCACCCACCTGAGACATTAGGACGTCATCTATACGTTCTTAGTTCTCTTTTCGTTGTCAACATAAACCATTATGCTGCATCCATTGTCAATCCCCTATAATTTTGAGGGGTCAAAACTCTCGATTTCGAATACTCTCTCGACAGGCCGAATTGTGAGAATGTGTAAAGCGAGGAGACTGACCCCTCAGCTTTTTAAACAATGAATTCAGCAGTAAGGGTGGCTTACTCTGAGTAGACAAGTGTCGAGTGCGACAGAATGGAGAGTTGCTGTGTGGTCGAGAGAGCATGTAGCCACTCGTAGACTAGATGAGGAAGAGAGGGAAAGACCAGTGATAGAGAGGGAATGGGCTTGCCATTCACGGAAAGGATTCGACGAAGACTCTTGAGACGAGATCAGACTGCAATGAAAATAATATTCACTACAATGAATACAATGCTGAACAAATGTCCTCAAGGAGGAGCACTAATATCAGAATGTGTAAACAAATACGTACTCGGAAACGAGGAAAACTCGTACTCCTCCATCTTCGCTCGTTGTGACTAGAGCAGAATCATCGACGGACAGGGCGATGCAGGTTATTTCTCGCAGATGGACATCCCGCACTCCCAACATCTCCCCGTTCGAGAGCTGAATGATGACAGACGATTATGTATACTCATATGATAGCCTCGAAGATTGAAAATGGAATTAATGAAGAATGGACTGACCAGCCAGACGAATATCCTCTTATCGATAGCAACGAAAAGAAGAGATCCATCGGAAGATGCCGTCATATCTCGTACGGTCCCGCATACGGAAGTTCGTTGGTGAAACCTACAATTACGCGTAATTACGTCATAGTCAAGAATTCCTTTAAATAATACCTTTCGTGCGAGTTCACACCGATGGCATGGAGAAATGGCCGATCTTTCATTGATAGTAACAAATGTTCTCCATCGGTTCCTGCATAACGTAGATGATAAGCGGTTGAGAACAAAGAGCCTACCTAGTGGAAGCACTTTTCCGATGGAACCTCCTTGTAGTTCACTTCCCTTGTGTGACCATGATGATACTCCGGTCTTCGGATCAATTAACAATGTGGAGAAGAGGTCTGAGCTCGAGCAGCCAGCCAAAAGAAGCTATAACAAAATATGTAAAACTAATAAACCGCATTGAGACTCACCTCTGAGGGCTGGACAGAATCGACCATGATCGATCGCTACCTAATTAAATTACCTGTAACATCGGCATTTACAGGATCACTTTTAAAAAATAATATTATCGAAAAAACGAAAATAGAAGTCAATTTTGAAAACTCACGTCTCGATGCACTACAAAATTTGGCAAATTGCTTCGTACACGCACACGCACACGCACACCCACACCCACACCCACACCCACACGCACACACACACGCACACTCAATTAAGAAAACTCAGATTTCAAATGCACTCTGCACTTCGAAAAAGTACGGTATCCATTTACGGATACGTTTTTTTGAATTACTAATAATCGATTTTTTAATCGTTTTTTTTGGCATTTCAAATTGATTTCTTGATGGCAAATTATTATAGTATGACGGACGAAGAAGAGTTATCAACTTCTGATGAGGTTGATTCCACATTCACGACAAGTGAATCTGATACTGAGGAGGGATTCACTATGAAAGTTAGTTTTACCAGCAATAACTATTCGAGAAATGGCAAAAGGATTGACTCTTTTTGTGCGACATCGCTACTAGAATTTATTCATTATCTTATTTCTGATCCCTTTCTGAATCTGAATGGGTCTGGAAATAACTTTAAAGTAATACTAACTGTGTCACAATCTCACTCCTCGTCACTTTTAGACGAGTTTGGAACTAGGTTTGGAAATGTGGAACCTTGATTTCTTCATTTTATTCACGATTCGAGAACAGGGTGTGCGAAATGAAGACTACTTGGTCGCATACTATTTGGATTCAAACTGTATAGTGTCAATATCCAGATCGATGATAATGGATTGGTCTACCTATTATCTCATGAAATTTCCCCTGAAGCATTCCGTGAATTGCTCAATCGGTTGGTTATCTATCATATCACGTGTTCCCCCAATATTCTATTAGTAGTACTTCATCTCTAGATAAGAACAAATCAATAGTCCGGAACCCGTGCTTGATTTCGAATTGCCTTCTTATATAGAGTGGACAAAGACTGCATAAATCGATCTTCCCCCAAGTTTCCATTCGTCTCGAGAAGAGGAAACATATCAATTTCGTATGTGATAGATGTCGAGTCTCTTCTTTCACTCTCAGATCTATCTCTCGATTCGCTGAGACCTTGGACTGCCCAAGGGAGTGAGCTTTTTATTAACGTATACCATTGTTTCGTTGAAAATCTACCCAGGAAATGCTCACACAAGATCGTATCCGTGCGTAGTGAATGACGACAAATCAATTTCACTTTGTAAAGAACAGCCAGGATGTTTCTACCTCAGATCCACTCGTTACATCCACCCTTGTAATAGTTCTCTGGTCAAAATAGTGAGCTAGATAAGTGTATCTTTGTTTGATTCCTGATTTTCTAGATCACCAAAATTGTCACTGCTAATGTTCCTGTCGGTTTATGCGTAATCAGCTACATCTCACTAGCTGATGATATCGATATCGATCGATTAATCGAGGATTCACAGAAATTCAGAAAGGTTGTTCTCAAAATCATACTCTGAAATAGTTGCTTGTTCAGACTATTTCATCAAAATCCCGAGCGCGAATCGCAGAATCGTACATGCAAGGCAAATGTGCACGTAGAATTATCGCAGAATTGCCTGAAGCCGAGGTTAAGGCTCAACACGTTAGTTTTAGTCCAAAACGGCATGCAAAAATTATCTAAATTGCGGTTTTAGATCTATAATGTTGGTCGGTCTCTAGACAGGAGGAAATCAAATAGAGGAGTTGTTGCAAATATCAATTATGGTCGAATTATTAACTTGAAGAATGAGGGAGACTATCTTATGTGTGAGAGAACTTGGCATGGATCTGAACATTACTTTCTGTCTTCTAATTGTATGAAAGAGGTGCGAAATCGCGTCAATATCGATGTATTCTGAATGTTCAGATACTTCGGTCCAGTCTGGTCAGGCATTCGGACAACTCTGACTCTGATCACGGCATCGCCCAATTAGATGTCACCTTCTCCCTTGCGCATTGAAGCTGAGGAGTATTGAAGCTGAGGAGAATGGACTTTTTTTTATCAGAGGTAGTTCACCACTCTTTTTGACGGGGAGAGCACAATGTTTTGAAACACCCAGCGTGATTTCACTTTTCCAGACTTCTTGTATTCTGATCGTAAAAGAGTTTGTCACGGGCAATGTGGAAGAGAAATTGGCTGGGAGCAAGGAAGTGTCGTTGTGCGCACTAAACAAGGGAAACAGAGGAAGTGAGGGGAGACGATTTGCTCAAACTCGCATAATTTGTCTCAGATTCATCCATCTCGAGTGCTTACGCCCACGGTCGGAGTCAGTACAGAATCTGAAAATTATAAGGCCGGTCTACAATCGATTGACGCCAGCGCACATTGAGAAATTAACGAGAATTCTGTGAGTTTATTTTGTTGAAGAGCTATTCGTGTTATGGTACTGTTTGGAGTACTTATTTCTGTCCTTTGAAATTAGTTTTTTTACTCTTTCTGGCTTTCCAGAAGGAGTAAAAAAACTCGTGCTGTGATTTCGATACGGTAGCGAAATCGATTGGTATAGTTGCGTAAGATTGACTCAAAAAGAGGGTTGATCTACCGTCCTTGAGTTGACGCGTCCATTTCTCCTTGATTCCAACTCTCATTGCAGAATGAATGAGTGATATAGAAGATGGACGGAGCAGAACCAGTGTCTTTATAGTGAGTTTTTAAATGAGAATCGGTCAGTTTGGAAAGTTAGTAATTTGACTCTGTTCTGGCTTTTCAAAAAAAAAGTTAGTATGGTAAGGAGTACGGTAGCGATCGGTCAATGACAGAGATTGTGAGTATTTGGATACGGTAGGCCATACTGCCGATAGCGATTTTGATTTCATACGGTATAGTTGCATAAGAATGACGCGAAAGGAAGGTTGCTCATCCGTCGCTCAGTTGACGCGTCCATTTCCGCTTCATTCCCACTCTTATTGCAGAATCAATGAGTGTTGTAGAAGGTTGGGAGAAGCGAGTTCATTTTTGGGTGTTTATGGAGATTCGATTATTTGAGGTTAGTTTTTAGCTCCTTTTTTTCTTTTTTACGGATGTATACGAATTTTTTTTTAAAAAATTGGATACGGTAGCGATCATGATTCGACATCCAATAATTGCATAGGGATAACGCGAAAGGAAAGGTGACGTACGAGAATAGATTTGATTTACCTCAGGTTCTCAGACGATGTCAATCTTGTGTGTCTCTTCTATTTTCTGCCGTGACCAAACCTATCGATGTATTGACTTTTCCATCTACTTCTCTTCTAAATGATTCATTACATATATTTATAAGAACACTTAATAGATTGCCTTTGTTTCGGTTGTGCAATTAGTGTCGATATGTTACGATGTGCCCGGTTATAGAGATTTCATGCAGACTCGGTTAATTGTTTTCCATTCCCGGTACTATCTCATTTTTTGTTGTGTTGTTATGAAAAAAAACGCATAAAACATTTTTTTCTTCAAAACATGCAAATAAATTGGGACAGTCTATACAGACGGCATCTAAGATTAATGAAACATTCAGCAAAAGAAGATAAGGTCTATTCCGCTATTCAACTTGGTCTGCTTATTGATTTGAGGAAACTCATTTTATTGGCTTCTTTGCTAAGTTACAGGTACAAGCGAACATAACAAAAAAGTGCGAATACATTGTTGAGAATCTCAATCTTTGTAACTACTTCCTTGATTAATTCCGGCGAGTACTTAGTTTCGGTCCCAGCCAAAAGAGACCAACTCAACGAGACGGGAGGATCGAAGCGATCCCCATAACCTGAGCGATGTCATTTGTACAATAAAATAATTGAACGAGTGAACCTTATCGACGAATCCTTCAGGTTCTTGTAGGGAGAGGCACGAGTACAGCGACCATCCCACGCCAATCGAGACACACAATGGCACGAGGCCTCCCATCCACGTAGAATGAAGAAATACCTGAGAGTAGAATATATTTTACATAACACAGCATTTCAATAAATAAATAAACATAGTAATATAAGCCTACCTGAATCACAGTTTACCCCGAAGTTTTGGGGAGTACGTGGACTAACCAGAGTCAATAAATAAAGGCAAGTCACAACTACATATCGATTAGAGGATATCGAGCAATTGGTATATACCACCGTGAGGTAAATACCAATCATAGACCAAAAGGAATGTTCCAGGGAACAAACCCAGGCATCATTTCGGGTTTGCGCCTGGTTTAATATGCCTGCTGCAGATTTTTACCAAGCTTCTACAGATTTTTCTGATGTAATCGGACAGGGGCTTTCAGCTAAGCACAAAATTGAGAAAAAATATTTTCTAAAATATTTTTGAAAATATAAAATTTTGAAAAAAAATTTTTTTTCCAACTTTTTGAGCGCAAAATATGTTTTTCAATCACCAAAATGTGATAATTGATCCGTTTCAAGCGTGACAGACTATAAATAAAACATTTTAAATCCTTCATGGAACATACGATTTTGGTCTATGATACCAATTCTCATATCACCTTATGTTTTGAAAAGCACTGTAAACCGCTACCAGGCCGAATAGAGAAAACCGTTTACCTGGTATTTAGAGAGAGACATAGACATGGATGCAGTAGATCATATGCGAATCCCTTGTTGAGATGATCGATCTTCGTCACTATCTCCTCGATTAATTCTGGCGAGCACTACATCAGGGCCGGTTTCGGTCCCAGCAACAAGATACGTATTCGAGGAGACGGATAGATCGAAGCCATTCCCATAACCTGAGTCATAGTCACTTGTAAAAGAAAATATTTGAATGAGTGAACCTGATCAACGCATCCTTCAGGATTTGGCTTCACGATAGTTCCACCATCAAAATTGAAATAGTCCGATACTTAGGCAGCTCCTCGCAGAAGTGACAACCGAAAGTGTCTACCGCGGCGAGAAATAGGAAAGCAAGGAGTACAGCGACCATCCCACGCCAATCGAGACACACAATGGCACGAGGCCTCCCATCCACGTAGAATGAAGAAATACCTGAGAGTAGAATATATTTTACATAACACAGCATTTCAATAAATAAATGAACATAGTAATATAAGCCTACCTGATTCACAGTTTACCCCGAAGTTTTGGGGGAAGTACGTGGACTAACCAGAGTCAATAAATAAAGGCAAGTCACAACTACATATCGATTAGAGGATATCGAGCAATTGGTATATACCACCGTGAGGTAAATACCAATTCTCATATCACCTTATGTTTTGAAAAGCACTGTAAACCGCTACCAAGCCGAATAGAGAAAACCGTTTACCTGGTATTTAGAGAGAGACATAGACATGGATGAAGTAGATCATATGCGAATCCCTTGTTGAGATGATCGATCTTCGTCACTATCTCCACGACTAATTCCGGCGAGCACTACATCAGGGCCGGTTTCGGTCCCAGCAACAAGATACGTATTCGAGGAGACGGATAGATCGAAGCCATTCCCATAACCTGAGTCACAGTCACTTGTAAAAGAAAATAAAAAACTTTGAACACTTGCGCTAAACATACTCGGAGCCGCGAGGTGGACTTACTGGAGGAGTTAGCGAAGGAGTATCCGAATGATAACCTGGGAACACATTCGCAAACTCATTCGGTAACTCCCCCAGGCAATATCAATCGGAAAAGGAAAAATAGCACACGACAGGATTCGAACCACCGGCCTATGATCTGTGAGCCTAAGCTCTTATCCAATAGGCCACGAAGACATTGATACTCAGCTAAATAAAGCAGTATATAAACCCTGGAGTCGGGGAGTTACCGGAGGAGTTTGAGAATGAGTTTCCGGGGAACTCCCCCGAAACTCATTCGCAAACTCATTCGGTAACTCCGCCGCCGTTTTCGGAGTAGGAAGTTTTTAAATATTTAAATTCATGGATGTGCGTGTGCGTGTGCGTATGCGTGTACGAAGCAATTCGCCACAAAATTTTGCAAAGATGAACATCGTATTCTCCGGTTTTTCAGCGCAGCTTGCGCGCGCGATTTGTGTAGGTAAGACGCGGCATGCGCCGCACCTTACACAAATCGCGCGTTCCCTTTGAAGGTCTCGAACGGAACAAGCCAGGTCCGGCAAAAAGTCCGGCGCGCGTCTTGTAGAATCCCGCGCGCAGCTTGTGCAATTGGAATCGCGCGCACAAGCTGCGCTGAAAAACCGGAGTTTCTATGTGCACGCACCACACGCTCCGGTTTTTCAGCGCAGCTTGCGCGCGCGATTTGTGTAGGGTAAGACGCGGCATGCGCCGCACCTTACACAAATCGCGCGTTCCCTTTGAAGGTCTCGAACGGAACAAGCCAGGTCCGGCAAAAAGTCCGGCGCGCGTCTTGTAGAATCCCGCGCGCAGCTTGTGCAATTGGAATCGCGCGCACAAGCTGCGCTGAAAAACCGGAGCGGGTGTCCCTAAAGGGCGGCTACGGCCCATGCAAACGGCCCGGCGGCCCATGACCTAAAGGGCGGCCGGGCGGCCCTACGGCCCATATTTTAGAACTTTATTTAAATTAACGCTACTATGACAAATGGAGTTGTTTGAGCTTAGTTATGATGCACAATACTGAGCACTATCATTCAGAGACATGAATTCATTATAACATCCGGTATTTCCGTCACAATTGTTTTACAGGCTACTCTATACAGATAGCTTCAATACACGGCTTTCTTCATCGTTACATGATCACTAGGCAATCTCTGTTAGTCAGATCGATGAATCCATAGATACAGGGGAATCTATGCTCGATTTTTCTCTGACAATTCGAATTGAATGTGAGATCGTTACATCATCACTAGGCAATCTCTGTCAGTCAGATCAATAAATCCATAGATTTTTGGAAGAAATACCATTTATAAAGTGAACGATGTGACATCGGAGATCAGAACCAAGGGCCTCTGATATTTTTTTTCTAGCTGGATCCCTGTCTGATTCCAGGAAATATACCGGGATCCAGGCTGCAATCTTCCCATTTGATACCGGGATCCAGGCTGGAATCTTCCCATTTGATACCGGATCCATGCTGGAAATTGTGCTATACCGGGATCCAGCCTGGAAATTACACCGGGATCCAGCCTGGAAACGCTCCCAGGCTGGATCCCTGTCTGATTCCAGCCTGGAAATGCATATTATACTGGGAAGTGTAGAGACATGCCTGGGGTCTACCCATAAAATTTTTTAAAAGTTGCTGCGGTGCCGCTACTTGGCTGCAGCCAAGCTACAAAATGGAGACCGAAAAACCATATCTCGCCTTTTAGACATCGCCTAGACCCGACCAATGCACTAAAATGATCGCCGTCATGATTACTGATTATCCAGAGTGTATGATCACGGTAGGTCACCATTAGCCCTCAGGGCACGAAAAAATCACTTTTTCGCATTATTGTGGTCTGACGAAGGGGAAGTATATAGGACGTGCTCTAAAGATCTGGTTCGGGAGTGGATTCGGTTGAGAATCTATGGGAGAACCGATTCCTAGCTGCAATAAGCGTTTCCATTGGATTCCTGCGCGCGGCGATAGATTTTCGGAAGGACACTGGTTTGACCACGCCCATTTTCTGCGATCATACTTTTGTTCGTATCTCGTCTCACAGCTAACGCAGAATGCTGGCAGACTCACCAATGGAATCAGGATACGAACAAAAGTATGATCGCAGAAAATGGGCGTGGTCAAACCAGTGTCCTTCCGAAAATCTATCGCCGCGCGCAGGAATCCAATGGAAACGCTTATTGCAGCTAGGAATCGGTTCTCCCATAGATTCTCAACCGAATCCACTCCCGAACCAGATCTTTAGAGCACGTCCTATATACTTCCCCTTCGTCAGACCACAATAATGCGAAAAAGTGATTTTTTCGTGCCCTGAGGGCTAATGGTGACCTACCGTGATCATACACTCTGGATAATCAGTAATCATGACGGCGATCATTTTAGTGCATTGGTCGGGTCTAGGCGATGTCTAAAAGGCGAGATATGGTTTTTCGGTCTCCATTTTGTAGCTTGGCTGCAGCCAAGTAGCGGCACCGCAGCAACTTTTAAAAAATTTTATGGGTAGACCCCAGGCATGTCTCTACACTTCCCAGTATAATATGCATTTCCAGGCTGGAATCAGACAGGGATCCAGCCTGGGAGCGTTTCCAGGCTGGATCCCGGTGTAATTTCCAGGCTGGATCCCGGTATAGCACAATTTCCAGCATGGATCCGGTATCAAATGGGAAGATTCCAGCCTGGATCCCGGTATCAAATGGGAAGATTGCAGCCTGGATCCCGGTATATTTCCTGGAATCAGACAGGGATCCAGCTAGAAAAAAAATATCAGAGGCCCTTGGTTCTGATCTCCGATGTCACATCGTTCACTTTATAAATGGAATTTCTTCCAAAAATCTATGGATTTATTGATCTGACTGACAGAGATTGCCTAGTGATGATGTAACGATCTCACATTCAATTCGAATTGTCAGAGAAAAATCGAGCATAGATTCCCCTGTATCTATGGATTCATCGATCTGACTAACAGAGATTGCCTAGTGATCATGTAACGATGAAGAAAGCCGTGTATTGAAGCTATCTGTATAGAGTAGCCTGTAAAACAATTGTGACGGAAATACCGGATGTTATAATGAATTCATGTCTCTGAATGATAGTGCTCAGTATTGTGCATCATAACTAAGCTCAAACAACTCCATTTGTCATAGTAGCGTTAATTTAAATAAAGTTCTAAAATATGGGCCGTAGGGCCGCCCGGCCGCCCTTTAGGTCATGGGCCGCCGGGCCGTTTGCATGGGCCGTAGCCGCCCTTTAGGGACACCCCGCACCACACCACACATGTAAAAAAAATTTTTCTCCGAAATCGCGATTGAGCGGAGAGCCCGATGCGCAGCCCGTTAGGGAGCCCGATGCTGAGCGCGTTACGGAGCCCGATGCTAAGCCCGTTATATTTTCCGTACGAGAGCCTTAACTTATATTCTTACTTTTGTCCTGTTTTGTCAACTAATTCTTAGTTTATTGGATAACGTGCTAGTCTGCCAGTTCACTGCCATTGGTTCGACTCCCGTTGTAGTCAATGTTCTTTTGTCGGCTTCTTTTCGATAGAGCCCGATGCGCAGCCCGTTAGTGAGCCCGGTGCGCGACCCGCGCTCCGCAACGGGCTGCGCATCGGGCTCTTGCGTTTCAGAGTTAGAAAATGATCTACCGCCTTTTTACTGTGTTCTTATGTTTGTTTTCACTGATTTGTATCCATTTGTCCAGGTAGATCGATATTCTAGTCTATAATGGAAGTAATTGGGCCACAGGATGATCCACAAGAAAAGGAAGACGGAGAGCTGGATTCTGATCAAGAAGATGGATTGTGATTGTTGTTTTCGCATTGTGGGGTTATGATTTCGTATTTGCAGTGCTGGTAGAAGCTCAGCATCACCTAATCAACACGAGGAAGCCATTGACAAACTGCTGGCATCCTGTAACTCTGTGAGTTGTACTTCCTTTTGATCTTCGCTCTTTTCATGCGTGTACTTTCTCTCTTTACTCTTACTTCTCTAAATGATATAATTTATTACAGGTTGCAGACGAAGTCAGCACGGAGAAAGCTTCTCTAGACTTAGGTATGTTCATTTTTTCTTCTTCATTTAATTGGTCTTCCCCTACCAGATCATTCAACAATTTGAGAAAGGGGTGAGAGAAGCCCTCTCGATTGCACACGCTCTCTCACTCCCAATTCCTTTTTTTGTTGGCTGGCTGTCGGATAACGTGCTACATTAATCTGCAGGTACTCGTTACCGAGCGAAGTCAAAATCGAAAGAACGAAGTGTGCCTGTCTCCTATCGGAAGCGAGTCAACGACCGCCAGGAAGAACGAATATCGAGAACGGAGAGATCTGACAGGTCAAGGAATAAGCAGAGTGAGTATATTCATTGAATGGATAAATAGGGACCACCTAATAAATATAAGGTGAGGTTATATTCCTCGATTTAGGAGCTCCTTCAAATCGACGGAATTCGCACAATCGGAAAAGATCGAAGCAGAACAAGCAGACGAGTAGAGATATCTCAAGGGAGAAGATGGAAGTTGCGCCCTTAGTAGGAGTTCCATTGAAGAAGTCGAATGAAATGGTAGTGACGACGGTGGATGAAAGGGAGAAAGAGAGGGAACGACAGATTGTTAGTAGTCCAACCGGTGAGTGGAACTTCTCCTTCCTTCAAAGTTAGCTCAATACTGACATGTAGCTAATTCATTAAATATATTCAAATGAATTATTGAAAACATAGCTTTTTTAAAATTTGGATTTCAGCATCTTACATGAGTGACCTGAACTCACATTTCCCGATCTTTTTGATTTTACCATGGTAGTATACATGTCTAAAGACTATCTCAAAACCGTTCTCAAAAGCTGCGGAATCCGCCTGGGAAGCGAGTTGGCAGATTTCACGCCTCATAAGTTCGAAAGAGTGCACTGCTCTCAACAGTAACGGTGGTCTAGTGGTGAAAGGCGGCGGGAGCGAGCGAGCGAGGCCGTGATTCGAGTCCGCTCCCCGAAATGTTGTTTTGCTCATTTTTCGCCAATTGTTTTCTGGATTGTAAAGTCAATCTTGATGTGGAAATCGGTTTGTTCACTTTTGATTTACTCTTTTACGTTAACTTTCCGGGTCCGCCACTTTCACAAATTGAAGAATAATGAATGAGGACGCTGATCTACATGTTTACCCTTCTCGTGTTGTACGTCTACTACCCCATACGCCATCCCACCAGTCGGTCAAATCTCCAGAAAGGTTTCAAAAGTGAAATAATTTATACAACAAAGAGTACTCTTCACTTTCGCGCACTTTTTCGCTCCAGGCCCCATTCTGGAGTTTTGGGATTTTGTTCAACCCAACTCGGCATTCGATCGAACGTAACAAGTTTACATTAGCTTGTCTATGGTGAGGTGGATGCTCTGATTTTTTTCCTTAACTTGATCCCTGTCTGATTCCAGGCTGTAAATCTACCGTATTCTAGCCTGGAATCCTCCCATTTCTTACCGGGATCCAGCCTCGAAACGCGTCCAGGCTAGATCCCTGTCGGATTCCATGCTGGAGATGCAGATTATATCGGGATACAGTCCGGAATAAAGTACCATAGTGAACTCGCATTACTCGATCCCAATGACGAAGAGGACATCGACCGTGCATTCCCTCTCTGGAGAAAACCTTTCTGGAGATTTGACCGACTGGTGGGATGACGTATGGGGTAGTTGACGTACAACACGAGAATGGTAAACACAAATCCTCATTCATTATTCTCCAATTTGTAAAAGTAGCGGACCCGGAAAGTTAACGTAAAAGAGTAAATAAAAAATGAACAAACCGATTTCCACATCAAGATTGACTCTACAATCCAGAAAACAGTTGGCGAAAAATGAGCGAAACAGAATTTCGGGGAGTGGACTCGAACCACGGCACCGCTCGCTCCCTCCCGCCGCCTTTCACCACTAGACCACCCTCCGGTTTTTCAGCGCAGCTTGTGCGCGCGATTCCAATTGCACAAGCTGCGCGCGGGATTCTACAAGACGCGCGCCGGACTTTTTGCCGGACCTGGCTTGTTCCGTTCGAGACCTTTCAACAGAACGCGCGATGTGCGCCCGATTTGTGTAAGGTGCGGCGCATGCCGCGTCTTACCCTACACAAATCGCGCGCACAAGCTGCGCTGAAAAACCGGAGCCGTTGCTGTTGGGAGCAGTGCACTCTTTCGAACTTATGAGGCGTGAAATCTGCCAACTCGCTTCCCAGGCGGATTCCGCAGCTTTTGAGAACGGTTTTGAGATAGTCTTTAGACATGTATACTACAATGGTAAAATAAAAAAAGATCGGGAAATGTGAGTTCAGGTCACTCCCATGTTAGTGATAATTCAATATGATTGCAGATAAAGCCGATGAGTTATCTGCATCAATGAGAGAATCTATGGCGATAAAGAAGAAGAAGTTGATGGAATCTACCGAATTTGAGAAACGAAAAGAGGTTTGTATAAATCAAAAAAAGAGAAATAAATAATAAAAAGATATTTTTTCAAAATATAATAGGAAACAGAGAGGGAAATGGAGGGGCTTGCATTCAGCGCGTTTCTCGCGAAAAGAGATTGAATATCTAGCCTACATCTAAAAAAAAAAATTAGGCTAGATATTCGATATCAAGCGCGGGTGGAATTCGTGGCCAGAAAATTCCGCAGCGTCTGCCTGAATTTTCAAAAAAAGATGTACATGCATCCGCAATTCAAAATTTCCAAAACATTAAGGAAAAGTATAAGGCCCGCTCTTTTAAACTTCTTGATATGCCTGTTTTACTGATTATTCAAATAATTAACACGTCAGCAGGCGGACGTTTTTGAATTTTTCGTGCATTTCGTCCCACCTTACAACAAATTTATCTAAAATTAGCTAATATGTACTTCAGCACGTGATTTTTTTCCATTTCTGCGCGGGATGCCTGCGCGACAGGGCTGGGATAAAAAAAAATTTTGTTAAAAAATGTGCTCAAAAATTTTAAAAATAAATTTTTAAAGCATTAACAACCATGCAAACAATTTGGCTCATATCTTTTTTTTATTGAATTAAAATTGTCTATTATTTAAATATTATGAAACAAAAAATTATCCAAGATATTATGAAATCATGTCATAATAATGGTCAACGTTTCAGAAATTTATAAAAAAATGAAAAAAAATCTATTGCGATCATTGACTTTCAAAGATTTTCTCCGAGAAATTCCGATAATATCTAGTGTAAATTTATTTTGATTTTTTTGAAAATATTTTCAATTTTTTTGATTTTTTAAATGGTCAAAAAATTGAGTCAAAAAATCCCAGCCCTACTGCGCGAACGCCATTTCACATATGTGCTTGATGTTGAGTTCAATATACGTTGGAGAATCAAAGTCAAGGATACTTTGGAGTGTTAAATGTTAAATTGCGATTCAATTTCAGAAACTGAATGAAGACGAGCGAATTCTGGCCGAGAAGAAGTCGAAACTGGCGAAAAGTGAAAGAGCAGTTATAGCAAAGAGAGGATATATTAATGATATGTGCAAGAGGAGAGACGACTATGTGGTAAGAATTGTAATCGGTTGCTTCATTTTTTTATTCAAAAAATTAGAAAATGCTGATGGCAAAGGAGTGGGATATTTTGGAAAAAATAAATAATTTTGTGATAACAAACACAGAGTAAATACATATCCCGTGCAATTTCTAAAACACATGGTAGGATGCTAAATGCGATTGAAAATCATGTGGTAGGCTACTTTTGCTACTTATTTGGGCCAAAAAATACATGGTAGACCACTTTTTCGCTCCATAAAACACAAGGTAGGAGATATTGGACCTTAATTTTACGGTTAATCTGTGATAACAAAATATTTAAAAAAAATACTTCAATAATTTTTCACTTAAATAACTGCACCCTGTTTCCAATATGAAATAAAACTATTTTCCCAGGGCCTTGATTACTAAAATTTCTAAAAAATGGGATTTCGATTTAGAAAAAATCAAAAAGAAAATATTCATGGCAATAGCACGAAAACCACTTCGGGTTCTAAAAATATTTTCGTAGTTATATTTTCTGCGTGATTACTACCATTTTTCTTCTAGTGAATACGTGTTTGTTATCAAGAACTATTTATTTATTCACATTTTGAAGCCCAATTTACCTAGTTTAGTACAAAGTATAGTAGAAAAAAATTTAAAATTAGTTAAAACCTCCTTTATTTTGAATTTTTTGAATCTGGCATCGTTTTTTTGTTTGTTATATCTGACTTCTCGATCCTCAGCGCACATACGAAGGCTGTCCATAGTATTTATTAAATTGATGCAAGTTGCATGCGATTTACACTATAATTAATTAAAAAATTTCTCTTTTTAAAATTCACTTAATATAATAATTGTGATATGGCGATTAATGCAAATATTGTAGAGAAGAGTACAACGCCTAATAGAAGACATCGAGAGTGAGATGATAGAAGAAGAGAATATGAGGAGAGAGATGGATGAAATGAGAAGAGAAGTTAATGAAGAAGAAATGAAATGGAATAAAGAATCCAATCAGATTGCAAGTGAACAACTCAAGGTGAGACAATTATATTAAAATATCTCGCTTTTAACGGGAGAATCAAGCTAGCTGGTTGTCGGAATGAGCCAGAAAAAGTGAAACAAAATTTTTGCTAAATTTTCGACTCCTTGATGATGCTTGACAACCAACGACTTCTGAGATAGACTTTGATATAAGAGAGATATAGGAATATCTAAAATATCCACAAAATAAATTATGATTTTTGTTGTTGTACACAAATCATTAACTCCCTTTCTAACTCTTTAGCTCTGCCGATCCGTGTGCTTAATTTATCCTGAAAGTGGATGTGAAGCGCTCTACGAATGTCAATTTTTCCTTCATAAATTAGGAAGATCTTTAGTTGTAATCTCTTGCGCATGAACATCGCATCTAGATCTGGTCGCTCAACTCATTTATTCCCGGCCAATTTTACCATAAGCCACATATCTATATAAAATTTACGTGTGTTTTTCATTAAATTCCTCCCTAACCAATTTTCTCTCTCTATATTTTCGAGTAGAAATAATATTTTGTACTTGTTTTCTCACAGCTCTTGGTCGAATATTTTCTTACAAAACTCACATCCGAGAAAATCGAGCTCCACATAATGTGGACCACATTCTATATTCTTAGATTAAATGCGGTGTGCTAACCTCCAAAGTGATATTAGTCCTTCCAAAATTTAGGTAGGTTTTGAAAGTTAACAGAATGTGCATAGGTCAAAAAGGTACGTAAAAAGCAACGAAGCCAACCCACATTTTGGCATTTTCAAGGCCAATTTTTGAAAAAACCCTACCCACATTTTTGGATTTTGAAACAAAAATGGAAAAAAACCAACACACATTTTTAGTTTTTCATGCCCATAATTGAAAAACTCAACCCACATTTCCGACTTTCCCCTACGCACCCTTTTGATCTATGAGAATGTGAACTTTAGAGTCGGTTAAATTGAACAATCAGTTCTTGTTGAATCCATGTATCGATATTCAGGCGATGATGTCTATTGAACAAGAAGAAGGGGATGATATGTCAATGATAGAAGTAGAAGAAGTTGTTAGTGATGAGAAGGAAGAAGAGGAAGGAAGAGATGAATATGAAGAGATAGAAGAAGATGAACAAGAAGAACATATTGGAGAGAATCAACAACAACCTCAGGCTATAAAGTAAGACTAATTAACATAATTGTTTGCGTGATCATTATGCAAATTGAGGAGCAATTCTATCGATGAACATGAATTGGAGGCATTGAGGACTATGTTGTTGAGACAGATACAGGGATCGAGGTGAGACATTTCATGTTCTGAGACATTCATTTAATTGTTGAGTAATTATATATAAATCAGGGAACGGAGTGAGGAGTCGGATTCGAATCAAGTGAACGAAATGGAAGAGGAAGGGCCAATAGGAGATCAAATTGACGAAATTGAAGATGCGGAAATGGAACAGGTTCGACCTCAGCGAATATTGATTAGAAATTGAGACGAAGTCACTATGTCCAGGATCTATTCACCCAATTTTTACTTTCTCACTATTTTTATGAAAGATAATAATGCGAGTGGTGGAGAATAGAAGATACAATCCAGGAGCCGGTTGAGATGGAAGAAGAGACAAAAGAAGAGATCTCTATTGGAATTGAAGGAGATGATCCTAGTAGTACACTCTGTCCATGGGATCTCAATGGAACGTGCAAAGACGACGATTGTATCTAGTGAGTTTAGTTTATCAATGCCGTAATCTGTGAATAGAGTAGTATAATAAATACTGTCAGTATGCACGATCGGGATTCATCCAGTCGACTCGGCTACTCACAGGAGATCGCAACGTGAGTCTTACCGTATTCTCTCCTGTCTTACGGTAGTAATCTAGGTCAATATTGTGAATGTGTTCATCCATTACGTGTCTTTTCGTTGTGCTCATATCTTTCTCAATAAAGCTTGCTCAATATCTGGTTTTGCAACAGACAAGGAAAGGGAAGGGGCGGCGGTCTCTTTCCGAGAGGGAAAGGACTCCGGATGAGATAGGAATCTTGCATGGAACTAGATTGGGAATAAGAAGCAAGCACATTTCGCTCATTCCCATCGATGGAGAAAGTTGTTATACTCGGTTCGGCCTTTCCTGCCATTCACCTTTCCACTCTACTCCAGACGGCACAATATGACGTCAGAGTCGTTGACACTCATCGTAATCGTAAGTGCTCATACCATAATCCTACCGTATTCTTTCTTATTTCCATTCCATTGTCTACCGTATTCAGCCGTCCCTTCATCTGTACCGTACTCTCGTATCGACGACTGGTCAATCTCCAAATTGTCTCCTCATCTTAAGGGTGTCGAAAGTGTCATTCTGATCGTTCCCTTCGATATTCCTCTTGAGAATGTCACTCATGATATGGAAGCTATGAGAAATGAACAGATTGTTTCCAGTGAGTAGCCATTCAATCTCTGATCTTTGATATCTTCTCTTCTGTCTATCTCCAACCTCCCCCTTTGATCTCTAGGAATCGAGCACAGTCTGGATGCTATTCTCCATTCGAAAGTTCGTCGTCTGATCTATCTCGGAGATGCCTACTCGAGTCTCCCTGTAGATGACAACTACGGAATATCGGAACAGAAGCATCTGTTAGATTTGATCTTTGACCTTGATCAAAATTGAAATGAGACGAATAATATTAGACGTGATCTTTCATCTTTCTCAAAAATAGAATAACACGAATATATTAGATGTAATCGTTGATCTTCCTCGAAATTATTATTAGGTGAAATTTCCGATGAATTTTAGCGGAATTCCTTCTTCGTTCCTTCTCGGTTCATATGGAGAAGCACTGTGTAGAGCAGAATTGACTGCAAGAAATCGAATGAAGGAAAGTACGGTACATTTTGAGATACTGTATTCTCTCTCATAGAGAGGGGACAAGAAGAAGAGAGAAAGACGTTCTCTCAATTCAGAATCGTCAATCTCTTCTATTTTCCTCCGTCCAGTGATGTGCGCTGAGAATCCATGGTTCGATCGATTGGCTCAGAAAGCATCGAAAGTGAGAATTTACCTTTTTTAAACCTAATTTCACTTTTTTTTATTCCATCTGATGAGAAATATTGTGGAATGGAGATATAGGCACTAATCTTACTCCCTCCTCAGGGTGAAGTTCCCTTCATAAGAGGGAATCGTCGATCTCAACATCAATTCGTCGCCCTTCACAATATTCTCCAACTTATTCAACAGGTGATTACGGTAGATCGAACCACTCATTTTTCACTTGAGTTTTGTATGATTCACTTTTCTCAGTATCTTTTACCTTCTTATGTAATGTCTGCTACACTTAACTTTCTACGCAATATTGAAAAATCTCATGTGCCTCACTTTCACTGTATCTCAGATAAATTGTATTAGTGCTTACGTCAATTCCAGATGTCTAATATTCTGCTATATGTTCTAGACTCTTCTCTCAATGGTCATCTCTCCTTCTCTCTACAATGGCGAAGTTGTCTATGTTGCTGACAAACTCAAGGCCAGTTTAAGATAAATCTATTACTTTTTTTTGCCCCATTGGGACAGCGTATCTACTCATTCTTCCAACCGTTATCCCTACTGAACATTCTAGAAATGTGAGACTGAAGTACAAATTGATATTTGCAGGTAGTTGCTCTCCGTGAAGTTCTTCTCTCTCGTTGCCCTTCTTTCGCCCTCTCAGAGACTTCTTTCATTTCTGCTTTCGCTACGCATCTCAAGGTTATCTCTTACACTACATTTTAATGTTTATAAATTATGGCAACGCTATAATCTGTTTAAATTGATTAGTTGATCTCAAATTCAAATTCGTTCTTGATCAGGCTCATCTCTTCCATTCATATTCTCTTTCTGCTCCTTCGTCTCTTCTTCTCCCCCTTCCAACTTTCCGTCTTCTCTTCGATAAAACAGTTGGATTCTCCAACAGAAAACAGCGTCTTCTTCTCAACTTTGTGCCAACTGAAGAGCCGATTCAAACGATGAAGAAAAGAGCTCCGCCTATGAGAATGGGATGAAAGAGATCAAAGATCAAGTCCTCTCCAGTCGAATTCGACCAGACTTGTGTACTATACTGTACTTCTACTGTAACAGATCAATGCTCAACCCAGTGATTTTCCTGTATTGTTTTGAGTGTTTTACTCAGATGAACTATTCTACAAATTGACCGTTCCCTTGTTCACTTTCGCTTGGAAGGGTACGGAATACGATGACTTTGATCAATCTCATCTACTTTCACTCTCCAATCTGGGAGGGGCTAAGAGGGGGAGGAGAAGAGAGAAGAGAAAGAATAAGGGAGAGATCGAGTCAGTCGAACTGCCCCCATTCGACTATGCGCACCTTTATTACTCTTTCCTTATTGGTCATTGTCTCATTTGCCGCCGATCTGAATCTGAAGGAAATCTATCAAAATCCTCTATCCAACGGTGAGATATCATTCATTTCCCTCCTATTTCCATGTTCACTTTGAAGTGTCATCTGTAGACTCTCTTCGTTCTTTGTCTCATGCGTATTCGAAACATCCATAGTAACGTGGGATTTCGAACTGTAGACTACGGTTTTTGACGAGAAAAGTTGGGAAGGTGTAGAAGAACTGGATCTAGTGGGACACGTGTAAAATAGGAGAGAACCAGACTTGAGATGGAGGGAGAGATGGGAACTTGGAGCTGTGAGAGAGAAATGATGAGAGTAGAGTAGAAAAGAGGAGAAGCTAGACATTTAGAGAATGATCAAACAATTGCAGTTCTACGAACGAACGATTTTGAACATTTTCGCAAAATGCATTGCGGTTTTGGGGACATGAATAGGTTATTGTATCAATCTAGCACTCGAACATTCTCTATTAGGATTTGTTCTCAGAACGTCTTAAATTCTCTGATAGTTTAAGATTAACATATCTTAGAAATATATAACACAGATTAGCATTCACTGTGAGAAGTAGAAGTCTAAACTTAGTTTTGTGCGAGATAGTGTGTGAAACGAGGAGAGACGAGGAGAGATTATCGATTATTTCTATTCAATTGCAAACTACAGGTTACGGTGAGGACATCGCATGGGTGAAATGGGACGATGCCATTGAGAAGGCTCTCGATGAGGACAAGCCCATATTCCTTCTCATCCACAAGACTTGGTGCCATGCTTGCAGAGGTAGGTCATTATCGATCCCACTCCACATCCAGGTATCATCCTTATAGCGGGGATATAGGTGACCCAGATGAGAATGCATTCACAACTTTCACTTTACACAGCGCATAATTTGCAGCTCTGAAGAAGACTTTCTCCCAATCGAATGCTAGAAAAGCATTCAAGGCTCTCTCGCAGTACTTCATCATGGTCAACACTGCTGATGACGATGAACCTTACGAGGAGGTAGGTCATTCTTCTTTCCTTTAGAATGGGGAGGGGTAGGTTGCCCTTCCCTTCTCTTAGAGTGGAGGTAGGGTACCCTCCCCCTCCCCGGGGATCTTCAGTCTACGATCCCCTTTTTATCGCTGGTGAATTAAGTGAACGTTAAAAGTGAAATGGGAATCATTAGAGATGTCGTAATAGAAAGCTTGTCTGACTAGATACAACGTCAAAACGAGAACATTCATAAATCAATGGATAATGTATTCAGGAGTACCGTCCCGATGGAAAGTACATCCCTCGTCTGCTGTTCCTCGACAAGAACGGAGATCTTCTCACTCAATTCAAGAACAAGAAGGTGAGAGTTGCGACCTACCGTCTGACAGATTTCGATACTATAGTGGAGTGAGAAGGGATTTACCATAATCCTTCTAGATGCTTACGTATTTGTAGATCATCTGTCATATTAAATTCTAGGGAGAGTTCAAGAACTATGCTTATTACTACTCGTCTCCCGCTGATATTCTCAACTCGATGAAGGAAGTCCTCAAGCACTACGAAGTCGAGGTACGGTATCTTATCTCTCAATCGAAGACTGATTAATTTCCTCTAGACGCTCAAATAATTGATATTTTCAGGTTCCCGAGCTGAAGAGAGGAGATAAGCTGAAGAAGAAGGCAGCAGAGAAGAAAGAATCGAAGAAAGAAGAGAAGAAGGACAAATCTGAATTGTAGATCAATTGATAGACTACTGTAATTCGTCTCACTCAATATATTTGCATCCCATATCACCCTGATCATTCCCCCCCCTTCTAGTGCTTGATTGGTTACGAGTTGCATTCATTCTCCTCTCTCTCTCTAAGTGCATTCATTCCTTCTTCGACAGATAAAAGACTGCGATAGTTGGAGGATCTCAAGTGAGTGTGTGTCTATTCACACCTCCGTTTGTTTTGTCCCCTCGAGATGGGAGGGGAAGGGGGGGGGGGTGAGGTCCCGATCCGAGTATCCATTCCATCTTCAATCCCCCATGCACTATCTGCTTCCTCTACTCTTCTCTATTCATACTCTCATTCCTACTTCTCACGGAGCACAACCAATCTATGAATATCTCAAACGTCAGTTCATTTATTGCATGAGATAATGTGTTCTGTCATAGATAATAAGTGTGAACTGTTATCGACTAGAGTGCGAGATAGTAAGAGGGGGGAGAGAGTATCTTCATATTTCATATCCATTCTCACTCAGATTTGTGCCCATCTCATCTAATTCCTGTCACGGGTCAGAAATCAGTTCGAACTTGTGACGAAGGTTGTCCCTCCACTTCCAAATGCGTCAATGGAATATGTTGTTCCACTCCTCCAAAATGTTCCGACCAATCATACTCGTCAGTTGTCATTTAACACAATTTGTAGATCCTCAACGTTTGTAGGGCCGGTCTAGGTTACATAATGGGGTTTGGAGTGAGATCCGACAATTTGAGAGACTAGTTCGCATTACCATAGGCAAAGGCATCCGCCAAGGAGACACTCTAGTATCTAAGTAGAGGAGTAGTCATCGATGGGAAACGACTCTCCCACCTTCGCTTCGCCGAAGATTTTCCTCATCGGCACCGACACAACATTTCTGCAGACGATGCTCACCGAGCTAGCCGATGCCAGAGATCCAATAGGGATGAGTGTCAACATGAAGAAGACTCAGTTGATGAAGAACACCTGGTGTACAGGAAATCTCACTTGATGATAAAGAAGGCGGAGACCGACGCGTACGTCTACCACTGTCGAGACGGATCTATGGACTGGGAGCTATTAAGGAGGACACGAGCTGCTTGGAGTGCCTTCTCCAACATATACCAGCTGCAAGACTTCGATCATTTCTCTTTTGCCTCCCTGTGTTAGACTGCTGAGACGTGACGGTATCCTTCATCCGGACGACGAAGCGAGCTCTTCAACGCGCACTGCTTGGAAAAACGCTCTTCGTGCAGCGGTAAAAGAATCAGTCGTGTGCTGATAGCCGACGTATCTCTCTTCTATCGTACCCTAACAACCATATTATAAGAGCGAACACCGTTGGTCGGGCCATGTGCTGCAAAGAGAAGACGACAGATGGTCTACTCGTGTAAATTCCCCCTCCCAACCTATCTCGTCTACAAGGCAGACCGCACGCGAGATGGAGGGTTCGATCAAGGAGTACGCAGAGATGCCCTTCAGTACAGGGCGATCGACCCAATTGTCATCCCAAGAGATAGAAGCAATTGGAGGAACTGTGATCCGCACGCTGAGGATGGATCTACTAAGCAACTAAATGTGAGAGAGTGTGCATTTAAATCGAAAAGGACTGTCTCACTTTTCACAATATCTTACCCTGATCTCTCCTTGTAGGCTTGGAATAATGTAAATATGTTTCTAAAAAATGCAAACTGATTCTTGCTCCCAATTGTGCATTTCACAGCTAGAGTTTATAGATACCCGACAACCTTTGGATGTCTCCGTTCCTCGAAGAACAATTGTCCGAAGGGAACAAAGTGTGTGCAGTCTTCCAACGAAGATCAATTCATTTGCTGTGGTCTCTCACGGACAAAAGCAGTCACACCAATTGGTCAGGCATTCTTATCTATCTGATTATTTGGAAAGAAATCTCATACAGATAACTTTGATTGCCGAGACGTAGAGTTTGAAACTTCGTGTGAAAATGAGAGAGTGCGCTTCTCGTTTTCGTGCTCTCTCTCGAAAATTAATGTTTAAACTCGGTTTCGACATGTGTAACTCAATAAATTGTTTCCTTTGTGAGATCAAACTCTGATTTGAGTGAGAGGAAGACCAAGCAAGGCGGAAATTTGTCCCTCCAGCCATCCAATTGCACTCAGTGACCCATCCAAGGGACTCATGCTATGCAACGACTGTACCAATGGGTGATTATCGGCTGATTATCGATTGGTCATCGATCGATATTACAGCATCTGCGTGCAATTCCGTCGTTCCTCGGTGATGATCTGTTGTCAATCTCACGAATCTGTGTGTGGAGAGGGATCAGAAGTCGAGCAGAGAGGAGGAGTCCCCGTTGATTGTACAAATGAGACGTGCTCACAAGGGTACGTCAGGGCATTCAATCGATTAATCATTGAGATTACTGTACCTCGGACGCAGATTACTGTACCCCCTTCCAGATACGAGTGCACTCCGACCTCCAACAGCCAGAAAGTTTGCTGCTCAATGGCAGGTTGTTCTAATGGATCGAGATCTTCGAGATCTTGTGCAGGTCAGATTACCAAGCATTTCATGCAATCTAGCAGCAAAAATAATGTAATTATCGATTTATCTGTCCATTTTGTTCTTCGTGGTAGCCGTGTCTCTCTGAGTGGACCACTCTACTTCCCTTGAGGTGGTTGTCTATCGGGAGAGAAATGCGAGGAGATTGGAGGAGATCGGTGGTGTTGTCCATTGGATGAGGAAGAAGAAGAGGAAGAGGAGGGAGGAGTGGAGAAATGCCCTGACGGAAGGTGGGAGGAGAGAGAGAGAGAGAGAGAGAGAGAGAGAGAGAGAGAGAGATTAATGACCTCGTATCCTGCAGTCCTTCCACTGTTGCTTGCACTCCGGGTCGTGCCAGTCTCTGTCCTCGAGATCAAAGTTGTATTCTCACTCAGTCGGGAGTCGGAAGATGCTGTCATCCAACTAAGAATAGAGGGGGCGGAGTCTCGAATAGAGGGGGCGGAGTCTCGAATAGAGTGGGCGGAGTCTGTCCAGATGGATCGACCCCTCTCACAACACGCAAAGAACCCATTCAATGTCCTCAGATTGGAGCGCCCTGTCCGAAGGTCAGAGATCAAAGATGAATCTCTCTCTAGAGGGATTCTCTCTTTTCAGACTGGATACTCGTGCCAGCAATCATCTACGGGAGATCTCTATTGCTGCAGAGAGAACGAGACTCATTCGACCCTCTTTCAATTAGTGACGACTACGGAGAAATCAAAGGAAGATTCGTGTCCTTTCTCATTTGATCCCGTCACTTCGATACTCAATGGAAAGATGAGAACTTGCACTGGATTCCTCGATTTCACGTGAGAAAAGAACTTGAATAGAACCAGATAGCATGGAGTACAGTGGTTGATCTATGGATCAAGTAGTCTAGAGAACAAAAAGTTCATAGAAGATTTAAGACACATGTGTCACTTGACGGTAGATGTCTATGTTTTTTGCAATTTGGGGTTGAATCATCGGAGACTCAATTGTAATTCAGTTAATGGCTGAGCAATTTTCTCTATATAACTCATGGAGTAAAAATCAGTTTCATATTAATTAAAATCATATAATCTTAATTTGAGATGTCCCTTTGGATACACTTGCATGCCATCTGCAACGACTTCAGCTTTTCTTTGCTGCATCAAGAAACTATAAGCATATTTGAAATTGAAATAATGTAATAATCTCCATCTAATAAATTGTTGTGTATCTGATCTCGTCGTGCATTGGAAGGCCCAGTTGATCTTTCTCTTATCCTCCTTTCTTCCCCTTCTCTTTCCCCTCCAATTCGACAGATGGCACGAGGTCTCCTCTTTTCTAGAATCTCTCACCGACCGACCAGGTCATTCATCAATTAACATCTCTCCAATCTCTCTCTCTCTCTCTCTCTCTCTCTCTCTACCCTCTCTTCTTTTTCCCGCCCCTCCTTCTCTTCAGTCTTCGACTCGACTCTCATCATGAGAAGTCTCTTCCTGCTAGGACTCTGCCTCGCTGCAGTATACTGTAAGTACTCCCCTATCGATCGTCCCTTTATGACTACGGTAAACTAATTGTACCTTCAATTCAGGTCAATCGGCTGAGGATGACGAGATCAAGAATCTCCCGGGTGTTGATTTCGACATTGACTTCAAGCACTACTCTGGATTCCTCCAGGCATCCGACAACCACTATCTCCACTATTGGTGTGGTATCTACTATTGCCATAGATATGGATCAATAGGAAATCGATTCTTTTATCAGGTTACAGTAGTATTCCATTTGCAGGTTTGTTGAGTCTCAGAACGATCCGTCGAACGATCCTCTGATCTTCTGGTTCAATGGTGGACCTGGCTGCTCGTCTCTAGATGGACTTCTCAATGAGATGGGACCGTATGTGGCCAATGAGGATGGAAAGACTCTCAGAGAGAATGAATACGCATGGAACAAGGTAGATCACCCTCCTCATCCATCATTATCGATTGATACCATATCCAGTTCGCTTCGGTTGTCTACCTCGAGGCTCCCGCCGGAGTCGGATACTCTTATGCCGCCGATGGAAACATCACTACCAACGACGACCAGGTATACGGTAGATATCGATTGAATACGGTGAGGATATGGCGACAACCAATCGATATTGCAGACGTCAGCTCAGAACTACGAGGCAATCAAGCAGTGGTTCCTTCGATTCCCTCAATTCCGTCGTAATCCTCTATTCATCATGGGAGAATCGTACGGAGGAGTGTACGTTCCCACTCTCACTGCAAGAATTGTCGATGGTCTCAAGACATTCAAACTCAATCTCAAGGTACAGGATACTGTAGAAGAGATTACTGTAGATTCCTTCAGGGAATGGCACTCGGCAATGGATACGTCAATGAAAAGTTGAATATCGACACTTCCGTTAGATACGCATATGGACATGGACTAATCGATGAGAAGACATGGAATACTCTGGAGAGAGATTGCTGCAAGGGATGCATCGACAGTTGCGATCTCACTGCTGTAAGTTATCGATAATATCCCTCTCGACTACCGTAATCCATTCAGGTCACCGGTCACTGTGCAACGATGGTTGAAGAGATCTTCCAATTCCTCTGGGCCGGTGGTCTCAATCCCTATGATCTCTACCGTGACTGTGAACCCAATCCCGATATGAACTCCAACAAGATGAACATCATGCTCAGAGGTACTGTAGTTTGTCGATCGATGCCTACCGTAATCAACTGAATTCGTTGTAGGAGTCGCCCCGGGCATGGAGCGCATGCATGTCGATCGTATGCAGAAGAACAACAAGACGGTGCTTGATTGGGTTCGATCTACTGGTGGTCTCAGAATGGGAGATGCACCGTGCATGAATGACTCTGACGTGATCGTGTACATGAATGACAGAGCCGTCAGAAAGGCACTCCACATTCCCTTCAATCTCCCCGCATGGGATATCTGCAGGTACGGTACACGACTACGGTAGACAATATCGATCGATTGCAGCGACAAGGTCACCACCACCTACCAGAAGCAGTACACCGACATGGCTCCCACAATCAAGAAGATCGTCAAGGTACCGTAATCCTATCGATCTACCGTATCTTTCTATACCGTAATCTCAGGCTCACGTTCGTGTTCTCATGTTCTACGGTGACGTCGACATGGCATGCAACTTCATGATGGGACAGCAGTTCGTTGACCAGCTGGGAATCAGAGTGAGTATCATTCAATCGATATTCAATCACTCATCTACCGTATTCCAGAGAACTCTCGGCAAGACCCCTTGGAAGTACGACAGACAGATCGCTGGATTCAAAACGCTCTTCGAGGGTCTCACCTTCATGACTGTGAGAGGAGCTGGTCACATGGCCCCTCAATGGAAGGCTCCTCAGATGTTCTATGCTATTCAACAATTCCTTCTCAACCATCCCATCTAAGTTATTGTTATCCCATTACGGTCCCCACGAATATATTGCGAATTCATTATTAATAAATGAAACTTTACTTTCTGTGTTCACAATTAACAAAAATATAAATCCAATGAAATTCAGTTATATTTAGTTTGATGATGAGAGTTCACACAGACTCACACGATTAATTACTAGAGTATCAAAGATCCACGGCATACCGCAGCGAATTGAGGAAGGGGAAGGGAAAATCGAAAAAATAATGATATAAATATTATAATTAGTCAATAAATATGGCTTCACTGTATGTGTACGGTAGCCGTAAGCGAAATGGTGAGCGCGGGAAAAATCGTCGGTTTGAATTTCTTAGGCGCGAAGGTTCCTTAATTTATTACATTTTTCGTTTTTGTTCTCTTTTCCCCTTATTATATCTGTATTTTCCTATTCTTTTCAGTTTTTCATGTTCAGTGGCGGTGACAGAAAGCGCCAGAACGAAAAGATGGATGAGGACTATCTCGAAATGGACTGTTCGAGCCAGGAGAACAGTCAAGACGATCTTGGTTTGTTAATGTCGCTTAAGCTATCAACTAAAGCGCGCTTTAGTTGATTAATTCACGTTCTTGAGTAGATTATCGATATATTTATACTTATAGTTCGGTCTGCTGATTCTGGAGTTCCCAACTCTTCGTTCAACTCAGACGTGAGTCCTTGTCAGTGTGCTTCTATCATGTCCGTCCATTAAGAGATCAATGTCCAGTCGATCGGGTCGAACTTCTCCCGGAGTGCTCATGTCACTCAAGAAGAACGTCGACTCATTCTATCGCACTCCCGGCGCTTTGAAATTTCGAAGGCGCTGCCCTCCTCCCGATACAATTCAAGGTAAATATTGCTTTTGAAAATCCCCTTACCTCCTCCCCCTTTCGCCCGCTGAGTTCAAACAAAACTGTTGTGTTGTCCTGGACGTGTTGTTCTTTCATCATGATCCCTTTCTCTAATTCAGATGTTATTCTTGGTCTACCAGACGACGTTCTCCTCCACATCATCAATAGATTGCCTCTGCTCGATCTCGTGAGTGTTATGCAGAGCTGCAAGAAATTCAACATGATCGCGTACGTTATTCTTCTTTGTCTTTTAGTGCATTGATTTTTGTCTATCTACTGATAATATGAGAGAAGCTAATTCGTCTTTTCTATTCCTTTGTTTGTTACAGTGAGGCATCCGCATCATGGAGATATCTCGATCTGGGCGAACGAACGATTCCCGATGATGTAATTAGGAGGATTATTATGAGAGGAACGACAGTGCTTCGATTGTGTGGAACGAATATTACGAGAGCCAACTATGAAGGAGATAATGAGTGAGTGGAAATGAGATGAAACTAACATGGAATCTAACGACTGAGAAATGTGAAGTTATTTTTTTGTGGGAAACTTAAAGGGACCTGGTACTGCAAATGAAGTGATTTTCAGATTAAAGAGAATGTTATTCCTATTTTAAAAATATTTATGAATTTTCAAAAGGCCTCATTTTCGGCTATGATGACCCGGCACTACTGTGTATGGCCGCTGAACGCAATAGAGCCGGGTCATTTCAGCCAGAAACAGGACTTTTGAACAGAGATAAAATAGGTATCGTTCGCTCAAATGCACCATGTGTCCACAGCCGTTGGGAAACTTTTTTTTAGCTTTTCTTTTACCAAATGTTTATATATTTTTTTATATATATATAGATTACATTACAGTGATAATTGAAATTATCATGACTATCGAACGCTTCAAACACATGGTGCGTTTTTTGGCGGGAAAATCAGGGATTTCAGTCACATGGTGCCTTTCCATTTGTAAAATTAGTTCTGACTAAATATTGATGTCTAATATAGCAAATTCGCTTCATGTGAATTCTATGAATAGGATGATCTAGATTTGGAGCGGGTATTATCGTCCTCCTTTGCGTACACATGGTGCATTGCGTAACGTTAGACAACGGTACCATTTTATCTATGCTTTTGAAACTTCATAACTAATTTTTTTTAAATCGTTAAAAATATGCTATTTCTTGCATTCTAATGTGGATAAAATTCTCTTTAATCTAAAATTCACTTCATTTGTGGTCCCAGGTAGGGTTGGCTAAACGATTGCGGCTTTGCGAGGTTGTAATAAGCTCCGCCCACAATTGCGAGGGCGTAATTCGGGGTGGAGGGGAGGGGAGGCTATGCGAGGGCGCAATTCATTGCGACCTCGCAATTTTTCCTGATGGCCGATTTGCACCCAAATGCGAATTCTTCGTTTATATTATTCGTAGTATTTACATCCCCAATCATAGAAGTGAAAATAGGTAGTAAAACATGAGGTTTCATCATCACAATTCAACAATAGTGATGGACAATAGTGGAAAAAAAACATTTCTTACTATCTATTATCCACTTCTGTGAATTGGGAATGTTAATTCTAAAAATGAAATACACGAAAAAATCGACTTTTAGAGCCATTCGGCGATCAGGAAAAATTGCGAGGTCGTAATTAATTGCGCCCTCGCATAGCCTCACCTCAGAATTACGCCCTCGCAATTGTGGGCGGAGCTTATTACAACCTCGCAAAGCCGCGCGCGGGGGAGGGGAGGAATTGCGAGGGCGTTAAGGCCGAATGGCCAACCCTAGTCCCAGGTCCTGTTAATAGTCAACGCTGCAGCGTTGAATCTAGACAATATAGTAAACTATATGAGGTTGTTTGAGTAAGAGTCAGACAATCTACAAGCCTCGGTACAGCAAAAAAATCAAGGTTTGAAATTATATTGGTTTTCATTATCCCACGATTTGCAGGGGACACTGGCCCTCGATAAATTTGATTTGAGCTCAGGTTGAAGCTCCGAAGTTGTGGCGTGTTCAGTCTTTTGTCCTAACTCAATAGAGGAAACATGGAATTTATATGAGAAACTATAGCTATATTTACACAAGGAATTTTCCCATTATATTGGAATATGAAAAATGTTACTAATGATGTAGATCCAACGAGCAATTTTCGACAAATCAATGAGCGAGTGAAAGGTTTTGTCCATCCCCAAAGGTTCATTCAATCGTCGATCTGGGATTACAACAACGAAATTAGTTCAAATTGGATTTTCTAATGTAAACAGGTGTGGCGTTGGACAAAATTCATAAAAAATTTCTCCGAATCTTACACAAACGGCCTCATATTTGTTGAATGAATGAAAACCGATTATTTCCTAATTATTTGCAGTGCGTTCTCGAGTAAATTAACCCACCTCGATTTGACTAGTCTCTCTTTCATTGGAGACACTCAATCAATAGTCACTCGAGTCGTCATCTCTTCCAATTATCTGACGGTATGGCTGAATTCATCTGTGACGTCATCAATAGATACCTTCCCTTACAGCATCTCTCCCTCTCTGGATGTGATGTGACTCTGTCGATGGCATCTCATCTCTCTCTCAATTGTCGATTGTCTCATCTCGATCTCTCGATGTGTGGCAATCTCTCTCCATCCAATCTCTCCCTCATTCTCTCACGTGCAGGAAGGACACTCGAGGAACTCAATGTTAGCTGCTCACGAGTGGGGAGGTACGTTAGGGAGGAATAGTCACCATCAGGATATTACAAAAAAAGTCGAAAATTTTGTCCGAATTTTTGATTTTTGTCTGAAAAATTTAAAGTGTGGGTTGATTTTTCAATATCGGGACCTTGAGAGCCTAAATTATTGTTTATTTTCCCGACTAAAAATGATCACCCGAAAATTTCGGAAAATCAAACAATAATGATGTTAGTGTTTTTTCACTGGAACATAGTTTTTGGTCTATGGGAATGAGTAAAGTGCTTCGATAAATTGTTCTCTGTAATTATGCTGTGCATTTCAGAGAAGGTGGTATGACTATCGCTACTAATTGTACTGCTCATCTGCTTCGACTCGATCTCTCAGGAAGTGCGACTTATGAGAATCCAGATGATTCCATCGATGATGAAGGTATTGATGTTGAACTGATTCGCATACCCGATTAGGATCACTGTTTCAATTGTACCGTAAATTTACCGCACAAAAATTTACAGTACAATTTAATCTGTGATCCTATATTGTGTTCTATAGAGCGAAAATGTGGTCTACCGTGTATTTTTGGTAAATTTTTTTAACAAAACTACTTCACGACATACTTTTAAAAAAACGAGAAAATATTTTTTTAGAAAATATTTTTAGAAATTGGGAAAAGTAATTTGAGAAAATACAACTTCGAAAAATCCATCTCATAATAGGACCTTTGAAATTTTTTTTTCTTCAGAAACTGTCGCTTCAAAATATTTGACGCGACCGCAACGAGCGCGCATATTAATTTGAAAGCTGCTGTTTTCTTCATAAATATCAACTATTTCACTTTACCTTTTGTATATCTCAATTGAATTTATTTCAAACAACACTGGGGTAACGAGAAAATAACTCAAAAATAAGTTTGGAGGCATTGAATTTTTTTTCTGGAAAAAATTCTGAATCGTTAATTTCTGAAATAAAAATATAACGCATAAAAATATATCGAACAATCGTTGGTATAGCAAAAAAAATCGATTTCCTAAAAACCTCACCATCGAGGATCTCATTTCGCGTCATTTTGGCTCGTTGGCGCTGTTGGCGCGCGGCGCCATTTGGCGACTTTTGAGTTTTTACGAGAATAACTTAACGACCAATCGACGGATTCGGCTGAATTTTGTTTTACAGGGTTAACTTTTTGCGCTGATCATTGCTATGTGATTAGTTTGGCGATATCTATTTCAGATCTCGAGATATAGCAACTCTCTTTCATAGGCTCGGGCAGAAGAAGAGAGCGCTATACAGACGCAAATCTTTGGATTTGCGTCTGTATAGTGCTCTCAAAATTTCATGTGATAAAAATCCCCGGGTCGAAAGTTATGAATTTTCAAAGTATTTCGCACACTGGGCAAACGCGAGGTGAGTGAAGAGTGGGTATATGTTTCTCCGCTAATTGATGGCCAGAGCGGTCGTGGTATAAGGTTAGAATATTCGAACCATAATATAAGGATAGAGTATTCGAAACCCCTTTTATGTCGTGGCATTTGTTGATCTCATCTTTCTATGCTTTTCCTCTTAAAGTTATGAACCATACCCACTCCTACCATAATTACAAACAGGCACAGCCATTAACGTCAAAATGACTTATTATAGCACCGTTCCCATGGCTACAGTTCACGACTTTAAGAGGAAAAGCATAGAAAGAGGATGAGATCAACAAATGGCACGATATAAAAGGGGTATCGAATACTCTATCCTTATATAATGGTTATCATGACCTCTCTGGCCATCAATTAGCGGTCTTCACTCACCGCTAGAGTGTTGAAAGTAAATGACTTTTTGATAAAGTGTCTGCATAAACTGCACGACCGCTTGTTAAAAAATGACTGTTTGAAATGAATTCTAAATGACTTTTTGATTTTGCTCAAAATGTCATTTTCGACACTCTGCTCACCACGCGTTTACCCAGTGTGCGAAATACTTTGAAAATTCATAACTTTCGACCTGGGGATTTTTATCACATGAAATTTTTACCAAAGACAATCATGTGTTTCATTTCTTCTGCCCGAGCCTTACAACGAAGTTGCTATATCTCGAGAACTGAAATAGATTTCGCCAAACCACTAGGACATCAGAACAAAAAGTTGACCCTGTAAAACAAAATTCAGCCGAATACGTCGATTGGTCGTTAAGTTATTCTCGTAAAACCTCAAATGACGCCAAATGGCGCCGCGCCAACGAGCCAAAGTGACGTGAAATGAGATAGCATATCGTGATCAGCACCTCAAATAACACCGATTGTGAAGTTTTTAGGAAATCTGTACCAGTATTTGTTGGCATTTGTTCGATCCTTACAAATACGGCTTTATATCTGAAACGTCCTTTCTGACTTTAATTTTCCTATATTTTTTCTTCTGAAACGGTTTTTTCTAGTTCTGTTTCTCCTAAATGTTTTATCACCCTTTTATCGTTTTTTTTAAAATTTCAATATTGATGCATGGGTAAAACCCCATTTGACCTATGTATTGATGCCATCACTATCATGAGTACATCTTGAAAAATTATTTGCTTCGTAACATTTAAATTATAGAATTTTAAGTTTTTTTGGAAACTCATAAATTATGAATTTTAATTGTTCAAATTTTGTGATATGATACAAATCGTTGGGTGAATGGCTTTGAAAATGGGATTTCACCTCTTGACAAAAATTCAAACAATTTTGATTTTTTTTTGAAAATATTTTATCCCAGCCTTGCTTCCGATCGATAATTGAATCTATTATTCACTACAATTTTCAGTCGTGGCAACTCTAGTCCAAAACTGTCCACGACTATTGGAACTCCATCTGGCGGACTCACCCAATATCTCCGAAGCTGCTTATGATGTTAGTCTATTCGAATGTTAAAACGCGTTCTTTGTAAGAACGCAGGACAAGCGGCACAACTAGTTTAAAGTTGTCACCCAGGGTTCATACTTTTTGCACAACCAGTCTGAGGTGTAATGTAAATTTTAAACGTGAAAAATACACAAAATGTCAAAATTTGAAAAATCGATAATTTTTTTACGAAAAAATAATTTTTTTTTCAAATTTTTTTATTTTCGTATCGTGTTATATATCATTCGAAAGAGCGTCAAAAGTTATGTTAAAATCCCAAAAATTATGAAGATTGGACATCTGGGAGCTGAAATACTTGACCTGATCCGAACAAAATTCACATTTCTGCAAATCTTAATTTCAGGAAAATATGTTCCCATGATTAGCACCCTCTGGCTCTGGCATATATAATGTATTTTGTATCACAGAATCGGATGGTGAACATTTCATGACAGATTTTGGTAGTAAAAGTTCTCAAATTTTCATAAGACCACTAGCACCCTGTGGTAAAGGCAAATCACAAATTGTGGAGAAAACTTTTTTCAGGCATGGAATCTTAATGAAATGTATTCCATCTGAGAGAGCATCAAAAGTTATGTTTAAATCCATAAAATCAGGAGGATTGAACCACTAGGAGCGAAAATTGATCATCGCATCCGCAGAAGTTGACAATTTGTACGACGGTAAATTTCTGGCTGTATTTTTATTGAAAGTGATCGACAAGGTCTCAAACTTTTTTTACAAGCTTTTTTAGGTATGCGGTAAATTATAAACACGAAAAAGTGCTGAAAAGTTGAAGTTTGAAAAATCGATAAAAAAATTTTTCGAAAAAAAATCATTTTTCAAATTTTGAAAATTTTCCTGTCGTGTTATGTCGTGTTAAATTTTCCTGTCGTGTCTCATTCGAAAGAGGACGAAAAGTTACATAAGAAAACGAATTTTCATCTTGATTGATGCGCTAGGAGCGAAAATATGTGATCGGAAATATCGATTAAAGGGACCTGGTACTGCAAATGAAGTGAATTTCAGATTAAAGAGAATTTTCTTCCGATTAGAATGCAAAAAACCGGATATTTTTACGATTTTTTTGAAATTTGTTATGAATTTTCAAAGGTCTCATTTTTGGCTGAAATGACCCGGCACTACTGTGTTTAGCCGCTAAACACAGTAGCGCCGGGTCATTTTGGTCTAAAACGGGATCTTTGAAAATTCATAACTAATTTTTAAAAAATCGTAAAAATATGCGGTTTTTTGCGTTCGAATCGGAATAAAATTCTCTTTATTCTGAAATTCACTTCATTTGCAGTACCAGGTCCCTTTAATTTGTTAGACTGCAATTACTATTTCTCTGCTAATAGAGCCTCAATCTTCATGAAACAACGGGGTTATACATAACTTTTCGTCCTCTTTCGAATGAGATACAACACGACAGGAAAATTTTTAAAAATTGAAAAATGATTTTTTTCAAAAAATTTTTTTTATCGATTTTTCAAACTTCAACTTTTCAGCACTTTCTCGTGTTCAAAATTTGCCGCATACCTAAAAAAGCTTGTAAAAAAAGTTTGAGACCTTGTCGATCACTTTCAATAAAAATACAGCCAAAAATTTACTGTCGTACAAATTGTCAACTTCTGCGGATGCGATGATCGATTTTCGCTCCTAGTGGTTCAATCCTCCTGATTTTATGGATTTAAACATAACTTTTGATGCTCTCTCAGATGGAATACATTTCATTAAGATTCCATGCCTGAAAAAAATTTTCTCCACAATTTGTGATTTGCCTTTACCACAGGGTGCTAGTGGTCTTATGAAAATTTGAGAACTTTTACTACCAAAATCTGTCATGAAATGTTCACCATCCGATTCTGTGATAAAAAATACATTATATATGCCAGAGCCAGAGGGTGCTAATCATGGGAACATATTTTCCTGAAATTAAGATTTGCAGAAATGTGAATTTTGTTCGGATCAGGTCAAGTATTTCAGCTCTCAGATATCCAATCTTCATGATTTTTGGGATTATAACATAACTTTTGACGCTCTTTCGAATGATATATAACACGATACGAAAATAAAAAATTTGAAAAAAAAATTATTTTTTCGTAAAAAAATTATCGATTTTTCAAATTTTGACATTTTGTGTATTTTTCACGTTTAAAATTTACATTACACCTCAGACTGGTTGTGCAAAAAGTATGAACCCTGGGCGACAACCTTACAATAGTTGTGCCGCCTACCCCGGCCTCGCACTGCGCTCTTACATAGAACGCGTTTTAACGTCACAGTACATACAGTAATTTCAGTCAGCGATGGAGCTACGGTACATGAGTTATCTCGCCCTCTCCAGATGCTACGGTATCCATCCACAAGTCTATCTGTGAGTTGTAAACTATTCACCTGATGTGAGTGCTAATGTGGCCGTCACGTCTGAATCCCTCTTCATTTCCTCTCCCTTCTTCTTCATATTCCTCTTCCCTAATCTGCCTCAATACTCATCTATATTCTCTCAGAAGTGCTGGTCGTCTCAAATATCTCTCTATCTACGGTCTTCTCTCAGAAGAAGGAGTGAACACTCTTCGAAGTCGTCTTCCCGATACTAAAATCAATGAACTCGAACTCGCAATTTCAACAGTCGCCCGTCCAACTCCTGCCCCTCATGTTACTTCTCTATGGGGAATCAAGGTACGACCATTCGTCTCATATTCATAGGTCGAAAGGTACGTAAAAAACGACGAAGCCAACCAGCATTTTGAAAATTTTTATTGAAAAAAAAGAAAACCCAACCCGCATTTTCTACTTGCCGCAACGCACCTTTTCGACCTATGGTCATATTAATCCATTCGCTTCTCTTCTCTCCTTAGCCTGTTCCCTCCCTTCATTCAAATACCATATCTAAATCATTCATTCCGAAGTGACACTAGAGCTACCATATTGCGTACATTGATTATAAATTTAACAACAACAATGTTTCCACTAAAAACTGTATTTATTCGTAGTTTGCCCAGTTAAATAATTCCGCATGCTTACTTTGTATATAAATGGAAGTAACTCATACTTGTCTTGAGTGGAAAACAGTGCACAATTAGAGAACAATTAGACAATTAGGATAAATTAGAATGGAGATTCGAAAGTGACAAGAATTTGGCAAGGAAATGAAGCAGTATTAGATACTAATCGATATCTGGCGGGGATACGGTAGATTTGATTGAATAGGGTAGATCACTGGGCAGGAGGAGGGGCGACTCCGTTGTCGTCATCCGATTCTGCATCCTTGCATTGAGTAGAGAGGAAAGATCGTACGCCGACAGAGACTCCGCCTTCTGCATCGGGATACTGAAAGAGATGTGATAGAGACATACAATAATGATCGTTGATGAATAGTCATCATAGGCCCCATTGGGTTTGGCTAACGATGATGAGCATTTATGCACATCGATCTGACATGTCGACTGTCGGAAAATTTTGACCTTTTATGCACTCTCATTTTTCTTCAAGTTTATCGCAATTTCGTAAATATTTCCTTCGATACACTGTGGAAAGCATTTATTCAAATACAATTTGAATTTTCAATGTATTTCAATTAAATGTTGAATATGCGTACCTTGGCGAATATCTCTAGATGATTCTTTCCCTTCCATACGAGAGCACACTTGAATTGATCGTCATTCTTGACGAGGAACTTGTGCACTTTATCGAGACAATCGTGAACCTGAGGAGAGACAATGATATAAGAGGAGAGTCAATAAGCGACGTTATACGGTATTCTCACGGTGCGCTTAATTCAGCGTTCTAATTAACTTAATGATTCTTATTTTTTTGGCAGCTTGCCCTTGTTAATATCGCCGGAATGCATCGGAATATCGGAAAAAAATAGAAGACATATTTTCGCTTTTTTCAACCAAACTCGTAAAATATGGCAACATTTTGGACGGTTTGGTACATTTCCTTTGGGCCTCTGGCCACCAGTGCTAAATTTTTGACCGATTCAAAAAAAATAGGAAAAAATATTTTTGAATTTTTTCAACAAAAACCTTATTTTGTACAAAAGTAGGTTAATGAAGGTATCAAAACGCTGTTATTTTTTTGTTGCTAATATTTATAATTTTATTTGTAATATATCACAAAACCTTATTGGTCATATATTTTGGAATAGCTCATGGTCATATTCACGAAGAAAATGTCACCCGGAAAATGCCTTTACCTACCAGGGAAAAAAATTCCCTGAAAATATTTATATGGATTTGGATGACTTCCACAATTGCAATGTGGAAAATAAAATTTAACAAAACGGGAATATCCGCAAATTTCAAAATATAAATTTAACTTCTAGAAAAAAATTGATTGAGCTTCATCAATTTTGAACCTGTGACGCGAAATTCAAAACATATCTCACACACGGTATGCTTATTTAATTTTTTAAAAAATTTTTTATGCATAGTGATTTTTCAAAGCGCAAAAGCAAAGAAAATGGTAAATAAAACAAAGAAATAGGGACGGTGGTCGTGTAAATGAAACCGAACGATAAATTACAATTTTGTGCTCAATCGGAAGCTGAGTGTGCCCCATTTCGACTTTTCAATTTACTTTTTGCAAAATATAACTAAAATAACAAGAAAAATGCTTCGGAAGGTGAGCAGCACTTGCGACGTTTGAGTTCAAGCAGAGCGGTTCGCTGGGTCAAACTCATGATTAGGATGACTAAACTTAAAATGGTTTTTGACTCGCTTTCCCGCTTCTATTCTATTACTAAGTCGTTAACTAAAATACAAGACGGACATGAGAAGCTCATTAATTTCCAACAACTGATACAGAAGGCTCCTGGCGTTGTACAACCATAAGCTATTACCGTAACCCTCTGTTGCACAAATTTAGAAGAGTAATTTAATAGCTTTGGGCTAAGTGTTCACGCTTTATTTTTTGTCACTAATTAGACTGACCCACTCCAACTAACATATTTAAAAAGATCCCGTGAACACTTAGCCCAAATATGTATAATCTCGCGTTTAGTGGTTTCCCCGTTATAAAATGAGCAACTTTAACAGCTTGTTTCTCGAAATCAGCTCCACTAATCGATTTTCTACTATGATATCATTATTCTACGTTCTATATTCTGCTTGTTGCGAAGAAATGGAAAATCAACTCTAAATTCTAAATTTCTCGAATTTTTTAGGCCGTCGTTCTGGTTTCCCGGGAAGTGTTCGTTTTCCTCTTCTGATCTTACTTACTCTTATTCTTGCTCCCAATTAGAAATGAATGATAAAACTCCAAATTTGATACCCGAACGTATCGAAAATGAGCATGAAAAACTTAAGGCACGGGTGTACGGTAGATTGGGGCGAAAGCGTCGCAGGTAGTAGCGCGAAAAAGCGTACTCAAATATTCAGAGCTCCGTCCCTACAAAGAAACGTGTTCGCAGGATTACTGTGAATGTTTTGAAGTTGAAACTCGAGGAAGCCACTTCATTTTCTGAATTTTTATATTTACTTGCTTCAGAAAGTTTTTTCTCGTGTTTCTACATTAGATTAAATCACATTTTTTTAAACTTTAGTGATAAATGGATAGGAAGAATGGTTTTCATTCTAAAAAATGGCTTGAGATTTTTTTGAAAGTCGAAAAAAATTTTTTTTATGAAACTTTTAGCAAAAAAAAAATTCCATCCTATGCAGCAGATGTTCTTGAAATGAGCCATTTAAAATGTTTTTGGATTCCTGTGGGGTGCGCTTCATCAGAAATATTGTAGTGAGAGATTTCCTGGTCGGGAAATTCATCATTCCAAATCGAAACTCGTTTCTCACCTTTGAGAGAACGACGTAAGGAAGAGGTTTCATCAATTTGGAGACGTCTTGCAAACCGTAGATTGCGGGTTTGAGGAAGTCACCGTTACCCTTGAACCATCCAATGAACTCCTGAAATTTATTGATTATCGTGGATTACGGTAGCCATTGAACTGACGTGATCGGCGGCAGTGAAGAATAATTGGGCCCATGTGAAGAAGGGGAATCCAGCACCCTGGCAGAATTCTTGATTGCAAATTAGATTAGGAGAGGATGGTTTACCTGAGGATAGGATGTTACCAGTTGCAGAGGACACGCCTTGGAGATATCACCGTATTCAAGAATCTGAAGATTATCAATTGGGTATGGAAAGGGTGAGGCTACCCGTACCTCAATGTTCGAATTCAGATCAGACTTGGACTTTTCGGGAAGAGTCTCACTCTTCTCCACGTTCACACTGTAATTTTATCAATAGTTCATTAGAATTAAAAATGGTGTCTCCTCTTATCAATATTGACAATGATAAATATCTCACGGATCCTGCTTTCCCGCAACGTAATCAGCACAGTCGACTTCGTATCTAACGAGCATGTTGAACTTTCCGAAGGTGTATTTAACCAGCTGACACGAGAAGGATTATGATAGAGGATCTACCGTTGACCCATTCTGATTAGATAACGGAAGTATCCAATAAGTCTGACGAACAACAAAGTTCGTAGAGAATCATTGTGATTGAAAATTTCGAAAAAAAAGCTACCGACCGAGGAAAAATTTAAATATTTTTATTATATTTTTCTTTGACGTACTTTTTTCTCGTTTTGCTTCGATTTGACGGCACACGATCTTGCAAATCGACATTCGTGCAATTATAATAGCATAGTGAATTTTTCCTTGGTCGGTTACTTTAGATGCGAATTTTTGTCGATGTACCTGGAAGAATGGTCCCCGTGCATGCTTCATTCTAGGCTTGGTCATCTTGCTTTTAACTCCTTGATCGAATGTAACGTGTCCAATCTCCATCAGATCAGAAGCTTCCATTCTACACAATATAGTATTGATCTATCAGACAACGAAAATCGATATTCCTAAAGACTATTACGCGCTTGACTAGCAATCCGAGCGACGCAGGTTCGACCCCCGCCGCGGGCAAACCTTTTGCCCCTTTTTCGCAAGCGCGAGAAATCGTTCCAACACGTTTTTGAGTACCGTGAAACACGTTTTCACCTGTTTTGCCGAGTTTTAACATGAAAAATCGAAAATTTCGAAAAGTTCCCAATTGGTTCGCAGAGCGTAGGGGATCACAGGAAATGTGTTTTGCGATGTCAGAAACGTGTCTGAACGTGTTCTAACACGTTTTAACGTGAAAAATCGAAAATTTCGAAAAGTTCCAAAATGATTCAGAGAGCGTAGGGGATCACAGGAAAAGTGTTTTGCGATGTCAGAAACATGTCAGAACGTATTCTAACACGTTTTAACGTGGAAATCGAATTTTCGAAAAGTTCCAAAATGATTCAGAGAGCTTAGGCGATTACAGGAAAAGCGTTTTGTGATGTCGTGAACGTTCTGAACGCACTGTATCTTGCGTTTCCGTTGTGAAAGGCTCGTGAGGCTGAGAGCGATCGAAAAAAGTTGCCACGGAGCCACGAAGTGGCGTAGTGGCAACTTTTTTTTCGATCGCTCTCAGCCTCACGAGCCTTTTGCAACGGAATAAGCCAGTACTCTTTGTAGCGATTAACACTCTCCAACATAATGTAACATGGAGCCGACTCCCGAGCTTCCCCTGGACCGAACTTTGAGCAAGCTACCGAGCGTCCCCTGGACCGAACTTGGAGCCGGCTATCTTGCTCCCCCTGGTCCGAACTTGGAGCCGGCTGCCGAACTCCCCCTGGACCAAACTTTGAGCCGGTTTAACCTCAACACACCCTGCTAGTTTACCATACCTATTGAGAAGGATGGTGTTTCCGACGCGTTCACAGTCAATTCTGAATAGACCCTCGCCGGCCTCCTGAAACGATTATCGATTGATTCATAACTATTTGAATTTTCATTTCATCAATTGTGATTCACATAAATTACGCATTTACGATATTTTCGAATACAATATACATTCTGTTTTTTTTAAAGTTCCTGGTCACTCATTTCAATCTTAAGAGTCGAAAAATCTTTTGTTGACCTGTGCAAATGCGAACATCTTCTGTAGATTGACTGCATCAGTGATGAATTGGAATTGACTGAAGTCAATTGGTTTCTTCTTCTTGTCTGCCAACAATTTGGCTGCGATGATCGCTGAGTCGAGAGAACCATCACGGACCTCAAAAGAGGGACAAATAGATTAAATATGGAAAAGGGGGAGGTAGTACTATGGCCTCATTGTCTCCTCTTTCCGAAAAAAAAAACTAGCTCTCCTTAGTCAGACCCCCCTTTTTTGAAAATTATGGGTCCAACCTTGAGATGGTTGACGTCATAGACGACAACTCCATGATCTTGCATCAGCTTTCCTCCTGGCCAGAAGCAAGATTCGGGAGGGCAACCGGGGATCTACAAGGAGCCGCCTCTTCCAATTTTCAAAAAAAAAATACTTATCGAGTGAATGATATTTCAGAATATTTGCTATCTTTAAAAAAATCCAATTTGACGATTGTAATTGATATTTACCAAGGCTGACCATGATAGTAGGAGTGTCGTCCTGTAGATACCACTGGTAAGATCCGATTCTCTCTACATATTTAGTGGAGGTCGGACCTCCTTTTGCAGATAGATTAACTAGAGGAAGGAGACCGTAAGGCTCCTCTTCAACTCCCTCGAATAACCAGAATCCATCGGCCATTCTGATGAGATGATATGAAGATATAGCAGAGAGAAGAAGAAACAGAAGGAAAAGCGACGGACGAAATGAATACGATTCAAATATCGCCCGCTGTACAAATGAGAGCAGTGAAAATATGAGAATAAGACAAATGTTGACACCGAAGATAATTAAACCCGAAGTGCACAGATGTGAGTCATCTCAACCACAAAACACTCTATCTCGAAAGTTGAGAGAGATGGAAAAGAGAAGAGGACAGAGACCGATTTTAGAGGGATGTGTGAGATAGTGTAGAGATTGGAAGAGAGTCGATGGAGGGGGAGGGAGACTATGGCTGTTACACTCTTATGACCAGAGTGCTATTCAGATGAGATGAGACTGAGATCGATACTTTATCGATTATGTAGCAACGTATAACGAGAACTAACAACCAACGAGGGGAGGAAAGGGGAGAAGAGAAGGAACTGACGTATTGAAGATGAGGAGAAAAAAAGTGGGGTGAGAGGGAAGAATCAGAGTTTGGTCACTTTGGTTTGATCGATTGATTGAAGGAAGAGAGTATTGAATACGGTATCAGCGAAGTCGGGGTAGTACTCACAAGCACGAGCACAATCAGGCATGAAATTGATCTCGAGAATCGATGGAGAGACATCTGGAATGAGGGGGGATGGAGAGAGGAGAGATCAACACCTGACTGAGTGAGGGGGAGGGTATCCTCCCCCTCGGACTTCCTGCCATCACTGAGGATGAAGGGTACCCTCCTCTCTCTCACTCACCACTTCGATCATCGTTCCATTGCAGCATCACATCCACTCCATACATTGCTCGAGATTGAGCATTCTTTCCCACTCCACGAGGCGCTGATTCACTGCACGAATTTACCATATTTATGAATATTTTCATTATTTAACATACTCTCTTTCATCTAATATGCTATAGCAGAGTTTGAAATTGAGAAATTGGGATAACTAATTGAATCAGATCTAAAATAGGCTTAGGAGGAATGACTGGAATTAAGAATTACGAGATCTTATTAAATTTTAAACCAATATTAAAAGGTGAAAAAGACTATTACAAACCTCGATCCCTTCTCAAGGATGCTCCTGAGTGACTCATGAATTTTGTTCTCACATTCTTTCCACTTGAGATTCGAATTGCTCTTCTCAAGTCCGACTACGAAATCTTCCCATTTCATCTGAAGTTATCTCTTTAACCTTGATTGAAAGGATTTTAACCTTAAGATCATCAGCAAAATATTTTCCGAACGTGTACAAAAAATGTTTTCTTAATATTTTGGTACGTTTTCGTTTCGTAATCGTAATACTACCATAATAATCGGCCATCGACCACTCATCTCGACTCGTGGCTCGAGTAAATGCAACAGTTGCTTCCAAACACACGAAACCCCCTCGAATATCGCGTGTTTTCACCTCTTCGCACAGCCCGTCATACAAACTTTCGAAATTTTATAAGAGAGGTATTTAGGAGAACCAACAAAAAGTAACATTGGAATCATGCAATCCAAAATCCAAACCTGCAGAATCTTTGCAGGATCGGCATAATTGAATACAGTGAAGTGAGTCTCGACGTCATCCAATCGATCGGTGTCGAACTCACTTCATGATTATATTATAATTAATTTAAAATATTTCAGAATCTCAAAAAAGTAATGCATAACTGTGATACGAGACTCGTTCCCAAACAATTGAAAATAGATTTTTCTAAAAAAAAATCAATCCTTAAATAATCTCACTTGATTGCGAATCGAATCCAGAAATTGTTGTATACGTAAGCCTCGAGAGGACGAAGAGAATTGACGAAAACGATGAAACGGAGATCGAATTTGACCTGAGATTTATCTTATTTCTTGTTAGGGATTGAGTAGTCTCACATTCTTTCCCGTGTCTTCTCTCTTGAAAGTCACTGGACGATCGATGTATTTGCACGCAATCTACAACATAGAATATTGCATACAGTACTACAATTCCCAATCATATCCCGACGGCTGAATATACGATTACAGTTATATCAATATAACAAATGTGTGATTAAAAATCAATAACTATAATATATACAGTATACTTGATACCTTTGGTCCCGTCTCGACAAGTCTCACAATCTTCTCGAGTGAATCACACACATGCATGTCCATTCCACGTGCGAGATTCCATGGCTTCACGATCCACGTATTCGACTCGCCCCTTAAACAGAAGAATATGAATGATGTTCATGCGTGGGCACGGGGATGAGGGGAACCGTGCAAATGGGAGTCGGGGTTTTCGGGAGCACTGCGCAAAATTCAAAATAGTTAAAATCGAGAAGAGGGAAATAATTAGAATTTTCGGGGGCACCCCGCAATGGACTATATTTGTACGGGGAGTCCCCGTCGGGGACACTGCGCAAAAAGGCTCGGATTAATGCCGCCCGCTTATGATGATGTTGCAGATTGGCGCAATACAGGAGAAATATCGAGAACAAATATTATTTAATAAAACTGACGCCTTTGTTCTCCTCTGGAAGGTAGAAACGAACTGAGGGAGTTCAGTGTTCAGATTGTACGTCATCTGCAATATAAAGTGTAACTTTCAATCTCCTATAATAAAACCACGTTTTGAATTCAAGGGCTTGCCACATCGCAGTGATTTATAATGGATAGTTTACCATACCTGGTAGTAATCTGGAGGTGTTCCTCCCTTGCACATAATTGCAGCCAGGAGATCTTTCGTCGTGAGACAGCACTCACAGGGGAATTGATTGACGAGACCACCGGGATTAGATGTAGCAAGTTCACTGAACAACATATCAGGTTGGCCGGAAAGTCTTGATAACTCTTTTTGTTTTTATACTGTGTGCCGCGTTCGAACTTTGGTGTCCCCTCGTTCCTCACAAATGACAAGGAGACTAGGGCCCTTGTAGTAAACAACTCCCCATTGTCCTCTCTTTCTCCGTGCTGAAGTTGACGCACGATGTATATTCCCAGTGTAATCCACATCCGCCATGTTCTGCTCTACCTCTTCCTATCTCACACCACGTTGAAGGATTCGGAGACTCTCCTGAAGAAAGTTTATGACCAACATGCTCCCTCCTACCCAACCATACAAAGATGGTTCCATCGCTTCAAAGAAGACGACTTTTCACTCGATGACCAGGACCGCTCTGGAAGGCCCCGTGAGTTGGATTTGGATGCGTTGAGAGCCCAGGTGAATTCGGATCCATTCCAAAGCACTCGTGAACTGGCATCCACACTGAAGGTTGTCCATAGCACTGTTGAGGAAGGCTTGAAATCTCTTCGGATGAGAAAAGTTCTTGGTCGATTCATACCCCATGATCTGACCCAGGACCAGCTGGACCACCGAGTCGATGATGCATACAGTCTTCTCACTCTCCACGGCGGCGATCGATGGTTGGACCGGCTGATCACTGGAGATGAGAAATGAGTCCTCTACGATAATCACCACAGGCGAGCCCAGTGGATTCAAGAAGGAGAGACGCCACAGGATGTCCCTAAACCCGACCTTCACCTCAAAAAAGTGATGCTCTCAATATGGTGGGGAGTGGATGGGCCCATCTACTGGGACCTCCTTCCCGAGGGTCAAACCATAAACGCCGACCGTTATGTGAAACAACTACGTAATTTGAAGAAGGAAGCCGATAGTTCAGCCCTGAAAGATAAGAAAATATATTATCAGCATGACAACGCTCGTCCACATGTCGCCAAACTCGTCAAGCAAGAACTGGGAAAGTATGGCTGGATGATTCTCCCTCACCCACCGTATTCCCCAGACATCGCCCCAAGTGACTATTGGCTTTTCTCGGACCTGACCCATGCCCTTCGAGAGAGATCGTTCACAACACGAGGAAGTCTGGAGGCCGCACTGAAGCAATATTTCGCCTCACGCCCAGCAGGGTTCTATAGACAGGGCATCCACAAGCTAACACAACGTTGGCAGTATATCGTCGATAATGATGGAGCATATAACCCATAATCTACTTGTGTTTGCTTCGAGAAATAAACGAATGAAAAAGTTATCAAGACTTTCCGGCCAACCGAATATGTATATGAAGTTGCACAAATTCCGAATTCGCAAACCATATTGAACATGAATCAGAATGTCTTCTTCTTTGTATAATTATAATTCATCAACTTCAATATTTCAGAGGAAACTCATGAAACTCATTTATCACGCGTGTCACATACGGATCGAGACAAGTGCCGTACATCAAAAAAGTCGAAAATTACTGTTTATCATTTTTGGATAGCCCTCATGGTGCTCGACAAGATAGCGTTTCGTTTTTTTTTGCATAACATCAATTTTGACGTCGACAGACGTCGTTTACTGTCTGAAAGGGGGGAATGACACCATCTTTGAGGCTGAATATCTCGCTTCAGAGTGAAATTTACAAGAAGTTCACTAAGACATAAATTGTAGAGAATTTTCTGGAGATTAGAATGAACACAATTAAAAATCTTGAAATTAATTATGAAAGATGTTAATTGGCGGAAACCTGGCGTTTGCACCACAATTCGAATCCAGAAAATTTTATTTTCGAAGTCTGGAGCTTGTGAAGACGAATCGAATGGTATACTAAATGTGGGGTCGAATCGTTTGCAAAATCATGGTTTCATTCAAAAAACTAATTCTTTCCTCATTTTGAGCGATTTCGCACCAAAGGAGCAGAGAGATCAGTGTGATCTACCACTCTCCTCTCTAAAAGGTCACCTGACCTCCTTGTTTCACACACTCTCTCCTCTCGAGGGGAGGAGTAGATCACGCTGATCTCTCGCTTTTCGAGTCAGAAAACGACTAAGTCCAAGAAATTGGACTCGTTTTTCGCCCAAAAAAAAGATTTTGCAAACGATTCGACCCCATAAAGTATATATGAGTGGATGCGTCTCTTCAATATCTACAATCTAAGCCAATAAAAAAATCTGGATTCGAAATGTGGTGATTACGCCAGCTTTCTGCCAATTAACTCGCCACTTAATTAATTTCAGGAATTCTAGTTGCGTCCATTACAATCTCCTGAAAATTTTCTACATTTCATGTCTGAGTAAACTTCTTCTGAATTTTATATGGGGGCTCAAAGAGAGTGTCATTCCCCCTTTTCAGACAGTAAACGACGTCTGTCGACGTCAAAATTGATAATATGCAAAAAATCAAAACGCTATCTTTTCCAGCACTATGAGAGCTCTCCAAAAATGTATAGAAATGTGGGAATCAAAATGTGTACGTCTACCCCCTCAATTTGTCTCGATCCGTATGTGACACGCGTGTTATGCTGTACCTGTATTGACGGAAATGTTGATGCAACCAGATGATGTCAGCCTTTTTCCAGTCTTCCACTGGTTCGATATCCAGAGTAAGATTCTCCACCAACTGAGATTATCGATTGAGATGACAAAATTAGAGAGGTTGAATAACCTGAAGATGATCGGTGAAGATTTTGAGTGGTTTGGATGGTTTGAATGCACACTTTGACTGGTCTTCATCACTTGCAGTTTCGTCGTTTGATCTACCGCCCTACAATTTATCGATTGAGAAAATTAAAATCTAATTTGGAGGAAAAAAAAGAAAACGTTTGCAAGATTCCAAATAAAATGAATATATTAAATATCATAGAGAGTCTAAAAGATATTTATCTCACAGCGAAGAATTCTTCATCGGGAAAGTTGATGGTAGTGGGAAGATGGGAAAAATCCTTCTTTGTCCAAGCCAATTCGAGAATCTCCGCCCATTCGGGATGCTGTAGAGAGACGAGAGATTGAGTGCAATCACGGAATACCGTAGCTGGAATGGAATCGATATTGATCTCTTTGAATGGTCAAAGACACTCACTTTCAGCGGGTACATCGGAGGAGAAGAAGAGAACGGAGTAACTCAATCCATGAGGAGCGAAGAATAGAGGAATAACTCTAAAAAGGGAAACAAATCAGTACTTCACCTCAATCGTAGTCATTCATCCTCTCTTTTCCATGTATCAAAATGAAAGCCAAAAACTACGCAGTCAATGACAATTTTTAAGTTTTAGTATATCCTGTGGAAAACATCGACGAAGATATTGCCATATGAAATCTAGAAATACCCAACCAACTATTTTGACATATTTCTTCCTATCACGTATTTCAATAATTTTGGTAACAATCCCAAAATACATTTAGGCATTTTTCTACCCCATTAAAGAACATGGTACCAAAAATTGGTATCTTCTTACCAAATTTCGAAAACAATGCAAGATCTTGGTATTTTCTCACCTAATCTCGAAAACAATCTAAAATTTTTATATAATACTACCTTATATTGAGAAAAAAAACTTGCGAATATTTTGCATAATTTTGAAAACTCCAACCAAGATGTTGGCGTATTCATATCAAATATCGAAAAGGTCAACCAAGATTTTGGAATTTCTTACATAATTTCGGAAAAACTCAACCTACATTTTTGCATTTTCGTAACTCATGATTTTAAAAGATTAAAAAAAAACAAGATTTCTCACTTATTTTTATTTTACAAAATGTAAAGTTTTTAGTTGTTTCCTTACCTAATCTCGAAAAAAATTGCAAAACAAACCAACGATTTTTGCATAGTCCTATTTTTTATTGAAATAAACATAACGAAAATTTTGTCATTTTCGTGCAGATTTTTTAAAAGTCCTTCAAGATGATAGCTTTTCAAACCAAATTGGAAAACCCCAACCAAGAATTTGGGATTTCTTACAAAATTTCGGGAAAAAGCCTCAATAAAAATTTTTCCTACCTCATTTGAGAAAAAAACAACCAAGAAGTTAGCATTTCTCACCAAAATTTCATAAAAATGCAAAGTTTTTTGGTATTTTCTTACCTAAACTCGAAAAAAAATTTGGTAAATCAAACCAACCATCGTTGCTTTATTTTTAATTTTGAAAAAAAAACATTTGTTGGCATTTTCATATCAAAATTTTTAATTTTTCGTACATCATGTAGAAAAAAATATCTGTTACTACCTATTATAATATCAAAAATGTTTTAATCTAATTTAGCAAAGCCATACCAATGTTTTTGAATTTTCTTTCTAGCCTTTCCAATTTATGCTGCCTTCACCCACCTTGCATTTGCCTCTTCTCTCGAATGGCCGATGCGACAACCGAGTTCATCCATCACATACCACACTGTACACGATTCTTCCGCTTCCTCCTGCAATCAATCGATATTTGAGAGAGTTATTGCACTATCTATGACCCCGTTTGTGTAAGAGTCAGACAAACCAAAAAAAGTGAAAATGTGAGATAACTACGGTTTTCAGTAGCTTTCGGTGGGTTGAAAACATTGGCCCAATCTTGTGGTATGTAAATTTGATTTGGGGTCAGTCTGTAGGTCAGAAGATCATACAAAAATGCTGGTTTTCGTCCATAACTCGATAACCATCGAAGCAATCAAAAATGTTCGAACAGATAGTCAATTAGAATTCGCTCGCTGAATCTTTCTATGTTTTCAGAAAATAGAAAATACGAATATTTTTTTTATTATCTCGCAAACGAGAAAAGTGTGTGGTACGAGACATGTGTCAATATCTGGCCCATGTATTCAGAAACCTACAAAAAAAATGGTAGCTTTTTAAGTTTGCCAAGCCAAGTTATGATTTTTTAACTGGCACGAATCGACGGTCAGAACTAGAGTAGCGAGAATGGATCCCCACTCCCTGCTGATATTCCCCCTCTCTAGCACTCAGTGCGAGGGGGGTCGCTCTCTCTAGCGCAGGGAGTGCGAGTGGGCGGGGTGAGTGCTCACTGAGTGCGATTTTCTCGAGAAACGCCCTGAGTGCGAGCCTCACTCCTTCACTCGCTTTCTGTTATTTCAACTCTTTTTTACTATTATGTATTTTAACTCTTTTTACATTAGAAGGGGGATTGTGGTGAGAGACTGTGCAAAAGTGAGAGGCTATCTCGCCTGTGGACCGCCTGGGGCGATGTCGAGAAAAACTCATGAATGGGTGCTCATCTAAAAGATCTCGTTGAGCTGATTCCAGATATCTCTCCCAAAAAATGAAATTGTGATTATCATGCAAAAATACGTTGGTGAGTGCTCACTGAGTGCGATTCGCACTCACTGCTATGGCGAGGGGAGGGGTCGTAAATGAGGCTCGGGAGTGCGCTCTGCGCCACTCAGGGCATTTTTGTTGTCAACAAGCGGGAGTGGGGATCCATTTTCGCTACTCTAGTCAGAACACTGCTTTTTTCGTTGAGAATGAGCATTCACATGCGATTACCCTCTCATTTCTCACTTTCAGACGCCGCGCAGCCAGAGAGAGGAATGTAAATGACATTTCTCTCTCAGAAATGGGTGTTCTGACAGTCGATTCGTGTCGGTTAAAAAATCATAACTTGGCTTGGCAAACTTAAAATGCTACCAAATTTTTTGTGGGTTACTAAAAGCATGGGCCAGATACTGACACATGTCTCGTGCCACACACTTTTCTCGTTTGCGAGATAATAAAAATATTCAACTAAATATTAGTATTTTCTATTTTCTGAAAATATAGAAAGATTCAGCGAGCGAGTTCGAATTGACCATCTGTTCGAACATTTTTGAATGCTTCGATGGTTATCGAGTTATGGACGAAAACCAGCATTTTTGTATGATCTTCTGACCTACAGACTGACCCCAAATCAAATTTACATACCACGAGATTGGGCCAATGTTTTAAACCCACTGAAAGCTACTGAAAACCGTTGTTATCTCACATCTTCACTTTTTGGCTGTACCGAGCACTGTTGTGAATTGTCTGACTCTTGCGCAAACGGGCTCCTATACTAGTATCAAGTGTTTCTACCATTTTTTCCTACCCGCAAATGCATCAGATCTACCCTAGTATATCACAGTTACATTTTAACCACGAGGGGTATGAAGAGAACTAAGACCAATTATTTTACTTATATGCAAGTGTCCTCACCTGTGCGTATAAAGATGTCGCATACCTTCTTGTATCTGATAGAGTAAGTTCCGATGTATCTCCAAAGTCTTTCGATGATATCATCGACAAGATTCTCTTTCTTCTCTTCATTTCTCGACTCTCTCCTCTCTCTTCGAATGCCGTTCTCTTCTTCTTTCGTATCCACTCCTTGCACTTCTTCATCACTCGATTCTTCCTTCTCATCATCATCCTCGAGACCAACGAGAGCGGCCATTCGCTGTGATTATCAATTGAATTGGTAGTTGGTAGGTCACCACTCACGGCTCTGAGACTCGAGTCTGAGATGAGCAACTTTCTCTGTTGGTTCATCTCAAATGTCCATGCATGATCGATAATGAAGACGTGTTGATTGCAGTCGAGTTCCTCAAGCAATTCAGTCACGATTGAGAACAATGAAGAAAAGAAAGATACCTGAGAGGTGATGACCTTCCATTGATGGATTGAGTCTTGGTCATCCTCGTAGACGAGACTCATGAAATCTCCAGCATCAAACACCTGAGCTACATGTTCAAAGTGCCTGAATCAGCAAATAACCGACCTCATTGGCGAGTTTACTGAAGAGTTGCTCCCACAGCGGCTGAGGGACATCGCCCGCAAGTAACTGTGACTTGTGAGCACGTTCAAAGTCTTCGTACGTGTAATTGTACGTTTGAGCCGGTTCGCCGGTTTCAGCCATGACCTTACATAAGAAAATTACAAAGAAAATAGAGAAGGGTGGAGAGAAAACGATAAAACAATTTTAAAATAATAACAAAATAAAGTAACAAGTTTGACCTATTTACTTACTATTCAGGAATTTTCAAACAGTACTGTACACATTTTCGTCAAACGGTATCTAGTAAGTCCGAAAGTTGACTTACTTTGTTAAATAGTTTGCCACGTTTATATCATCAATTTTGACCACATTTAGATTCTCACATCTGGGTGCAACATTGAAGAAATGGAACGGAGTCCCCATCCTCCTCAAGGTGCGTATTCTGATCACTTCTCAGTAAAAATGTGTGGCTGCTTTTGTTTCGAATGTTTATTTTTTAATAACTTCCAACGAACTTTTGACAGATCCTGAGGTGCGAGCGAAGATAGACAAAATTGCTTCTTTTGTCGCCAAAGCAGGCCCACAAGCGGAGGAGAGACTTCGATCGGATCACGTAGGTTTTAATTGTTTGCTCTTTTTCAGAATGATCATTAATAGAATAGCAAGGACCTGTGACCTAACTATTTGTTTCTTAACGAATATTCTCTTCCAATTGTGATATGTATGTCTATTTCAGGCGGGCAAGCCTCAGTTCGCTTTTCTCATAGGCGGAGAATATTCTGACTACTACAGATTCTCTCTTCAATGTGAAATCTACAACAGTGAGTGGCCCATCGTTCGAATGTTCTCACCAAATAAATGCTTTGAGTGAACCAGGGTCTTCCTGCGGGTGCTCGACCGGGACCGGCTCCTCAGCCTCAACCCGAACAGCCTCCTTCATTCGATTACGCTGCTGCTCAAGCAAGAATCGATCAATTGCGACAGGAGATAACGAATTCGGAAGTGAACCTCAAGGCACACTTCGATGCCATACCAATGCTGAGAGAGGTGCGCATCACTTCACTTTGTTGGAGTTTTTTTTGCCTGGTCTCGAAACTTGCGAGTCCTCATGTAATATTACATTTATAAAATGATACGATCAAACAAAATGTCGAACTGGGACTTCCTGTGTTTACCGAGACGAGAGAGCACGCAAAAGCGAGAGGGTCGCCAATGTTCCTGTATGGTAAACAACGGAAGTTCGTTATTCGGCTTTTTGGTATGATCGTATCATTTTATAAATGTAATATTCCAAATTTGACGTTTCCAAAATTATTTTTCCTCATCCAAAGAGTGACATAGTCAGAGGGTAGTATTTCGAAGTAACAAAGTGTTCTCTCCAGTCTCTTTTATTTGCTATCAATTGAATAGTGACATTTCAGGCTGAATATGCAACTGCAGTGGCAGATGCAGAGCAATCGAAGACTACGAGTTATTTGGAGAGAGTTGGATTGGATGTGAGTGGACTCAATGATCTACTCGAGCAACTACACTCAAAGTGTTCCAAGGACGTCGTATCGGTAAGCCATTCAACTACTTTGTTCAGTAACAGTTCGTAAATATAATTCGGCTAAGTGAAAAAAGCGTCATGCATTTCATTTGCAGGCGATGAAAAAGTGGATCTTCGACTATTGTACGACTGATCAACTCAGAGAAATTATTCTCATGTATCTCCTGACGAGGTTTGTTATTTTATAAGCAAAAATCAAAATTTGTCACTGTCCGCTCACTCTATCTGAATTGATTTAAACGCAATAAAGACTCTACTGAATGAAATTGGAGTGACTATGTTATCAGAGTTCGTTTCGCTCCTTCCTCTGAGTCATTCCGTCTACACGTTCTCTATCTCATCAACGACTGGGCTTACTACTGGTGAGTCTCATCCCACTCTGCCCTTAACAATCGCCTTCCTTTGAGTAATCGCAAGAAGCAAGGTGGAATAACTCAAGTTCTCTCTCGTTACGTCCCTCAATTGTATGCATTCGCTGCTGATACTGTGAAGGATCCAACGATAGTACAGAAATTGGACAAACTCATTGGAACTTGGGAGGGAAGCAAGCTATTCGATGACTCTGTATTCAAGGTGCGCAGAGTAGATTATATGAAAGTCAGTGAGTTATCGATTATATTTCCAGTCTCTCCGCAATCCTTCCATTATCATACAGAACTACAAGACATCGACTCAGGCTGAGCATCAAAAGGTTATTCATAAATAGAGTTATTCATAAAATTAACCACTAACCTTGGATTCGAGATTATAGTTATCACAATTAGCCTAATCATCTTCGATATTTGAGGTGTGTAATGAGATCAGTCAACGGCTCCTCAATACATTTGGTGGATACGAGAAGCAACATCAGGAATTCGCCACACATATGGCTAATCAGATAACAGCCATTGAGGCTCAGATTGAAATGGAGAGAAGCAAAGCTGGTACACGCATTATTCATTTCTACTGTTGTCTTACTATTTCCTTTCCCTATTTACTATGCCATACCATCGAATTTAATGGGCGTGGCAAAAAAGGATTCTCATTTTAAATACATTCGTTGTAGATCTCGCCCATCGTAAGAATCTGCCCTCACTTATGTCCGGATCCAGAAGGTGCGTTAGATTGATTCAAATGATATTATATTGAATCAATGTTATTGTATTACAGATCTCGTTTTGACTGTGGTCCCGCAGCTGGAGATTACGGTGGATTCTTCAATGCGCCTCCCGCAGCGGCAGCCCCGCCCAGTGTGTGGAATGAGGGTACGGTAGATTTTTAATTGATTAAGTACTCCGAGTAGAACTCCCACGTTTAACCTAAATTTAAAATTTCAAGTCACAAGCATAACTGACAGCCTAGTTATAATGAAAATAGATAATTACAGGAATTCAACTTTTTTTTCTTTTCCGGAGCGGAGCATTGCACATCATAAATAATTTGATGATTGTTTATTCTTCAGAGGAGGATGTAGACGGAGATCCGATCGATAATTCATCCGCTCCTCTTCCTCCTGAGATCGATGAGAAATCTCTCATTCCTCGTGCTCCCTTCTATGAACTTCCCGCTGGAGTCATGATGGGACAAATAAAGATTGAGGATCTCACGGTATGCTGACTATATTTTAATCATCAGTTTCGCTCTTTTCCCTTAAATTCGGTAACTAAACCTGCGAAATCAAAAGGGAATTGTTGCGAATAACAATTGGGGGATCCGCTAAAATGAGTGTTGATCTTTCTATATCATATTTTGATCTATCTCCATTTGAGTACAAAGCAATCGAAGTGTCTAAACTCCGAATGCCTCCTGCTCTTCCTCCCACTCACAGATTAATGATGGCCATGGAAGCATTCTATGCCCCGCCCACCAATGAACGACCGAGAGACGCGTATGGATGCATTATTATATTGAGAATTACTGCATTACTGTTGTGAGACAAACTGGCAATACAAATTTGTTTTAAAATTAGATGTATTCGACTAGCAGTGGAGTAGAGTGACAGAGATTTTTATTAATTAGTTTCTCAATTTCAGACTTGGATGGGAGACTAACGGACTTGTCGAATTCTACGATAGGAAATCAAGATTGAGAAAGGTGGGAATATGCAATAAATAATAATGATGAAATATTACTCATGTTGCGTGGTCATGTTGTTCCGTTTTTTTTAATTTTTGAAGACGTAGTTATTTACTGGTGGAGTTTTCCCCCATTGTTTGTATGATAGCCGTGTTGTGTTGAGGTTCTGGAGGACACTCATTGCATCAATGGAAAGACATTCGAAGATTTGATCTCGAATCGATTGAGTGCAGCTGATTTGGATGATGAGAAAGAGGAAAGAGAAGAAGAGAAAAGGAGAAGAATCGATAGATAGTCAGTTCATGTTTCCGATTTGGTGTTGTTGATTGGTGATGAGAGTTTGAAGAGCAATCGATTTTTTATCGATTAAAAATAATTTTTCTTTCTTTTGTCTTCAGTTTGCGTGGTTCTCGTTCTCCTTCTCGTAGTCGAAGAGGTCGATCAAAGAGCAGATCGAGATCAAATTCAAGAAGTCCCCGAAGGAGAAGAAGAAGTTCGAGGTCCTCTTTTCAATTCACATCCATTTTATCTACACCGGGGCTACGATTTTTAATTCAATTTTTTGCCTTTTTACAAATTGTTCTGTAAATGGGAGGATTTCCTTTGTTGCAAAATTTTGTCGGAAAAAAAATTAATCTAAAAAAATTGGGCTACTTTTTATTTTGATCAAAAGTCTTCTCTTTCAGTTCCTCACCTCGTCGTCATTCCTCTTCTCGTTCTCCTTCTCCCGATGATCGACCCCAATTTGGAGGAAGGAGAGCGAGATCTCCCTCTCCACCCCCTGTCAGATTGTGAGTTAGACTATATGAGACGAATCGCGAGAGAATCGACCTGGCTGAGAAAATAGAAATTCATGGTCTTCAAAACAGACGAAAAAATTTCTTTACGTACTAAAAAGCAAGGCGGTTCGAACTGCGTTTACCGTTTTTCGATAAAAAATTTGTTCACGAGCTGTAAAGCATCAAAGATGACGAAATAGCGAAAACACCAAAAACCATCCCTCACGTAATTGATCATAACTCGCTTTAAAATTGAGATAGAAACTTTTTCAAAAAAAGGAATTGACGAGCAATAGATTCTCTAAAACTTTTCCGATTACGACGCAACCCTAACTGTGAAACCCGGATCAGCCTGGTCGGTCATCGGCAAAATGACCATAACTCGAACAACACAAAAAACTATTTTTTTGGTTATGTGCAAGTTGTAGGTCATATATTGTAGTATTTAGTCCGCACGTATCAGGTTTTTTAACCCCTTTTTATCAGGTTTTTAACGTATCAGGTTTTTTAACCTCGTTTTTAACCCCTTTTTTAACCCTGCCAAAAAAAGCGTTTACCTCATTTTGAACAAAATTCCGTAAAAATAAATTAGAAACACTTTCTGGTTTTTCATTTCCCTCAGAAATGCTGTAGTTAGCTGAAACACCAATGTGATGGGCAATATTTCAATAATGAGAAAACTTGTTTTTTTCTTGTTTCAGACCTGTATATATAACTCGAAATTTATCAAACGGATGTTATAATGCCCCTCTATTGTCATCATGCAAAGCGGGACCTTAGTTCGGGACATAATTACTTTTGAAACCTAAATTTGACAAGTCACTGTAATTTGAACAATTCAAGGTATCCGTGTATGTATCACACAAAGGAATGTTTGTCTAGTGGTACTGAACAACTTTACTTTTGAGTGCGAATGATTATCTTTACTTTGAAGCGAGCTACAGGTTTCAGAAAGTGCAACAAAAATGGTCAGCAGCGCGCTCTCGTTTCTCTAGCACTCTCCTCATTTCCCACACTCTCTCGCCAGTTCGATGCCCGGCGAGTGCAAAAATCTTTTGCAATAGCAAACTAAGGTCCCGCTTTGCATGATGGCAATAGAGGGGCATTATAACATCCGTTTGGTAAATTTCGAGTTATATAGACAGGCCTGAAACATGAAAAAACCAGGTTTTCTTATTATTGAAATATTGCCCGTCACATTGGTGTTTCAGCTAGCTACAGCATTTCTGAGGGAAATGAAAAACCAGAAAGTGTTTCTAGTTTATTTTTATGGAATTTTGTTCAAAATGAGGAAAAATGGAGAGCAGTAAAGATCATTTTTGGGTAAGTCACTACGACAGCCCCACACTAAATCGAGTCCGCTTTTTTTGGCAGAGGTTAAAAAACCTGATACGTAGAGACTAAATACTACAATATATGACCTACAACTTGCACATAACCAAAAAAATAGTTTTTTGTTTTGTTCGAGTTATGGTCATTTTGCCGATGACCGACCAGGCTGATCCGGGTTTCACACAATTTTTTTCTCAATTTTAAAGCGAGTTATGATCAATTACGTGAGGGATGGTTTTTGGTGTTTTCGCTATTTCGTCACCTTTGATGCTTTACAGCTCGTGAACAAATTTTTTTATCGAAAAACGGTAAACGCAGTTCGAACCGCCTTGCTTTTTAATACCTAAATACATTTTTTCGTCCGTTTTGAAGACCATGAATTTCTATTTTCTCCAAAGGGCTCTGGTGGTCGATTCTCTCGTGATTCGTCTCATATGATGAATTGTGCCAATACGTTATCCCTAGTGTTTAAAAAAAGGTGCGATAGATATGTTGAGTGATGAGTATCGTGATGGCAGATGCACTGATATGTGATATGATTGCAGTGCCATTCCCTCTGGTCCTCCTGCTCCACTGGGATCAGATAATAAGGGAGCTCAATTGATGGCTAAGATGGGATGGAGTGGAAGAGGATTGGGAGCAAAGGAACATGTGAGTAGCGGAAAATCAATCACGAATCAGACAATATTGAGGGTCTTGATATTTTGAAGTTTTGAAAGACAAAATCTTTCGAGTGTTGCAATACCACTTTGCAGGGTATGCAAGATCCCGTGAGTGGAGGCGAAGTGAGAATGGGAGAAGAGAAGTTCAAGGTGAGAATATATGGATTACATTATATTTATCGATCAACTACGGTAGTTGCTGGTAGATTACAATGATAAAATGCTACAAATCGATTTCAGGGACTCGGTTTTAAAGAAGAAACGGATGAATTCTCTGACTTCCGGAAGAGAACAGGCAGTAAATACAGCGAACGATGGCTCAATCGATTGACCTGATCAGGGATTCGAAGGCCACGGGTTACTGTAATTATTGAATTTTGCTGTACCACGTTTTGTTGTTGCGTGAGAGATCTCGAAAGTTTGTATGATTTTCAATCACTAATGAATATTCAATTATGTGACTTCGTTTTCGATTACACAACAAAAACAGCCTAACAATATTCCATTGCAATACAGTAGTAGTATTCCGTGCAGTATTCTACTCTACCATCTGATGGATGAGATGGTATGACGTTAGTGTGAACGTGAATTGTGTCTCTCTACCCTCTCTCTCTCCCTTGTACCTTCCCTCTGTCGAGTTCCTCTCCCTCTCATTAATAACATCTGCAAATACTCCTTCTCTCCATTGAATATATCCTTCATCTGCAACTTCCAACTTCTTCATTGTCTCTCCAATCAACTTCACAATGAGATTATCGTGTCTCCATCCAACGACAAGTGAACAATTTGTGTATGGAGATGAGTCGACTTGTCTTCCATTCACACCAAGAGTCGTCCTCAAGAGTGGTCGGAAAGCAGAAATGAGTGAGGGTATGTACAACTTTCACCCCTTTTTGGAAATCACTGAAACAGATGCCAACTTGCCGATGCTTGATTCGTTAAAGATCAATTATCAACTGCAGATCAGAGCAGCAAAAGTAGTAAGAAGAAATCGATGAAGGAATTCCTCAAGAACTACAAAAGCAAGAAATCCAAGATGGTCAGTTTCCCATCTGAATAACATTACGGTAAATTCTTGATTATACCGTACATAACTGGCTACAGTATACCAATCTTCGTTTCAGGACGGTCCGCCCAGTGGTGGACCTCCTAGTGAGAAGGAAAAGAAGTCTGGGCCTCCTAGTGAGAAGGAAAAGAAAGTACTTGAACCTACTCAACCTGAATCATCCTCGGAAACTGATGTGAGATTGCATAGGAATGATGAAATAATGCATAAAATGGAGAAAATTATATAGTGTTGATGAAATGATTCAGGCCTCCTCTGTCTCTTCTAGCAAATTGGACCCGAGTCAGTTGAGAAGAAAGAAGTAAGTGTCACTTCACTCAATTTCTCATTTTATGTTTGATCTCTCCAGGAAACCGAAACGTTCTCGTAAGGAGATGCAAGAATTACTCAAGGAACTCAAGGATCCCTCTTCCTCTGTCCCTCCCCCACCTCCTACCGTATCCGCCCCTCTTCCTACCGTACCCCTCGAGACTCCGCCCCCTTCTGCTCTTCCCTTGCCTGTGCCTGCTCCTCCTGCAGCGAAGACTGATGTGCCTCCATCTACCGAATCCCTTGACTACCGTACTGCTCCTCTTCCCGCCCCCCCCCCCCTTCTGATCCCTCCTCCTCCTCCTCCTCCTCTTTCTCTCTGCCTCTTCTGGCGCTTGGAGTGGTCGGCCTCGCTTTGATTGTATACAAGAGACTTCACTGAATACGGTAGAAAGATGATTAATGAGACAGGAAAATCGATGATAAAGATAACCTGAAAATCTTTGATTTACTCACGTCCACATAACAATGACAGAGCTCGTGCTATCTGAGATATCGGTATTGATCGAAGGAAAGCTGAGAAATGGGATTTGAGTAGGTCAAAGTATTGGATGACCTCTCTCTACTCAGTATCCCCTTGACTTCTGTCGTTTTCTCGACTGAGAAAAGAGAGAGATGAAGATTACACAAATCGTTCGAAGTCAGATGAGAGATCTGAGAAGAGAGAGAGAGAAGAGGGGAGAGGGTGAGAGGGAGAGAGGGTGATCAGAGAGGGAAATGAGGTGAGGAAGTTCTCTCTCGATACGTCACAGTCTCTCTTTCTTCCACGATCAGTTGTCCATTCACTATGAATTGTACCCCTTCTGACTGATTTCTGAGACGATCACAAGTCGATCACTCAAAGATAGACGAATTCCCCTTCACTTCGAGCTAAGATCGAAGCTGTTTTGTTTACTCTCGACGATCTGCCAGTATTGGCTCGACCAGATCCAATCAATAGTCTGTTTGGCCTACCACATCTCCTCTTTGCTCATATTTGCCCCCTTTGTATTTCCCTGTTATCACAGATTCTTTTCGATCGATAATTCATTTTTTTCCTTTCAGATGTCGATTGAATCTCCTACTCAGGTCAGGTCGCTGCTTGTTCTTTCACTACATGCGCTTTCTCAAAATCTACAGGTTCGATTTTCCCGGTGATTAAAGTTGTTAAAAAATTAAATTTCAGGACGGAATCGTCTACTTGACAAATGAGTGCAAACAGAAACTACTCGAGATTTGTGCAAGCCATCGATTGGTAAGGGTGTTTTCAATTTACAACTATCCATGTTGTCATTCGATCCTGCATTGGCACAGTACTATTATATTTTAAAATGTCCCTTTCCAGTTGGCAGATCCTCTGTGTGTCTCTTATGTCTCACTGCCTCGATTTGGTCTCAATCTCACCACTGTCAAATTCTTCGCAAGGTTCATTTATTTATGAAATATACAATATACCTCTTCTATAATTCAATTCTCTAATTTGAATAAGTCAAGCATCGCCTAGCTATCGATTATTAAATTTCCTAACCATACATCCACGATAGACATTTTTACAGTGACGAACTAACCGACTCCGTTCTCTTTGCTCTCACTGAATACAACAAGAATCTCCGCTATATTTGTCTCGTCGACTGCCCCAAAATTACCGATGTTGTAAGTATATTCGACCTTTTGAAAGATCAAATGGCCTCTGAATAACATAGAGACAATAACAAAGAAGAAGACCTCTTTTACAACTGCCAATGCACTTTTTGACTCAAAAGTTCCCCTCTGATAAATTGGTCCAAGGTGTGCACAAAGGCGAAAACAAGAGATCAATCGCTTGACTGATCTACTATCCCCCGATTGCATAGTGATGACGCAACTTTCTTGTCAGGGCGTCCAATCTCTCACTGCGGATCAATCTCAATTGGAAGTATTGGAATTGCGAGCGATGCCTGGAATAACTGGAGATGCATTCCATAAAGTGAGAGCGGATCATCTGAAGACACTCGACATCAGTGCATGCACTAAAGTGAGTTGAATATCTGAAGTGACGTCATTAGTGACGTCATCATATTGCACTTTATCTGCGCTTTCGACATCGTAGTTAACATGTGTAGACTCGAATAGACAGCTGTTTTTAATCTTTTCGAAACTCGATCTTGAATCTCTTCGTTATATCAAAGGTCACTCGACTCAAGAGATCAAAGACCATTTAGATTCAAAGTCTTCGTTCGATTCTTGGATGGAATCGTCGAGTCTCTCGTCTCTGCATAAATTCTTGTAGTGGACTCGACGATCAAGCATTCTATGATATCGCTTTCTATCTGGGAGAACATCTGGTGGTCAGTTGAAGAACTTTTCAGAATGAAAATTGAATATGAAGCGGAACACATGAGATATTAAGAAGCTGTGGCCTATTCAATATTTTTTAGAATATCGACGAAAATAAGGCGCAACAAAAGGATGAGTCTCCTCTCTTTTGAGGTGCTTGAAATGGATTTCTTCCATCGTCTGTCGGAGCCAGTGGAAACAATTTCTCATCTCTCACAGAATTGTCCCAATCTCTCCTCCCTTTCTCTCATTCGATTCTTCCACCAAGTAAGTCTTTCATCCAGAGATCATCGATAAATTTAATTCGAATATTTCTACTTTCTATCTGAGAGATGCAATTCCTTATCCCAATTGTTCAGGATGTTATGGGAGAAGAGCCTTCTGAGATGGTGCGAGACTGCCACATCGAAGACTGGAATCTGAGATCTGTCGACTTGTACGGTAAGTACATGACTAATCGACAAATGACATTCGTTTCGTCTCTTCAGAGAATTACTTCACGGAGTTTCCACTGCTGCCTGCTTCGATTCAGGCCATTTCCATCTCACTCTCTGGTCTGTTTCAATTTTAAAAAAAACATTTTGAACATTTGATTGTTTCTGTAATCGAAATGATAATATTAAACAAAGTTGTTCATCTCAGGCAACGAACATCTTCCATCTCTCGTCTCTGCTCTTTCTGCTCCATTTCTCACCTCGATCTCAATCAAATTGTACGCCAAGGAAGACTCGGCTGTAAGCAACAACTCTGTTTTGTAGCATTAGCTTTTCGTTCTTTATTCTGAATATTCAACTCATCGTTCACTAATTTCTCCATTCAGACGTCTCTCAACAATGCTAATCGTCTATTGACGACGTTGTGTGAGAAAGTGGGAGAGAAGATAGCATCTCTGCAGGTGAGAAGAAAAGAAGAGTATCAGGAATTTATACAAATATCATTAGACGAATTTCAAATAATCGAAGAGTTGCTCGAAAATAATTCAAGAAAGACAATTAAATTCGTTAGTGTTTTAATTAATATATCTATTTTCTCATTTTTCCTATCCTTCTCTCATCAGATCGCCGTGTATCATCTCTATGACGACGCTCTTCAATTAATCACTGAGAATCTTCCCAATCTCAAACATTTCGTACTTCGATCGATCCATGCAAACAACAGAGCCATTCAGAAATGGTTCAATGGTAAGGACGGATACAATTTTAAAAAAAAGATTAAATCATCCATATCATAATGTTTTGAGAGGTGGTAAAGAAGTTGCCGATGTATAGTCTTCAATGGGAACTTCTTCTAATCCCTATTCTTTCTTTAGTTGGTGCCAACGGAAATCGACTGAGAACACTGAAGATATCGGGAATGAGAGTGTCGTATCGAGCACTATTCTCAATCGCGAGAGGAGCAAGAGCACTCAGGGTATGTCAAGGGGGGACTTTGAATGCTGCCACCTTGGAGTGGACTCGTAGTCGTCATGTTAGTCCCAGACATATTTCATATTTCTTCAAGAGTCATAGAGTTTTGTCCTGTTTTGGCATAGAATCTGAGAAGATTCATCTATCAATCGACTATTTAAATCTTATTAATCAATTCTTCATCAGGATTTCGAGATGCAGAATATGAGAGCGATGGATGATCGAGTGCTGTCCATTCTGGCTGAGAACTGCAGGTAAAATAAACAATTATTAATTCTTAGGATAAGACGAGAGAAATTATTTATTCTTAGGAGAAGAGTACAAATGTCGAAGATTTCGACACTGTCAAGATAATCTCCGTAGAACTGTCGATGAATTTTCAAATCAAATCAAATCAAATCATTTATTCAAGCCTCAGGTCGTGAGCCTGTTGAATGATGCTTCTGTTCCACAAATCGGGGTATCTTCTGCACGTATTAGCCCATCTGGATCCCATTCGGTTTACTATTTCATCCCGCCATCTCATCTTCGGCCTTCCGACAAGCCGCTCTCGGTCGATTGGTGTCCAATTAACAGTTCTCACCGCCCATCTATCATCATTAAGTACAGCAAGTCTTCTAGCCCAACTCCACTTCTTATGCATTGCTCTTACACGAACGTCTGGCAGCGGTACTTTTGTTTCAAGCCATTCATTTGTTCTTCTATCAAATCGAGTTACTCCTGCCATTTTTCTCATCATACTCCTCTGTGCAACAACTAGCCTTTTTCGTATTTTCTTCGTGGTATTCCATAATTCACATCCATAGAGCAGGCAGGGTTCAACACACATTCGGTATACTCTTGACTTGAGTGACATCTCAACTGTTCTATTAGTAAGAAAATGGTAGAATCTGTTAAATGCTCTCCAAGCGCTTCCGACTCTTCGATTGATTTCAAACATAAGTTTTTGATCGAATGATATTCTGACGCCTAGGTATATAAAGCTTTCAACATAGATCAATTTTTCTTGTTCAATAAGAAGTTGGATTGGAGTTCGATTGCTCATAGCCACAGTTTTCTTCCGATTCATAATAAGGCCGACTTTCTTACTTTCATTAACCAATTCATTCAGCATTATAGACAGTTCATTTGGAGAGTGCGATATAAGGACAATATCATCGGCATATCGGAGATGGTTGAGATTACGTCCGTCGATAGATATTCCGTATTTCTCCCAGTTCATTTTCCGAAATATCTCTTCCAATAAACAATTGAATAAATGGGGACTCAGTGGGTCGCCTTGGCGTACACCTCGTTCAACTTCAATTGGAACTTGTTCTTTGCCCACTCTCACTGATACTCGTGCACTTTCATATATATTCCTCAGAACATTGATCAATTTAGAATGTACTCCTTGGTTAAATAACGAATTCCAAACTGCACTAAACTCGACCGAGTCAAAAGCCTTCGCATAGTCAATGAAAACGAAATATATAGGGAAGTCATACTCTGTTGATTTGCTGATTAATTCCGAAAGTGTGAAAATATGATCAGTGGTTGAGTAGTTTCTTCTGAAACCCGCCTGTTCGTGTGGTTGATTAGATGATAGTTGTTGTTCAATACGATTGTCAATTGCTGATGTGAAGACTTTATATATCAAGTTGAGCAAGGCAATCGGTCGGTAGTTTGCAATATCCAATTGACTTCCTTTTTTGTAAATGAGTGAGATCACCGAATCAGGCAAATTCGATGGAACGGTCTCTTCTAAGATCCATTTATTGAATAGAGAGCACAGTGGTTTTATTAGAATGTCATTTCCACACTTGAGCATCTCAGCCGTAATCTTGTCCGGTCCTGGTGACTTCCCATTTTTCAGTTTGCAGATTGCATGTGACACTTCACTATTTAATAACGGTAAAAAAGGTTCAGTTGATTTCAAAACTAATCTCGATGGTCTTCTTGTCCTCGCAAATAGCTCATTATAGAAATGTTTGACAACAGCATTGAGTTCGTTTTTCGTATTTGCCACACTTCCATCCGGCTTCTCTAGTTGGAATAATCTTGTTGTACCTACTTTAGAAGCTTGCAATGCCTTCTTTGTGCTGTGTCCGTATTGTACTGCTCTCTTCACAACTTCCAGGTGACCTCTCCGTATGTCGTCTTCTATGGAAAATCGAAGAGCTTTTGAACAGAGCGAGAACTGAATTCGATTTCGCGGTGATGGAGTACTGTCTCTTAGTCGTCGTCTGTCGTGGAATAGTTGTTTAGTTCTGTTTGAAAAGCGTTCTTTTGCTTGAATTGGAATCATTGAGTCTTCAGCAATTTTAACCATTGTTTTCGCCATAGTCTCGTAATTTTTAACATCTGCTGTTGAAATCTTGTGGATTTCAGCAGTAAAGTTTCTCTGATCGAGTTGTAGGCGTGGTCGGGATTGGTAATATCGTTTTCGTGTATTTGATCTTATACGAATTCTGGCCATAACCAATCTGTGATCACTTGAAAAATCAAAGTTCCCAATTATTGTTGTGTCGATTACAAGAGAACGCTCTTGACCCATCACATAATCAATCTGATTCCTAGTCTCCATGTTCGGGCTTTGCCATGTCCATTTTCTCGTTTCTCTTTTCTGGAATCGCGTGTTGTGCACGTGTAATCTCATTTCCGCGCAAAAATCGGCAAGTACTTGACCTCTCCCGTTTCTCACTCCAAGTCCGTGACATCCAATAAACCTTTCATCATCTGTCAATCGAGAACCGACCTTCGCGTTGTAATCACCGAGTACAATAACACGACCCCGACCACCCCCCGGTAGTCGTGCACGACGGGTGGAAGTGGTTATGAGAGTGCTCAGATCATTCAAGAACTTGTCGTATACTTGGTCGGGATACGAGCTTGTTGGCGCATATCCATTTATTATCCGGAGTCCGATAGTGGGAATGTCGAGATATGAAAGCCTTTCATTGACTGCATTGAAGGCGCAAAGGGCTGCCCATTGATTCGCGACCAAAAAGCCAGTACCGTGGGTGGAACTGTTACCGTAACAAACAAGCAGATGCTGCGATGTTGTTAAGGTTATGGAGGTGTGGCCTTTTCGTCTGGTCTCTTGTAAGGCGATTATATCAAATGGTATCCGACTTACAGCGTCCTCCAGCTCAGTAACTCGATTATCCTTCCGAAGGGTTCGGACATTGATAGTTCCGACTCGTATGTTGGAACTTGGCATCCGTGGACAGATACCACCGACGGGGGTCCAAGCTACGTCGGGGGACCCTCCTCCGAGGCGGGAGGAAAGACGGAGACGACCGCCTCTCAGCCGAACACGAATGGAGAATTTTATGAACCATAAATTTCGCTGCTTTTGATTGAGGCGCATTTGTTCAAAGGGAAATTTTTCTGTTCTGAACTAAATGAAGTGTGTCAATGAAAATTAATTGCGGGAAAAGAAAAAAAGAAATAATTGCAGACAACTCTCGACGATTGATGTGAATGGATGCACTCATGTGACTGATAGAGGACTGCAAGCACTGGCAAGGTGAGAAGAGAAGAGGAATCTGATTAGAAGACTCCATAAAGATACCAATAACGAAATTGCTCTGAAAATAAGAGACACTCACTTTCGCGCAAGCTCAATAGCATCTCACTCCATTCTGGAGGTTCAGAATTGTGTGAATAAGATATTAACATGCATAGTTCTAAATTGGAATAATTGAGACGTTGTCCTCTTCGTGAGATCTACATTCGTGGAACAGCGGCTACTGACGCAACTCTCTATTCACTCGCAAGATTCTGCCCCAATCTGGAGATCATCTCATTCCAGGTTAATCAATTCATTAAACTAGAGATCCACTATTCTCTAGCGTTATAAGCGACACACGATTTATTGCGTCTCTCAACTTTCCCCATTTGATCAGCTACCTGACAATGAGGTTAAAAATACTGAATTTCTGTACAGGACGCCACTCGCCGTCCCGGTTTCTCCACCAAAGCCATCGATGCGCTGCAGAAATCGTGCATCCAACGAGTTCTTTGTTGATCTCTGATCTCTCTCAAGTGATCTTTGATCTATGTACATTCATTGTTGTACCATCCCATTGACCTACCTCCTCCTCATCCTTCCGATCGAGTCGGGTTTCCCCTCCACTTCACTATTTGTCGCTCTTCCCGATGATTCCCAACACTTCCCGATATTTATCTATTTTTTGTGATAAAACGAGTCCGATTGTTATCGCAGATTGATAATTGTCACTGATTATCGAAGGGTCGGGGAGAATTCACTGAGTCATTCTCTACACTCTCTTCTCAATTCGCACTCAGATAAGGGTCCATTTCTCCTCTCCTTTCTTCTTCTTCTCTTCGAAATTCCCTCATATTCCCTTCATCCATCAAAACACGTCCATGCAGATCTCATTACTCTCTTCCTCTTCTTTCTTTCTTCTTCTTCCCTTTCTCTCTCTTCCATCCCTCTCTACTTCTTCCACAAACACTCCATCTTCTCTTTTCTTTTACGGTCGTTTTCTATCTCTTTCATCTATTGGTTCATCATTCTTTCACACCTCGACACTCTCTCAAATCTGCTCATTCTTCAGAATGTCGCTTCTTTTTCTCGCTCTTCCCTCTGCTTCTTATCGTTTTGTTGTTGCTTCGCATGCAACTCGCAATCTTTCGCAAGATCCTCACTGTCTTTCCCCTCTCCTCCAACCTCCCCTCTTTTCCCTCCTTCCTCCCCTCGTCTCTCCCCCCTTCCCTCTTCTCCCCTCCCCTCCCCTTCTTTCTTTTCCTCTTTTCAGCCACAGAGGGCTGATTCCCCTCTTCAATCGTGCCAACTCGACAGTTCTCCACATGAAATGAGCAGCATCGTCGGGAAAGGTGAGAGATTCTTGACCGACTCGACACAAACAACTCAAACCAGCTGTTACTTTGTTGCCGATCGATGATGTTTACTTGTACACACTCAGAGTAACAAGAGATGGGGAATTCTTCTATATATCGAACAATCATAACTGGTCCCATCTAATCGTGTTATCTCATCATTCATTTGATATCGACTTGTCTTGTGGGGGAGAAATTCTCTTTGTCTCTGGGTCGAGAATCGTATGCATTGTAAATGGATGGATCCCCATTGGACCTCATTCCATTCCCGAATAGAGAGGGAAACAACCCCTTCAATGCTGTTTTTGTGTGGAAGGGAGAAATCTCTCGGGGAAAAATCTCATGGAAAGGGAAAAGCTGCAAGAATGATGGAAAACTGTAGTCTATTATTACAGAGCAGGGTTGACAAGAATATGTTAAATTGTATGTATCTAGAGAATATTACATTCGTTTGAATCGGTAGGCTGAATCTTTCACTAACATCAGTTATATAAGGGGAGCATCTCCAATTGGCAAAATTGTCTTCTACACTCGCACTTCGGGTGGTCTCTTTCCCCTCTATTCACTCTCTTCTCAACAACATCTGTGTGTAAAAGAGAGGAATTGCATTATGTCACAAAACGAGAGGAAAGGAGAGAGAACTCATCCAATTATTTTGGAAATTTAGAACACGCGTGAACACACATGTAACAACATCTGTGCCCTGCCCGAAATGGCAAACAATAATGTAATACATCTTTCAGCGTTTTGAACCCCTATGGCCGATTTCGAACCTCGATTCCCTACTCGACTATTTCAGTTCGCACAGTGCGAGTCTTCGTTGAGCCTATTGAGGTAGAATTAGATGAAGATGGAGGATTGCAATGGAGTTCACTCGCCTCTGCTTTCCCCGGTAGATCACTCATCGATAATCCAATGACGATTCATCCAACTGATATTTGTTCTCTCTCAGGTTGTTCCAATCTCTACTACAAGGGCGAAGAAAGTCTCAAGACAATGGTCAAATTCGATGGCAAGAAATTCGTGAGAAACGGGGGAATTTGGAATGACACCGAGTATTTCGTGACGCTAGGTGAGGAGAAATTTGTGACCCTCACTTATATCGGATTAGAGAGAAGGGAACCGAAAGACGTGAGGTCGATTGATTTCACTGAATAGTAACTTTGTGTTGCAGGCTCTCGAACGATGAATTATCCATTCGGAAGTTATGAGAATGCATCGAAACAATTCGAGAATTCAGTGAATGCCGTTCAGAAGATGCTTGGAGGTTCTCTATTCGGTGAGTTTCTCTCCACTCTTCTCATCCTAGTGCAAGAGAGAGAGAGAGATAGAGAGAGAGAGGGAGAGAAAAGAGAGAGACTCCACGTTGATCGGCCGTTCTGTAAACAATTGAGTGCACTTTTTCTAGAAATTATCAAGGTGGACACTATACTTGATATGATTACTAGATGATCAGAGTGTGTATTCAATAGTTGTTGATAACTTCGACGGTCACGAGTTTCACTTTTACCCTAGAACGCCCAGGTAATTAAACGATCACACAACAACACAAAAGTGGATGAGAATGTGTGAAAAGAGGTGTACAAAGAATGAAATTGAAGCAGCTCCCAAGAAGAGAGAAAATGGAGTGACGAGAAGAATGGAGAAGATTGAGAATGGACCAATCAATGGAAATGGGATTGAGACCATGGCTAAGAAGGAAGAAGTTACCGTATCTCTGCAGGTACTGTATCTGGCTTGCTAGCCATTGAGTAAGTAGGTCAACAAGCCATTCGTGTCCACACTGTGAAACGTCCTCGTCAGTTTGTCCAGCTACTTTTTGTGTGACCTTTGGACGAGTGAAAGAAGGGGAGAGAGATCGAATCTTGTACTGACCGAGTAGTGAAATGTCACTCGAAATGGCGATTGGAACAGACAAACCGATAGATCTCAAGTACAGATTCCAATGAAGTAACTGACAAGCGAATAGAATGAATCGATAATTAGACGTGTCTACAAGATCACAAAACTTGGAGAAAATTAATTGTTATCGGCTGAAATAAATAATTTTTAGGAGCGTGAACAGTTGCTGAAATCATCGAGTTCGTCTCGAAAACTGACGCCGATCGAAGAACAATTTGTGGATCTGGCAAGAATTTCGAATGGAAAAGACTCGATTATTGAAGGACAGAGAGAAGAACTGACGAAGATGAAGAAAATGGTCGAGGAGATTGAAAGGTGCGAGAGTAGAGGAAGAGAAGAGGAACAAGAATAGAGAATAGACTCAAGCGTAATGTATTTGTTAAATTGCTCGACTTTGTTGCGACTGGAGTAATTCAAACGAAAGGGAAATGAGGAGATAATGTGGAATAAATTTGAGTGGAATATATTTGACGATATCTTTGTAGGGACCTTGCCAAGTCCCGAGAAGAATCTTCTTCTCAAGAGAAACGACTCATTGCTCTTGATCAAGAACTAAACATTCTCCGAAGACTTTCTCAGGATCAGACGAATATGTGTGAGAGGGTAAGCACAATCTTATAAAAAATGGCCATCTTGTGACCGAAGCGAATCGAATTACGTTCATCGATTACTGTAATTGTTGGTTGATAACTAATAGATTTCTTTATAGGTGGCTGATCTCACTTCTCGTCTATCCGATCGTGAACTGGAATTGAGTGGAGTGAGAAGTGAATTGAATGAGAAGTTAAGCAGATTGAGAATGGAGAAGAATGAGGTGGAAGTGAAGTGAGTAGACAAATGCATAATACTAGAAAATATGATGATGTCACCAAGTTCACGTCATTCTGAAGGCAGTCGGACAGGGGACATCGGATCAGTGAGAGAAGGAGTGACTGTTGTTCAGATTGGATTCGTGTTCCTCTCAACTTCGTGATACTACATGTAGATGGCACGGATTGGAAGAAGACCTCAAACTGAGGACAATGGAGATTTACGAGATGGAATTGGAATTGAAGAGATTGAGAACACTCGCAAAGAGAGTTAATGTTGACTCAAGTGAACAGATTCAATGCTACACCGACACGATGGACGAGAATGCGAAACTGAGGTTAAACACTTTTCCTATCTCAATTACATTTTTGATTCAACGTTAATATCAGAAGAGTTGAATACAATGTCTTATTGTGGATTACAGAGAAGAACAATCGAACCTTCGTGAGGATTTATCGAGACAGCGAGAAGCTCATCTTCTATTTGAGAAGAACGCATTAGAGAATGCACGATTGATCGAAAGGTGAATCTTTCACTCGCATTCTCGTTAATTAGATGCCTCTCTGTAGTTGACTTTCGATGAGATCGTATTCATATAATTGAAATTTCGTAGGAATTCGGACATCGAAGGCCGCTTCAACAATCTGACACTTGAATTGGGGAAGATCAATGAGAAGTGGAAGACGACACTCAATCAAAGAGAAGAGGAATGGTCTACCAAGGTGAGATCGTTATTATTGGCCTACCGAGTCTGCAAAGTAATATTTTCCGACGCAATTGAGTTGTCTGTTGTAGATTTTTTAGATGGCTATAACTCAATTTCATTATTTCGGGATAAAGTCTTCCGATTTATATTTTTATTCTTTCCATTGCAGAGATCCGAATTGGAATTGGAGAAGGGCGAACTACGACGTCAGATAGTTGAACTGCAGTCAATGTTCGAATCTGCTACAAGAGATGTGGCTGAGACGACTCGCAGGTCAAGACAACTCTACTCACGACTATTTAGAGATTGAAGAGACAATGAGAATGAGTGGTCCATCTCATGCCATCCTAAGTAGACACTCGCGATGCACCTTTTGAAGAGAGTTTGAATGTCGTGAAGTCTCGTTGTAATTCAACACAATCCAACAAGGATTGTGTCAATTGAATTGGTGACACTCAAACACTCTCTTGCGTAGTGGAATCGATCTAGATCTTGTTCGCTTTTTTTGTTATGTATCTTATCCCTCTGTTGTCTGTTACAGTAACCCCTTTGTCTATCTCTCTGTGTTACAGTAACCCCCTTGTTTCTTTTCCCTCGGTCATTTCTAACTTCCCTCGTGTGCTCAATTAATCACCTCCCATCCAATCCCTGGGTGTCCTTGTCGGGCTGGTGATCGTATTTATCGTGTCTCTCCTAGTTTCGCATGTTCTTTTCTTTATCTAGTCAGCAAAAGAGCATGCGATATAGAGAAATGGACAAAAACTGCACATCAGTCTCCTTCACCCTTACCCCTATGTCTAGTCCCGATTGCCTTTAATCTTTTCCATCCTCAGTCATATCAATGCATGCACGCATTTCACATAATATAGAGTAGAAGTGCTATATTTATTCTCTGCGTCGAGTATTCACGACACGGATGGACCAAGTTTACCCGCACTAACACAAACGAGCCTTTTGAATACAAGATTTGTGCTCTCATTCCAAACGAATTTATTGTATTACTTCTTTCGACCGCTAAACGAATAAACCCATTCCAATCCAATTCGAAGCTCGTTCATTTCACATTCGGGAAGTCTTGGTTCATTCACACACAAACGTAGTTAAATTCCTCCGCTTTCAGTGTGATTACAAATTCATGATGAAAGATCTAAGGTAAGGCAATTCCCGTTCCAATAATAATCGCATTCATTACAGATTGGATGACGTCATGGCGTCCCGAGAAGAGATGAGGAAGCATCTTGACTCAATAGAATTCAAACATCAGGTATTCGTGCCACCCCGAGCTTCCACTCATCTCTCATTCTAATCACACCAACAGAATCATCAGAATTACTACTAATCTCACTTACCCCAAGATACTCTATAATCTGCTGGTAGATCACAACTGATTCACTTACCCCGATGATGAATAAACTGCTTGTGCTAATCTATGTGTGTTGGGTGTATGGAAAGGTAGAAATGAGTGTGGAGAGTGGCATCGTAGTAGACAAATTGCAGGATGATCTGAACAGAAGTACTCGAGTATTGGCTGAGAGAGCAGAGGAGGCAGAAAGAAGAGTGGGAGAAATGGCATCTCTCGTGACGTCACTCACTCAAGAAGCTCATGATAGACAGAGAGAAGTTAATGACGTACTCTGATATACCACCCCCCCTAGTCTATCGTATCTTGTAAATACTCTCACCGAAACTGAATATATCTCAACAAAACAATAGCATCTCCTACCTCACTTAACCCCACCGTCTACTGGTTACTCCATCCACTCACAATATGCAATGAATTTGTATTTATATCATCCCGACTGATAAAATAATGGGTAGCTATATTATATGTGTATTCTGGCATTGTTAGACACAGTATCGGTCATAAGTCATTGTCCAGTTTTTTTATGTGTTTTGTGGCAACTTTTTAATCAGACTACCAATCGACTGGAAATTTTGAGACTATGTTGTTGACAAAGAACGGATTTGTTTCTGATTATTTCATCATAGGTTGATTATTCCTTATTGTGTAGTGATGATGCAACCTTTCGATGACAATTCAAAGGCTATTATTTGATCAGAGAAAATTGTATAAGCTCTTCCACAAGCGGTAGTGAAAGTTGGCATGTAGGGGAAATCAAGAAAAAAGTACTACATTGGATGGTTCCGTAGCGGAACTGGATCATAGCCCAAAATGAGCTCCCGGAAAAAATAGTTATTCGTTTCTAGATGAGCTATGGAAATTATGAGTTTTTTTTAGATTTTCCGATTTCCCACAATTTTCATTATATTGTATACGTAAATATTTTTCTACAGAATTTGGAATATATATTGCGAATATTCTATCAATGATCTTCTAAAAACTCGCGTCGTGGAAAAAAAAGTAAAATTGTCATACCCTGAGGACAAATGACACCACACTTAGATAGCCACTATTACCATAATGTCAGTCTTCAGTACGAAAGTTTTTGCACGTATAGAAACTAAAATTATAAGCGACCCTTACAATCCGTCAGAAGTTCGCGAACTTTTCACGCATCTTTTCTTGCTCGTTTTAGGCTATTTTCCTTATAACGCAGCTAGACAGTGACGAGAGAGCACGTAAATAGAGAGAGCGCAGAAATACAACAACAACATTGCTTACTTTTCCCTCTCCTCGTTCCGCGTGCTCTCTCGTCACTGTCTAGCTGCGTGAAAACAACTCGCAGAATTCCGCGACCTTCTAAGAGGTGCGGCTAATTCCCTAGTTTATATTTTTGGTTAATTTCTTCGGCATTAGTAGTTTCTTAAGCGTCTCTAATGACCTAACATAAATTATAAGGAAAATAGCCTAAAACGAGCAAGAAAAGATGCGTGAAAAGTTCGCGAACTTATGACGGATTGTAAGGGTCGAAGGTCTTCCATTTAAATTTTTAACGTTAAAATATTTTAAAGAGGAAATAATAGTCCCTGAAAAAATAGGGGAGTGATCACTAGGTAATTACGAAAAATAAAAAAAATTCAACAAACGCCAGCGATCGTCGCAACAATAAATGCCGATTGATAATCGGATCGACAATTACGCAATTGACAAGGTTGGGACAATAATGTACAATGAGAACAAATACTCGTCGAGTTGAATATTTCAACATGATTCTCCGAATTTAAATATTTATCTCCAACATTGGCATCGTAAAATACGCATTTAAATGGAAACCCTTTTTCGCATAATTAAAATGCACGTCATAACTTCCTCCACCATGCTAAGAAATCTGACAATGAGATCGTTAAGCAATCTTATTCAAGCTGTCCAATTACAAGAGGAATTATTAGTCCGTATTTATTCTCGATGTGCAACAACAGAAACACAATGGGATGGGATGAGGTAGATGAAGATGAGAAGTTAAAGACAACTGGAGGAACGACACCGTACATCTTATCAAATTGTAAGGGCAATTCGATATACCAGAAAGAAAAATGTTTAGCGTTAAAGTTTCAATGGGCTTCAGAATGGAAACATTAGAAAGATATACAAAGAATAGGTGCACCGTTCGTTAGAATAACCTTGGTTTACAATTTGACAGCTATTAGCACACTGAGAAAGATTGGTACTGTATCTATGGATTGATAACTAACTACTCGACATGATGAATCATCGGACAGCTATAACAGCGGCTTCTCTCTCCCTCTTGTCCTTCCTCATTCTCTCAAGGAAAGCAGCAGCATCCCATTTCTAGAGAAGAAAGTCAGTTAGGAATATGTGCCATGTATTTCAGTAAGCATTATGCTAATGGTACGTAAATATAATAAATCGATAATTGTCAACTCACGTGTGCATTTCTATCAAGACTAGCAGCATTGTGAACGATCTGGAGAGTGACAGCCTTAGTGAACTTGAGACCAGAGAGAAGCTTCGGAGTCAAACTGAACCCAATTACTACAATCGAAACATGATCCATCTACAAAGAACTAAATTATTCGAGAATGTTCACTGACAATTCGGACTATTCGTTTAGAGAAACTAAATTAATATATTTTAGCGATATCTCATCCCAGATTAGGCAACTAAATCAAAACTCAATTTAGATATTTATTTCTTGCAATAACTAATCTACGCATCGACTATCGCACTCGTTGATATTGATTTCCACCATCTACCGTATTCCTTATGTGACTTACAGGAAGTATTGACTCCTTCCCAGATTGCCCGATCCCGATAGTTTCTCCACCATCACATCGAATACCTTCCTCTCGTTAGTGGGATCCATACCTGAACAGCATCAACAAATTCAAGGATTGCATACATGGGCGGGAGTGTTGCTAGCGATGATACCCTCCCGCTTTTTTGCTCGGACCCTCCCGTTTTTGGCCAAAATAGATTAAAATTAGACTAAAAAATTGATCCACGAACAGGACAAAAACCAGGGGATAAAAACAGAACAAACGCCGAATGATTTCTTACAGTAAGATTATCATTGGTGCGAGTTTATGATTTCCGTCTCGGTTTTTGTCAAATTTTCGAAAAAAATTTATATAATGCCCAAATGAAGTTAATATCTTCTAGTTTTTGGCACATCCTAATTAATTGTAACTGCCATTGCGCCCATGTAATTGGTTTTGTAAATAGTTGTCTCATTTTCGCTGCGGGTGGGTCCATCGCTACGCCATCGCTGGCGATTGCGTAGTGATGGACCCGCCCGCAGCAAAAACTACTCGTCCGATTTCTTCCAAACTTTTTTCTTCTTCATTTTCCCCATAATTTTTGTGCTCCGACCCCCCGCTTTTGACCTCCCAGCGATGAAGCCTGCCCATGTATGAAGGATTGTCTATCCCCTGACACGATAACTATTCTACCGTACCCTGATTGATCTCATCGACACATCGGAAGGGAACGGGGCATTCCTCCTGCAGTGCCAGTAGATAGAGCATCGTAGAGACTGATCTCTCCCCTCCCGATTGAACCTCAACAGATATGCATTAATTGTAAATTATGCATTGTACTCTTAATTAAAAGAGAACAATAATGGAATCAAGAACTTGGGAATGATAGAGAATACCTGATGGTCAAGTCTCCTCAGTCTCTCTCCCTCTCTGAACTTCACCATGATCTTGATACCGTATTCGGTCATCTTCGTCTACAATTGATTCATTCACAATACCAGTTGATACATTTGAATACCGTATTTACTCGACGGGATTGATACTGAACCTTATCCTCTGGTTTATCCAAATCGATTTCTCCTCCACAACCATGACCGAGTCTCTCGAAGAATTCCCCATAGTTTGTATTGATCTTGGATACAATGGCAGCTACAGGCTCCATCCATTTATCGATTAACTCCTCCATCTTCTCTCTATAATGGCAAGTGAATAATTGGGTGGAGAGAGAGACTCACTACTCAGATGATTACTACCACAGCTATTCGATGGGAGTGACATGTTGACACATCAAACATGAGATCTAAATAAAATCTTTCGTATGAACGTACCTTCTATTCCTCTGATATGATGCCTGATCAACCAATTCCTGCTCCAATTTTTCCTTCTCTTTCATTAGAAATTCCAGTCTGGTGACATCCTTCAATGAGTACCATGTCATCTTCCTCCATTTTTAACTACGATTCCTTCCAACAAACAATAAAAGTTCTCTTATGCATATACATTTTTGAGTATTCAAACGTCGGAGATGTGATCATGTTTGAAATTGAGTGTTGAAAAACACAGAGCCATACAACATGTAGGCCTACTTCATAGATAGTGCATTTAAAAAAAACCGAAATTCAACAACTCGTTAAAATTTAAAAAATTTACCGTCTAATATCCTTCGAAGTATGTATTTATTTGTGCAAATTTCAGGACCCGACCTACTCCGCTACAAAGTAAATAGTGGGACAAAAATGTATTAGTGTTGCTGACCTCCTTATCTCCATCATTCTGCACACATTTAATTCGTCCTTTCTCATTCTCTTCCTCCGCTCTCAGATCATCATAAGTATCTGGTAGCTTCTCTTTCGCGAAACTCTGAATGGACAAATACTCAACTAAGTATTTTCTTACATTTCATGCCCCTCCCAAATTGTATTCAACCGTACCTTATTCATCTCCTTCCATTTCTTCATCTCACTAGCATTCATCTTATCCTCCATGTTCGTACTTAGTTCAGCATCTTTCTGCAACCACAATATATTTATCTATATTTTTCTTCTAGGAAAAGGCTTTAAGTAGCCAGTAATAATTCATTGCTAAATTAAGCGTAAAAAGAGAGTCTCAAACCTGGAATGTAGCCATACTGATTCCCACTCTATTCTTATACACATTGAGCTCACGAGAATCTATTTCCAGCTCTTTCTGAAAAATAAACAATTTATATGAAGCCGTTTGCATAAGAGTCGGGCAGATCCGACAGGGGTTGGTACAGTAAAAAAAGGTCAATTTTTTGAAACTACGTGATTTTGGGTTTTCGAGGGTGCTGATAACGGTGGACATATTCATTTTGCACGCAGAGCCTCCGTTGGCTCCAGACGACGTTGCGTCGAAATCACTTTTTCTCTATTTACTGACTATTTACTGAAAAAAGCTAATTTTTCGTTATTATTGTTTCTGGGGCAGAATTTCATTGCGGTTACGCCTATCTAGTTCATTTGTCTTGATTATTAAAAATAATTTTTTTTAAATTCAACTTTCTTCAGAGTAAAACGGCGATCACGCCTGACCAGTATATTTCTCATTATTATTAATGATAATTGGTAAAAAATCAACTTTCTTCAGAGCAATTTCTGACCTTGTTAACGTACACAGATCGGACCGGAGTGACGAGAGGAATCCAAATATATAATTTGATCGAAATTTGTCATCCGATCTCCAAATGAGCAGCAATAAAGTGTATTGAAAATGAGCCAATACTCCCCAGGGGAGTCTCCCCTCTTCTCCACTGGGCATCTTGGCACTCTCTCATTTTGCCATGCTTTCTCGCTTCCCCGATAGAGAAGAAGAGAAACGAGCCACGGGGAGGAAGAGGGTGTGACGAGAGAGTGTGTCAAAACAAGAGAGTGCCGAGAGATCGGGGTAGAGAGGGGACATAACTGTCCCTTTTACTAGTAAATTCAATGAACTTTATTGCTGCTCATTTGGAGATCGGATGACAGATTTCGCTCAAATTATATATTTGGATTCCTCTCGTCATTCCGGTCCGATCTGTGTATCTTAACAAGGTCAGAAATTGCTCTGAAGAAAGTTGATTTTTTACCAATTATCATTAATAATTATGAGAAATAAACTGGTCAGGCGTGATCGCCATCAAATTCTGTCCCAGAAACAACAAAGGATAAAAAATTAGCGTTGTCGGAGTCTGAATAAATAGAGAAAAATCGATTTCGACGCAACGTCGTCTGGAGCCAACGGAGGCTCTACGTTCAAAATGAATATATACACAGTCATCAGCACCCTCGATAACCCAAAATCAGGCAGTTTCAAAGAATTGACCTTTTTTTGTCTGTACCGAGCATTGCTCGATTCTTAGGCAAACGGCTTCATATATGTCTGGTGTCACAATGGAAGATATTGATTTGATTGTTGTTCACAGTACCTTCTGGTCCTGCCACTCCACATACAATTCCTCCTTCTCCTCTCGTGCCTTTCTATATGCATTCTCCACTTCTCTAGTGACTGCAGCAATACTCAAATATCGGACCATCGCTTTCTTCTGTTCCACCTACAAATAAGTTATTTGTTAATATATCTCGTCGGTCGGAATGCAAGTTTTGTGCATTGCATTATCCACTTTCGACATTGGGAATTGTTAAAGATGCGTTGAGTTGATTTCTATTGAAAAAATCGAGCGCGTTTGAAGCAAAATTTCGAAAGTAAAAAATTTGCGAGCGGAACGACAAAAAAACCACACAGTGAGAAGATCTCCTATCCTAATATTTAGTAGCAAAGAACTGACGATATATTTAATCATGGAGTTAATCCTTGCTTTCTCCTTCTTCTCCAATCTCTCTTTCGTCTCTTCATATGCTCGCTTTGCTTCTTCCACATCTGGTTTATCTTGTCGAGCCCGTTTCAGACTGCAATTAAATATAATGGAAATACATATTGAGAATTTGACCTCACTAATCCTCATTTGCAATGGATTGATCCAAATATGTTTTTTTTAAAGCGACACCATTTTTTTCCGCATGTCAATACAATAAAATACGTTTCAATAAAAATACGAAAAAAATGCAAGTCCTTGTAAAAAATACAAATATCTTATGTTTAGCCGGATTCACTTCAAACAGATCGAGAATAAAATATTGATTTTACGTATGTATAAACATTATCGGAAAGTTAGGAAACCAGAGGAAAACAACAACAACAACAAATAAATAATTGTGCAACCCGGCCACGATTTCCCAAACGCCCGAGTAGCGAAAGTCGATATTCATTCATAATATATCCTTTCAATTTTTCTGATCCATCAATGTGTACTAATTCTCCTTCTCTTTCCCATCACTCACTTCATCTCCGTCTTCATAATTCCATTCTTCACAGTTTCTACAGTCTGTTTCTTGTTCCTCCAATGAGTCTGACAATGTTGATATAAGTTGAATATCTCATTCCCTATCCTCCATATTCACAATGCATCATATTAATTTTAGCAAAATTCTCTTCCTTTCATAATACGCATCTCATGAGAGAATCGAGCTCAAAATGAAATTTTGAAGAAAAGTCCAAAAAATAATGTTACCAGTGGTAACTTACCACTGATTTGGTAAGTAGATATGTCTAAATCCTTACCAGTCCATACTTTGTTATTGTATTTTTACACAAATCAACGTTGATATATTCATAATATCATAAGTGTAAGAACAAGATAAATTATCTCGTGAGACGTGAGATAAGTCATTCCAACTCTTCTGGCAATCTTACCATTTCTTGTTTATGTCCATTCCTCTTCACGTCGATTTCCCTCTTCTTCTCCTCCAATTCTTGCCTCGTTTCATGGATTTCATGTTCCTTCTCTTTCAACTGCAACAACAATAAAGCACTTCCAACTAATGTAACCCAAAGATTAAATATCGCTGAGCTCGCAATGGTAATCAAAAAATATGTTTCGTAAGGGATTTCAGAGTACGCTCCCTATACCATTGATTGATCCGGAATTCGTTGAAAAAATATAATTATTTCAACCAATTTTATAACGTGTAAATTTACGGAACAATGGTAAATGAAATTTCAGATTTAGATAATTGTAAAACTTATCACAAGCATTTTCCATATGCAAAACAATTTTTTTTTCCATAATGTCTACCATCCCCTTTGACTAGCGAACCTTTGCATCAGCCGCTTGGATTCTACTGGCACTCGGCCACTTCGAACCATCGTGACAACTGAGAATGCCCGCATTCTGAGAAAAGATACAGTCAATCGATATAATCAATCGATAGATAAAGTATTCTTACATTTCTGAGTGGAGACATCTGAGTGACTGTCTCACCCGAATATCGAGAGACATTGATTGACACCTGTAAAACACTCAATAAATCGTCTCTTATACATTGACTAAATACGGTTTGATTATAAAAAGTTTCCGTACCCTCTGAGATGCGGTGAGGAAAAGTCTCATCTGGTAGTGACTCAGCATTTTAGAGACATTGTCGATATCCACATTCTCGGGACAGATGGGCACTCGATGCAACTGCATATTAATCATTATAATAAAACCCAGTTAGTAATCGATCAATCGAGCATCTACCGTATACTCACATTGGATGCCTCACAGAAGAAGTGCTTGAGTTCACGAGGAGCTTCGAATAAATCAGCCGCGAATCGAGTGATTCCGAATTGAGAGAATTCACGGGGAAGATCAGTTGAGAAATCACGAGCATCTCTCTGAGAGATACACGCATCCTACCTCCATCATTCACGAAACACGCATCACTGTGTTTGGAAAAATGGATTTTTTTAATCAAAGAAACAGACCATTGCATGCATATATTTTGGATGTATCTCATAGACTACTAACCGGTTGAACCACAGTAGACGCGATTCTCCATTGTCCCGCCCTCATGAGTCTCCTCTCGTCATTCTTCGATCCAAAGATAAACATGGCATAATCTCTGTTCGCGATAAGATTCTCGAGATAAATATTATCCTTCGGATTGGGCACTTTCATCTGAATGAATTATATGAGTTTATTCGCGTAAGGTCCGAAAAAAAAATTAATCACAATTCCATAAAGCATAAACAACTAAATTTCATATGTCCTGGTAGCCACGAGTTTGTATGACCAGATGGAAAAATTGGTCATATTGGTAGTTTCCGAATTGTTGTTGATCAGGGAAAGAGATAGAAAATTTATTTGTTGTAAAATTTATTTTCATTTAGAGTGACCAACATTAAAAAAGTAAAAAAAAGTTTTATTAAACCTTTTTTTCCTTGATTAGATATTACATTGCTTACGACCTTGTTTAACCTTGAGACATGTGGTCATGAGAGAAACATGCACCAATGGAGAAGGGCTACCAGAATATGAGTGGGGATTCTAGTGGTACTTTTTTTTGCTATACGACGTGATGAAAATGTGCTGCAGTAGATAAATAGACAAATTCTTAATTTGTGAATGATCACTTAGACTCACATGGAGGATGGGGACATACACGGGAGCTTCGAACTCATCTTTGTGATTCAAATAGTATTCCCAAGCTGCGCCTGCTCCCGATTGATTGTATCGTTGCTGAGAAGAAAGCACAACTCATAGTTAGAATGATTAAAATATCAAGCAATTTAAGTTTTCTATGAAATCATTTAACAGAAATGCTAAACTACTACCTTGAGGACATTGAATCTGCGATGGTCGTATTTTTCGATCTCATTCCAACTCTCTTGCAGTTCTGAAGAATAATAAATATAGAATTAAAATGTCACATTGCCATCATACCATCGAGTACACATCAAAACTAATTTCAAATAAAATATATTAAATTCGTACGTTGTTTCTCTCTCCTGATGTTATCCCTCTCTCTTGTGATATTTCTAAATTCTTCGTCAATTTGATCTTCCTCCAACTTAATCTTGCGCATTTCATTCTGATACTTTCCATTCGCTTCCTAAACTGACTAATGTTCAATCTTTCAATTATTCACATACAACTGAACAGTCGAGTAATGGTAATTCCTACATTGTATCCCTTGAGTTCATCCATGGCCTGATTGAGTGTTCCCTTCTGAGCATCCAATTGTTGTTCCAGCGACTTCCTCTCACTCTCCCATTTATCCGCCCTCTCTTTCGTTCTCAGATAATCCCTCTCCAGTGTCGTTTTCTGATAAGAATTGACACTCAAAAATACCCACGCATTTACCAAGGCTCACATTGTAATTTCTTTACAAATAACGAAATACTCATCAAGAGGTATGACAACAATTCTCGTTTTTGTCAGTCGTCACGAGCGGTCGCCTCTCCATTTCCTCGGATAGAGAGGTGGACTTTCCCCTAGTTCAGCCCAAGGCTCCCTAGTACCCCTCCTCTCTACTATCGACTAAAGAAGACTTGGATCCCCATACAAGCCGGAGTGGTCACCGTGTGATGGGTATGACCTACAAGTTGAATTGATTCTCAGTATCCGTATACTCGTTGATTCTCTCTAAGATCGATGACTCGAGTTTGGAGGACTCTGGCTCAAGCTCCAATCCAAGATCCCTGTTTCGCACGAGATCCTAACGGACGGACCTTTCGCCATTTCCTATTCGACTATGAGGATCGTCTCTCATTCCCACTCATCCACCGACGAGAGACCGATCCCCACTTCGAAAACCATTCAAGATGACTCGCTCTTCAGAAGACAATCAACCGACGATACTAAGCCTTTTCAACGTCGTCAGAGCTCCCATTCGATTCCCCATGAACCCGAACAGCCTCTTGATAAACGACTTCTAAACAAACAAACAAACATCAAGAGAGGGGGGAAGTAAAACACAAACCTCTGCTAGATAATCTCCAGTCATATTGCATGTATCGTAATTCTGCTTGGCCGATTTAATCATAGCTTTCTGCAATCAATATATAATACCATATGATAAATGCCATCTCAACTCGAGACCTCCCCACTATCCACCAGTAATACATTTCAACTCCTTCACGCTCAATTTCATTCACTCACAGCTTTATTCATATCACTGTCGAATGTTCCTCTTTGTCTCTCAAGGGCATTGAATTCTGCAGTCTTCAACTCCAACTTCCTGTGAGATTTGTCCACCTGCACATCAATCAATCAATTATCATCATTCCTATTCTATCTATTGTCAAACGGAGAGTCCCCCTTATATTCCGTCCCAGACTTCATCATCTCCTTCTCAATAATTAGCCAGTCTCACCATTTCCTTGAGTTCCTTCACTTTCTCCTTCTCCCTTTCGTACATAGCCTGAGTACTGTTGAGAACCTGCAACATTCTCACCATCACCGCAATCAATCGATCGAGTCTATATACCGTACCACAAGTGCTTTCTTCCTCGTGATGAGAGTCAATCTCGACTGCATTTCCTGCTTCTTCAGGTAATTCTGTACTCTGGGAATGAGAGTTTCCGATTCCGCGTCCACTTTCTTCAGCGTCTTCTTAGTTTCGTCAATCTTCTTCTCCATCTAATAATGCATTATCGTGATCGAATAATGTTCACAGAACTCACTGCATTTTCTTTTGCTCTGGGCGATCCTATACGATTAACTCATTACTGAAAAATTTTCAGCCCGTTTGAAACGAATTTTTCGGACGTTTATCCAAAAAAACACTTCACATGATTTCATTTTTAATGTGAGCTTGTTTTGATCCCTGCACTACACTTGTGATAATGAACTCACATTTCCTTCTTCTTTCTGCCTCGCTATCAATTTATTCCGTTCGTCCAGTAGAGTAGTACTCGCTGCCTGCAACACAACTTTCTCCATACAGTAATAACACCAAATACCTCCATACTAACTCACATTCAAATTTGCATACCACAAGATTAGACGAATAATTTCAAGCCCACCAAGGGCTGCTGAAAACCGTGATTATCTCAGAACGTAATTTTTTGCAGTACTGAAGTTTTTCTGACTCTTACGTAAACGGACTCATATGGATATCAACTTAAGAATTTACATTGTATAAAATTTCGCGTATGCAGAACCAGTTTTATGCTCTGTATGGTCGATGCGGAAAAGTTGTTGGGTGGATTCCGATCGATTATCCAAATTTTTCATCATTACTTTTCGTCGAAAAATCACATTTTTGTTTGTGTGAAAGTGCCTACAGAGAGGGAGAAGTTTCAATACAAAACAAAAAAATGGTAATCGATTGGAGTCTAAAGTGAATGACCCCTATGTTTTCATCGTAGCGAGGGCGTTTCTAATGAATCTCAATCACCTTGAGTGTGTTCTCAAGTAGTTCCTGAGGCGACTGCTCCGAAAAAGACTTCACTTTGTCTTGGGCGAGGAATGTGCAAAGATTGTCGACCTGAAATGGATTCATTCGATTCGCAATCTACTCTTAACCCTTTATCAACACTATACTATTTCATTGCCTTACCTGGATGTTGTAGCTCTGCACGAGTGTTTTCAGATCTCTCTGAGTGATCGGCTTATCGTTGTGATAGAACTGAGCAGTCGTCGGTTGCTTGATATGGATCTTGAGCACTTGAGTCCCTTTCACACCGTCTTTCCTGCCAATTTAACGAGATCGTTTGAATAGGTCAAAATGGTGCGTCGGGGAAAGTCGAAAATATGGGTTGGTTTTTCATTTTTTTCTTAAAATCCAAAAAAACGTGGGTAGGATTTTTCCAAAAATTGGCCTTGAAAATGCCAAAATGTGGGATGGCTTCTTGGTTTTTAACGTATCTTTTGAACTATGATCGTTTGCTACTCAAATCATTTCATCAATAAGTACATCATATTTTCAAATTGTATGATATACGAGTCACTAATAGAAAAATAATATACAGATGGAGTTCGACGTATCCTTCTTGGGTTCCGTGTTTGATGTAGTCTCCCAATCGCTCACTGCGACCCAAACTCTTCGGAGAACCTCAACAAAAATAAATAATCATCGAAAGGAGTTTATAGCAATACCTCCAAGAGCCAGACAGATTCCACAGATGATTGTGCTCTTTCCAGATCCATTCGTGCCTATGATCACGTTGAGACGAGGTCCTGGCACACAGATCGAGTAGTCGTAGGTCCTGAAATATTGCGCTCTCAATATTCAGCTGAGTAGCCGGATGAAATTGGAGCATTCACAGAACTAAATTCGCTCACAGGAAGTTGCAGTAGATGATCTTGATGATGGATCCATCGGGGTAAGTGTCGAAATCGCCATAAGCCGTTCGGGTGGGCTCAGAGTCCTGCTGGTGATCTACCACGGCTGCAGCAGCCCTTCGTGCTGCCAACCTCTCGTCTTTCACACGATTAGCCGCCAGCTTGGTCTCAAAATATACAAATAAAACAAAACTGAAAAGCATTTACGCGAATTGCAACAAATTGCGGGAACGAGGAGAGAGTATTTCGAATTCAAACAGAATGGTGTATTCAGCGCAGTTTACTATTCCGCGGACCAGGTCTCACAGAGTGGCAACAAGAAACAAGAACGACGTGCGAAAATAAAACCATAAACAATCGCGATTTATAATCGCGATTTATAATCGACGACCATGTCCGGCAAAAAGTCCGGCGCGCGTCTTGTACAATCCCGCGCGCAGCTTGTGCAATTGGAATCGCGCGCACAAGCTGCGCTGAAAAACCGGAGAACTAGTAGTGGAAATCGCGCGCACATCGTGCGTTGAAACTGCGGAGCAATGATTTATTGCTTCCGATACCGTAACTCGCTCAGCTTCATCCTGATGTTTATTTCCTTGCTCTTTCTTTGTTGTTATTTTTTCTTTTAATATTTAATTTCTGAATTAAAATTGATTGGCATCATTCGAATGACTGAACACGTTGATTATTCTTTATCGGATGATGAATGGCACACGATGAACATGAAGTAGAGTAAAGCACAGATGAGAGTAGAAAGAGAAGGGAGGACGAATGAGGAGAAGGACTAAACGATCTACACGAATAATCTAGCGACGAGACTCTCTTTGTGTATTCCACCCTTCTCTTTTCTACTGAAGTAAATGGAATTGAGAAGGGAAGCATGGAATCTGAGTGAGTGAGGTAGACCAATCTGCATTGGAGAACTGACTAGAATATTGGAGATTATGAATTATCGATTAGTTGGGGATAATGGGCCGATCTACTCTCTCCAGGGACGAAGATCAAGACTGGGAATGGAAGAGCACTGGACTGCATTCGTTCCATTATCGATTGTGAATGGATGGGAACTGATTCTGTCCATTCGATCGGAAGTCGAACAGATAATCCATGAGAGTGACACCTAGAGTATAACATTGGATACAGTACTCAAGTATATAGACCCACCTTAGTCAGTGCCTCACGCTGCTCCTGTGTGAATGTAGACGGATTCTCCCAGTAGTGTCTACAATCGATTGATGAGAGATCAAAGATCAATTTGTGATCTAACCTGTCACCCTCTCTGAGTCTCACGAATTGCTCTGAGATGATACATGCGAAAGTGGGGCCAACGAGTGAATTATCTGCCGGTTCTTCTAGAATTCCTCCAGTGTAGAGATCAAGTTCCTCTGAATAACAGTCATTTAGAGTACTATGGTATCTCCACTTTCAATCTGTACCAGGGGAGGAATACAACTCGGAGACACGCTTCCTCACATCTTGATCGCTCACTTCAGTCCACTGAAATAGATTGCATCATCCCTAACCAATTAAATTAATCAAACCTCATCGAAGCTCTGAAGGGCGCGGAGATTGCACAGCTTACGGTAGTGATTGTATGACTGCAGTCCGTGATCGCGTCCTCGCTGGATGTTGATGCTTGCCCTGATTACGGTAGGTCAGATAGATACGGTAGCCACCCTAATCGATAGGGAACTTGCATGTCTCCCTCTCCACTCATGATGAGCTCAGTGACTGCAGTCGTGATTCTCTGTGGAGATCGAGCGGGAATTGAGATGAGACCTCTGAATTCATTCCATTTGTTATCGCTCATATTATGTTCTTTGTTTTCACACAGTAATAAGTCATGCATCGCCTAGCTATCGATTATTCCGAATTCATAGCTTTACACCTACCTGTACAGATGGTCAAGTCCCGACTCGAGGATTCGATGGAGTTGGAACATTCCCTCCACTACACCGACTGATCCAGACTGACGGAAATTTGAATCGAGTAGGGGATAGAACTCCTGAAAAAAAATTGCAAGTCAGTTCGCCCACTAATTTGAATAATTTCTATCTCCGATTTCGTTATCTCATTCAAAAATTGAGCGTATCTTCTCTGTATTTCTCTCCGACCTGAAGCATTCCATGCAATCGATAAGCAGCAGCTGAGAACTCGTTGAGAATGGCCGAGTTCATCTGAAAAAGATTACTCTATCTCACCCTTCTATCGATCGATCTACCGTACCTTCTTATCGTACTCTGCATAGGGAGGAACGAGCCGATCGAAGAAAGGACCGAGAAGAGCAGGGAGAAACTCGTGGTACGTCACCACTTGCATGCACGCTCCCACGATCTTTCGCGTCTCCTGAAGCGATTCTTTCGATTACGGTAGCCTATTGATTGATCACCTCGAAGATTCGATTCGAGTCCCAACGAGGATTTATGTTCTGGAGTGAAGCGGCGATGCTGAAATGTACAAAATTTCGAATCTAAAAAAATGGGGGAAATTTAAAATGGAGAAATGAGAAAGATATTTGTCTGACTTGTTATGCAATCTGAGTGAGGTCGTGTGAAGAGCCGAGAGACCGACGAAAAGATTCGATCGATCGTCTCCAGTTTGCATTGAATCACGACGATTATTGGGAGGGAAAACACGACCACCAACGACCTGAACAGATCAAAGATCAAACTCGAATCGATCTTGGCAAGAGATCAAAGATCAATCCTCACCTCTGCTCTCAGAAATGCTCCAGCTCTCAGGGCGGCAGCAGATTTTGAGTCGGAACCGTAGATCTACAAAGCGAAATTGTGATGAAAAACTGGATGTGTTGTCCACCTGTGATCCATCAATAAAAGCCGAGTTCTCATTAAATTGTTCCCTCGGAGTCCCTCCTGATCCTGTTCCACATACTGCCACTGCACGAGTGAATCGAATGCACGCGATCGATCGACGTCTACAATATTGCATCATCAATAGGCAATCTTTCATGTATTTATATGTTTCTTATTTTAGCATTGAGCTTTGTCGAAGTCTTTGTAGGCACTTGAATTGTTGTTTCGAAGTAGAAAATGGCTTCCGGTGGTTGGAAAAGGCGTGAAATTCTCCATTTGGAGACGAAAGGCGAGTGAATTCTCCCTTTCGAGACTCATAATCATCGTCATTCAGAAAATAGAAGAGAACGCTTCTATTGTGTACCCCTCGACCTTGCTTTTACCCCATGTGGAACCATGCGGACTCGAGAAAAGAAGAGAAGCTCCCAGATTAGAGTACTCCCCCCCCCCCTCCTCCTCTCACTCTCTGACCGATCAAAACACGTGAAAGAGTGTGCATGATGATTTCTTTCGAAATGTGCCAACTTTTACAGATCAAATGAATGAATATAAATGTTTGTCTCACCTTTGATCAGCCACTGGAATGGGAATATTCGCACACTCGGCGTCTCTCGTTGAACAATCACAGAAGTTATTCAGTCCATTCTTTGTGATGTCGTGAGACAGAAATTGACCGAACTGAAATACAACTATGTAAAATTGTGTTAGGCATCGAAAAAAAGGTGCTGTTATTTGATGGAAAATGATAATAGATTTCGGAAATGGAAAAAAAATTTCTCAACTTGCCTGCATGAGAAGTGAATTTGCAGAAGAAGGAATCGATCGACGAGAGGAGAGAAGAAAATGAGAAACTTCTCTTGCAGATGGACGAGTACGACGAAGAGTCGCTGATACGGTAGATTAGAGAGAGTACGGTAGGGCAAAGAGAGTTCGGTAGGTCAGATATGATACAGTGGGCCCATAAACTCACAGACGACAGCTTTGATTCCATCGTCGTATTGTGCAGGAAGAAGACGAGAGAAGGGAGTGAATGCAGCACCCTGAACGAATATTGTAGAGTTGCATGCTGTAGGTTACTGTAGATATCTATTGTACCAATTTATGACTACCGCATCCATATTTCACTCACCAAGAGTGGATTCTGTAGGTTGTTGCATGATCCATCGAAGGTACGGTATCTCTCATGGAAGCATCGATTTCTTCCACAATCGGGTACGGTAGCCACTCGTGCACAACCAGTCGCTCGTTGCTGACTACGCACCTCAATCAGACGATATCGATCGATACTCCATCTATCTACCGTACCTCCTGCACGGAAGGCTCGGGTCTCGTCGGGAAGACTACCGTAGCCGGAGGAGTACAGAAGGATTCATCACGGGGAGGCAAAGGAGCACTTCTGGTTACGGTAGAGCAAGTGCCTCAATTATCGATCGGTGAATGAATCGATGGAAGCCTCTTCTCACCACATGACCGACCGCAATTCTCGTGCATCCATGTCGGATTTGAGATGCATTCACGCTTTCCTGATTACGGTAGGTCATTAAATCACTTGTTTTTAGTTTCACTTTCAGTGGTCATTCGAAAGCAGTAACTTTGGATGATCTTGAGACACATAAAGGTAGTTCGTAATTAGTGTAACTCTTCCATCTGAGGGGGCACTTACCCGCCCAGAACTCGCAAAAACGATGATTGTCACAGCAAGAAGAAGAAGAACACTTGGGAGTGAAGTCTTGAGATGAAACTGAAAGTTACCCAACCTTTTTAGTGCATAATAAAGTTAGATCATAATGGTAGATAAACGAATACCGAATTAGTCCATTTCTCCACGAAATTGTGATTGAATGCACAAAACCGTTTAGTTCAGCAAAACCATAACAACACACATTTCGAGTATAGTTTCCGGTTTTTTGTTGCAGAAACATCATAACTTCGCAGTGAGTCTACGGGGGAGAGGGGGATATTTCTTCAGAGGGGGAAATACTTGTGGATGCTTATTAATCCGATTGTGCTCTGCATGTTTTCATTCGAGGAAATTTTCGTCTCTAATCCTTTCTAACCGAACTCCACAGTTGCTGTGAGAATGAGAAGAAATGTCCACGGATGGACATGAAGAGGTTCAATCATCTGAAAGAATTATTTTGAAAGAAACTGTAAGTGAAGAAATCGAATTATGAAATGAGATTGAAAGTGAGATCTCGAAATGGGGGGAGAACGCGAGGGTTGACCTAAGACGAGACTCACAATGCTGAAAAGAGTAGTCAGAGGCAGAGGGAAGGTAGGGGGAGAGAGGGGAGAGGGAGAGGGGGGAGGGGAGGGGGAGAGAGGGGAGAGGGAGAGGGGGGAGGGGAGAGGGGAGGGGAAAAGTTACCTAAAATGAGCCCCCACTCAATGAACTTATGACGAGTTAGGAGGGTCAAAAAGTGAGAGGAGAAGAAGAGAATAAAGAGAAATCAAAATGAATAGAAAGAATTCAAGGGGGATTCAGGGGGAGGAGAGATGATCCAACTGATAATCATCAAATCACATCTTTCGATTCTTGTTTTTCACAACAATCTCATTGATCTTTGCTTTATCAACCTTTGAGTCACAATTACATGAACACTATTAATTTATTTTCCGATATTGTAGAATGACGCGGTGTATCCATCGGGGAAGGTTTGATACGAGAGGGGAACTGAGGCCACGACTGAAGGGGATCCTCCGGATTGAGAGATGACTGAAGGAGATCCTCCCAATTGAGACACTGATATGGACTGGGAGTTGAGTTGAGGAGGAGGAATGGATTTGCCAGAACAGAAGCAACTTCTGGCACAATAAGATTGAGTGTGGGGATGCGAGCATTCGAGAGTATCGATCAGTTGATTGCATTCGATTGAAGAGAGAGAATCCGAGTACTGACAATCTGAAATGAATTAGTGACCTACCACGAAGTGTTGGCTAGTCAATTGAGACACACAGTGATGCTGCGGAAATATCACATGTGGACAGTTCAAATTTGAATTCCAGCAAGTGGGTATTTCGGAGGCTGTAAAATAGTTTTACATTCATGAGATCAATAGCTGCTCTATGAGCCGAGATGTGCTAATTACGGGTAATCAATTTGAACTTTCCATCTATGAAATTTGTGCAGTATTAGACAGTGCAGAGAGAAGAAGACGTGGGTGATGGCCTCGTCGCATCTTGGCATTTTACACTGAACGTCGTGCCAGAAAAAGAAGAAAGGGACGAAAGAAACGATGAAGGAGAGGGAAATGAAGCAATCCCAAAGAAGCACCCGATAGAAGGAAAAAAGAGGTTTATCGATAGGAAAGGCAAGAGAAAAAGAGACAGCACACGAAGAGAAACACTGAGATTATTGATTGATTTGAGTGAGTATCGAAAACTACAAGTTCATCTCCAACTCTTCGATTCACTTAAGAAGTAAAACGAAGAGGGAATTCAGCTAGAAAAGTTAGTGATTCTAATGAGCTGCGAGATATGCGAGAAGGACCGATGCCATACTTGCTGCAGTTGCTGCAGAGAGGGCGGAGTTTGGTTGGGCGGCGGTCTGAGCTGCAGCTTGGATGCTGCAACGGTCGATGCCACACTGAGACTCCCAATCAGAGAAGGATGAACGGGCGACGAACTCCTGAAATCATGTTAGAAAAGGCATATTAGAATCATGAAAAGAGTAGGAATTAGATTGACTTTGAGTGCAGAGAGAGGCATCCATCCATTGGTATCCGATTTAGAGGAAAGTTCGGGGACGAGATGGGCCTGGGAGAAAGAGAATTCAATCAATAATTCATCCCTATTGACAACTAGTTTTAACGAATTTGTTTACGACGAACAGATAAATCTCTGAATTTCTTTTGATTACCGTTAATTCGCAGTTTAGATTGTTTTCATCTCATGCTACGCGAATTTCACTGATGGAAAGTTTAAATTTGAACTGTTTTGCGCCAAAGGAAAAAAATCAATTCTCTAGCTCCTCTGGGAACTGAGATACGCTATTCCGGTTTGAACTTTAAACCATGAAAATTGCATGACTTACAGGGTAGATGACATGAGCATCGATGGGATTGGGGTCGTGTTGGAGTACTCTCACATGGGGAGGAACGGAGTTGTTGCGAAGTTCAATCACGAAACCAGCGGAAGTTGTCAATTCGCTCTGAATTTGAAGAAATTAGGGAGCAAATTCTTCTAATTCGGATATGTTTTTAGAAAACGGAAACACAAAGATGCATCGGTTTCAGTTAGCATCTAGTAACCACATAATTTCGCACGCCGGCCAACCTTATAGAAAAGGGTATGGAGTGATAGAGTGTGTGAAATCAAGAGGGACTCTCTCACTTTTGCACGCTCTCTCACCCTGACTCCTTTCTGCCGGTTTGTAATTATTTGAAAACGTGACACGTAATTTGTCCCCACCTTCTGAATTCCCAGGATAAGCATGACGGCGAGTGTCACTTCAGTGTGGGAAGCATAGCCGATGAGTCGGGGAGTCTTGGGAGTTCCCGCTGCTGCCGCGTCAAGACTCTGATATCGATTGATTACTCATTCAAGTAATTCGTGATATTGGAACCTTTAGGCCAATCCCGTATCACTTTATTTTTTTCCTGTGCCACTATAAAAGTGACAGACCTTCTCAAAATCGCAATCAGTGTTTATCATCTCCTCTGCGTTGAGATAGATCATCAACACTTTTCCTTAGCTTATCTCGAGACATAATTTGAATAGTGAAACTCTAACGAAACCTTGATGATGTGATCGGCCCACAGTCCTCCCATCATATTTCTGCATGGCTTGTACGACGCGCAACGATTCATGTGGTTCTCGGCTGGAATATATAGATTTTTGGAAAATTATCGACTGATGTCAGATGGATTCAACAAACCGAAAGAGAGGAAGGCTTTTTTAATCGTCGTTGCAGTGTATCCAGACAGAGTGGGATTGGCCAGCCAGTCAGGATACGTAGCATTGTAGAAGTCCTGAGTGGATTATTGATTGATAAACGAAGAAGAGCGACGGGTAAGTCACAAACCATGTTGATGATGTTGTCGGCGATGTCAGCTGCATTACTGATGGTAGCATCACGACCGTCCTTCTGAAATCGATCGATAGAGCAAAGATCAACCCAGAGATCAAAGAGCAATCCAGAGATTAAATATCAAACCTCTTTCATGTAGTTGAGAAGGGGCTTGGATCGTTCGACGAGTTCCTTCAGATCGGGAAGAGTGTCTTTAGAGATAGGATCCCATGCTGGAAAGAACGAAGATCAATTATGAGAAGTAGATTATCGATTACCTTGGTCGGATTCGACACATCCCTTAACAGAGTACATTCTGAGAAGAGGATCATCGATAGTGTAGGGAACGGGACTCCAGTTATCCAGTCTCTTCTGAGAAGATTTGGGAGATTCGTCAATATTAAGATGGAATTACCTTATTCCAATCAGCCCAGTCGTTGGGTACGTAGATTCCAGCAACAGCAGACTGAAATCGACCGATTTTATCATTTGTTTCTCGTTTTTTAACCACACCGGAAAAACTCCAGAAAGGGGTTTGCAGTGAGGGAGTGTTAACAAATAAGAGAGTATTTATGGCTTTGTTACTCTCGTTGCAGATTCCTTCCTGGAGGATTAACCGCACTGTGGAACAATGCGAGAAGTTTTTGGACAGTTCAGAATTTTGTGAGATACCTACGTAATAACATAGACACAACTATATTTTACCTGCAGAGTCATCTGACATCTATTTGCACTGCTCGAGTAGAACTTCGATTGAGAAGGAATATAATTGGAGTCGATAAAGGGTCCAACGAAGGCACGAATCTCCTTTCCAAGTCCGTATGCTTGTCGCTTTCCGATCTGCAGACATTATAGATTAATTTTATTGATCGATTTGATCCCATCTCTCTGTAGTCTCAATCTTATCACGGACAGTTCTCTTATCAGTGAATGGTGAAACATTCATCTGAAATCTCTCCCCAGTTTGCACCATTCGAACTTTTCCGAATTTCACTACAAAATACGACGAGACGAGACGAATCCATGGTATTCTCATTGTTATCAGAGATGAAAATGGGCGAGACGAGATATTGACTCGTTATCTCGATAGATGGGACTATCAACAAAAGATCTTTCGTCCTTTCGTATTTCAATTTATCTTTGATCTTTTCACTTACACTCGTCAATTCCAATTCTCCTTCTTTTCCCCATTTCCTGGATGGTTCGTTCACAAATCTCTCGGGGTTTCTGTTGCCATGTCTTGTGCCGAATAAGACCAGAATCTGCAATTCACTCAGTCATCGATCGATTCGACCTACCGTAATCCTTCTACCGTTTTGGGGTCGATTTTGGCCGTAGAACGAGAGGGAAGAGGAGGTTCATTGGCAGAGATGAGGAGAGGAGAAAGGGAGAGAAGAAGGAGAGAGGCCCGAGCCATCTGAGTCAGTTCCCAATCAGATGATAGGAGGGATAGAGTGACGATTACTGTAGATTATATCGTAGCTGTCAATATTCTTCTTCGATCTTGGAATACTGTATCTAACTGAGTCTAATTGTGTATTTCATCTATCTCGTCGTCCTATCAGAATCTCACTTCAAAAGGGCCAAAGTGCATATGATCTCTTCGTTTCACAATAAAGAGATAAAGAGAGGATTTAATCTGATCGATTGAAGAGAGGAAAAAGAGAAGAATGGAAGAGAAGAATGGAAGAGAAGAAGGAAAAGTGGGGAGAGAACACATCATCATGTATTTATTAACTGTAAGACTGAGTCAAGGGACGAAAGATCTACAATAAGAATGAGCGAAGTAGAGACACGTGAGTGTATGTACTATGGATTATGACTGAGAGGAAAGGGATTTACAAAAAGAGAGAGAGAAATAGTTTAGTCACTCTCTCTCTCTCTTTCTGCGAACGCCATAGAACCGTTGTACCATTGGGAGAATGAGGGAAAGGAACGAAGGGAGGGAGGGAGGGAGGGAGGGAAATGAACTGTCAAGAGGAGGAGTTTCGAACCCCTCAAATACGTCTTGATGGCCATTTTGGATACTCTTTTTACTCTATCTCTATCTATTTTACTGTCGAGACTGGAACCAGTTGGGGGTAAAGGGGAGAACTCTTCTATGTACGGAAATAGTGAGCACAAATTGATGGTCGGAAATTGGATTGAAGTGGAGAATGAACGGCGTCTATTCACAAAGAGAAGAGATTTGAATGGAAGAAATGATTCCCTAATATTGCAAAGATATGAAAAAAGTGAACAAAAGAAAGAAGACAAAACTCGCTCAAATAAAGACAAAACAAAACGAATCCGAATTTAAACTCTGATTTCAATCTCACAAAAGATACGGTACAATACAGTACTTGGTCTATTGTCTCCCTCTTCTGATCTACCATTTCTCTACTTCGATCATTTCATCATCTTCCGTTTTGGAGGCATCGCCTGAAATCAATCGATAATCATCAAATTGTGGTTCATTAATTGATCTTCCCTCTAAATTATTTTTGGTGTTTCAAAGAGTCGACGGCATTACACTTTCTAAGCGAGATTGTAGAATAGATAAAGGAGTCATTTGGATAGAGAATCAAACACAAAAAGAGGCACTTATTGAGAAAGAGACGAATTGAAGAGACAGACCAAATTGGATCGCCGACTCAGACATGTAAACACTTAGACAACGTCGAATTTACATTTTTACATTTACATTTGAACAACTTTATCAGCTGGTTTTGGGTGTTAAAGCTGGGTTGCCATGAGAGATCTCCATTGCTTGCGATCGTTTTTTGCGAGTTGCACGAATTGTGGTCCAGCAGCGTTGACGAAATCATCTCTCCATCTCTTTGCCGGTCGGCCTCGCTTCCTCTTCCCTCTTGGGGTCCAATCGAGCATCTTCCGATTCCACCGATCATGGCTTTGATTCGAGATTCTTTCTACCCATATCCATTTCCGTCTTTCCGCCTCTCTAACTACATCCTTCAATTTTGTGATGTCACGGATCCGCTCATTTGTGACGTGATCAAATACGGTAATTCCAATCATTTTGCGTTCTAGTTTGCGCTGAGCGACGGAAAGAATTTGTTTTTCTCGTTTACAGAGGTACCAAGTCTCGGAACCATACAAGAGTGCGGGTAGAACTACACCGTCGAAAAGGCGCTTTTTGAGTGACATGGGGGACCCACGTTTCCGAAAGAATTCGGAGTATTTGTAAAATGCCCAATTCGCGCTTCTAACCCGCCTGTGAACTTCTCCCACAAACCTATTGGGACCGAGAGTGACTTCTTGCCCCAGATATACCACCTTGTCTACCGTTTGCACTACCTCACCTCCCACTACGACCGGCCTGCCCATTGGATTTGTCGTTAAAGCGACAGTTTTTGAGCCATTTAATTGCAATCCCACCTTCAGAAGTTCCCGTTCTAGTTCCTTTACCATAGTTTGGACTTGGCGTGAGTCATGGGAGATTATTACACAATCATCTGCATAGAGAATGTGGGAGAGATATTCGCCGTCTATACATACTCCCTTTCGGTCCCATTTTACCCTGCGGAATACCGTATCAAGCACCGAGACGAAAAGACGCGGGCTTAATCCATCACCTTGGCGCACCCCCCTTCCGATGTTAACCTCCACCGCTTTCCCATTGACAACTATGGAACTTTTACTCTGAACTGTGAGTGTCTGCAAGAATCGGGTATACGTTGAATGCACACCGTCATGTTCCAGAGCAGATAAAACGGAACTACACAGGACAGAGTCAAAAGCCTTGCTAACGTCTAGGAAAAGGAGATAGAGAATATATATATTCCAGAGCAGATAAAACGTCGAATGAGAAAAGTAAAACTAATCGATATTTGAATATTGGTAGATCACCTTCATCAGTTTGATCCACTTGAGTCTCTTCCATCTGATACACTCCGTCTTCATATACTTCCTCACCTCTATAAAATTAAATATTTGATATCTTCATATATTATATGTTTTCATAAATGTTCAATGCTTTCATAAATGACGTTAAAATCAGTTTTACATCTTTACACGAACGCACTAATATATCAAAATTGTGTTTTCCTCTTTCAACTCCAATAGGTCTCAATATTGTAAAGACAATTTCCGTTTACATTCGATTCCTCTCCATTAACTCCCATCACTACCATAATCTCACTCCTTCCCATTACCGTACCTCTGTTCGTAGTACATCTCTCTTCGTTGCCCGCAAATCGCCCGATTCGCTCTGATTTCTCTCGTCTTCAGCGTTGCTCTCAATCTATAAAAAAGTTAATTTTTAATTGATTTCACGCTTGAGCAAATTCCATTTCGTGACTGCTTCTTTTTCTTCCGTTCCGATAGATTAACCCTCCAACCCGTCAAACACTACAAAGTTAGATTTTAGACCTTTTCCCTCAAAATCCACAGTTATAAACAATACTGTTGAGGGCGCGTGTTAAAACGAAGGCCACTCTCTCATTTTCACATTATCTCTAACACCCGTGTTTATAACTTTGTATGTTGACATATCTCTTGTTATTTCTTCGTGCGTACAGTACTCCCTATGTGTCTACCGTATATCTACCGTACCTCTTCTTCTCTACGTAAGCAGGATCGCTACACTTGGCAGTCTCTCTCTCTCTCCTCTTTATTCTCTCTCTCTCCAAGTGTTTCATCCATTCCTCTTCTCCCATCTCCATTCTCTTCTCAGCTCTCAATCTCCTCACGTACGAAGCTCGTCTCATTCTCTTTGATTGAATTGCATCGTCCGCCGGCTAAAAATAAGAGAAGATTACTGTAGACAGTGATCCAGTCGAGACCAATCGTTATTGTTTTGGGACCCTCCGAACCCTAGGAAAGTAGTTTCAAGTCGCAAGCTCTATTGGGGAAATGAAATACAAAATTGCGGTAATTTTAATCTAACTGCTTTTACAAACACTTTCCCGAAAAAAACTAACACCGCATTAATCCAAAGCACACTCACGAGTTACTTCGAGAGAGTTCAAACTATCTCAAATCGACACAACTTTGACCAAGTTTACATGTTCCTAAATCGTTGTTTGCTTCCTCTTCTTTCTCTCTTTCCACTGAGTGAGTTCAGTCGTTCAGTCGTATAAAGTACTCCCCATGGTCTATTGAGTGAATGACCCATGTGGAGAAGATCGTAATTGAGAGAAGAAGAGGAAGATGTAAAGAGAACTTGATTACTATCAGACAACAAATAGAATTAGACCATTCAAGGTCAAACTAGAAAAAGGGCCTGATCAGAGAAGAACGGTCAAATAGGTACTCGCTATCGAGGAAAAACATTTCTGCCCGACGTCCAAACCAAGTCGGCAAATGGAAAATTTCGGACTATTTGGCCAGTTTTCATCAAATTTATCAAAAATAGTGTTATATGCACTTTGGTACTCGATTTTAGGCATTTGTTCGTGAAGTACCTGAACCCCATTTGACCTATGAAGGGAACAGATAATATTGAATGGTATATCTTTCTCACCTCTTTCCTTTTCTTTTCTCCATTCATTTCTTCTGCTTCCTTCTTCAATTTCTCTTCTCTTTCAGCTCTCAATTGTTGTTTCCTCGCCTCAAATTAAAATATCGTGAAATAATCAAGAATGTTTTTTTAAAATCATATATCCATGAACTCAACTTCTTTCGGTCGACACTATTCATTACAACGAAATGTACCAGAAATATGGGAACATTTAAGTCCTACTGTCAACGGTATACCGTAACCATGTTTCACTTCTGATAAGGTATTTCATCTACCGTACCTCTTCTTCCTTTGCCCTCTCCATTCTATTCATTCGATTGGCCACAACTCTCGCTCTATTCACAGCAGCGACAGCAATTGGATCGTAGTCAGGATGTCTGCAGAGAGAAGCAAATCATACATGAGAACATTCAATAGACAGTTCTCGTACTATATTTTTTCGTTGGCCGGAAATTAAGGTCAGTGATACAGACTCGAATCCGATCTAGAAATGTGCAAGAGTCCCAGATTAGTACGAATAATCGCCCTATCTGACCAGTTTTCATCAACTTGTGATATAGATCTGACCAGTTTTATTGATTTTTCTGACAAGTTTTGAAACTGAAATAACGGTATTTTTTGGTATTGTCAACATTCGACTAATGTCGTTCTTCGATTTTCTCCATCTCCATTATTTCTACTCACTTTTCATCGAAAACTTCACTTGGTGGAGGGGGCGGAGCTTCTTCGTAGAGTGCCACCCATTGACCCTCTTGAGGGAGGAAAACTCGACGAGGGGGAATATGAGAGAGAGGGAGAGGATCTGTCCCTCCTGCCACTACATCCACTTCTAGTTCCTCTTCCACTGAAGGATCGACTGGCTGATAATGGGAAGATTTGATATCACTCATAGGAGATCATTACTCGAGTAAGGGTCTGACCCTCTCAATTCTGCATGCTCTCTCGTGTTATCTGATAGATGAGAGAGCACGTAGAATGAGGAGAGTCTGATCATTACTCGAGAGAGGATACTCACTGAATTCGATTCATCTTCATAGACATTGGATGGACCAGGCTGATCGAGCATCTCCTACAATACACAGTCAATTACACGTTGATAACGACTTACAATCATACCTATACCAGTCTGAAACGATATTATTCCCTGTAGAAAAATCTGGATAGCTCATTATATTCAATACTAATTCGATTATATTTCAGTAACTGATAAATCATGTTGCATATTCAATCAATATTGTACTGAAAGTAGTTTTACTGTAGAATGTGCTTACCTCATTCAAAGAATCATTCAAGATCAGCGGAGCGCTCATCAACAGCCTGAACGAGCAAATACAATAATATATTATAGAATAAATCTTTATCTCAGTGTCAGCCCTAAAACGATTCTTTCAGATCTGACATCAATACTTACCGTATCCTCTTCCTCTCCTCAGCAGCCATTCTTCTTCTAGTTCTCGCTCTCTCAGCCCAATGATCTGCTGCCGGATCATCTGTAATCGATCTATTGAGATGGAATACTTACTAATCTTCATATTTTGGATATAGGAACACGCGACTGACCGAATAAATTGATTTAACATCTGACTCTTATTCAGAACTCCCACTAACAGTAGTCCATCTATGATTGCAGACTATCTTGTCCGTATTGAGAATTAAATGAAGATACGTCAATAAATAACTCGCATGTGGCTTCCTCTTCGTTGTAATCGATAAGCATTGGATTAATTTCCTCATCGGGTTCCATCCATCGACCGATCGGATGTTGACCTAATCGATAATTCAGAAATTACCGTAGTTTAGCCATTCTGATAAATCAACTGCGATGAATTTACCTGATACATCCAAAATATATTTATCATTCACGTAAATCGTTAAAAAATCAATAACAAAATCAATACCTGGTGCCTGTCGGATCCATTTCCACACGAGATTATCGTCTCGTTTCTTCTGCAAGCGGAACACGTATATTTGTCGCATATTTGATTATATGAGCACTAAAAATTTCAATGATTCACCAAAACGGAAATTTTCAAGATGAAAAATATGTCTCATCGTTCTTCTCAGCTGAAAAATAACTAACCGTTGGTGATGGCGCAATCCACTCCTTTTCGAGAACGGGCATCGACGGCTCAAGAATACTCCAGTCTGGTCTGCGAAAAAAGGAAAGATCATTCAAAAGGAATAATGAGAAAAAAAACATTAAAAAAATGCTCACTTTTCTTTCACGGGTTTCGGCTTTGTCACGTGAATTTCAACCCCGGGCGACCTGAGTCGAGGAGCACGGCGAACTTGGTAAACTGCATAAAATTATCATTATTGCGATCACTCAATCATTCCAGACTGATATTATTTCAATCGTTCCACTTCAATTAGCACAATCACTCTACGTTTTGACCGCCATGGCGGAGTGGTCGTTCTCTAATGAAAGCGTTCAGACGCTCAGAAAAGGTTTGTCCAAGAATATCTAGCAATATTTTTATTTAAAAAAAAACTAACCAGGTTTAGCAGGACTGAGAGGAACATCTTCACGCAATTCTTAAAAAAGAAATATAGTTACTAACATACATAGTAAAATTAATACCTTTGAGAACAGACACATTCGGCTCCATAACTGACCTTGCTGTTTTACCTAGACGATAACCTTATTAACAAATTTAAAACATTGAATGACGTCACCAAGTGCAGAAATAAGTTAATCACTGAATTCAGTGTGAAGCCGGAAATGAAACCGTTCTTTAGGCTTCTTGTAAAATACGGTAGTTTAGAGTTCGAGCGCAGTTTGTGTCAATATAAATATTTTGTTATTATGTTTCAAAATTTGTTTACATTTTGCACGCGATTTGGAAATAGTTTGATATTATGAAATTCTTATTGTTTCATGTTTCTTTTTGTTATTTTCTTCTTTCAAATGTGTTTTTGCAGCTATGGCATTACATGTGATTGCTTTTTCGAGTTAGGAGACAGCAGACGGAACTTTCAGTGCCCATTTTAAAATATTATATTTTGGTTAAAAAAAATATCTCGAACGTTCATTTGGAACTCTGACCATTTATCACGCGTTGCCATCAGTCGATGCTTTCTTCTCGTCTTCTTCTATCCGATTGATGCAATCTTCGCTTTCTCTCACCTCATCTCTTAACCCCGCCCACCACTCTTCAATCTCTACAAAAGCACCACGATCACAATCGTTCCTCCTTTCTATTCTCACTCTTCTCCTTCCCCTATCAGTTCATTTCTCACCACGTGCCGCCTAATTCGATACCCCTACTCTACTATTTTAACGACTTGCATACGCCATCTCGCGGGACTATCTGATTTATTCTTCTGACGTGTCCACACGTGTTCATGTCACGCACTGTTTCCGATCAAAAATCTACCGTCCCTTACAGTATCCATGGCGCCGACCACCGTACCCACCCCTGTCGAGCTTCGCACTTCCTTCAAGTCCTTCTGGGACAAGGTAACTGGTCTGACTGGGGATCTGACCAATCAATAATTTACAGTACTCGGACCGTCCCGATATCTCTGCCATGATGCTGAACAACAATGCAGAGCAGCTTGAGGAGGCCGATAGACACGATATCCTGTCGAGTCTTCCCTGCATCAAAGGAAAAGATGCTGTAGATATCGGAGCTGGAATCGGGTGAGCATTTTGATCTACTGAAAGTAATCAACCAGAGGAAACTAAGGACGATGATGTGAGATGTACTTGGAGTGATAGTGTGTAGTGCACATAATAGTGTGTGTCGAGTGGGAAAGTGATCTCTACCCTTCCCTTCTCCTCCTTTGTTATGAACTCTTGAACTGCGCGACTATTGACCACACTTTGTCGTCGCTGTTTTCCCTCTTTCTTTGAGTGTCGCAATCACTGATAAGAGAATGTCCGAGGTAGACCATCGAATGCTCCTGATTATGGTGATTATGACAAGGAATCATCTAACCAATCTCGATATCGCCTATCAAACGGCAAAAATAGAGTGGGAGAACGTTTAGTCGTCCTTTGACATTCCTCTTGTCTCTTCTCTTCTCATTCAGTGTCCTCATGCCGCCCTTCCTATCTGTTTTACCTTTCCATTTTCGTCGAAATCTCTTCTGCAGCGAGAGAAATTTGTTCAATTCGTATCATAGGTCATAAACTCCGATCGACGGTTTAAAATATATTTTCCCATGGAGAAAAAACGTGCCCTCCATTAGCTTTTTCGGTTACTGGTCGGGAGTGCAAATTCTTTTCCGCGAAATATAGTTACACTAGGAAATGCATTTTGAACAGTTGGTAACATTTATATCCGACTACCGCCGATATTCACGATTTGCCTCTGGTTTTTAATTGATTGGAGCAGTGGTAGCTACAAAACAATGTTGGTATCTCCAGTCTAGGTTAGCGCCTTGTACCCGAATCTGTCATGTTGAATTGAACCCACTTGTTCACCTTTGATTCATACCGAACTTCGAGTTTCATAGTCAATTTCTGTCTTAGACTTCGATGCTTGATCGCTGATACCCCCCCCCCTTCATTCTTATCAATGCTTTTTGTGTCTCGAACGGTCCGACCGATCTCTCTCCCTGTCTCTTTTTGCTTGAGAGAGTGTGTGACAGTGAGAGAGTGACGAGATGGAGAGAGTGTTCAGATAAGAGACGACACTGATTAGATAGAGAATGGCGCGATTTAGTGCATCGAAAGATGAATGAAGGGGAGAAGAAAAGGAAGAGAGGGCGAAGTATTTATGGTGTGATCAGAGTATGAAGAGAAGAAGTGGGACCATTGTTGTAGAGGGAAGGACTACGAGGGTGTGTACAGAGGGCATAGACATCATGACGACTAGGGGAGCAGACACAATGTTAGGATTATCAGGAAAGTCCCAGTTAGGAAACGACAATACATGATCGCTTTCGTTCAGGCACAAAAATTTGGGGAAGGGGTTAGAGACAGATGTATGGTAAATACAAGGGTACAGATAGGAAATTGAATTGATAGTGTGATTAGAGTTTGCGCATTTCATTTTATTAATGATCAGACAGTAGAATGATTGAATGAATAATATTTATTCTCTTTAGTCGCTTCACCACCGTGTTGGCCGAGACTGCGAGACACGTTCTCACCACTGATTTCATCGATGAATTCATCAAGAAGAACAAGGTAAGGTAGAATTTTTTTACTTTTAGCGAGGATATCTCGAACTATGACTTAGAATTTACGGTAGACGAATGTTAGAAGGTACGGTAGTTCATGGCTGTGTTGTGCAGGAGCGCAACTGCCATCTGGCAAATGTTGACTACGCTGTCGGAGATGCTGTGAATCTTCAACTGAAGGATGGAAGGTTCGTTTATACTTAGTCCCCATTATTCTACCATTCATTGTACCTTCTATCCATCGTTAATTCGAGTAGATCAATATCCTCTCTTGTTCAGTGTCGATTTCGTGTTCACCAACTGGATAATGATGTATCTGAGTGACACGGAGACAGTGCAATTCGTCCAGAAAGTACCTTTTATCCAATCACTTTCAACATACTAAATGACTTAGCGTCAGTGCTGGAATAAAACAAATTAAAAAAAAAATTAAAAAATATGTTCAAAAATAAAAAAAAATCTCAACTTTTGAAATGATCAACAAAAATCAAAATTGTTTTGTAAAAAATCCCTGCCTTGCTCCATATTTCGCTTCATCTCTGATTACTGTAACCCTCTCCTCTCCTCCCTATCCTTTCCCCTTCTTACAGTGTCTCTCATGGCTTCGTCCCAATGGCCATGCCCATCTTCGCGAGTCTTGCTCCGAACCTTCCACTGGTTAGTTCCATTTGATGAGAGACGAATCAACCGATGAGAATTATCTCTCGATACATGATGGGAAGAGAGAAAGGAATGAAATAGACAGTAAAAGTGTGACGGGAGTCGATAGGAAAGGAATGAATGGATTGTATTGAGAGATAGAGGGAGAGGGAGATGGATGGAGTAGAAGTTGCAAGAGTAAGAAGTTTTACAAACTTTTGCAGAATGTTACGCTACATGTTTCACTAGATAGCAGAAATCCCAACTTTTTTTTTATTTGACATTTTTTTTGAAAAAAATCTGATTTTGTCTAGCACTTTGAAGTTTTGAAAAGTTGATCAGGTTGACTGAAGAAAAAGACGGATTCCCCCGGGTAACACTGTCCAATTTTTCTTTTCTCTGCAGGTCGCAAGGCAGCCTCCGTCTCAATGCACGATGCAGCAGCCGCCAATCCGACCTCCTATCGATTCTCCTCCCTCTACATCAACCTCCTGCGGTGAATTATTATTCAACTCATCCTATAGACGCTCAGTGCATATACTACCTTGATATAGTGACCAAAAATAATAGATATGATTTTTTGCTCCCTTACTGCCACATTAGGCAAAAAATTGAAGATGCTATCGTAATGAGTTAGTTATTAAAAGATACAAAATTGGCGTAGTTTTCAAAATAAAACTTTGAATGGCTGGTTGAATTGTCCGAAAAAAAGTTGAGATCGGTTCGGATGCGCGATGAAAACGGAGATTGTTGGAAGTTCAACGTCGATTGGTCCTGCTCCGTTCCCACTTACATCAAGGTGAGATACTGTACCATCTACGATCGATAATTAGACCAGCTACCGTAATCGCTTTGATAGTTGCGTTAATTATTTTACATTGATTGTCAACTTTGCAGAGAATGTCCAACTGGAGACAAGTGCATTGGCTCGTCAAGAAGGTAAGTGATCTACCAATCGACATTCGATTCCTTCTGTTTCTCCAATTGATCTTTGATCTTTTCAGGTCCCCGCAGACAAGAATGACGTCGTTCCTTCATTCGATGAGCTTCTCGAGAAACTGTCAAAGACATGGAATGACGTGCAGAAAGAGTGGGATTCCGTTCTAGATGGAGAAGAGGAAGTCATCACTGATGAGGTGTGCACTTTATCAATTGCCCATCGATTACCGTACTTCTTATTTCTAATCAAAATACCGTATTCTATAGCTAATAAATCTACCGTAATCCAGATCGTCGCTTCGTCTCTCTCGATTCTCTCTGAACCAACTGGAATCTTTGTGTACACTCCTCGTCGTATCTCTGCACATCTTCATGTGAACTCTCACACACTCGCCGAGGTTTGATCTACTCATATCAATTTATAATTGATTTACCGTACCGTATTTACCATATTTATTCGATCAATTATGACCTACCGTCTCTCAGAGATTCTCCACCAACATATGGAACGTCGAATCCGAGCCGTACTACTACCGTACCTCGCTCACAAAGGCTAACACGAAGAAGGTTCGATCGATAATACAGTACTTCATTTCACTCTGGGAATTCAGGACCAGCGCGTTCGTTTCGCGTGGCACTCGAAGTTCTCTCAATCGATCGATTATTGGACTGAGAAAGCAGCGAAATTCGACGCATTTGTGGCCACGGAATTCCTGTCTGAGAACGATGACGATGTGGAGTCCATCAAGGTTTTTTTAATACACAATATTTAGATTCCGAATTAGTTGATTTCCCCGTTGTCTAAGTGGGTAATATTAATTTATCGATTATCTTCCTTTTGCAGAGAATTCTCAATCCCTCTGCTCCCATTGTCCTCATTGAGCCCGTAGATAAAATCGATGCCGATGCGATCACCAAGGTAGGAATATCGATTGATCTACCGTAATCCCCTGACCTACCGTAATCTCTCAATTTCTTTCAGAGACTCGATGTTGCCGGATTCAAGAGCATCCGAGTGAAGGATGTCACTGACGAGCTGACCCAGTCGTGTGAAGACTTCAAGCAGAAGTACAACATTGTCAGTTTGATATTTGATCTCTCAATTCTGATCTTTGATCTCTTGCAGGTTGTTCCTTCGAAGAAATGGGTTCTCATCCAGGCCACTGCCTAATTCCTTTATTCATCTCTCCTCTTTGTATTATACATTCCCCATTCCCGATGTCCCTCCAATCGAAGATCTACGGATTCAAATCAAATCAGTAATTCACTGCTGTTGTTCAAATTATGCCGTGCGTTATCGCCATAAAGAAGCTCTTTCCTTATTTTTTGCATCCATACGGCAGAAAATCGGGGAGATTGAGAGTAATTGAGGGGAGGATGAAAGTGTATAGTGAGGAAGTCTCTATAATCGAATGAGTCTTCCTTCCTCTCTTCTCCTCAGTCATCAACTAGTCATGGAACAGAAAAAATAACTACAGAGACACACGATAATAGATACTCCCATTGTCCAATCCTCACTATTAGCCTCTCTCTCAACTTCTTCACTCAGTGATCCATTGGGTATAAAGAGTGTCTCATCTCTCCATCCTCTTCAATCATGGGTGAATCTCCCCCTACTTTCCTACTGATTTCATCCACTTTCCTATCTGCAATTGCCTTTATTTCTCTTCTAATCTCCATACCAATACTCAAAAATGAGATGGACTCAATTGAATTGTACGGAGAACAAGAGATGAATCTCATTTCGGTTAGTCTCTCATTTCTTACTGTAGATGAATCGATTATTCAAGGAGCAAAGTGATTATCTCTGGAAGGAATTGCTATCCATGAGTACAAGTCTATCCCCGGATGCTGTGAGAAAGGCGCGGGCGTTATCCACTGGTAGGTCATTCAACCGCCCTACCGAATTCAACTACAGTATCCAGCAGCCTATGTCGCCCCTCCAGCGCCGCCCAATGAAGAGGAGATACTGGCCATCTACGAGCAGGTTGGAGGAGTACGGTAGTCGACCACCCATCAATCGATAATTCAGGAAGAAGCGCGAGAAGAGGAAGAAGAGTCCAAACCACAATCACCGCCTCTTCATACATTCAAATCAAGATTGCAATTGAAGAGTTACGGAGAGCCACTCTCAGAGTATGGATACGCATATACCAAACTAAAGTGTGAGTGGATGAATACTATATTTCATAGCGATGGAGACAGTTATCGATGTACTCACACACGTACCGTGTCCCCTCCTACCGTATCCACTCAGGTTGTTGTGTGGGCGCGACGGGACCAGGCCAGAATGAGGATCTGCCCACATCATACAAGTGCCCCGCAGGAAAGCCCGGCCCTTCTGGAGTCACAGGGTAACGAGTTGATGTCTCCCCTTCTCTCCATCTCAGTCTTTCTCTTCAGCCCCCCCCTGGTTTCTCCCCTTCTCTCCATCTCAGTCTTTCTCTTCAGCCCCCCTGGTTTCTCCCCTTCTCTCCATCTCAGTCTTTCTCTTCAGCCCCCCTGGTTTCTCCCCTTCTCTCCATCTCAGTCTTTCTCTTCAGCCCCCCTGGTTTCTCCCCTTCTCTCCATCTCAGTCTTTCTCTTCAGCCCCCCTGGTTTCTCCCCTTCTCTCCATCTCAGTCTTTCTCTTCAGCCCCCCCCTGGTTTCTCCCCTTCTCTCCATCTCAGTCTTTCTCTTCAGCCCCCCTGGTTTCTCCCCTTCTCTCCATCTCAGTCTTTCTCTTCAGCCCCCCTGGTTTCTCCCCTTCTCTCCATCTCAGTCTTTCTCTTCAGCCCCCCTGGTTTCTCCCCTTCTCTCCATCTCAGTCTTTCTCTTCAGCCCCCCCCCTGGTTTCTCCCCTTCTCTCCATCTCAGTCTTTCTCTTCAGCCCCCCTGGTTTCTCCCCTTCTCTCCATCTCAGTCTTTCTCTTCAGCCTCCCCCTGGTTTCTCCCCTTCTCTCCATCTCAGTCTTTCTCTTCAGCCCCCCTGGTTTCTCCCCTTCTCTCCATCTCAGTCTTTCTCTTCAGCCCCCCCTGGTTTCTCCCCTTCTCTCCATCTCAGTCTTTCTCTTCAGCCCACCTGGTTTCTCCCCTTCTCTCCATCTCAGTCTTTCTCTTCAGCCCCCCTGGTTTCTCCCCTTCTCTCCATCTCAGTCTTTCTCTTCAGCCCCCCTGGTTTCTCCCCTTCTCTCCATCTCAGTCTTTCTCTTCAGCCCCCCTGGTTTCTCCCCTTCTCTCCATCTCAGTCTTTCTCTTCAGCCCCCCTGGTTTCTCCCCTTCTCTCCATCTCAGTCTTTCTCTTCAGCCCCCCTGGTTTCTCCCCTTCTCTCCATCTCAGTCTTTCTCTTCAGCCCCCCTGGTTTCTCCCCTTCTCTCCATCTCAGTCTTTCTCTTCAGCCCCCCTGGTTTCTCCCCTTCTCTCCATCTCAGTCTCTCTCTTCAGCCCCCCTGGTTTCTCCCCTTCTCTCCATCTCAGTCTTTCTCTTCAGCCCCCCTGGTTTCTCCCCTTCTCTCCATCTCAGTCTTTCTCTTCAGCCCCCCTGGTTTCTCCCCTTCTCTCCATCTCAGTCTTTCTCTTCAGCCCCCCTGGTTTCTCCCCTTCTCTCCATCTCAGTCTTTCTCTTCAGCCCCCCTGGTTTCTCCCCTTCTCTCCATCTCAGTCTTTCTCTTCAGCCCCCCTGGTTTCTCCCCTTCTCTCCATCTCAGTCTTTCTCTTCAGCCCCCCTGGTTTCTCCCCTTCTCTCCATCTCAGTCTTTCTCTTCAGCCCCCCTGGTTTCTCCCCTTCTCTCCATCTCAGTCTCTCTCTTCAGCCCCCCTGGTTTCTCCCCTTCTCTCCATCTCAGTCTTTCTCTTCAGCCCCCCTGGTTTCTCCCCTTCTCTCCATCTCAGTCTTTCTCTTCAGCCCCCCTGGTTTCTCCCCTTCTCTCCATCTCAGTCTTTCTCTTCAGCCCCCCTGGTTTCTCCCCTTCTCTCCATCTCAGTCTTTCTCTTCAGCCCCCCTGGTTTCTCCCCTTCTCTCCATCTCAGTCTCTCTCTTCAGCCCCCCTGGTTTCTCCCCTTCTCTCCATCTCAGTCTTTCTCTTCAGCCCCCCTGGTTTCTCCCCTTCTCTCCATCTCAGTCTTTCTCTTCAGCCCCCCTGGTTTCTCCCCTTCTCTCCATCTCAGTCTTTCTCTTCAGCCCCCCCTGGTTTCTCCCCTTCTCTCCATCTCAGTCTTTCTCTTCAGCCCCCCTGGTTTCTCCCCTTCTCTCCATCTCAGTCTTTCTCTTCAGCCCCCCTGGTTTCTCCCCTTCTCTCCATCTCAGTCTTTCTCTTCAGCCCCCCTGGTTTCTCCCCTTCTCTCCATCTCAGTCTTTCTCTTCAGCCCCCCTGGTTTCTCCCCTTCTCTCCATCTCAGTCTTTCTCTTCAGCCCCCCCTGGTTTCTCCCCTTCTCTCCATCTCAGTCTTTCTCTTCAGCCCCCCTGGTTTCTCCCCTTCTCTCCATCTCAGTCTTTCTCTTCAGCCCCCCTGGTTTCTCCCCTTCTCTCCATCTCAGTCTTTCTCTTCAGCCCCCCCTGGTTTCTCCCCTTCTCTCCATCTCAGTCTTTCTCTTCAGCCCCCCTGGTTTCTCCCCTTCTCTCCATCTCAGTCTTTCTCTTCAGCCCCCCCCTGGTTTCTCCCCTTCTCTCCATCTCAGTCTTTCTCTTCAGCCCCCCCCCTGGTTTCTCCCCTTCTCTCCATCTCAGTCTTTCTCTTCAGCCCCCCTGGTTTCTCCCCTTCTCTCCATCTCAGTCTTTCTCTTCAGCCCCCCTGGTTTCTCCCCTTCTCTCCATCTCAGTCTTTCTCTTCAGCCCCCCTGGTTTCTCCCCTTCTCTCCATCTCAGTCTTTCTCTTCAGCCCCCCTGGTTTCTCCCCTTCTCTCCATCTCAGTCTTTCTCTTCAGCCCCCCTGGTTTCTCCCCTTCTCTCCATCTCAGTCTTTCTCTTCAGCCCCCCTGGTTTCTCCCCTTCTCTCCATCTCAGTCTTTCTCTTCAGCCCCCCTGGTTTCTCCCCTTCTCTCCATCTCAGTCTTTCTCTTCAGCCCCCCTGGTTTCTCCCCTTCTCTCCATCTCAGTCTTTCTCTTCAGCCCCCCCCTGGTTTCTCCCCTTCTCTCCATCTCAGTCTTTCTCTTCAGCCCCCCTGGTTTCTCCCCTTCTCTCCATCTCAGTCTTTCTCTTCAGCCCCCCCCTGGTTTCTCCCCTTCTCTCCATCTCAGTCTTTCTCTTCAGCCCCCCTGGTTTCTCCCCTTCTCTCCATCTCAGTCTTTCTCTTCAGCCCCCCCTGGTTTCTCCCCTTCTCTCCATCTCAGTCTTTCTCTTCAGCCCCCCTGGTTTCTCCCCTTCTCTCCATCTCAGTCTTTCTCTTCAGCCCCCCTGGTTTCTCCCCTTCTCTCCATCTCAGTCTTTCTCTTCAGCCCCCCTGGTTTCTCCCCTTCTCTCCATCTCAGTCTTTCTCTTCAGCCCCCCTGGTTTCTCCCCTTCTCTCCATCTCAGTCTTTCTCTTCAGCCCCCCTGGTTTCTCCCCTTCTCTCCATCTCAGTCTTTCTCTTCAGCCCCCCTGGTTTCTCCCCTTCTCTCCATCTCAGTCTTTCTCTTCAGCCCCCCTGGTTTCTCCCCTTCTCTCCATCTCAGTCTTTCTCTTCAGCCCCCCTGGTTTCTCCCCTTCTCTCCATCTCAGTCTTTCTCTTCAGCCCCCCTGGTTTCTCCCCTTCTCTCCATCTCAGTCTTTCTCTTCAGCCCCCCTGGTTTCTCCCCTTCTCTCCATCTCAGTCTTTCTCTTCAGCCCCCCTGGTTTCTCCCCTTCTCTCCATCTCAGTCTTTCTCTTCAGCCCCCCTGGTTTCTCCCCTTCTCTCCATCTCAGTCTTTCTCTTCAGCCCCCCTGGTTTCTCCCCTTCTCTCCATCTCAGTCTTTCTCTTCAGCCCCCCCTGGTTTCTCCCCTTCTCTCCATCTCAGTCTTTCTCTTCAGCCCCCCTGGTTTCTCCCCTTCTCTCCATCTCAGTCTTTCTCTTCAGCCCCCCTGGTTTCTCCCCTTCTCTCCATCTCAGTCTTTCTCTTCAGCCCCCCTGGTTTCTCCCCTTCTCTCCATCTCAGTCTTTCTCTTCAGCCCCCCTGGTTTCTCCCCTTCTCTCCATCTCAGTCTTTCTCTTCAGCCCCCCTGGTTTCTCCCCTTCTCTCCATCTCAGTCTTTCTCTTCAGCCCCCCCTGGTTTCTCCCCTTCTCTCCATCTCAGTCTTTCTCTTCAGCCCCCCTGGTTTCTCCCCTTCTCTCCATCTCAGTCTTTCTCTTCAGCCCCCCCTGGTTTCTCCCCTTCTCTCCATCTCAGTCTTTCTCTTCAGCCCCCCTGGTTTCTCCCCTTCTCTCCATCTCAGTCTTTCTCTTCAGCCCCCCTGGTTTCTCCCCTTCTCTCCATCTCAGTCTTTCTCTTCAGCCCCCCCCTGGTTTCTCCCCTTCTCTCCATCTCAGTCTTTCTCTTCAGCCCCCCTGGTTTCTCCCCTTCTCTCCATCTCAGTCTTTCTCTTCAGCCCCCCTGGTTTCTCCCCTTCTCTCCATCTCAGTCTTTCTCTTCAGCCCCCCTGGTTTCTCCCCTTCTCTCCATCTCAGTCTTTCTCTTCAGCCCCCCTGGTTTCTCCCCTTCTCTCCATCTCAGTCTTTCTCTTCAGCCCCCCTGGTTTCTCCCCTTCTCTCCATCTCAGTCTTTCTCTTCAGCCCCCCTGGTTTCTCCCCTTCTCTCCATCTCAGTCTTTCTCTTCAGCCCCCCTGGTTTCTCCCCTTCTCTCCATCTCAGTCTTTCTCTTCAGCCCCCCCTGGTTTCTCCCCTTCTCTCCATCTCAGTCTTTCTCTTCAGCCCCCCTGGTTTCTCCCCTTCTCTCCATCTCAGTCTTTCTCTTCAGCCCCCCCTGGTTTCTCCCCTTCTCTCCATCTCAGTCTTTCTCTTCAGCCCCCCCTGGTTTCTCCCCTTCTCTCCATCTCAGTCTTTCTCTTCAGCCCCCCTGGTTTCTCCCCTTCTCTCCATCTCAGTCTTTCTCTTCAGCCCCCCCTGGTTTCTCCCCTTCTCTCCATCTCAGTCTTTCTCTTCAGCCCCCCTGGTTTCTCCCCTTCTCTCCATCTCAGTCTTTCTCTTCAGCCCCCCTGGTTTCTCCCCTTCTCTCCATCTCAGTCTTTCTCTTCAGCCCCCCCTGGTTTCTCCCCTTCTCTCCATCTCAGTCTTTCTCTTCAGCCCCCCCTGGTTTCTCCCCTTCTCTCCATCTCAGTCTTTCTCTTCAGCCCCCCTGGTTTCTCCCCTTCTCTCCATCTCAGTCTTTCTCTTCAGCCCCCCCTGGTTTCTCCCCTTCTCTCCATCTCAGTCTTTCTCTTCAGCCCCCCCTGGTTTCTCCCCTTCTCTCCATCTCAGTCTTTCTCTTCAGCCCCCCTGGTTTCTCCCCTTCTCTCCATCTCAGTCTTTCTCTTCAGCCCCCCCCTGGTTTCTCCCCTTCTCTCCATCTCAGTCTTTCTCTTCAGCCCCCCCTGGTTTCTCCCCTTCTCTCCATCTCAGTCTTTCTCTTCAGCCCCCCTGGTTTCTCCCCTTCTCTCCATCTCAGTCTTTCTCTTCAGCCCCCCTGGTTTCTCCCCTTCTCTCCATCTCAGTCTTTCTCTTCAGCCCCCCTGGTTTCTCCCCTTCTCTCCATCTCAGTCTTTCTCTTCAGCCCCCCTGGTTTCTCCCCTTCTCTCCATCTCAGTCTTTCTCTTCAGCCCCCCCTGGTTTCTCCCCTTCTCTCCATCTCAGTCTTTCTCTTCAGCCCCCCTGGTTTCTCCCCTTCTCTCCATCTCAGTCTTTCTCTTCAGCCCCCCCTGGTTTCTCCCCTTCTCTCCATCTCAGTCTTTCTCTTCAGCCCCCCTGGTTTCTCCCCTTCTCTCCATCTCAGTCTTTCTCTTCAGCCCCCCCTGGTTTCTCCCCTTCTCTCCATCTCAGTCTTTCTCTTCAGCCCCCCCTGGTTTCTCCCCTTCTCTCCATCTCAGTCTTTCTCTTCAGCCCCCCCTGGTTTCTCCCCTTCTCTCCATCTCAGTCTTTCTCTTCAGCCCCCCCCTGGTTTCTCCCCTTCTCTCCATCTCAGTCTTTCTCTTCAGCCCCCCTGGTTTCTCCCCTTCTCTCCATCTCAGTCTTTCTCTTCAGCCCCCCCCTGGTTTCTCCCCTTCTCTCCATCTCAGTCTTTCTCTTCAGCCCCCCTGGTTTCTCCCCTTCTCTCCATCTCAGTCTTTCTCTTCAGCCCCCCTGGTTTCTCCCCTTCTCTCCATCTCAGTCTTTCTCTTCAGCCCCCCCCTGGTTTCTCCCCTTCTCTCCATCTCAGTCTTTCTCTTCAGCCCCCCTGGTTTCTCCCCTTCTCTCCATCTCAGTCTTTCTCTTCAGCCCCCCTGGTTTCTCCCCTTCTCTCCATCTCAGTCTTTCTCTTCAGCCCCCCCCTGGTTTCTCCCCTTCTCTCCATCTCAGTCTTTCTCTTCAGCCCCCCTGGTTTCTCCCCTTCTCTCCATCTCAGTCTTTCTCTTCAGCCCCCCCTGGTTTCTCCCCTTCTCTCCATCTCAGTCTTTCTCTTCAGCCCCCCCTGGTTTCTCCCCTTCTCTCCATCTCAGTCTTTCTCTTCAGCCCCCCCTGGTTTCTCCCCTTCTCTCCATCTCAGTCTTTCTCTTCAGCCCCCCCTGGTTTCTCCCCTTCTCTCCATCTCAGTCTTTCTCTTCAGCCCCCCCTGGTTTCTCCCCTTCTCTCCATCTCAGTCTTTCTCTTCAGCCCCCCCTGGTTTCTCCCCTTCTCTCCATCTCAGTCTTTCTCTTCAGCCCCCCCTGGTTTCTCCCCTTCTCTCCATCTCAGTCTTTCTCTTCAGCCCCCCCTGGTTTCTCCCCTTCTCTCCATCTCAGTCTTTCTCTTCAGCCCCCCCCTGGTTTCTCCCCTTCTCTCCATCTCAGTCTTTCTCTTCAGCCCCCCCTGGTTTCTCCCCTTCTCTCCATCTCAGTCTTTCTCTTCAGCCCCCCTGGTTTCTCCCCTTCTCTCCATCTCAGTCTTTCTCTTCAGCCCCCCTGGTTTCTCCCCTTCTCTCCATCTCAGTCTTTCTCTTCAGCCCCCCCTGGTTTCTCCCCTTCTCTCCATCTCAGTCTTTCTCTTCAGCCCCCCTGGTTTCTCCCCTTCTCTCCATCTCAGTCTTTCTCTTCAGCCCCCCTGGTTTCTCCCCTTCTCTCCATCTCAGTCTTTCTCTTCAGCCCCCCTGGTTTCTCCCCTTCTCTCCATCTCAGTCTTTCTCTTCAGCCCCCCTGGTTTCTCCCCTTCTCTCCATCTCAGTCTTTCTCTTCAGCCCCCCTGGTTTCTCCCCTTCTCTCCATCTCAGTCTTTCTCTTCAGCCCCCCTGGTTTCTCCCCTTCTCTCCATCTCAGTCTTTCTCTTCAGCCCCCCTGGTTTCTCCCCTTCTCTCCATCTCAGTCTTTCTCTTCAGCCCCCCTGGTTTCTCCCCTTCTCTCCATCTCAGTCTTTCTCTTCAGCCCCCCCTGGTTTCTCCCTTCTCTCCATCTCAGTCTTTCTCTTCAGCCCCCCCTGGTTTCTCCCCTTCTCTCCATCTCAGTCTTTCTCTTCAGCCCCCCCTGGTTTCTCCCCTTCTCTCCATCTCAGTCTTTCTCTTCAGCCCCCCCTGGTTTCTCCCCTTCTCTCCATCTCAGTCTTTCTCTTCAGCCCCCCTGGTTTCTCCCCTTCTCTCCATCTCAGTCTTTCTCTTCAGCCCCCCTGGTTTCTCCCCTTCTCTCCATCTCAGTCTTTCTCTTCAGCCCCCCCTGGTTTCTCCCCTTCTCTCCATCTCAGTCTTTCTCTTCAGCCCCCCTGGTTTCTCCCCTTCTCTCCATCTCAGTCTTTCTCTTCAGCCCCCCTGGTTTCTCCCCTTCTCTCCATCTCAGTCTTTCTCTTCAGCCCCCCCTGGTTTCTCCCCTTCTCTCCATCTCAGTCTTTCTCTTCAGCCCCCCTGGTTTCTCCCCTTCTCTCCATCTCAGTCTTTCTCTTCAGCCCCCCTGGTTTCTCCCCTTCTCTCCATCTCAGTCTTTCTCTTCAGCCCCCCCTGGTTTCTCCCCTTCTCTCCATCTCAGTCTTTCTCTTCAGCCCCCCCTGGTTTCTCCCCTTCTCTCCATCTCAGTCTTTCTCTTCAGCCCCCCCTGGTTTCTCCCCTTCTCTCCATCTCAGTCTTTCTCTTCAGCCCCCCCTGGTTTCTCCCCTTCTCTCCATCTCAGTCTTTCTCTTCAGCCCCCCCCTGGTTTCTCCCCTTCTCTCCATCTCAGTCTTTCTCTTCAGCCCCCCCTGGTTTCTCCCCTTCTCTCCATCTCAGTCTTTCTCTTCAGCCCCCCCCTGGTTTCTCCCCTTCTCTCCATCTCAGTCTTTCTCTTCAGCCCCCCCTGGTTTCTCCCCTTCTCTCCATCTCAGTCTTTCTCTTCAGCCCCCCTGGTTTCTCCCCTTCTCTCCATCTCAGTCTTTCTCTTCAGCCCCCCTGGTTTCTCCCCTTCTCTCCATCTCAGTCTTTCTCTTCAGCCCCCCTGGTTTCTCCCCTTCTCTCCATCTCAGTCTTTCTCTTCAGCCCCCCTGGTTTCTCCCCTTCTCTCCATCTCAGTCTTTCTCTTCAGCCCCCCTGGTTTCTCCCCTTCTCTCCATCTCAGTCTTTCTCTTCAGCCCCCCTGGTTTCTCCCCTTCTCTCCATCTCAGTCTTTCTCTTCAGCCCCCCTGGTTTCTCCCCTTCTCTCCATCTCAGTCTTTCTCTTCAGCCCCCCTGGTTTCTCCCCTTCTCTCCATCTCAGTCTTTCTCTTCAGCCCCCCCTGGTTTCTCCCCTTCTCTCCATCTCAGTCTTTCTCTTCAGCCCCCCCTGGTTTCTCCCCTTCTCTCCATCTCAGTCTTTCTCTTCAGCCCCCCTGGTTTCTCCCCTTCTCTCCATCTCAGTCTTTCTCTTCAGCCCCCCCTGGTTTCTCCCCTTCTCTCCATCTCAGTCTTTCTCTTCAGCCCCCCCCCTGGTTTCTCCCCTTCTCTCCATCTCAGTCTTTCTCTTCAGCCCCCCTGGTTTCTCCCCTTCTCTCCATCTCAGTCTTTCTCTTCAGCCCCCCCTGGTTTCTCCCCTTCTCTCCATCTCAGTCTTTCTCTTCAGCCCCCCCCTGGTTTCTCCCCTTCTCTCCATCTCAGTCTTTCTCTTCAGCCCCCCCTGGTTTCTCCCCTTCTCTCCATCTCAGTCTTTCTCTTCAGCCCCCCTGGTTTCTCCCCTTCTCTCCATCTCAGTCTTTCTCTTCAGCCCCCCTGGTTTCTCCCCTTCTCTCCATCTCAGTCTTTCTCTTCAGCCCCCCTGGTTTCTCCCCTTCTCTCCATCTCAGTCTTTCTCTTCAGCCCCCCTGGTTTCTCCCCTTCTCTCCATCTCAGTCTTTCTCTTCAGCCCCCCCTGGTTTCTCCCCTTCTCTCCATCTCAGTCTTTCTCTTCAGCCCCCCTGGTTTCTCCCCTTCTCTCCATCTCAGTCTTTCTCTTCAGCCCCCCCTGGTTTCTCCCCTTCTCTCCATCTCAGTCTTTCTCTTCAGCCCCCCTGGTTTCTCCCCTTCTCTCCATCTCAGTCTTTCTCTTCAGCCCCCCTGGTTTCTCCCCTTCTCTCCATCTCAGTCTTTCTCTTCAGCCCCCCTGGTTTCTCCCCTTCTCTCCATCTCAGTCTTTCTCTTCAGCCCCCCTGGTTTCTCCCCTTCTCTCCATCTCAGTCTTTCTCTTCAGCCCCCCCTGGTTTCTCCCCTTCTCTCCATCTCAGTCTTTCTCTTCAGCCCCCCCTGGTTTCTCCCCTTCTCTCCATCTCAGTCTTTCTCTTCAGCCCCCCCCTGGTTTCTCCCCCTTCTCTCCATCTCAGTCTTTCTCTTCAGCCCCCCCCCTGGTTTCTCCCCTTCTCTCCATCTCAGTCTTTCTCTTCAGCCCCCCTGGTTTCTCCCCTTCTCTCCATCTCAGTCTTTCTCTTCAGCCCCCCTGGTTTCTCCCCTTCTCTCCATCTCAGTCTTTCTCTTCAGCCCCCCTGGTTTCTCCCCTTCTCTCCATCTCAGTCTTTCTCTTCAGCCCCCCTGGTTTCTCCCCTTCTCTCCATCTCAGTCTTTCTCTTCAGCCCCCCTGGTTTCTCCCCTTCTCTCCATCTCAGTCTTTCTCTTCAGCCCCCCTGGTTTCTCCCCTTCTCTCCATCTCAGTCTTTCTCTTCAGCCCCCCTGGTTTCTCCCCTTCTCTCCATCTCAGTCTTTCTCTTCAGCCCCCCTGGTTTCTCCCCTTCTCTCCATCTCAGTCTTTCTCTTCAGCCCCCCTGGTTTCTCCCCTTCTCTCCATCTCAGTCTCTCTCTTCAGCCCCCCTGGTTTCTCCCCTTCTCTCCATCTCAGTCTTTCTCTTCAGCCCCCCTGGTTTCTCCCCTTCTCTCCATCTCAGTCTTTCTCTTCAGCCCCCCTGGTTTCTCCCCTTCTCTCCATCTCAGTCTTTCTCTTCAGCCCCCCTGGTTTCTCCCCTTCTCTCCATCTCAGTCTTTCTCTTCAGCCCCCCCCTGGTTTCTCCCCTTCTCTCCATCTCAGTCTTTCTCTTCAGCCCCCCTGGTTTCTCCCCTTCTCTCCATCTCAGTCTTTCTCTTCAGCCCCCCTGGTTTCTCCCCTTCTCTCCATCTCAGTCTTTCTCTTCAGCCCCCCTGGTTTCTCCCCTTCTCTCCATCTCAGTCTTTCTCTTCAGCCCCCCTGGTTTCTCCCCTTCTCTCCATCTCAGTCTTTCTCTTCAGCCCCCCTGGTTTCTCCCCTTCTCTCCATCTCAGTCTTTCTCTTCAGCCCCCCTGGTTTCTCCCCTTCTCTCCATCTCAGTCTTTCTCTTCAGCCCCCCTGGTTTCTCCCCTTCTCTCCATCTCAGTCTTTCTCTTCAGCCCCCCTGGTTTCTCCCCTTCTCTCCATCTCAGTCTTTCTCTTCAGCCCCCCTGGTTTCTCCCCTTCTCTCCATCTCAGTCTCTCTCTTCAGCCCCCCTGGTTTCTCCCCTTCTCTCCATCTCAGTCTTTCTCTTCAGCCCCCCTGGTTTCTCCCCTTCTCTCCATCTCAGTCTTTCTCTTCAGCCCCCCTGGTTTCTCCCCTTCTCTCCATCTCAGTCTTTCTCTTCAGCCCCCCTGGTTTCTCCCCTTCTCTCCATCTCAGTCTTTCTCTTCAGCCCCCCTGGTTTCTCCCCTTCTCTCCATCTCAGTCTTTCTCTTCAGCCCCCCTGGTTTCTCCCCTTCTCTCCATCTCAGTCTTTCTCTTCAGCCCCCCTGGTTTCTCCCCTTCTCTCCATCTCAGTCTTTCTCTTCAGCCCCCCTGGTTTCTCCCCTTCTCTCCATCTCAGTCTTTCTCTTCAGCCCCCCTGGTTTCTCCCCTTCTCTCCATCTCAGTCTTTCTCTTCAGCCCCCCCCCCCTGGTTTCTCCCCTTCTCTCCATCTCAGTCTTTCTCTTCAGCCCCCCCCCTGGTTTCTCCCCTTCTCTCCATCTCAGTCTTTCTCTTCAGCCCCCCTGGTTTCTCCCCTTCTCTCCATCTCAGTCTTTCTCTTCAGCCCCCCTGGTTTCTCCCCTTCTCTCCATCTCAGTCTTTCTCTTCAGCCCCCCCTGGTTTCTCCCCTTCTCTCCATCTGTCTTTCTCTTCAGCCCCCCCCCTGGTTTCTCCCCTTCTCTCCATCTCAGTCTTTCTCTTCAGCCCCCCCCCTGGTTTCTCCCCTTCTCTCCATCTCAGTCTTTCTCTTCAGCCCCCCTGGTTTCTCCCCTTCTCTCCATCTCAGTCTTTCTCTTCAGCCCCCCTGGTTTCTCCCCTTCTCTCCATCTCAGTCTTTCTCTTCAGCCCCCCTGGTTTCTCCCCTTCTCTCCATCTCAGTCTTTCTCTTCAGCCCCCCTGGTTTCTCCCCTTCTCTCCATCTCAGTCTTTCTCTTCAGCCCCCCCCCCCTGGTTTCTCCCCTTCTCTCCATCTCAGTCTTTCTCTTCAGCCCCCCTGGTTTCTCCCCTTCTCTCCATCTCAGTCTTTCTCTTCAGCCCCCCTGGTTTCTCCCCTTCTCTCCATCTCAGTCTTTCTCTTCAGCCCCCCTGGTTTCTCCCCTTCTCTCCATCTCAGTCTTTCTCTTCAGCCCCCCTGGTTTCTCCCCTTCTCTCCATCTCAGTCTTTCTCTTCAGCCCCCCTGGTTTCTCCCCTTCTCTCCATCTCAGTCTTTCTCTTCAGCCCCCCTGGTTTCGCCCCTTCTCTCCATCTCAGTCTTTCTCTTCAGCCCCCCTGGTTTCGCCCCTTCTCTCCATCTCAGTCTTTCTCTTCAGCCCCCCTGGTTTCGCCCCTTCTCTCCATCTCAGTCTTTCTCTTCAGCCCCCCTGGTTTCGCCCCTTCTCTCCATCTCAGTCTTTCTCTTCAGCCCCCCTGGTTCCTCTGGAGGACGGGGCCATCGTGGATTTGCGGGTCAAGATGCTCCTCCTGCTTACATCATTCCTCTCCCTTGTGTGATCTGCCCCCAGGGAGCACCCGGCCCCAATGGATGCAAGGGTACGATAGACATGAACAGACTACGGTAGTCTTCCACTCAGGATCGACTGGAACTCGTGGCTCTCGAGGCGTCAATGGACCAAAGGGAGACGGAGGAATACCTGGACTGCAGGGACCACCTGGATTACAAGTTAATAAATTGAATAGAAAAAGAGATTAGAGATCAATTAAGGGAGAGACGGGAGGTCGAGGAAGTATCGGAAAACAAGGAGTGAAGGGACCAAGAGGAGTTGATGGAATCAAAGGAGCAAAGGGAGAACAAGGACCGAAGGGACAACCTGGACTACAAGGGGGTACTGTAGATATACCGTAATCCCAATTAATCGATAATCTACAGTAATCGGCCCAGCTGGAGCAGCTGGAACTCCGGGAGAGTACGGTCCCATCGGGAATCCTGGCGTTTGCGGTAGGCTCGGGAACAAGGTATGAATAATAATGTTTATCATGCAATTTACATAGCAAATTGTAACATAAATTTGAGACGAAGTGAAAGTAACGGCATACATGAGATACGATGTCACATATAGTGACAAAGAAGGTGTTCTCAGAAAAGCTGAGAAAAAGAGATAACATTTGATGAGGTAGATATGTATCTAACGCAAAGATTGTAAATTAATGTGTTTGATGTAGTTAGAGAAAACATTGATACTACTATTGCTTACAATATCATCATCTAGACGATTCCAATGATGAACTATTCTATTTGAAAAGAAACGATTAAACCTGACGGTGTTACAAGTAAATGGACAAATTTTGAGCCTATGACCGCGCAAATTCATATGCAAATTCTCTAAAATGCACCTACCGTATTCCTTCTACAATACCGTATCCTCAGGGTGGGAATGGTCTTGATGGCCCCGAGGGAGCGGCTGGCGTGCAGGGATCACCTGGTGATGACGGAGAGTACTGTGCTTGTCCACCCAAGAGTCTCCCAGGCATTTACAGTATGCCTAAGGTACGGTAGCTGAAGTGCATAGTATTTACATCCGACAAAATAATGAACTACAGATTGCATAATAATTTTTGGGGTACGGTATATAGTAATGATATGTGTTACTCTGCAGCCCGCCCCATATGTCCAACCTCAGCCATACTACACTACTTCATATCAGAATGGACCATCATCTCCATCTTCACAACCATAGTAAGATTCCTTTGTCATGACCTACCTCCTCTCACTAATCAATATCTCAGTTTCTCGTTTCCCACCACGACTCCTCCATCTCTACAGTATCCAGTCGTCTCATCAACGTACGGTATCTGTATTCCCTCCTTCCTACCGTACTTCTCCTTTCAGACACACTCCTTCCCACATCAACGGAGGTCCATCAATCTCATCGTCGATCGATAAATCGCCCTTCCTTTCGTAAACATATAAATCATACCTATTTTTGATAATCGATATTTTTTACAGTAACCAAAATCCCTGGTCTGCAAATAGTCGATTCGTTCTGGAAACGTCGACATACGGACTAGAAAATTCATTCTTCCCTATTAAGAAACGGCGAAGATCTTTATTCGAAAGAAAAATAGTCCGAAATTAATATTTTGTTCGATCTTCTTAAATATCATACATGATTGTATTTGCAACAGATTGTCGTTTGATCCAACTGTGTTTATCTTCTTTCTGTGCATATCAACACCTTGAACAATAAAGGTTTGCAAGACAATCAGCCGAATCTGAGTGTCATTTTGGACCGAGAGAGGGGAAGGAAGGAACCACGATATAACTATGGGAGGATGACAGTAGAAGAGGGAGAGAGGGACATACTGGAGAGATGGGATCAGATCACTCAATCAGAATAGAATCAAGTGGATTGAATCTGAAGAGAGAATGGGGGAAGGGTGAAGGGAGATACCCGAGTGTAATAGAGATATTGGATAGTCAATGAATGAATCGAAGCAACAGCTAGCAACTGAGTGATATAATATACCTTAGAGGATGGGAAGATCAACGAGAAAAGGAGAGAATAACGATCCCGTTTGTCATTTCTTCTAGACGCAACTACATACAATTGAGTCCTTATGCTATCGAGTTAGTCTGTGGAGAGGGGGGAGGGAGGTAATTGGAAAGTGATCTACCCTCAGAGGGTGGGGGCATCGACTCACTTGGTTGATAGAATCAATATAGAGGCAGCGAAAGAGTACTGTAACCTGTGAAAGTGTAAGAGTACCACCGAAAGGAGAAAGAGAAGGGACCGAATTGAGAAGGGGGCGGATAAGAATCTGATTAGATTAGAAACATAGAAAGAGACAAGAGTAAAATTAAACCCGAGCCAGAGTCAGAAGGGAGGAATTAATCAACGAAATGAGCTGGTACGGAGCCTACCCCATACATTTTAGAGAACCAACAAATTAAGAAAGAGTAACAACCAACCAGCGAAATTAATTACAAATAAATATTTCGAATACATAAAAAAAATGATTTCACAAATGATTTCAACCCCACCTATGAACTATGTGACAATCCACATTTAATTCCGCATTTTAGGATAGCTACAAACATGAAAAAGCATAACTGCAATGCAAACTGTAGTAATATTACAAAATGTTTGTGAAGAATGGGAAGGGGGAGGGGTGACTAGCAGAGGGTCAAGGGGAAGACAATGGAGGATATCGATTGGATCAGATGTCAATCATCGATCGATATTCACTTAGAGTGCATACTGCATCGACAATCGTTGTCTGAGGACATCTGGGAATTGATTAGTGAAGAGTTGCCATGTTGTGTCTCCCAGAGATTGACGAAAACCGAAGAGAATCTAAAAGGAGGAGAAATATGAAGAGATTATGAAGAGAAGACGAAGACAATTCTTCCTCAGTCAGATAATCCAAGTGTAACACTCTATTCCGACCAAACAGGTAAAGAGGTGAGTTTCTCTCTAGCACGCGCGACCTCTACACCCGCCATTTACGATCTCACATCGTTATCGTTTATTCAATTTGTCCTTCCTATTTGTGAAAACGTTTCTTTGAACATGCATACATATATAAACTACAGTAATCTATGAATACAGTATTTCTTCTCCTTCTTCTACTCACCGATCTGAACATACTCTTGAGTTCCTCAGGAGGAGCCGACCACGAAGCAATTGCATCACACAGGAATACGAAGTCCTGCAAAGGCAACACTGCATAGATAAGGCAGGTCAACAAATTCAAACCAAAATTCAATCATTTTCTTACATATTTTTTTTTAAAAAAGCCAATCAAGATTTTAGTATTTTCCTGCCAAATTTCGAAAAACCAACACACTTTTGGTATTCTCCTAAGAATTTTTCGAACACGAATAAATATTTACATTTTTTTAAAAATACATTTTCCTACCCGCACTTTCAAAGTATCGTAGCATAGGTATCAATGATACACCGTTTCATTCATTTTTGTTCCAAGCATTGTTTTTTCCGCAACTCTCATTATTGGCGGTGGGGCTCACGGATATAACGAAACGTATATATTGGCTAGACTTTGCACATAGCATCACAATTATAACCCAAGTACATTATTTTAATTTTAAAAAAACATGATAGGATGGTACTTCTGACTGCGTCATGTACAGTATTCTTGACTCACCGATAGAACTCCTTGTGGATTCTGATTGACCATTAGACAGATTCCTCTGAATGCCGTCTCCTTGTCTGCATTGTCTCTCACATTCCTCAGTGCATAACAAGCTGGTCGAATGAAGTATTGGAGGGCGGGGGCGACATCCTCCGTACAGTGAATACCCAATCGACCGAGAGTCATGGCTGAGAGAGAAGAAGTCAAAGATATCGATTGATGGGGGAGGGGGACAAGAGCATCTATTCAGCAATCTGTCTCACCCGTATTCTCTAGCAGTGTCTTCTGCACATTTTCTCTCGCCATAACTGCAGTCAATTTGAGTGTGATCGTCTGAAAATTCCACGAATTTTGATCGCTTCCATTTATTTTAAAAGTTGAATCTGAGGATTATTTTCGAAAATGAATTAAGCAGAAGAACATACCGATGCGTAGTCCTTCATACCCTCCTTGATTTGAAGAGACAGCTGAAAAAAGTATTGTTTTTGAGAAATCGAGCCCAAAGATAATTAATTTCATTTTGTGGATTATCGCGAAATATTGTAACCACTCCTCTTACCTCTCCCAATGCCCACGTCGAATTATTGCAAACTGAGATTTGATCGGGATCGATGTTATTCACGAGAATTGGAGTGAATTCGTCTGTAATCAATAATTTGAACAAAACTCTTCAAATCGTCCTAAGTAGTGTTCATCGGACAAGTTTAAACCATGGTTGAGATAACTGAAGTAAAACAACTGACGGACGACAGGTTGGACGAGATGGTAGCAGTTCTTGATGAGATCTCCGAGGACGGCGAAGGCTGATTGACGAACTTCCGGCATCGGATCCTGTGAGCATTAGAGTATTGTAGATAGATTAGCAGTTATGGAAATAATGACATGGGCGCGTTTATCAGAAACACTTCGGCATAGTTCATTTTTAAAAAAAAATGTAATAAGCGGTCACTTACAGCGGCGCATCTGAGTAAAAGATGGACTAGATGAGATTCATCGATGAGAGATTCAATGTGACGAGTGGGAATTGAAGAAATGAGACCAGAGACGAGATCGAGAGACACGATCATAAAGTCCTGTAGAGAATCATTGGAGAGGAGACTATATAGACTACCGTATTCTCAGGAACTGACAGTATACCGCCATGCTACTCTATCTGACTACAGTACCTTATCCGGCATCTCGACACCTTCCCTGTCCATTTCATGAGCGTAGCTCTGCTCCAAACACCGACCTGCAATCGATAAATGAGAAAAAGGAATTACGAAAATATTAAAAGTATGTTCAAAGTACTTACGGACGATACTGGTGCATCTCGTGAATACAATGGGACAAAAGGGAATGAAGGCCTCTCCGAGGGCAGTTGCAACAGAGGAAATACACTCGAGAAGGGGAAAGAGTTCCTGAGAAGAGAGGAGAGGATGAGGGAATAGACTCACAGCCATTCAATCATGGTCTCATACATTTTTCAAGCCTGCCTTACTAATTACATATTCTAATTTATATTTTAATTTGTATATGCGCAAAAAATACATCAATAAATGAATACGTACCCTGTCCTCATCAGGAAGAGTTTGCAGTTTGCCCATCAATGGAGTCATTATCGCACTCATGTACTCCTCCTTTGCTAGGTGGGAACCTGCAATCATCAAGTATTTAACCAAAAATACAGTTTTGAACTTTGAACACAAAAAACACCGCTTTCCACACATTTTTGAATTCTTGTAAATGACAAGTTTCATCATATTCTTTTAATGCTACCTTGTCGTAACTTTGACTCACCGACTGAATCTGCCAGAGTTCCCACTGCATCGTACAGAATGAGCAGGTTACGAGCCTAAAGAAAACAAAATTAATTCCAGCTATTTTAAATGTTAAAAAAAACCCGATTACTATCCCAAACAGTTTAAATAAAAAAAGAGATACAGACAACAACAAAAACGTACTTGATAATAGTCAAAGGCCGTCACGAGCGTTCGGATGATATCACTGCAATTATTTACGTGAATGCGAATTAGAAATTTTTAAAAAAGGTCAAGATATATTTGAATAGCTCACGGGAGGAAGGGAACCAGCTGGATATTGGCCTCCTCTTCGAAGGTTGCAAAGGCAGAACAAGCAGCCTCTTGCACTCTCTTGTTTCCGTCCAGAATACGAGCGAGCAACTGCAGATTACGGTATGTAGTAGAATATCGATCATCGTTGATTATGGAGAGATCGATATATCTCAAAATGAATTACCTCCTTGAGAAGCTGCTGGAAGAATGTTTCACTCTCGCAGATGACGAATGAACAATAGCGAGAAAGAGTCCAGCAAGTAATCGATCGAACCAGCGCCTGCAATAATCGAGTCCACGCTGTTGGAAATGATTACAGGGATGTGCGATAACATGTTATAACAAACCAAGAGTATCGGTTCCAAGCTACCGGCTTAGTGTGTATTCGCAAAGTAAATTCTGCGATAAATCTAAGCAGAATGTTGGCAGCACGGGTAAAACAAGGAACTAAATCCGACCTTTCTATCAGTGAGTAGTCCAAGTAGATAGGGTATCAATTCTGCCAGATTCGGTTTCATTCCCTCCATACATCCTTCTGCCACTGCTCCAAGTGCGAGAACTGCCGACTCTTTCACCTGGAAGGGAGCACATTGGACAGTGAAGAGACAAGTTCACTTCATAATATACCATCACATGAGTATATTTACAAACAAACCTAAGTTCGTGAGAAAAAAGATTTTAGCATATTACTAAATTTCAAAGTTCGAAGGGGAAAAAACGAACCAAGATTTGGCATTTTCCTACCGATCGTTTGGAATTATTCTTACAAGCATTGCAATATGGTAGAATAATATTACCTCCCACTGTGGATGGGCGATCATATCCTTGAGTATTGGTATGAGATGAGGTAGAATATCCTGTCTGAAGATGCTTGCAAATGCATCGAGAGAAGCTGCAGCACACTTTCTCACACTCCATTCTTGATGGTGATCTTCGTCTCCCTCATCCTCATCTTCCTCCTTCAATTCAATCACAATTATACTATTCATTAGTGTTCTTAGGTCAAATAATTCTATCCGAGAATAACAAAGGTTACAATGCATTATTCGCGAATAACCTTTGTTATTCTCGAATAGAATTATTTTATTTAACAACACTACTATACATTCCTGATGCCATCACTCAAAAATTTCCATCCACTTTGTGATTTATTATCTAATTGTTGATATCTATCCCTAACCTCTCCTCCAGCCACTTTTCCTCGATGAAATCTCGGTTTCATATCTTCTTCTCTGTCAGGAACCATCGCATCCTCCGACTCGTCGTTCGCCTGTATATTATATTGAACAATCATTGTATGACGTGCAATATAATTGAGATCGCATATTCAGTACAAACACCTATGGTTCCTGAAGGAATAATTTCCTTTTTATATCAAGCCTTTCAAGAACAACTACTAACGGCATCTCTAATTTCTCATTTACTATTGGTCCTCACCTTGAGTAGAATGATGTCTTCTTCCGTGTATTGCATGCACTTCACAAGCACTCCAACCAATTTGCCCATAAAGGGGAATATAATCTGGGCCGACAATTCCGTGTTCTCTGCCAATGCCAACCAGAACTCACACGCTTCCAATGCAACGGCCTCGTTTACGTCCTGAGAAGAACAAAATATTCAAAATTATTGTTTCATCGGATGAACTAATGCCATAACGTAGCGTACCGAGTCAATTGAAATACGGATAAAAAGTGAATAGTGGGTCAAACTGACGGCAGTCTTAGCGATGAGATATTCTATGACATTGGGAAGATAAGGAGCAAGTTTATCGAGATGAGATTCGAGGAGAAGAGTGAGAGAACGACACAATTGCTTGATCACTTCCTGAGAATAGAGATTATTAAGGAACTTCAACACTCCGGATTCAAGCGTTATTATAGAAGCAAGTACCATATAATCATTTCATAATACTTCCTATGTGACTTCTTTTCCAAATGACATCATCCCTCTACATCCCCCGGTCCATCTTAGATTTATATATTCCTTTTTCCCGTTCCTCACTTGATCATCATCATGAGCTCTCGCAAACAATTCAGTGAGAAATTGGTCGATCACGCTTGATATCGGATCGTCGTGCACCATTAAAATGCAGTTGATAGAGTTCATTGAGAGACCTCTGCAAGTACTCACAATCAATATCATATGAATATCAATCAACAGTATAAACAACCACATTCGTGCATAATTTATATGCCAGCTCTTTCTGCAACCTTCCTCACTCTCTCAACCCAATGTAATCCAACTCAACGCACCTCATTTTGGGAGAAGGAGAGGCGAAGAAAGGAAGAATATGGGGAAGAAGAGGTTCGATGTGGGTTGGTTTATCCAATCGATCACCCGAATCCTCGAATATCTTCTGGAGGGCTCCCATTGCACCCTGAGATTAACAATAATTCCGTGCTATTCGCATCCTTTGCAATGTCTACTAGAGATGTTATTCTTGCTATCAAGTAAGTACGTTTAGAGCTGAGTATTCATAAAATAAGTAAACACAATGATGCACCTCTTGGAGTGTGGGTCTGTCCCCTTGATGCAATAATTCCCTCAGAGTGGGCAAAAGCATCGGCCACTCATCGATTCCCTCCTCCACCACAACTGAAATATCATGAGTTTAACAGATATCAATCACGTCCCAGTTGGAATCCAATTTCTAGTCATAGTTCAAATGGGTTTCTCGCAAGTTCGCAATTAGCATAGGACGGGACATGTAAATAGAGGTCTTCATGTGTCTGCCGTGCACTCTCTCGCTATGTTAATCGGGTTTACATGCAAAGTGCAGAAGTCGCTAGCAAACATCTATTTGACGTATGTTTCTAGTTCTCATGATAGCTGGATGTGTCCACCCTTATAAACGCTGGTCAAACAGGAGTAGAGTAGATGCTCTCAGTGAGAGCACAAAATTCTAATTTACTCCTGATTTTCATAATAATACTAAGAAAAAATGACTAACCAGTTGTGAGGATTATTCCGACGGTTGCTCTGATGAGTGGAGATTCGTCTCCAATTGCTGATAGAACCTGACAATGATCCCTTCTTCATAGATAAACAAGAAGACTTTTACACCCGTTCATGATTTAAAAAGGGCAAAATTAAATATATATATATATATATATATATATATATATATATATGTTTCATTACATGAAACTTCATTATCACATGCGCTGCATTATTCAATATCACCTATATCTCACATGTGCTGCATTATTCAATATCACGTATATCTAGGTATTGAGGAAATATAGAATTGTATATCTGCATTATACATTGAATCACACCTTGGTTCTAATGAAATCCTTGACATCGGGAGTGAGTTTCGTCCACTGTGTTCGCATGTTATTCTTCAGAATAATGCCAGCCAATGAGCGTTTCGCGACCTGACAATATATCGATTGAGACTCGACAGACTTTCTGCTCTTCACCACTCCAAACAAAGGGTGCAAACAAAGATTCAGATGAGACTAGGGAAGGAATAAATAGTCATGACGCATTTAGAGATATGTGAAACAGATTCCATACGTCTTCGGTGGACATTACTCCAAGAATGTACGCTAGGTAGCATCCGAATCGCTCATGTCCATTGAGTTGGTTCAGATTCTGAAAACATAGGATCAGTGGAGTTCTTCGCATTTCTTTCTCCAACATTAGTCACTGCACACTGACCTCTTGAACAGTTCTCTGCAGATCGCTGTTATTCGATTGAGAATGTTCAAGGAGGAGGAGTACCTAAATATGAAGAGATGAATGAAGCTTCATGAAGAAAGGAGATGGAAGAAGGAAGAAGTCTCAAACCTGACGAAGTTCCTCCTCATTCGGCGCCCATTCAGACATCGTTGCCATCTTGATCTACTTCAGCAACTCTAGCAACACATCGAATATTGCCTGTAAAGAATTATAGATAATGAAATCGAGAAACGGAAGAGACAAACGGGATTACAATCACATTCACTATAGATTCAAGGTGTGAAAGATGAGCATGGTGAGAATCCAGTAGAACATCATATGGGCGAACTTATGGGGACCAACTTAGCATTGAATTGCAACTATGATAGTAATAATTAAACAAGGAAGTAAGGGACAAACTATTTCGAGTGTGACCGGAGATTTCGCAGCTAACTCACCAAATTTTCGCAGCGTTCATGCTAAACAGAGTAAATATTCCAATTCAGAAATACATTTTTGAACTACAGTATACTTCCATTTATACATTATCATTATTCTTTTTTATGTCTTATATCCGCTATTAAACATCTCTAAAACTGATGAGTCGTCTCATCTATCACGAATATAACATAATATTCATAATGAGATACATTTTGTACAACAAACAATTGCATTGGGTAGATCACGAATAGTGCACTATTCATTATTTCTTCTCTAAATCGTCATAAAAATATAACTGAACAGCAGTGAGATTCAGTTTACTGCCACAATCTCATCAATTTTAGGTAGACCTCCTCTTATTGATCTTATCTCTATTCTAATTCCATCATAATCGAAAATTCCAGTTTCCAATGGGATTGATCTAATTCGCTCTGTCCTGGGTGATGACATACGGAATATTAACTTAGTTCATTTCACAAAATTATGATGGAACGGATCAATCGTTGCGTGCTTTTAGACCAATCGGAACGAAATTATGAGAGATCAAAGATCAATAAGAAGAAGACATGAAATGGCTGAGATGAGCCTTCGGAAAAAAAGGCTATGAGTGTATTGTATGAGTCTACATTCCTTCAAATAAATCTATATGAGATTGAAATTGCATTTATCGATTCTAGCGAGTGGACTACAGTATCTTTTCTGGTCTTTAATATCCAGGGGGAGTACGGGGAGGGGGACAGTGTTCGCATGATCCATTCTTGCCATTGGGACCGAACCCTCCCTGAGGACCGGGACGTCCATTGCGACCAGAGCGACCCTTTCGACCAGCCTGCAAAGGGATACGGTATGAGTACTGTAATACTACGGAGTAACTGAATGATCCGGTAGTTGAACAAACTAACATCTCCAGTAGGTCCTTTGGGTCCAGGAATAGCAACTCCAGCTCTTCCCTTTGATCCTTTTTCTCCTTTTCTTCCTTGAGGTCCACGAGGTCCAACAATACCCGGAGGTCCATTCACAGCAATCACTCGTCCATCTTCTCCCTTCTTTCCTCTCGGTCCTTCGGGTCCGGGTACTCCCATGGGTCCGGCGGGTCCAACCATACCCGGTTCTCCTCTCTTTCCATCGATTCCGGGTGCACCGGGTGCTCCACGAGGTCCTTGAGGTCCCTTGTTGCCTGGTACTCCAGCGGGTCCGATGGGTCCCGAGGGACAGATGACACAAGGCTCATTCACGAAACCATCAGATGCTACGATCTCTCCATCCTTAAATTATCGATTGGTAGATCAAGCAATCACATATAGGTATACGGTAGATCAAATTATAACAATACGGTAGATCAATCGATAATATGACACACTCTTCCACTTCTTCCAGCAACTCCGACTTCTCCATCAGCTCCATCAGCTCCGTCATCTCCGGGTTCTCCAGGAGGTCCAGCGGGTCCTGCAACGAATGTTGGATTATTGTAGATGAGGAAATCGATAATGGATGACAATGGCACCGTACCCTGCATGCACGTGCATCCACAGGATGATCCATATCCAGCATCGGCGTTGACTGCAGCGTTACCGTAACCTGTAAGCATAATTGCATATCGATTGTTCAATATTCCAATCTCACCATCATTAGCAGCCGGTGGCGAGACGACGGCCTCATTACCGTATCCCGATCCTCCACCGTATGCTGGCTGTTGTGCTTGGACTGGTTCACCGTATCCACCGTATCCTCCGTCGTTTGCACCTCCTCAAAGGCTTACGGTAATCAATCAATAAATCAATAAATCTCTCTAATCTACCGTACCTCCTCCAGCTCCTCCGTCTGGGACCCATTGTCCGAAGAGCCACCCTCTCTTGACTCTTGCGACAGACAGCGGATCGATATTAACCATTTGACTGTACATCTCACGAGTTCGAAACTGAAATATTTATCGATTTTTAGTTTCCAGAGTATTCGGTTACCGCCCATATTGTTTTTTCTTTACTGTTACAAATGGATATTGTACCATACCTTGCAGAAGTCAGTTTCAGTGACGATTTCACTCTGAATTAACTGAATGTGACCGAATAGAAGAGGAATTGCAATGACAATGGAAATGAGAGATGCAGTTGAGATCACTACTGCCCCCACTGCGATGAAACGCATCTTGCTGAAAGGAATACGGTATTGAGGGAGACGGTAGACAGAACGGATACGGTAGGGGGAAAGGGATACTACGATACAGTAGACTGAGATCAGGCACAGTATGGTAGATCAATTGAATAAAGTGGGAACTCACCTCTCACACTCGATTTCCTTTTCCATCTTGAGAAGCAGACTGACCCTTCCCTCCGATATCTCACTCTTTATCTACCTCTCGCATAGTCCATCCTCCTCTTTCCTTCTCTCCTTATTTATCTCACTCTCTCATCTTATCATCTCATATTCATATTCCCTACCTGTTTCATGCGCTTTGTCTTCTCTCGATCTCGATCGCATTATGAATGACCTTCCTTCTAATCTGGATTTCGCAGGCAGATACTCAGAAATGGGGAATGGGGTCCAACAGTAACCAAATTGCCGATCAGGGACTATGTCTCGTGCTTTGTTGTGTACCAAATACAAACAGATACAAGGAATACCAGGATTCCGCCACTGTAGCAAATGTACATGTTCATGAACACAATCTTAAATCTTCCCTCTTTCAAACTTCTGTACGATTATAATGTTTGTATTGTTGATAGTATGTAGATAGTGCTCCGTAACTGGGAGAAATGCTCATCATTGGATAGTGTCTCTTTCTCCCTCCGATCCGCGAACGACATCTTTCTGCTCGGCTCCTCCACGGCATCGTTGGAGAGGATCCTGGCAGAACTGGTGGAAGCAGGAGATTCGATCGGGTTGGAGATCAATAGGAAGAAGACGCAACTTGTGAGGAACGAATGGTGCCCAGACTCGGATATCGCTCTGCTTGGAGAGACGCTCGCTCAAACTCATGATTTCATGTGCCTGGGAAGGGACTTACGAGGCGAGGGCTCCATCGAGACGGAACTGCAGTTATCTCATACGTTCAAACCACAGACATAACGCTTATGAGATCATAGATTGACATGAATATTTACTCGATGCACCATAAGGAGCGCCGCAGCTCGAGCGTACGTCGGTAGTCACTCCTTACCGACCCGATACGCCAGATTAATTCGGCGAAGCATTGATGCTCCGGACACTTGCTTGGGTGGGACGACGGGAGATGGTCAACCACATTCCCTGAATCGTGCCCCCCCCCCGATCTCCTTTGACCATGTGGAATAATCCACACGATAACGGCCGATGAAGATGGATATTCTCAGTATCTATTAAGTTCGATACTCCGTGATTCTAGCAATTGTATCTACTTATTTATTGTTATTAATTTATTCACTCCGATTGAAGAAACGTATGATATTTGGTTTCTAGATAAGTGCCGAGATCATTTCAATTGAGGTCGAGAATGAGAGTGAGAAGAGAAACGGCATGAAACGGGTATGGAACAACAGATGATACGAAGAGAGAGAGAGAGAGAGAGAGAGTGGGGGGGGTGGACTATAGGGAGAAGATGTAGATAAAGAGTGAGATATCGGAGGGAAGGGTCAGTCTGCTTCTCAAGATGGAAAAGGAAATCGAGTGTGAGAGGTGAGTTCCCACTTTATTCAATTGATCTACCATACTGTGCCTGATATCAGTCTACTGTATCGTAGTATCCCTTCCCCCCTACCGTATCCGTTCTGTCTACCGTCTCCCTCAATACCGTATTCCTTTCAGCAAGATGCGTTTCATCGCAGTGGGGGCAGTAGTGATCTCAACTGCATCTCTCATTTCCATTGTCATTGCAATTCCTCTTCTATTCGGTCACATTCAGTTAATTCAGAGTGAAATCGTCACTGAAACTGACTTCTGCAAGGTATGGTACAATATCCATTTGTAACAGTAAAGAAAAAACAATATGGGCGGTAACCGAATACTCTGGAAACTAAAAATCGATAAATATTTCAGTTTCGAACTCGTGAGATGTACAGTCAAATGGTTAATATCGATCCGTTGTCAATCACAAGAATGAAGAGAGATGTGTGGAGCTTCGGCAAGTTGGTCCCTGAAACTGCTACTGCGATAGCATTTGCTCAAGTAATCCCCGATGGAGGAACTGGAGGAGGTACGGTTGATCAGTTTGCGATTGGACTGGAATACGGTAGTTGTGGATCGATAATCACATCAAATTGAGGAGGAGCAACCAATCCCTACGATGCTCCAGTGCAGGCACAGCCAGTGTATGGAGGAGACGCAGCAGTTGATTCAGACGTTACATCTGCCTGTGGATGCACCTGCATGCAGGGTACGGTAGTACCGTAACGGTACCATTGCCATCCGTTATCCATTTCCTCTATGGTGTACAGTAACTCAACATTCGTTGCAGGACCCGCCGGGCCTCCCGGGGAACCCGGAGATGACGGAGCTGATGGAGCTGATGGAGAAGTTGGAGTTGCTGGAAAGAGTGGAAGAGTGAGTCATATTATCGATTTATCTATCGTATTGTCATCAATTAAACTGCCGTATACTGATCGATTATTGCTTAGTCTACCGTATACCGATCGATAATTTAAGGATGGAGAGATCGTAGCATCTGATGGTTTCGTGAATGAGCCTTGTGTCATCTGTCCCTCGGGACCCATCGGACCCGCTGGAGTACCAGGCAACAAGGGACCTCAAGGACCTCGTGGAGCACCCGGTGCACCCGGAATCGATGGAAAGAGAGGAGAACCGGGTATGGTTGGACCCGCCGGACCCATGGGAGTACCCGGACCCGAAGGACCGAGAGGAAAGAAGGGAGAAGATGGACGAGTGATTGCTGTGAATGGACCTCCGGGTATTGTTGGACCTCGTGGACCTCAAGGAAGAAAAGGAGAAAAAGGATCAAAGGGAAGAGCTGGAGTTGCTATTCCTGGACCCAAAGGACCTACTGGAGATGTTAGTTTGTTCAACTACCGGATCATTCAGTTACTCCGTAGTATTACAGTACTCATACCGTATCCCTTTGCAGGCTGGTCGAAAGGGTCGCTCTGGTCGCAATGGACGTCCCGGTCCTCAGGGAGGGTTCGGTCCCAATGGCAAGAATGGATCATGCGAACACTGTCCCCCTCCCCGTACTCCCCCTGGATATTAAAGACCAGAAAAGATACTGTAGTCCACTCGCTAGAATCGATAAATGCAATTTCAAAGATGTAGATTGTAGAGACACATCTTATGTTTACACATTTTTCATATGGTTGATCTTTGATCTCTCATAATAGTTCTCCGAACGGTCGAGTCACACAACAATGGATCTATTGGGGCGGCATTGGAACGTGTTTATCTCTCTTCCATTGCCACTCTCTGAGAAGATCACTCTAAGTACACCAAATTGATCACAACTTTGCATTTTAAGTTTCAGAGCATTTTATTTCTAAATAATCGAGAATCATTAATTTCCTTCGTCTAAACATCCGTTCCTCAGACAACATTCCATTGGGGGTAAAAAAACGAGATTTGCGAGCTGCAAAAGGTCTAATTGGAACGATTGCTCAAGTACTTTTTGCACTTAGCCCCGATGAAGATTTGAGTGTGAAGTGATAATGACGGGAACTTGTAGAACACAATTCCACAACTCGGCCAAACCTCCAGAAAGGGGCCAGGAATCATTAGAATGTATAGACTTCCTTCCTCATACTCTCTCACTACTGATGCCTTGTGAAGAAAATAATATTAAGTTTGAGATCATTATCTTTCTAAATAATCCAGAATCATTACTTTCCTGACAGATAATGCAATCATTGGCAGTTGTCGACCATTGGAACGTCGTATCAATGAGACCTTGAGTCTCGAATGGAATAGAGAAGATGTGTAATCAAAGTGAGAAAAGGGAAGACAATGAGCCATTCCACTTTCTCTGACCACTTTATTGCACTGTTTTGAATGGTGGAATGTCCTCACTGCAAGAGAGTCTCAATCTGATAGACTCATGAGTGAAAATACTGCGAGATATGGAATGCGAAACGAGAAACACGAGGCGAGAGTTCACAAGTTTTACTTACTTTCACTTTTACTATACTGAGAAAGAGTTATTTTAAAGCAACGTATCCACAAACCTCTGCCATCTCCATAGAATACTCAACTCTTCTCTCTTCCCTGCCTCCTTTCCATTTCTCTCTCTTCCCCCTCCTTCCCCCTCCTTCTCCCCCACATCTCTCGTCTCTTTTCCAGGATGGCAAAGCGGCGATCCTATCTAATTTCGATTTCGTTAGTGTCAAAAGGGCGCGACCTTTGGAATGCCAATGGTTGTTGTGAATAATCGATCAGACTGAAATAGTCTACACTACGGATGAACACGAAGGAAAGAGGGGGATACTGTAAATGGTATTACTCACAAAGGAATAAGGTAATCGTCATTTATCGATCACTCGATGACCTCACCCCCGAGGTCATTCTTATCGACTTCACACAAAAAGTGTCAAAACAGAGGTGTGGAGAAAGAGAGAAAGGCAGTTTGTAAAGTTCGAATAGAGAACAATGAGAAAGTCAATGAGGAGAGAGAAGAGACGGAAAAAGACATCTGGGAGAGGGATACTGTAGACAGGGAATGAATGATGTATAAAGATCTTGCAGGGAACAGCAATCGATCGATATTTGAATACTTCTACCATCGAGTGAATCGTTTTATTGCATTACAAATTGCTCCTTATTTGGATCTTCGAGGTGAAAAACAAGTGAAAGTGAATTGAAAAATCATAGGCATTGTGCGGCACGAATCACACAGCCAAACGCCCCGTTGTCTATTTGTTATTTTTAATTGAAAGGTGTAAATGAGTTAAATTAAATTGAATCGAGTTAACTCAGCTTTATTGATGAGCTCCCAATGCTAATTCTTTCTCGGACAATAGTGTGACCTAATGCACCTACAGTACCGTCTTAGTACTCGTAGAGTACTGGAGTATCCATCAACATCAGCACCATGCATAAACTCTCGACCTCGTCTCTCATCATAGCTAGAGGGTGGATTACACCGTTCTCTTCTCTGACCTACCACCTCCTCCTCTCCTCTCCTCCCTCTTCCCCTCTCTCCCCTCCCTCTCCCCTCCGCCCCCAGTCCTCCTCCCCTATATAAGGCAAGTGTGTCTCATCATCAACAAGCTGCAGCTGGTAGTCTCATCTCCTTCTGTAGATTCAATCATGTACCAAGAGAACGAGAAGACGATGGCTCGTGAGGCCGACTCACTCAGAAGAATCGCATTCTTCGGCATCTCCATCTCGTGAGTTTCCAATATTATCGATTATTCCCCTCCATTGCTTGCATCCTCATCTCTTCCTCTCAGGACCGTGGCTACCATCACGGCCATCATTGCCATCCCGTCTCTCTACAACTACATGCAGCACGTGCAGTCCTCTCTCCAGACCGAGGTAACGTACTCCCGCCGCATTTTCTCTTTCCGTACTTCAATCTGCCGTACCCTATTCTATCGATAACTTTAGGTTGACTTCTGCAAGCACCGCACCTCTGGTCTCTGGGATCAGTACGAGCGCATGCAGCAGATCAAGGGAGTTCGTGGAAAGCTAATCGCTAAGAGACAGGCCGGATACGACACCCCCGTCGTCTCCCCTCCCGCCGGTACTACCCATTCTAATACGTATACTTCTTACTCGATGATCTTAGTCTCATTCGATCGTTAATCTGCCGTAACTGTGTATCTTGCAGCATCCTACGATGCCCCTGTCCACGCCGCCGCTGAGGTGCAGCAGGGATCTTGCTGCAGCTGCAAGTCTGGTCTTGCTGGTCCCGCTGGTCCTCCCGGCCCCGATGGACCCGATGGAAAGGACGGACACCCCGGAAACAATGGAGTCAATGGAGAAGATGCTGCTGCCGATGCTCAGCCCAACCCCGAAGACTTCTGCTTCGACTGCCCCGCTGGACCTCCCGGACCCGCCGGAAACCCCGGACCCAAGGGACCCAACGGAAACAACGGACAGGACGGATTCCCCGGACCCGACGGAACCCCCGGACAGCCCGGTCAGGCCGGACCCCAGGGACCCGCTGGAGCCGATGGACACCCCGGACAGGCTGGAGCCAAGGGAACTCCCGGAGTTGTCGAGGAGGTCGCCGTTCCCCCTGGTCCCCCTGGACCTCCCGGAGCACCCGGAGCACCCGGACCCGACGGAAATGCTGGCCAGCCCGGAAAGCCCGGTCGCGATGGACCTCAGGGACCTTCGGGAGATGCTGGAAGAGACGGACAGCCTGGCCAGAAGGGTGCCGATGGAGCCGCAGGAGAAGTCGGAGCAGCTGGACCCGGAGGAGGTTGCGACCACTGCCCTCCTCCCAGAACCGCCCCTGGATACTAAGTATTCAATTAGGAGTATGGGGTGGCTCCCACAGTCGCTCCATATTGATCTCATTCCCACTCTGTTGTATATTGGTGCCACATCTGCCTATTCAGGTCTTTCGAATAGATAAAGAGTGTAGAGCTTTATTGGATTGGCTGTGAAACACCTCCACAACGAACTTTCTGCCAATTACGACAAAATAGTGAGAGGAAAGGCCGGTTAGAGACAATACAATGGGAGTTTCACTCTCCCTCATTTTCGTCCCTTTCGTCCTTCAGCCATTATCTATTGAGGCAAAAGGACGGATCCATCGTATCACTGGTTAGCCAATGCTTTCAATTGATAATGCGTTCGCAGTGTCTTGTTTTCGGGGGAGGGGGGAGAGAGAAATACTGTTTTGGCTTAGCAATCGTAGAAAAGTATTTAGAAAAAAAGGAACCCTTCATTTTTAGAGCAGATAATGAGCAACCAAAGTATTTCAAAGCTTCAATGATGCCCTAGGTATAGGATAATAGAGTCTGAGAGGCCATCATCCAAAGTTAAGATTCCCAACTACTGTAATATGAAACGGTAGACCACAAATATAAATTCCAAAAGTGAAAGTGCGCGAAAATACAAACATGGTTCGTACTTTTACAATTATCTATTTTTGGCAGACTGTGGCTAACCCGTCACCGTTCCCTATAGGGAATCGGTGTTGGGCTCTTTCATGTCGTTCTTGGATAATGCTTTGCGCTTGTTTCTATTTATTTATTTGATACACTCGCGAAGGGTGTGACGGCAATTAAAGAAACGATGAAGAAAAAAGAAGAAATATCTAAATATGAATGAATACGGATGGGGAAGGTGAGGGGAGGAATGCAGGCTAGACAGGGAAACACAATTGGCTACTTATTGGAATGAGGTGGACGAAGCCTCAGAACGAGGAGGGAGCCGTTCTGGTCCATATATGTCTGATGGATCAAGTGGAGCACTCGATGACATGGGTAGGAGTGTCATCGAGTTTCGGACTCCGTTTCGGTCAAAGGGATTATTGTTTCTTAATCGTTCAATGCACAATACTGTGTAATAATTCATACCAAGGTGAGAATAAAACAGTAAAGAAATGGAATGAATATTCATAATCAACAATCGGACGATGCATCGAAATTATGGCGGACGATCGAACTCTGAATTGAATGGACCTTTCGTCGTGACGTCTCTTGCTGGCATTGACGTCTCACAATCGGAATTGAATGTAGTTATGAGTGTCTCTGATTGTCCCTCTGAGAGAGTGAATGGATTGGAGAGAAAGAATTCGTACCTGAACATCTCACTATCCCTGATGTTTAGAAGTCATGTGATAAGTGAGAATATAAAAAGGACAATCTGCGTCCCATTCTCACAGTCTTCAAAGATGAAACTGCTCATTCTCGCTTCGATTATCGGTTAGTTCGTAAATTTCCCAAATAGTATGGATTGGAAAAATATAGCTACAGATCTCGACTATTTTATCAAAAGGATAGGAATAGCAATAAGAGTGTTGAACTTTCTTGGCCTCTCTCCATACACAGTTCCAAGTGGTGATCGCTCTCTTCCTCAGGCGTCGCTCTCGCCACCGACTGCCTCAAGTGCATCTGCAACAAGGAATCCGGATGCAAGCCCATTGGATGTGAGATGGATGTTGGATCTCTGTCTTGCGGATACTACCAGATCAAGTCTCCCTACTACCAAGATTGCGGACAGCCCGGAAAGCAGGTAGACAATTGCAAGTTATTGGTAGCCGAAGGGATTAAAATGCCTACAATCATGTATTGATTTCAGGCTGGAGATTCCCTCGACACTGCCTGGAAGAGATGCGCTGATGACTACAACTGCTCCACCTCATGCGTCCAGGTAAGCCAGTTTCGAATTCACTCGTATTGAAATGCTCACGAAAGGGGTTCTATGAAATCGATTGTATCTCTAGGCCTACGTCGCTCGTTACAAGAGCAAGTGCCCCAACAAGGGATCTTGTGAGCAGATGTCCCGTCTCCACAATGGAGGTACGATCATTGAACATATATAATTATTGTAACTAGAGTCGCTAGTATCAATATTCCATAGTGAATCTCTATCCCAGTTTGAATATTTTCTCTATCAGGACCCAATGGATGCAACATCTCGGGAACCGTCGGATACTGGAACTCCATCAAGTCCTGCTGCGGATGCTCTTAAACTCAACACATCTTATTTGCTAAAACTAAAAATAAATTTTCATTAGCATGAACACTGCCCATAACAAAGGAACGACAACACATGCTGTCTAGGAAGTGCTTACTATTACGTATGTAGGTACATGTAGATCTTTAATCTCCTATCAGTGAAATCTGGCTGCATTCGATCAAGAGTCAATCTCCATCTCCTGTCTTCAATCTCTTCTCCATCTGACCTACGAGAGAGTGTGTCTCATCAAGAGTCCATCGTGTACCTGATCATCTCCCCCATTTCTGCGTGCCTTTTTTTATCGTATCGTTGACATTGTATTGTGGTCTCTGCTCGATCCCGTGACTTCCTCTCAGTTTCATCGATGTTTAGCCTGCAAACCAGGAAGGATATAAACTCCCATCTTATCGTCGTTCTCCACACTCTCCACTCATGAAACTGCTCGTACTCGCTGCTCTCATTGGTGTCTTCGTATTCATTTGTAGACTCTGATAAAAAATAAAGTTAAAAAGGCCTAAACTATTACTAAACAGAGCAATTTCAGGTGCCACCCTGGCCACTGATTGTCTTCAGTGCATCTGCAACAAGGAATCAGGATGCAAGCCCATCGGATGTGTGATGGATGTGGGATCTCTGTCCTGTGGATACTACCAGATCAAGTCTCCCTACTACCAGGACTGCGGACAGCCCGGAAAGCAGGTGAGAATGGACATAATAATATTGTGATGTAGTGTTTTTCATTACAATTGTTTTGATGATGAAACATCCATTTCTATTGACTGTTATTGAGGCCGGAGATTCACTCGACACCGCATGGAAGAGATGTGCTGATGATTACAATTGCTCCACTTCATGTGTCCAGGTGAGAGATCAAAGATCAATTCATTAAATGTGATAAAAAAATTCCGGAATTCAGCCTAAATCTCTCTGTTACAGGCCTATGTTGCTCGTTACAAGGGAGGTTGCCCCAACAAAGGATCTTGTGAACAGACGGCCCGTCTTCACAATGGAGGTATGTAAATGGCTCACAAAGGAGTCTAGAAATATTTCATCCATCTGGGTCGATATGGATCTGATATTAATCTTTGCAGGTCCCAATGGCTGCAATATCTCTGGCACTGTGGGATACTGGAACTCGATCCAATCCTGCTGCGGATGTTCATAAGCAATCAATCATCAGATGTAACTAAGTGTTTATAGTATCAACTCAAATTCCACATTGTACAATAAAGGCTTCAAATAGAAGAATCTGCAAAGCAACGAACCATCAAATTTGTCAACAAATTCTATTCAATATCTAATCACCCGAAAAAATTAGATATCGGTCTTATGCTTCTTCGTTACAAAAGATTTATATGTGAGCCTTCGCTCACTTCTCTACATTCCACTCTCAGTTTCTCTCCATCAGAGTGATCACACATGTGTCTAATCTCTGACGCTTCTTATCACTCTGATAATAGAATCGCTGCTTTTCATGCGTCGGCATTGACTGTTAGGGAAGAATCGAAGTCACGGGCAAGGAGTGCCATATAAACTTGCAAAATAAGCGATCCAACATCGTGATCACAGAATGCAACAACAATAACAAATAGGATAGAATATGAGTAATACGAAGAAGACTTGAATTTCCAGGAAATTTTGGGGCGTTATTCATTAAAAAAACACCACTGTCCATTTTCCCAAACTAGACTAAAGCAGAAGTGCACGTTCAATTGTTCATCTAGATGTTACAACTCATAAATACGCATGCATGATCTTGGACTATACTTTTGAATCTTTCGGCAACTGTGTATTGCAGTTGATGACGTAACACAGAATTGGATGAATACCAATATCTTTTTGACGCCATTGGTCTCAGACACTAGTTTGATTCCATTCTCATCAGTCCTTTTATCTTTCTTCGGACTTCGGCTGTGATGTGATGATCTCTCCATCTTTTCTCTCTCTTCTTCTCCCTTATCTCTCATTCTTCTTCGTCTGGTATAAAAGACCGTCTAGATCATTCCACTTCAGTCCATCAGCAATGAAGGTCTTCATCGTATTGGCCGCTCTCGTCGGTGAGTATACCTTCATCTTTTTGTTCTCATGCATACTGTAGCGAGCACAGTTGTCTGCAACCGTAATCGATTTCTTCCATTCAGGCGCCTCGCTCGCCACCGACTGCCTCAAGTGCATTTGCAACAAGGAATCCGGATGCAAACCCATCGGATGTGTGATGGATGTGGGATCTCTGTCCTGTGGATACTACCAGATCAAGTCTCCCTACTACCAGGACTGCGGACAGCCCGGAAAGAAGGTTCGTACACTTTCGAAACAGCCGAAGTCTAGTACATTAACGTATCATTATCGTTTGATTGCAGCCCGGAGACACCCTTGACACTGCGTGGAAGAGATGCGCCGATGACTACAACTGCTCTACTGGATGTGTCCAGGCTTACGTCAACAGATACAAGAGCAAATGCCCCAACAAGGGATCTTGCGAGCAGATGTCCCGTCTTCACAACGGAGGTCAGTAACAGAGAAACACAGAAAATGCTCCATGTACATAAGGGAAGGAGCGAGAGATATTTCAATCAAACATTTACTTATTTCTTTCTTAACCAATTTATGGAGGTAAAATAATATTATATTATAAACCAACAATGGCACTGATGGAGATTCCAGACCAATACTAATCTCCTTCCTTGCAGGACCCAACGGATGCAACGTCTCTGGCACTCAGGGATACTGGAACTCCATCAAGTCTTGCTGTGGATGCTCGTAAATACTGTAGATACTCATCTCCGATCAACAATAAAGGCACATTCATATCATTGTCTCGTGTGCGCATATGTGTGGAGAATCAACTGTGCGATTTCTGCTGATTCAGACACATGAAAACGGGACACATCTCAATACACACTACAAAGAGATAATGGCCTCCTCCTCCTCCTTAGTTAATCTCGTGATCTACAGTCGAACTCGTTAATAGATCCCAGATGCTTGTCGAAAATAGAATCACCATCTCTTCGAGTTTATTTGCGAAAAAGAGTAACTGTATTATTTCTGTAATGTCTGCGATATCCAATAGACTGTTGCACTGGCAGTAAAGGTTATGGATACACATTCACTTAAATTCTAGCCAAGTTCTGCGAGGTGACTGGGAACATAGATTCACTGCAATACATGTGGCAACTCGAAAAGGCAATGAATGCACAATTTTATACGTTTAATAAGAACTTTTGATACACGTCTTCACTGTGAAATTTAAAACATCCGATTCCATGGACCATAGATCTTCACCACATTCACAAAACGGAAATGTTAGTCTCACTGAGCACATGTTGCTATCGATGAGACATGAGCACATTTCAGAAGTATGATCAACTATTTACCCGGGCTTTCCATAGGAACGAAAAGTTAAGTAGGAATAGTGCAAATTAAAGATTCTTCCGAGTGTTTTTAAATTAAAACAACTTTTTTCCAAGATCATTGATTCATTGAGGTGGTGAATACGACTAGATCATCTTGGCGCGTTTCCCGATTGAATCCCCCTTCAAAGGCATCTTGGTAGACGAATGAGACTGAGAGGGGAAACCACTGTTTGGTATTTACGAGTAGCCCATATGGGGCACGGCGGATGTCGGCGCACTTATTGGTTATCTTATGCTGCAGGAGCACTTCTAATCAACGAGACATCAATAATGAATGAAGAATGAATCAGTCAAAATTCAAAAGTGAGAAATAAGTTAGAATGAAGAGGTTGTTGTTACCATCGGGGTTATGTATTAGAAGAGCAACAAAACAGAAATGTGCGTGCTTCGTGTGTCTCAGCTGGGAAATGGACGTGCGAGACTCTTTTATCCTTCGAGGTAATCCCGAGTAGATCTTTCTCACAACAGCTCTTGGCCGAGGAGAGATAGGCGCATGTCTCGAAGACGTATGCTCGAAGAAATCAATGTAGAACCACTCTTTGTGGCCTTCTACTCCGCTTCTCGTGATGAGAAAACAATATCGCACAAGAGCGACTTGGTTTCGTGCTCAGTAACTGCTCTACCGTTTATGATCCTCGATTTCTCGTCTTCGGGTGCTATGAAGAGCACTCTAGTACGATGCTACCTCATGTCTATCTTCATCATCATCCTGCACCTCTAGTATGCTCCTCTTTTCTCGAATCGTAGTCGTCGCTCAAACATTCTTTCAGTATTCGGATCCAGTAGATGGCTCTTTCTGATATGGCAGGAAGTGAACTTCAAACAACGTCCCTGTCCTGCCAGATGCGAGCTCGGAGCAGTCGATGTGCTAATGGGAAAGAGAAACAATGTAATACTGTCGGAACTTCTGGTGGCAATCAAGTATGTAATCGTGCACAATACGATATCTTTTCCATGGTGGCTGCCGAGTGGATTCGGCACCTGACTACTTGCGAAAGATGAAGTTAACGCGGAATATTCGAGTAAGGAGGAGAGACTATTAGAATGAGGCATCTGGCTTATCGGTCTTACCCAAATGGAATCCGGTATGTCAGCACCCTCTCTCTCCGATTCGGATGTTGAATTCTCCCGCTGTGATCAGGAGAAGTGTGTAATCTGTTCATTGTAGAAAGTGTCGAGTTCTTCGGGGAAGAACTTCGCTTCGAGACGAATATAGCGAATGACGAAGATGAAGTTGTTCCGCATGCGAGAGTCACCGAGTCAGCTTCTCCATCTTCGTCTCAGGGAGGAATATTATGTCGTATTTACTCCTTGGAAAATCGCTGTGACTACACGGATGCGATTATGCGGCGTTGAAGGTAGGACGATCAATTGGTTGTCGTGTCGTGTGGAACTGCATCTCCAGCCTCGTTTTGCCTTTCTCAATCTTCGTCTCTATCATCAACCTTATTCTTATCTTTTCGTTTATCAGTGTCTAACATGTGCGGTAACAATTTTCTTTTAATCTCTCCAGTACACAGTCCACTCCACGTCTGGTCTATAAAAGGGTTTCCCCTCCTTCTTATCCATTCATTCTCCATCTCTCCTCATCCTTCGTGGATCCTCTCATCTGCTATCATGAAGATCCAAGTCGTTCTCCTGGCTCTAGCAGGTAATCAACACTTTTCGGTATACCATTCTCAATTAATTCCTCAGTCTCAGTTGTGTTCATTCGATTCTACCGTATTCTTCCTTTCAGGAGTTTCTCTGGCAGAAGACTGTCTCAAGTACATCTGCAATCGTGAGTCAGGCTGTGCTCCCATTGATGTCATGAGAACCTCGGAAAACTTGGATGTGGATATTTCCAGATCGATCAGAATTATTACACTGACTGTGGACAACCCGGAAAGCAGGTCAGAATTCAGTTTCTAATATTTATTAGAATCGGCGGACGCACCGCGCTGACAATCTTTCTTTTTCGGAGAATAGATTTTGCGCATACGTGAAGGTTATTCTTAGAATTTATAGGTATTTCCATCGCAGTGTTCATAAGCCACTGATTATAGCGTATAATATCCAGGATCTTCTATAATTGAATGTTCCTTCTCCTCAGGCAACAGACACAGTGAGTACTGCATGGAAGAGATGCACCGATGACTACGCTTGTTCATCCACTTGTGTTCAGGTGAAGAAATCAAGGATTAACTGCCGAAACTGAGTGACCGATAGTTGACTCTTGCAGAACTACGTCGCGAAGTACAAGTCGAAGTGTCCGAATAAGGGAAGTTGCGAGCAAACTGCGAGAATTCACAACGGAGGTGAGTAAAAGCAAATCAAGAATAAAAACATACGTATTTCTCTTGCTATCTTTAATCTGAAATCTTGAATAGAAGTTTTTTTTTATAGTGAAAATGGCATTCTTATCTCAGTTGCTTCCTTCCAGGTCCAAATGGATGCAGTCTCTCACAGACCAATGCCTATTGGATCTACGTCCAGCAATGCTGCAGATGCACTTAGATCTTATATTACTTGTCATTAACACGCGTACGATAATAAAGTATGATTTGTAGTATGAAGATTGATGTCGAACTGAAGCTTATCCGGATTAATAAGATGTAGTTTATAGAGTGAATTCGATAACAGGGGATTATCTTTAGAAAGGAAGTCTGTAGTTTGAAGAGCGATCAAGATCTCAGGATTATACCGACTATCGTTTGATAAGGAAGGGATCTGACACATGAGAAGTGGAATGGTTTCCTGGTAGCATCATGTTTTGGGTAGAGGGTGTAGACAATGAGAGATTGCATGCAAATGCTGGATAATTATCTTCGAATCACAGAGGTAGACAATCACTGAACAGAGCTCTCTCGTTTGTGGAAAAAAAATTTCCTTTTCAACTGAATGCTCCCAATTCTATTATGTATTTGTTTCCATGTTTTCGGAGTTTCCATATTCATTTTAACTCATTTTATAAACAAGGTTTTATTGGAATTATCGACTTTTAATTGAAACACTTTCTAATTGAAATGTCATATTTTTGCAATTTGCAAATCTTCCATCTCTCTTTTCTCTTTCCATTTCACTACCACTCCCCCTTCTTTTTCCGTGCGGTCGGCAGAGTCTCGACAGAATGATATGTACACTCGGTCCCGGTTAGTGTGAAGGATACGGTAGATGCTCATGAGATACAGTCTCTTCTACTCACTGATCTTTCCGATAGTCGACTGACCGATAGGTAACTACCTAGCAATTTGGATGACTATACTTCTACACTCTACAGTTATTTCGGAAACTAGTTTGAGGACTTAGTATATTTCGTTGCGCGTTATTACGTTTTGCTTTTCCAAAATTATTCTTTACTAAAAATGTCCCTGGGGCTTGTATACTGACGAGGCCCGCCCCCAGGGAGGCGGTCAGTGTCTAGACCGAGGGCCGAAACACTGATCGTCATTTCTTTAGGCCTATCTGTGATTTCCTTTATTGTTGACTAGTTCAATAGATTTCCAAAACCGTTTCACATAACGTTTGATCTCTTCCCTTCTCAGCGAGTGTCTTCATATCAATTCTGATCGGTCTACCGTTCATTTTCTATTGTGGGAAGGTATTGATCTTTGATCTCTCAATTCAGTAATCTGCTCAATTTTCTTCAGAAGGATCGTGACAGACAAAAGCGCAAGAAGGAACTGAAAGATAAAGTAGCGACTGAAAAGGTACGACGGAAATATTTATTAGAAATACCGTAACCGGATGAGAATATTCCAGAAAGTGACGGATGCAGATGAGAAAGAAGCTACACGACGAGAGAAGAGCGCGTGAGTTGATCTTTGATCTTATTTGTGATCTTTGATCTCTTCTCAGACAGGAACGACGCAAAACAGCAAATGCGTTGTTGGAACTGCAGAAAACGAGATTGACTAATGGAAGCAAGAGCAAATCAAAGACTCGTACGTTTTTGTATCTATCGATGAGGAATGGGACAGTTGGGACATTCCCACGAGTTGTCGATCTTCCATCTTTTTCCATTCAATCTTCTCAATTTCAGCAATCGCCGGAAGTGGACAGAAAACGCCGACGAAAGCTCGAGTGCCACAGCCTCCTCCTGCTGGAGTACTGTAACTGGGCTATCGATCGATCGCACTCTGATACAGTACCCTAATTTCTTTTGCAGCACATCCGTCGATTGGAACGACCACCAGCCGATAAGAGTGGAAAAGGTCGATCGAGTGAGTGGAGTACTGTAGCTTTCCTTTCAAGAGTAGACGAGATCTACTATGAGAAGAACTAATCAATATTCTCTTGAGATTCGTCGTCTGTAAGAAGAAGTCGGATTATGTCGATCGAGGAGAGAGATCAGGTAGAAGGATACGGTAGATATGAAGAAATCGATTGATTTGAGATGCAGAAAACACCTAAGAAAGAAGAACAAGAGACACAAGATGAGAAGAGTACTGAGAGTGAGGAGAATGAGAAGAAGAAGATTGACTCCACTCAAGCAACTGGGACAACAACCACCAAGTAGGATCCACTCAGTTCGCGATTCCACCTATGGATTACGGTAGTTTGTTCGCCAGATCAAAGAAGTCTTCTTCGTCTTCTCGCAAGACAATAACTGGAGGGAAATCGAATCCGAGACCGAAACGACCAGCTACTCCCACTCCGACGCCCATTTCGAAGAGGTGGAGAGAGAGAGAGAGAGAGAGAGAGAGAGAGAGAGAGATTGACTGATTCATCTCACAGGAATTCAACGTGGGCTCAATCTCGAATGTCTCATCGACCAGAGAAATCAGAGAAATCGAATAGATCTCAGAAGACAACGGGGTTTGATTGAATGGAACGCAGTCTCAATCAAATAACATCCCTTTCAGAAAGGCAAAACACGATTCTGTGAAGAAAACGAAGAAGGGAAACAGCAAGAGTCAGAAATCGGTAAGTTTATTGATTGTTTCGAGAGGTTATCGATTTTTTTCAGGAGAAATCTACTCAGGACAGCAAGAGGAATCCCCTAAGGGTGAGTTCATTCGGAATAGGGTATCCCATTATACGAGTACTTGTAGTCATCGGAGTCTACTGAGTCAAAGAAGTCGATGAAATCGAACAAATCGGAGAAAACTCAGCAAACAAAGTCAGCTAAGGAGACCCTCAGCAAGGTTTTCCATAAGGGCATGGTTTAATGACAATCTGAGTATTTGAGAAAGGGATGTTCGGAAAATCGACGAAATCGAAGAAAGTCAGCAAATCAGAAAGGAAGTCTACCAATTCGGTTCGAATTGAAAAGAGTAGATTTTAAAACAATAAATAAAGCATTTAAGAAGAATGGAGGATTGCTCGGCCGAAAGAAGAAATCGAATTGAAATGCGTGATAGAAGAATGAAGAACCCCACCCACTAACCTGATATCACGCATGTAACTCTTACAATGAAACGACAAGTTACTGAATAAGTGTTGCCTTTTCACATGCCATCGATCATAACTAGTTCAATAAGTTTTTTGAAAAAAATTTATAGTACAAAAACCGAAATGTAAAGCAATTGTTTTATCATTGAGAACAAATTCACACTTCGTATTGACAAGGAAGAAAATAAAAGTAAAGAAATATAATTCGATAATTAGCAGTTATGTACAACAGACCCTTTTCAATTTTACCAAGTGATAAAAGTATGAGAATCGAGGGTTGGAGCGATTCGAAATAAACTAATAATTTAATGAGAGATCTACTCTACAATTATCATTAGTTATCATATATATGAGTAGATATTCACTTGGAATCATACACAATGTGATGAGAAGCTGATCCCATTCTACTCTCCGTGTTAATCAATAGATGTTCGATCTGCATTCGAGCTATTGATCGAGAGTGCTCCGACAATGATCTGCAAACAAATATTACTCATAAACATCGCCAAAAACGTCGAAAAATATTTTAGTAGTGAACGTATTAACTGCCGACTAAATTAATAGTGCATATTTCATTCAGTGGAACCATTTTAACCAAAAGAACTCATAGGTTGGATTTATATGAAACTTAATCTAGTGTATATATGTATAAAACAAACCTGAGATCAGAAACAGCAGAGGCAGCGAAGGCGGAATCTCCGTCTAGAAGTACATCGGGTGCACGAGATTGTTTAGGACGAGGAGTCATGAATCCACCTCTGAATTATATATATATATATATATATATATATATATATATATAACTAATTCATCGACTTTACATCGTCGACTCCTTCCGCACACGCCATTTGACAAAAAAATAGCAGAATATCTAATGGTTTTATTTTCTGCTGTAGAGAATTTTCGGTTTTATCTCGACGAATATCCACATTTTTGAGAAGATCAGATAAAATTCAGAATCTTGGCAAGATTCAACGCCTCAGTAGTCGATTTTTTGTGTGGAAAAAAGCAACAAAATAAAACGATGCTAAGTCAACTAATACATAAGTTAGATTGCTGATATAAATAAACTCACATGGTTTCATCGAATGCATCATCCGATAGATTCTCAGCACTGTCTCTTCTTCCTCTCTTTGTTCGCTGTCTGTGAACCCTCAATATGTGGGTATGTGAGGGTTGGTCCATTATCTCTTTGACATATTAACTACCAATAGAGAACCAATCAATTTGTTCGTTGATGTATACGCCCATATTAATAACCTCATCTCAATAGAACAAATATTGACTCACGATTCTCGTGTCTTCTCTCTATCAGCCACATAAGGCGCCATCCACATCATGGCAGGGTACAACTCCCAACTCGATTCTGCAACACAATTTGTTCACAAAGCCAATTATTAAGGTGTAGGATAACTAAGAAAACGATTAGTTGTAAACATAGGCCAATAAATACGTTGAAGGAATCATAAACTGGCAGCATTTTCACTTTTGAGGTGAACTTTCGAGGAAAAAACCTACATTACAGGCTAGCAAGCAGGGTTGGGCGAAAAAGGGTTGACGGAAAAGGATTCGGAAACGAAAAATTTCCGTCTTTTTTAGTCGGAAAAAAGTCGGAAAATGCGGAAAATACGAAAAATTCGAGAAAAAACTAATAAATTTCTTTTTTTTGCTCAATTTCAAACCTCAATCGTAATTATTTTATCCATTTGGTTAGACTCCATTTGGTCCCGGCTCAAGAAGACGCCCCCAGTTGATGTTAGGTCTCATTCGCCTGTACCAGCAATGAAAAATAAAACAAAGAAAGCAGATAAAATAGCACTTCAAGCGAAAAAAAAATAAAATAAAAGTGAATAGGCAACTTGAATACAGTACCCGTTCTCTACAGTATGCAAATAGTATTGATCCTATAGCAATTTTCCGTTTGACTCATGTTTTTTTCTTGTTTTTGATTATTTGAAATTTATGAAATATCTAGTGTAAAAGTCGAAAAGTTTTCCGAGCGTACACGGAAAATTTTTCCGACGAAAAATTTTCCGTCAGAGGGTCGAAAAATTCGGAAAATTCGGAAACGGAAAAACATTTTTCGCCCAACCCTGCTAGCAAGGTAAAAAAAGAAAAATCAACCAACATTTTCGTTTTTCATCCAAAATCGTAAAATCATAAAACATTTGAAATTTCGGTACACCGCCTTTGGTCTATGGTTGCAAGGATCGTGTGCAGAACACAATTTGTTTCCTTAGGGTACGGTGTGATTATAGATGGGTATCCTACAGATCAAAGCAACTACAGCAACCTAATATTTGCATCATTTAAATTAACAATTGATGTTATTGCAACCACGCCGACTATGAGAACAGAGATGAGCTGGAAACTACGCCACATTTCAGATTGCGGACCGCCGAAACGCTTATGAAAAAGTCAAAATGCGACCTCCCGGATTTACTTAATTTGCGATTTCGAATCGAATGCAAAAAATAAGAAAAAAATATTAAGTTGGAAGAAAGATACAGATCTCCCTCTAGCCCCCGCTAACTGTCCATATTGGCAAAGTAGCGGGTCCTAGCAGCATAGGTCGAAAGGGTGCGTTGCGGCAAGTCGAAAATGCGGGTTGGCTTCGTCGCTTTTTACGTACCTTTCGACCTATGCCTAGCAGGCGACTTTTTTTAGCGCCATTGCACAATTTAAAATTATGCGAACCGCGCAAACATATAGTTTTCAATATGGAGAAAAAATCGGTGGGTCGCCAAAAACTAAGTAACGTAAAATTATTGAGTAATTAGACAATTCATTTATTAATATTAGCAGTTCTCGATAACGTTCTTGGGGTTCCATCCTTGTCTCCGTTGCTTCACCCTTCTGCTTTTTTTTGCTTATCCGTGCCTGGTTTTTTCTATACTTTTTAAAATGAGATTTATTGCTTTTTCCGAAATCCCGGAACCCCGTTGCGGGCCGCCGACCGCTGCGGGTTTCCAGCCCAACTCTGTATGAGAATTGTAGAATACAAGGAGGGTGCTCCTGTAACCATGTTTACAACCATGAGCTAATTACTGTTCAATTCAATTTTGCAATTGTGTTCTCAATATGCTCACCTTCTCTCACTCCTTCTCCGAGGAACCTTCGTTCCCTCACGTAGTGATCTCGGAGGGTCTTCCATTGTTTAGCGATTGCATTAATGTCCGCTGCAACAAAAATATTGATTAAATAGATAAGGGAAATAGGAAATATATAAGACTTTCTCAGCATTTGAGAATTGATTTATCACTAGGGGAATTTTGAACGGAACAATGCTAGCTGCGCAACTTATCACCAGAAAAAAAACCACGCATCTCTAAATCCTTCTCTTATCACCCACACATCTCCACACATAGTTTTTGGGCTTCTTATTTAAGAAAAAACCAGGCGCACATCTAGCGAACATAATTATTTCCTCTAGTTATGAAATTTCACGAGTAGTCGTTGCAGCAACTTAAAAAATATTTAAATAAAATTATGCCAGATTTTGATGAAACTCATGAAAAATGGTTTTCAGCTTTCAGTTTCATATGGCGCGTCTCAAAACTAGAAAATACATATCCTATGAAATCGGTATTGTGTGGCACCCGTTCAGTAGTTATGATTGTAGTAAATTGGGACGACTCTATTCATCAAATTTTCCCTTAGTAAAATTTAATTTCCCATTGTCTAATATGTTAAAAATGTTTTTTAAAATGTCGAATATGTAATTTTCCCCCAACACACCAAAACAAAGGTGGACTGAGCTGAAAAAATCAAAAATGAAAAAAAGAAACGATACCAGGATATTTGAGTGATGTGATTATCTGCATCCATGCCATATTGCGGCAGTCCGTGTGACGATACTTTGGATCACGACTGAAACATGGGAAATACAGTCAAAAATATTTTACGACAATACTTCTCGAATAAATATAATTCAGCCGTTTCCGTTTATTTTTAATACCGCACATAAATCATGGATAGTACTTATTTCACGGCAAAACAAAGAATATAAGCAACAGTTATAGTCATTTTCGTGACTCCGTGGAATGGATCTGTTTCCTAGGACAGAACTTTCCACTGCATCACATTTAATTTTCTAATGAAATACCTACGCTTTCCGCCTAATTATTGCAAAGGAAAGGCACAAGCTAAAGTTTGTCATAAAAATGATAATATAATATTTAGAATAATGCTCTAACCTGTCGTAGAGACATGGCTGCAGTTGTACTTCATTGATGAGTCCTTGGGCGAATTGAGTGTCAGAGATGGGTGGCTTCAATTATACTGTATCCAATCATACATTTACAGTACACGTCTAATTGCTCGTTTCATACACTCTCTTATAGCATAGCGAACTCTGGACAGCAATTCTCATTCAACTTAATCGATGTACGCCGCAACTTAATGGAAATTGGTCCGAAGTTAGGTAATTATTATTCAGCTCAACCTCACACCTATTCTTAGATATGCAATAGATATACTGGGAAATAAACGACAATAACTTCTAGACCACAAACAGCAATAATGCAGCATCATTTTAAAAAATTGATCTGTGATCAAAATACACCCGTGTTCCCTCACATACCAGTTTGTTCTCTGGGAATCTCCTTGATCCTTCTTTGTTTCTGTCGATCATATGGGGATCGAGGAAGGAGAGATGCTTGTAGTATTGCCACGAAGGAGAATCGCCAGTTTCCTTCATCTTCTTTTTCTCTTTTCCATATCTGAGAGGCTTATGAGAGGTTTCCCGAGTGGATCGACATATTTCTTCAGGATACCTGGCACTAGGCATCTTTTTCGTTATGAGAAGTGAGTGTCAGCGCTAAAGTGATTTAACTTCTACCAAAACAATGAAGCTGCGGACTTTTCGAAGTGTACTGCTAAATATTGTAGTTGATTTTTTTAATAATATAAGAGAGACTATCCGATAGGGTCGACATACATTTGGCACTAGGCACTTTTTTCGTTATGAGACTAGCAACGCTATATTGCACGTTGGGTGAGGGTTGTGATTACAGCGTTCCCGAATCTTGGAAACGCTTCCTCGCCTCAGGGCATAATTAATTGTGTTTGTGACGTCACCAATAATTTTCCACATTTCGAATCCAATCCCTTCCTACTATACATTAATCGATTCCTTACCAAAATAGAAATGTTTCTTAGTCTCGGAAGGTTTTCGATTGGAGCTCATGCAGCCGAATTATTCGACGAAATACGTTTCACGTGCAATTTGAGCGTGAAGTTTCTCGACAGCGGTACTTTTTTATTTCCTTTTCTGAACCGCTGTATGGATGTGCTCATTCTATTTTAATATTGAAATTTAAAATTTTCTGAAAGGAAGCTAAATTCGGCTATTTGTGAATAAAATCAATTCGTGATTGCAATTTTTTGCTAAGCTACGGTAAGTACTCGCATCATACGATTTGATATCTGAGAAAACCTTTCATATTTTCCCTTATTTTGCTCGTGAATTATTCTTTTAAGACCCCGTACGTCGGAAATAGGCTCAAAAATCAAATTTCATGTAGTTAAAGCGGTTAGAACGGATCGAGAACAAATAGCAAACTGTAATTTCAGCAAACAAATTGCAATCACGAATTGATTTTATTCACAAATAGCCGAATTTAGCTTCCTTTCAGAAAATTTTAAATTTCAATATTAAAATAGAATGAGCACATCCATACAGCGGTTCAGAAAAGGAAATAAAAAAGTACCGCTGTTGAGAAACTTCACGCTCAAATTGCACGTGAAACGTATTTCGTCGAATAACTCGGCTGCATGAGCTCCAATCGAAAACCTTCCGAGACTAAGAAACATTTCTATTTTGGTAAGGAATCGATTAATGTATAGTAGGAAGGGATTGGATTCGAAATTTGGAAAATTATTGGTGACGTCACAAACACAATTAATTATGCCCTGAGGCGAGGAAGCGTTTCCAAGATTCGGGAACGCTGTAATCACAACCCTCACCCAACTTGATACAATATAGCGTTGCTAGTCTCATAACGAAAAAAGTGCCTAGTGCCAAATGTATGTCGACCCTATCGGATAGTCTCTCTTATATTATTAAAAAAATCAATTACAATATTTAGCAGTACACTTCGAAAAGTCCGCAGCTTCATTGTTTTGGTAGAAGTTAAATCACTTTAGCGCTGACACTCACTTGTCTCTTAATTGTTTCCATCGATTAGCCAGCATGTTCTTGTCGCCTTCATAACCGAGAACATTCCCGAGACGGCTCCACACCTGCGAAAACATGATAGATGAACGTTTGATGCATAAATACTTTGGACCTGGGAAATTTTACCGGACGGCCCGAGCCTCCTGAAATGACTGAAAGTCAAGTGTAAGCTCAGGTTAGGGTTTAGGCTGTTGCGTAGGCTTCTCTTATTATCAATTACGACGATTTAGGATGTTTAATGTACCCTAATACTAGAAATTGGATATTTACGTACTCAGACTTAGACTTATAGGTTTCATTCATTTTGGTTGTGCATACAGCCCAACAACAAACCTTCATCTTGAACTCTGCACATCGATACTGCCTATCATTCTGATCGTAGAGACAAGTGGAATGCTTCACTGCTTCGATCAATCGAAGATTGAAGGTTGGTTCGGTGTCGTCAGGACTGAGCGCAACTTATTCAGAAATGTTTATCAAAATTAAAAGCATACCTCAGCATATCAAATTGTTCCGTTTCGACGCTTTGGTTGAAGAGATAAGAAGGGGCTTCCTGCGATGCATAATCGATAAATGAAACTGATGCTAGGTCATTAAAATGACCCAACGCTGATGCGATACCTCGCCCGACAATTCACACTCAACATTACCGTAAGAACACAAAAATAGTATACAATTTCAAAAGAGACGAGTCTTTCGAAAACAGGAATTATTCGCCTATTTTTTTGTAAAAGGCGAGTTTTGATTATTCTGCACAACCTAAATGGACTTACGAATATTTACCTGTGCAGCAAATGTGATTACGGCACTTGCAGCAAGAAATACCGCGACGCGACCGCGTTGAAAACCGCGTTGCTTTTATTTGCGTCGCGTGCCCGACACAACGAAAAATTACTGTAGTTACGTGCAGTTCAGGGATTTGCGTGCGGATTCAAATTTTTTTCATTATTGTTTTTTTATTTTATTTTCACGGCATTTCAGCTCCACGTAAAACCTAGACCACGCCCATAAATCAAAATCACTCAATACAGCATGAATACCGTGAATTTCCTCAGGGAAGCCCGCGAATTTCAAACAACTGTGTAGCAGCCCTGCATACTTAACCGTTACAAAAGGTAATGGAGCGAATTCAAAAACGAATTAAACGCGTTGCCGCATGCCGCCCTTTACCAACACACAACACACGCAGAAAAAATTAGCACCCGTGCGTTGAAATGCCGTGATTTTACATAATTATTAGTTATATTTTATATCTAATTTACGTCTTTCTGAGTCAGTAGTTTTAATAGATCGTTATATATCATTACTTGTTAATTTTCAATGACTTGAGATATTATTGGACTTTTTCATGTTTATCGGATATGTATCGAGCATTTCATGGATCTACAAGACAGATATTTACAACATGTGTGACTATCTGCTGTTTCCCAAACCGGGCGGGCGAAAAATTATATCTTTCTAATGACTTATTCAACACGATAAATAATTAACCGATGAGGAGGGAATGTAAGAGGACAACGGGAAAATGAGAATTCATTAGGGGATTAACGTGCCGCTCAGTTCTCCTCAGTCTTGTTGGACTTAGTGAAGAAGCGCTGCATCTGGATGTAGTTCTGCAAATTATCCATTTAATCTATTTGAATCCAGATCTGTCTCCATCTATTTACTCAATCGATAGTTTGAATGACCTACCTTGGGAGTGATTGTGAATCGATGGGAAAGTCCCTTAGGGATGACGATGAGATCTCCCCTCTCCACTTGGATGCGAAGCCAGTCATCCTGCAATAGGCAATCCACCGTAACTGTCTAGTCATCTATCTGTCCTGTCCTTAGCTCCATTTGATCTACCGTACCTCGACAGGTTCGACGTCGAAGTAGCAAGTGCCGTCAGTAGCCATCACAACGACATTGTCCTCCTTCGTGACGGGCTCGTAGAATTCTTCCAGCTGAAACACATCGAGTTGGCACCATGCCAAGAAAATTTTTCGTTGTCTGACTCTCTCGTTTCGTGCACTCTCTCATTGGTTACCTCTTTCTCTTACTTTATCTCGCCGCTATTCTTTCGGATGCTGTGTGAAAGAAGATATAGATTAGACACGAGATTGAGTGGACAAGAAGGAATAAGACAACCAACTCTCTATCTACAAGTGCATCATTGTCCCATTTGACGACTACATCAATGTACTCGGCAAATGGGCAAATGTATTGCCTATAGGTGTAAGGATCGATATTCTTGCCGTACTCCTTTTTCGTTACCGTACTCGACGGTACTGTATTTTTTAATACCTTACCTTGTCTTGTAGATCAGGAGTGCTCTCGTTGATGGTGAACACATCTGAGGAGTTGATCTTGTTCTCAGTCTTGACTCTCGACAATCTCTTCTTCATGGCTACGGTATCGTCCAGATCGACCTACAATTATTGATTGGTGTATATTCACATCTGTGTCGTACACTATAGTGAATCACTTCGAACCCCTTCTCTCTAAGATCTTCCAGATCAGAAATGATAGATCAAGTGGACTAAGAGAAGAGAAAGATCTTCCCTCTCTCAAAATTCCCTTCGGATCCTATAAATTTTCTCCCTCCCACCATGTGATTTTGTCCTGCGCAGGGCAGAAAACTTCGTAAGAAGGGGGGGGGGAATGGGAACAATTGAGAGATTCTTCCCGTCTCTCTCTCTCACAATGGCAACTCTCTTTGACATCACTCAATTGGGACAAAGCGGGCAGTTGAAAGTGATTAGAGAGAGAGAGAGAGAGAACTATCACCCGATAGGCAATTCGCCCCCGCAGGTCTATTGCATTGTGTGAACAGGAAAGATTTCCACAATAACGGAAAGAAAACTAATATATAACTATTTAGTTTTTTTTCAAAGTTAGTTTGTTCACATGGGAATTTCCCCCCACCCCCCCCCCCCCCCCCAAGGTACTTCATCTCCATAGTAATTTCAAGGTCAGTTTTGAGTGAGACCATGGAAACGAAGTAATAACTAATGGAATGTTCAAGAAACCCCGCTGATCAGGGGAAATTAGTGCGACTCCCTATCGCTAGAATTACAGTATTCGTCCTGAAATCAATCAATAATACCTTGAAGTACTGTACTCCAGCTCTGGTCATAAGTTGATCGGGGGTGAGATGCTTGGGAGGGAATACATGGTGAGGGAGACGGCGGTCTCCACAGGGGTAGGGCTCCATCTGCCAGATTTGCATGGTTAACGGGGTTCCTGCAACGATGAGAAATGGATTACGGTAGATACAGAAACAGCCGATCAATGAATTTGAAGTAAAATTGATTGAAAAGTAATACTGGACACTCGGAATGGGCGAACTCGCGAGATTCGTAAACAGTAAAGTAATGAGAGAAGTGAGGGAAAGTGGAGTGAGTTAGGGGGGGAAATGGACAAGAGAGACAGGAGGGGTCAGAGGGAGGCATAAGGGGGCGGAGTCAAGGAGAATCCTCCCAGAGAGAAAATGGACACACAGATACTACGACTGAGAAACACATGCAGACACACTAAGTTACGGAAGACGCACAGGGAATGAAAGTGTAAGAGTATAGGAGGAAGCTGCACTGTTTCCTATACCAATCTCTTTGTCCCTTCGAGAAGAGAGACAGAGAGGGGGAGGAGGAAGGGGAGGGGGGATGCAATAGCTCGAAACTTGTCTACACTGTCGTTTTAGCCAGGCTGGTTCCTATGGCAAGGGAAGACTGAATGCAAAGAGTGGTATTACTCAGAGAACTCTCCTCGGTTTACACACTCTCTCACTGTCAGAGAGACGAGAGACAAGGCGAAATGAAGAGAGTGACGACAGCGTCAGAAGAAGTGATCAAGGACAGAAAGGGATTATTGAGGAAAGCCGAAGTTGTGAATGCACAATAGGGTCAGACCTCACTTATCCAGTAACGGAGGGAGAGAAAAACAGTCTATTGACAAGTGAGAGAATCAGGGGGAGAGATACAGTATCCCTCAGAATGATTGAGGGATACAGTACACTCAGACTGTCTGAAATGAGCTGAGAAGTGACTTTTGATGGTTGAAATAGGGCGGAGAGAGGAAAAGAATCGTGTCCTTGGTCAATGATTGAAATCCGAAAGGTGAGATGAGAAATCAGAGGAATAATTGTTTGATCTGAGTGGAGGAAGAAGGAATGGAATGAGATTGAAATGACGATGTCACTCTGAAGAAGGACCGTTATATCCTTCCATCCAAAGGGGGCGGCTCATCGAAATCGAGAGTTGGATCTACCAAGTACTGTATCTAACTGTGCCATCTGGGCGACAAAAAGTGAGAGTCGAATCCGTGCTTCGATCTCTCTTTCACTCTCACTGGGAAGAAGAACCCGAAATGCGATTATCTCCTGCACACACAGAAAAAGGTCTTATATATAAGACTTTGAAAGTCTGCTGTGAGGCCCATGAGTACCTGGGGGTCTGATATATAAGACCTTCCGAAGGTTCTTACATTCCAGACTTCAAAAGTCTTAAATACAACCATGGTGGTCTGGATCATTTTACTGAATCGATGGACTGAATCGAGGTAGGATTACGGTATTGAGGGGGATTACGGTGGAGAGTCGAGACTGGAACGGGGCCTTGATCTACCAAATGGAGAGAAGGGAGAGGGGTTGGAATGGAGGGTGCATGTACTCATTCAATGCCAATTGTGTAGCCTCACCGTCTCTTCAATCATGTTCCCACAACGTTTTCGTGACTAGTGAGCACGATCTTTGAGATAACGTCATAGTTTCGAGTGTCGATGGCATTCTAAAAGATCTCCTAATAAGGAGTTGTTGAGTCGATAGTGTGATTCTTTGTGTGTGAGGTGCCGTCTGATCTTTCTTTTCTTCGATTCCAAGAGGTGCAAAGTCGCTTCGATTAGATTCAACGATTTGATAAGAAAAAGAAGAGTTCCTGAATGACAATAAGAAGACGATCTGTCAAACACGCTTTCTCCCACACGAAAACACTCAATTTCCTTCTCTTTCTTTCTCGTTTTCCCCCAATTTCGAGGTGTAATTGGAGGAGCCTCGAAACCACTAACCACCGGTCTCACTATACAAACTGTTTGCATCCAGAGAATAGGGGGAGATGAGAGATCACTCGTGCCAAGCATTTACAATGAAGAAAAGTGGAAATGTGAGACTGGTGAAAGAGATTGGTGATCAGGATACACCGGTGTGCAACCACAAGTTGATATCAAGCCTAGAGCGAATATCAACTTGATATCAAGCTCCCGATTTCACAAGTTGATATCAAGTTGCCATTACCGGGGAATATACTCGTAAACAACTCCAGACAGTGCACTCAAAGCACGGGCGCATTCACCGCGTCTCATTTTCAAATCAATTTATCGATTTCCTACTGTTATTTATCGAATTTTTTCGTATTTTCTATCTAAAACTGCTACGGGAATCGTGGAGAACGGCGACATTCACATTGAGGTATTATTTACTGCGGAGTTCCTATGAAACTCTCGTCTTTTCAGAATGTGAAGATGTCCGAAATGGATATTTGGTGGAATACTTATAATTTCTACACGTTCTCATCCATAAATGAAGGCCTCTGATCTTTATGCAGTTTTCGTCACAAAAAGGTTCGTAAGTGAAGAATAATCTTTTTTCAGATCCATTTTATACATTTTCTAATACAATGTTTCTTTCAATTGGCGTGACCATTTGCGCTATTTCTAATCATCAAGTTGGAGATTTAGTCGATACTCAAGGTAAGTGAAGCGTTTTCTACAATATTCCTTTCAGGAAGCAGCCGTAATTTCATATTTGAATATCGGGCCGTTGTTTCAATAACTTCAGCGTCCTTTCTATACGAAGAACCACAACTTAAAAGAAGTGAATCATATTTTGTATGCCCTATCACCATGTAAAATATTTGTGCATGATAAACTGTTTGATTTGCCTGAAAAACATGAAAGGACACGAGTATCCGTAAGGCATTTGATAGTATCGATCACCGACTTTTGCTCTTTAAAATGTCGCAATTAGGAATATCCTCTCATTTAGTATCCTGGTTCGAAGCATATTTATCCGATCGCACCCAGTCCGTTTTCATCGATGACTCATTCTCGCCTTCAACTGTAGTTAGATCCGGTGTGCCACAGGGCTCTTGCTTAGGTCCACTCTTGTTCATCCTATTTATCACTGACATTTCATCACAATTCCCGCCATCTATTCGCTATTCCGTTTATGCTGACGATTTAAAGCTTTATGCGGAAGCTCCCCTCTATTCTGATGACTTACAATGTGCCCTCGATGTTATCTCTACCTGGTCAGTACAATGGAATCTCGGCTTATCCGAGACCAAATGCTCTATTATGCACTATGGCCTTCACAACCCTTGTAGACAGTTCCATATCAATAATGTCGCCCTTACACCCAAAAAGACTGTTAAGGACTTAGGAGTCGTTTTCACCCCTTCTCTTTGTTTCTCTGAACATATCAAAGAAATTATTAAGAAATCAAATTCTAAAATGCACTTCCTTTTCAAAGCTTTCCGTAGTAATTGTATCGATATTTATGTGAAATCGTTCACAACATTTATTCTTCCTAGTCTAGAGACCTGTTCTATTATCTGGAACCCCATTAATTCCGTTGAAACTACCAAAAATATTGAACGTGTCCAACGCGACTTCACTAGGAAGCTCTATTTCCGTTGTTCTCTGCCTTCAGTAAGCTACTGTAATCGTTTACGCTCCCTAAATCTAACAACTTTAGAACGCCGTAGATTTGTCACCGATATTGTCTTTGTCCATTCCATTCTTCATAGGAATTATGAACTTGATCACTCTTCCCTTCTCACTCGTTCTCCTCTTACTAGATTTGTCCGTAATTCACATCACTTCCGTATCTCTCTGCCTTTCTTCCCTCCCAATTCCCACACCACCCTTGCCTCCAGAACCATATCAATTTGGAATTCCCTCCCTTTCCCCTCGGTTGATTTATCCCGAGATTCCTTCCGGAAATTCATCCGCACCCAGCCCAACTCCTTTTTCCCTGAATCAATTGTTAAGAATTGGCTCTAACCCTTCTTCCCCATACCCTTGCTGCCATGCACAAAACCGATTCGACTACGTCGACGGACATCCGTTTCTTGCCCCTATTCACAGTTATTTTTCTTGTATGCGATACTCTGACGGAATAAATAATGAATGAATGAATGAATGAGTATAAACAAGGGTACGGGAGCGCGGGGCCCACAGAGATTCCACAAGTTGATATCAAGCTGTTTCACAAGTTGATATCAAGCTCATTCACAAGCTGCCTTCAAGCTTGATGCCAACTTGTGAATGAGCTTGATATCAACTTGTGGTTGCACACCGGTGATAGTCTACGTGCACCACATGGGAGATGATTGAAAGTTGGCAGTATTTACTACAACAAAAATAAACGTTTATCTGTTCGATTGTCAGACTCATTGTAGTTTGTTCTCATTAGTTCATTCGTAGATCAATTGAGAAAGCGGGAAAGTGAAATGGTCTGCCTTCTCCTCATTTGCCTTGTACTTATCTGCCCCTCTCATCATTTTGGCGGAACTTGATCCCGAAAGAGAAAGGAAAGAAACAGAATGAGATCGGAAAGGAAAAGGGGAACGAATTATCTGATGGCTTTGATCCGGTCGAGAATTTCATTGGAGGGGAAGAAATTGAGATATGAGGAGAGGTTCCACAATATCCAATTGAGTGAAAACAAGTCAATTGGAAAGTCCCGTTATGAAGAATTAGAGATAAACATCTCGCAATTGATAGAACATTCGGATTCACTTTCATTACAATCTAATCAAAGCACGAGAATGATGTCAATTCGTCCATTGAAGTCGCGCATTACAACAACCGAAAGTGCGTAAATACTTTCGGAAAAGAAGAAAACATCTCAAAGTCGACAAATCTCGTGCAAGAGTTATTTATGTTGAAAATCTTCATTTATTTTTTAAAGAAAATTACTTGCCGTTTTTTTGCTTAAACACAATATAATAGTGAGAGAGAAGAGACGGCGGTATTGGCAAAGCATGGAGCCCTCTCTCGATCATTCTCTCTTTCTCTAACTTGATCTCGCCGATACTCTTTCGGAGACTGTGTATTTAATGGCAGTCGTTAACGACTGAATGAATTGGGGGATTTCTGATCAGGAATATTATTTCTGAAGTAGCCAATCTAAAATGGTCCTTCATTTTTGCATCTCCACTATTCACATATTTGCAGATTTAGCAGGGAACATTAGATTTCCGAACATTCTTGAATAAGACACAAAGACACAATCCTGTTCGCAATTTTTGCCCCGCTCTTTCAGATTTTTATCTTGGCCGAGCACTTTTCTATAGAGAAAAAAGCGGGTTTCTGGATGGACGAAAACATTTGAATCCACCAACAAAAAAGTAGTTGATAGTGTTCTTTCGCCAAGTTGCACTATGATGTGAGGACATTGGAAAAATGGTAGCAATTTATCACAAAGTGAAATGGGGGGAATTGCAGGCACAATCGAAATACCGTCAATCTTTGGAGTAAACCCTTGAGTGGAAATAGAAGATAATGAAAAATGAAGAAGAACCGGAGAATAAAAGACGGCATTGACGAGCTGCATCGAGAAAAGAAGAAGTGAAGTAATCGATAACACAGGGAGAAACAACAGTAACACATACGACTACCGTATCCATCGAGATTATAACAACATAGATACTCTCTAACTATTGATCCTCTCTCAAATAACACTTACTCTAGTACAAATTGTGACCATTGAAGAGAGGGAGGCAGATATGCCAATTGTAAAGCACAAACGAGCAGAGAGAGAGAGAAAAGGGGCAAATGAGGGGATTCCATCACAGAATCAATCAATTATTATGGGTGCAATAGGTCTTCTATAAAACGAGGCGCTATGACAATCAGTTATTATGTACAATACAAATATATTATGAGATTTACAACGTAAGATTCATTACGAGACGCTACGAAAGAATGAGTTTAGTGAGGAATTGATTGTAATTCGCCTCTAGAGTGTACTTTTTAGCGAATTCAGAGATTGCCTGACGTCGCTTCACATGAATGTGCGTGTAACTGAAATATTATTGTAAGTTCTGCGCGTAATTTCCGAGTGTTGCCTCATAACTATACACATTGACCAAAAGGTATGTTCCAGGGAACCAGTATTGACAAATTTTTCACTTATTGAGGTGACATTTCCAAAGATCAGACAATATTTTAGAATTTCCAGGTCTGAAAATTGAAAAATCAACCAAAATTTTCGACTCTTCCGCAAAAAAATCGAAAAATCAGACAACACTTTCGATTTTTTGGTAATACCCTTTTTGCCTATGACTATAAAATATGAATGAACTCACTTGTCGACTTCAGCCACATTTCTCCTTGTGATATTGAGTAGAGTGAGTCGAATGAGTGAAGGAAGAGAAGAGATTGAGACTACCATTCCATCCATTAGAGGACCAACTGCACCGAATCTGAGAGAGACATAAATTAATATAATATCTCTCTTTAACCCTATTAATATAATATATATTAAACAGGGCAAATCTCTTCTCTTCCTTCACTAAGTAACATCGAATATAGAACATTGCTACCGTTTTCTTACCTCCGTTTCATTCTGTTTCTTATATCTGGTTGTAGATACTTTCAAATTCTAAGAACAGCGAATCAGCTTTTTAAAGTGTGAAAAGTGTACCTCATAGCACTACTCCTCGTTCTAATCTGAACCAGTCCATCTTCGATCTCATGCAGAAATATTCCAATGAAGTGAGGAGAAGAAGACTGAAACAATCAAATTTATTAACATAAAATACAGTTTGAAGGATCAATAACAATTCTTGAATCCACACTCTTTTACGGGAATTTTCGCATTTAACTAACTAGTTTCAAGTAGGATCATCGATTTATCTAAATCACGCGGCGAAAAATTAATTAAACTCATAGCAGAGTGATCCTCATTTCTATTGCATTCGACCGTAGAGTGAACCATTTTTTGCTGCTGCAGAACTCTATAATCTATTCCCCAAAATTTCAATGTTTCAAATATTTGCAGAGTGCCCATACCCAGTTTTCAAGAAAAAGGTATAGTAGCCCAGGGTGATTTAACAATATTAATAGAAGGAAACTAACGGCAGATTTGGCTCCCGGAGAGTGAGAAGAAGTGGAAGGATTGGGAGGAGAAACGAGAGAAGAAGAAGGATGAGAAGAAGATGAAGAAGATGGAGTTGAAGTGACTCCATCTGCCCCATCCTCACACGTTGATAACAATTCATCTGCAATCAATCGTCTTTACTTGTATCCCGATATTATAGTCATGGAATGTGATCTTTCGTTTTCAACATTCACTCATAATTCCAAAAGCACCAATGCATTTTTCATTCCACCAATGCAATAGAATCTAAATAAGTTTTTACCGAGAGGAAAATGAGCGGCGTCTTCGAGTTTCTCCAACCAAATGAGAAGAACTCGAACATCGGATTGAGATCGACGAGATGAGGAACCACCTTAAGCAGATGGAGATTAGAGAGATGAAAGTAGAGAAGGAATGAGAGAGAATAGAAAAGACTCATGAGAGAGAATAGAACAGACTCATTCAAGTAGGGTGGTGTAATCCATTGATATTGCATAACAAATGGGGCGAAAAATTCTCTCATTTCATACCCATGCTTGATCCTCCTCCCGAATACGGCTGGAATCCACGCGAGGTCGGAGATTGCACGAATACGTCATCACTACAACGGAGAATATTATTACATTTCAGCAATAGTTTCCATTATATATCATATTTTATAGAATGGTCATTAACAACAGATTTTTTAAAGATAAACAAGCAACGGCAGAAGTCGGATAGTAAACTCACTTGTCATTCGGTTCATTCCTAGTGGGAGACATCACTTCCGATTGAGAATACGAGACCGTCGACTTACCCGATCCTCAAAATATACAATAATCCTCATCTATACGACATCTATTCAACTCGTCAATTCTTTCTTCCTCTATAAATATTTCAAAGTTGTTCGGTTGTCTACATAGGTCAAAAGGGTGCGTTAGGGAAAGTCGAAAATGTTGGTTGGGTTTTTCAAAAATGGGCATGAAACACTAAAATCTGGGCAGGTTTTTCAATTTTTTCCCCCTGAAAATCCATAAATGTGGGTTGGATTTTCAAAAATTGGCTTTGAAAATGTCAAAATGTGGGTTGGATTCGTCGTTTTTCACGTACCTTTTGGCCTATGGTTGTCTAACATTTATCTCTCTCACCTTCCCTACCGAAATTTATATATTATTTTTATCCTTCCTAGTTTTTTTTTTAAATTGCCGTCACACCATTCGCGGATGTTTCAAATAAATAAGTAAACTAACTGCTACTCCTTGGAAGGGGTAATTCCATCTTGAAATGTTTGGCTGCTCTCTGAGAAGGAAGGACGAAAGCCATCTCAGCCCCGCCCTCTTTCGCATACAAACAATGGGAGAGTCCATCGAGAATATAATGATCGACTCCTCCTCGATCCTCCATTGGTTCTGCAATTACACGCATTAGGATATGTCGAGTCAGAGGCCAAAAAGTAAAGAAGCATTGAAAACTGGCCGGACAGGTTTTCGATTTTAATGGTCTACCAGAAAAGTTTCTACATTTCAGGATTTTTCTGATACGCTGTCGAGCAGCTCTCGTTTTTAGGGATCTAATTGATCAGACATTTATTTTTTTCGGCAATTTATGTCTACCAACTTTATTGGCCTGTGTCGAGAGATCGAAAGGAATTTATCAATGCCAATTTAATTTTTTTGCACAATTGTTGCGATTTCATTCAACACAGGTATGAAATAGTGAGCGCTCTCATATAACCAGATACGAAAATGAATGTAATGGTAGTGAAGTGACTTCTCTGACTGCTGAATGCTGTACTCCAATGTCCCGTCCATCCCTCGTGTCCACCCACTTCAATTCCCTCTCCCAATTGAGAAAGAAGATGAAGAAATGGAGATGATAAGGATTGAAGATTCATCTGAAACAATACAATTACAATATGTTTAAGAAGAATGAGGTAGAAGGTGATTAAACATTCTGGAAAAAAAATAGCAGTGTCACTTTAATTTTTTTTTCACAAGCTAAAAAAATTCGACAATGAGAAATATTTCGGTCAAAAATCCGTAATGACGTTTCCGAAAACGATTGTTTGTTTTTTTTACGAAATCGCATTGCCCAAATATCATTTTGCGGTACTGTTTTTTTCCGAAATGTCCTATAACAACGGGAAACAAAACAATTTCCATTCATGCTAATATGTTCTCAAATTTTCGCAAGCCTACGCTCAATATTTGAATAATAATAATCAATAAATAATGCGTCAACTGACTCCATTCTCGAGTATGTCGAGTGCATTCCTCTGTCCATTTCTCACATAGAAAATATGAGTTGTTGATAGGAAAGAAGAGGGAGAAGAATCGACCATCTCATGTAGATCACGGTAGAAGGAGGAACTGAACATAATATTCACATATTTGTAACCTTATTTTGTTCCATTTTCAATGCATTAGGAAGTTATCACACACTAACTTTGCTAATTTCGCCCCTTCACACCAACAATCAACAACAATAGCGGTGACCGTTAACGTTGTATACGCACATAATACTTAATTCAATAATATATTCAATTTCAAAACTCCCCCTCCCTCTTCTCTTCTCACCTTTGTCCTGCATCCAACTGCACTAAATCCTTTCCATAAGTCTTCTCATCGATCAATCCCATATCATAGAGGAAGACACGAATTGAATTGCACAACTTCACAGGACTGAAATAAAAAAAACCATCATAATCAATTTTGTAACATTTTCGGAATAAAAAATACAATGTGGTTTGATAAACATGTTAATTGTTTTTCAAGGAGAAAAAAAACATAATGTTCAAGATAAACACCTTTCGCTGGCTTTTTAATATATGCCTAACAATACGTATCAATATAGATTATAATAAACAAAGTAATATGAGACATACGGTTTTGGTCGTGGTATCCTGTCCTCTGGCTTCATCTTCGCCAATACAGAATCTGGTCGAAGTCCTTCGACAGATGCTCCCTTTTGCAATTCGATTAGAATCTGCTCACTCTCACGAGATGACTCCGCTGGACGGAATAGAGCATCACTGGAAGATAACGACAGTTAGTCAACCAATACAAGTAATATTACTTGTTCATGAGTATCATTTCATAACTCTGCAAAACGATCAAGCATCGATTAAACCGTTACGCGGCAAAATTAAAAATATTTTTAGGGGGGAATAGAAAAAACCCAGTAAGTCCAGCTTGCTGAAGCTTCTAATCACCATGTTCGTATTTGGTAATTTCTATGGTTCAGTTTTCACCAGCAAACATAGGTCCAATGGGTTTCTCGCAGGTCTCTCGTGCAGAAATGCCTAAAATCACGTGCCGAAGTGCATATTGCTTTATTTTCGATAAATGTGTCAAAAGAGGTCAAAAATGCATGAAACATTCAAATATTTCGTCTGCCGACATGGTCTGGACGCGATGCAGACGTGCCTATCCTCGCCAGCGATAACCTATTTGACCTATGCTAGCAAAACACTAGGAATTCCCTCGACAACTTTCTAGAAGGTATTCTCTCAGAATTTCAAACGATTTTCACGGGATTTGAACATTAGATCATTGATGGTATATTTTGTATACAAATGTAGCTCACTCACACTTTGCACGATATCTTGTGGAAGTCGGGAGGTAATCGAAATGCCTGAGCCTTCGCATACGCCTCTGTCAATTTAGTTGACGCAGCGGAGGGTTTAGGAGTGGAAACAGAGGGAGAAGAAGATATGGAGAGAGATTGGAGTGGTGCAAGTGCAGATTTACCATCTCAATATGAAGTGATCAACGAAAGGACAAGTACTCATTGTCTAATATCTTCACAACTCCTAGTAACACAGTATTTATAAATCTCACGTCCCGCATTGCAGTTCTCAACTAATTCCAATTCAATTGAAATCATTTTCATGTATCCACTCTCCCCCTGCCCCCACTCACCATTCTTCTCATTCGTCTTCGGTTCGTGGGCGGGAATTCGTGCAAATCCGACTCGCGCCATGTGCATTGGAGATCGACGAACGTAGAGAACACATGGAGCACCTGGGAGAAGAAGAGAGAATTAGAATAAGAAGAGTGAGAATGAGGATATACAACAGGGGAGACACACAAAAAAAGGCTTATTACATCTCACTATAGGAAATTAATCGACTTTCTATCATACATGAATTTTTACCCTAAAACGGTATATTTATGCTTACTACGCTGACCTTTGGCAAGATTTGGTATGTGACTCGCTTCGTGGATCGATAGAATTGAATCGCCGTTCACAAGGAAATGTTGGAATCTGCAAACAATTATGAATTTGACAAGGGCGCAAATTTATTTTACAGTGTAAATACTCACTTGGTGGTATCGATTGCAGAGGGGCCGAAGAGATACAGTAATCGACGCTCATCAACTATTCCCGCTGAGGCTTGACGACCCTGGAGAAGGCAGTGTATCACCATGGGGAACTTTACTCATTTTAAATTATCGATTGGCTATATTCATATATTAAGCAGGTATTTACATACCAAAGAAGTGAATATAGAGTACATAGTTCCTTCAGCAGCATCAAATACTCGCCGAGATGCGGCCTTTCTCTCTCCCTCCCCAGGCTGGAATGGAGAGCATATCAACACATAATATTAATATAAATTTCCTTCAACATTTTTTATATAACAAGGAAATTAATTTTTCAAAATGACATTTTGAGCTGCGTACATGGACCATTCTCGAATTTCACTATGCTAATCACGACAATTCGTCTCATAACTGATAGGTTGTAATACACATTGAACAAAGCCTAGGTAGACTCCTCCTCTCTTCCCTCATATTTTCTTCCCCACTTACCGTACTCTTCTTGCTGCCAGTTATTCCCAATTGTATGGTATCGGCCACAATCTGTAGTACACTTTCACACTCTGCGAGAAGAGGACACGAGGAGAGCCACACTGTGAGAGATTGGAAGGCTGCTACGACCTCAAGAGTAGATAGATATTAAGGGTCTGCATTTTTTGCAGTTGGATTTTTTTATGGAAAAAAAATTAAAAATTTGACGACCAAAAATTCAAAAAAAAATTGCTCAAAAATTTTTTTGAATTTCAAAAAAATTGCACGGCACTTTCCAGAATGAAAAAAGTAGAGCACTGAGTTGTTCCAGAAATATCTGGTCAACAAGTGTTTGTGACGTATTAATGATTTTGTGATTTTTAACATTCTGATAATGTTAATGTTTCGAAACCCTTTTTACCTAGTTTTATGTAAAATCATAGATAAAATGAGATTCTCGCGGTACTTGGCGCAGAAGTGCCTCCTACAATCAAAGTGCCGAAGTGCATATTACAATAATTGCGATAAATTTGATGAGAACTGGTCAAAATGCATGAAAGAATAAAAGATTTCCCGTTTTCAAGCGTGGTTCCTCGTGCAGTAGTTTTTTCTTCACTGGCGAAACCTATGTGTAAAATGAGGGAGAATTTTGAAAACAAATTCATTTTTTGAAGCTTTTTGAAAACAATAAGCAAAAAATCTCAGCCCTGCTCAGGAGCAAACACACAAAAACATGTCGAGTAATCTTTATTGCATTAATACCAGGGGTGTGCGGCACGGGTATTTTTTTCGGCTATCAGCAATTACTGGCAACTGCCGAAATCAAAAGCCGGCTAAGATAAGATATTTAAAAAAAACGTTCGTGAATTTTGACAAATCTTCCTCTATTTTATATATTTTATTTCCAAAATTTGCAATTAATTTCGGCAATCACAGGTCGAAAGGTACGTAAAAAATGACGACGCCAACCCGCATTTTGAGAATTTTTGGTGAAAAAAAATGATATTTCATATAACTGGTCAGATCTCAGTCGGAAGTTCGACTAAACTGGTCAGCTAGGGGGTAATTCTTACTAAACTCGACATTCTGCGTATTCCTAGATGGGTCTCGAGTCTCTAAACTGCATAGTCCAAAAAAGTGAAAACCCAGAATCTGGGTCAACGAAAATATATGGCTGTAACCAATTCGCTTGTAATATATTGGAAAAGGTCGCATAATGTAATTGGTAATTGAATTAAAAGTGGAAAGATACCGAGCTGTGTAGATCCTTCGAATGGGCTGGTGGAGGTTTTCCCAATTGAGTTTCGATAAATCGACACAACGAAGAGACGATTAGCATTCCCGTTGACAGATCATCTCAAATAAAACAATTTGTACAACAGTTCTACATCTCAATCCCTGTGGCCCAAATATGTATGCACGTTTAAAGCAGCTAATTGTTTTTCGTGAATTTGGCTCTTGTTTAGTAGTTTAAAAAATAATTATATCTATTGCAGGATGAAGACCCATCTGAACTCTTGATAAATGTGTTCAAACTAAAAACCAACAATCTATTAAACCGCCATACGCCTTTTCCTCCCTTATCCACTTACTATTCGTGAATAGAATCTCGTGAGGAAGAGTGGATAGAGCATTGAATGCATCAAGAGAAGAGAAAGAGACGGAGAAATCAGATGACCATTCGGGTCGACAGAGACGATCACACAGGGCGGACACTACTCCACGGACTATTGAAGTGCAGAGAGCTGAGTGGAGGATCACAATCAATGTATACATCAAAAGGCAAGTGAAAAAATCATCCAGTCATTTTTTTGCAGTTTCCAGGCCAGTAGAACATGAAGCCAATGCCATATATTCTTATTTCTAACCAAAGCAGATGGAAAGTCAAACCCACCATTCTTTTCAGTTAGGAGAACCAAGTAAATTTACGGGAAATATCACAAAAACATTTAATAAAGGTAAGAAACCTTTCTCAGGTGGATTGCCTCCATTGGTTGCACTTTCCCTCTCACTCTCCTTCCCAATCATCACTTCTTTCTCTTCGTCTGTCATCGAGAGATCAAATGCTGCTGCTTCCTCACACAGAACAGTACACATTGCTGAATGCAATTAAGTATTAGATGAATTAATTTACCGACTAATTATTCAAGATTAAACCTATATTATTTTATATAATTAAAAAATTTTTTAAAAGTTAAAATGGTTATATATTACAACTAGTCTAAGTTATCTCGGACATGGAAAAGTTTTATCTATTTTTATATGAGAACACTATAATATTAAATTAAAATTATTCAAATTTCAAGGACTAGAAATGATAAAAAACACATGAATAACTTACCGAGTGTCAATTGGAGATTGAACGAATCGACTTCATTTCGGAGTGAGAATATGAGTGTTTTATAGATTCGAAATCGAAGATTGATGAAATGAGAACACGAAGATTTCACTCGAGCATATTCAGCTATCTCTCAAATAAAATCGAGTGAAAGTGTGAATCAACAATAATTAAACGTTCAATATAATAGAAGTAGTTCAATATAATAGAAATTGTCCCCTAACACATCCTTTTCATCTATGCTCCACTATATCTCTCCCCTATTTGTTCTCAACATACGTGGAATGGGTTCAGCTCCGAATGCAGTTGGCCACACGACGACAGTAGAAAGAGAACGAAGGCATTGACGACGCATTTCGATTTGATCGAAGGATGGATGGAGACTTGAAAAAGAAACAATGAGAATGCATTTTAGTATGAAACGTTACACTAGTTCTACAGGACTACTTTTGCGTTTGAAATCCACAAGATAACGAATATCAGTGAGCACAACACTAATATTCGAAATAAAGGTCGATACCATCGTAACATTGTTGCTCATAAAATGAGACTATAGTGGTTTTTCCTTATTCCCACAAAATTCAATAATTATATGCGGCTCCAACGGCACAAGGCGAAATAATAGTCATAATAATGTGTTTCTTACCGTAATTTGGTGCTCTCAATGAGAATGACGTCGAGAGCAAAGAGGAAATGAGGAAGAATGACTTCTATTGATGGAAGAGAGAGACGAAAGAGAGAATGACCATAGAAGACAAGCGAACACAGAACGAGACGTTCCTTCTGAAAAGAAGAAGATTGGTGATCAAAGTGAAACATTTAATCGAACAATTTGAAATTAGCCCCAACACATTACAACTTTAAAAATAGAGTGATTAGACGTCACTTACATTCACAAGCGCTTGCTGGACCATCGTGAAGTACTTGGCCAATTGTTCAGGTGGAATTACTGGAATGAGATAATGTTCCACTAAACTCTCATATGGCCTCTTACAAGTGTGGAAACATCGAAAAGTGAAGTACCCACCCTCATTGGTACTCTTTGCACATATAATCCTCGTGAGAGCTGCAATTGCTGCTGCTCGACCAGCCTCAACTCCGTCCACCTAGAGAGATCAAACATCAGATGGACGGAAAGAGATCGATAAAGAAGAGAAGAAAGAATTTACTCACTCCAACACCTATTTTATAACTAAAACAAGTGGTAGATGATTTTGAATGTGACCAACAATTAAATCGTTTTTGAATAATTTCACAACACTTTCCAATTTCGTTCAATGCCAACACTTTCATCCTTTCATCTTTCCTTCAGTCACAAAGAAATTACGAAATCAGTGGACAAAACGGAGTTTGCACATACCGAAGTGAGATTAGTGGATTGAGATGATGAAATAGCATTGAATGAAGAAGCAGAAGAGACGCTTCCACCTGCACACAACGATATTGCATCATCACTACTCAATCTCATATTTATCCTGACTGAGTCAGGTTGACATTACTTCAGCACAATGTTGTTTGCGAGCTACATCTGAGCTACACTACTAAACCACGTCGAATCAGTACCGTTAGTCAGCACTTATCGTCTATTTCATCATGTCTATGCAATACCCAATCATCGAATATTCAAGAAAGATTGACAAATCACCCCGTCGTCAAAGACCTCCGTCATTTCAAGTGAAATTCGGAGTGTCCCCCCATATCTTCCCCTTATTTCTTTTCAAATTTCAAATCCTGTCGCGTCTCGGGCGTAGATAAATTATAATTGTTATATTCTGCTCACCGAAACTGGTTCTCTTCTCATTGTGTCTCTCAGATGGAATCATTGGTTCGTTGTCTCCACTTGTATCGATGGAGGAACAGAGAGACAGAGTCGATATCACATCTGAACCAAGAATGAATCCATACCAATCACATTTAATTCATGTGGGAATTTTCCATTTTCGTCTCTGCACAACTACAATTGTAGATTATGAAATAGATAAATTGTGAGATAAGGTCGACCTGACGCTTTTATGAAGAACATGGTGGTAGATCAAGAAGAGTGATCAATTAAGGAAGGGAAGAGGAAGAGGAAGGGAAAGGGGAAGAAGGGAGAGGGTTGATCAGGAAGGGAACGTCTATCTTGACTTCCACTCGTGTCGTATTCATTGCAACTACATGCGATCGAATACAAAAGGGACGAGAGGGAGGAGAGAGAGAGAGAGAGAGAGAGAGAGAGAGAGAGAGAGGGAGGGGAGATTTCAATCTCGCTCTCCTTTTCCGTCTGTCGCGCCTCTCACTATCTATGATGAAGCGTGTAGAATGGAGGGAGGAATCACTGATACGAGAGAGAGGAGGTGGAACTAGATGGGAGGTGATGGGAGAGAGAAGAGAGGAGGAAGAGAGGAAGGGAGGGAGGGGAGGAGGGGAGGAGGAGAGATCTATGGCAACCAGTTGAGTAGTCCACTACTCTCAACTCTTTCTCTCTCTCACAAAAGGTGTGACTCACCCCCTCATCAAATTTTACCTCTCTCACATTTCATACCATCGCTCAAGTTGTATTTTTTAAAAGTTTAGTGAGGTTTGTTAAATTGTCCACTTGGCCTTTGTCCCGAACTGATTGTATCCTCCGTTGATCTACTCTCTCTCTGTGCTCCCTCTTTCTATCTCTACCTCTCCACCTTCTTCCTTTCCCTCTCCAAGGATGCCCCGTCTCTTCCCGTTTTTCTCTGTGTACTTATGCAAACAATTCGCATCTAGTAGAGAGAGGGAGGTGGGAGAGAGAGAGAGAGAGATGGAGGGGGCACAGGTAGAGTGAGAGGTAAGAGTAAATCGATCATCTCTCTCTCTCTGGTCACTCCGAAATGTGCATGACACACTTGTGATCATGGAGATTCCATCCCAGTCCATCAATGATCTCTATTTCAACAATTATTTCTCTCTCCCATCCTTTCCATACATGGATTGCCACTCTCCACAGTTACCGAATGATACAGTACGATCTGTTCAGTAAACCGAATAAGAAAATGGAATGGGACGAAAAGAAATGCATAGAACAGAGAAATTGAGAAGAAGGAGAGGAGAAGAGGACTCCCACTGTGAAAGAACGATTGAATGAATACAACACCAAGTTGCACAATGAATGACCACAATTTAAATTTTAAATATATATATAAAAATATCAATAAAAAGAATATTTTGCTCACATTCGATAGGACTACGTACAATCTCCGTAAGAGGGAAGATACTGGGGGGAGTGAGATAGAGAGGGAGAGGGAGAGGGAGAGAAAGAGAGAGAGAGAGGGGGGAAAGAGGACGGGGAGATTAAGCACAGTAATCCCCTTCCGATTCATGCACCAGAATAAAAGGGATGAAGGAAAGGAGGAGAAAGGGAATTCGTGAACTGATACTCAACTTTATAATAATTGTGAAGGGTTGGGAATAAGAAATAACTGAACAAACTTTGGAGACGAATCGAACCAATTCCATTTCGATATTCAATGCAGACACCAAACAAGCAGAAAAATTGAAAAGAGAGGAAGAAGAGAGTGATAACCCCAGCTGAGAATACATGGGAAGGCAAGAAGGAAGAAGAGGAGAAGGAGAAGGATGAGGAGAGGGGGGGAGAGAGGGAGTGAATAGAAGGGGATGAAGGAAAGGTAGAATCGACAGGTAATCCAACACCATCACTCTCAATATCTGCATATTCTGTGTACAACTATCGGAATGTAGACAAAAATCGATAGGTGAGATCAATGCTCTCTTTGATCTATCGGGCGTTAGAATGGTCCATGGGAGAGATTGGAAGTCGTCGAAATGGAGAGAAGTTGTACAAACTACTCATCCCCCTGTGTACACAGTAGTGACCCACACTCACAAGCAGTCACTAAACTACTCCATAAATAAAGAGAACGGACGGTAATTTGGATGAGAGAGAGAGAGAGAAAAACGAGACCTGAGAAGTGAAGAAAGGAAGAGGAATGGAAGAATACTCGCGTAGTCGAGTTATGGAACCTGTCCACATACAACCAACACTCAAAATGAAGCAGAGAAAGAGAGAATGAAGCACAGTGATAGTAGTACAGCAAGTGATTACACGCCTCTACTTTACTATAGTATTATACATACAATAATTCAACCTAAAAATATAACATACCATTCGATAATTCTTTAACTTCTTCGATTCGCACTCAAGAAGTTGGATTGGTCAAATTATGCGCGAAGGATGGAATGGAAAGGGGAGAATTTGGGGGCCTCTTCACCTTACTTTCTACCTTTGTCCTTCCCCCCCTCCCTTCCTCTCCCTCTCCCTCTAAGAAGAGACTCTCGACCTCCCCACTATGAATGAGAATGAGATGGACCAACACAAGGCAACCACACGCTGCACTTGTCCACATTTCAAATTATACATTCCTTAACAGGATGTAAAAGATTCTCGTGACAGGAAAGCACAGTGGTAGGCTGCCATTGTCTCTTTCTACCCTTTCACCTCCCACCCCCCCCCCTCTCGCCTCTCCTTCTCTCCCACGTTGTTCTCTCTTTCTCTCTTTTCTTTCACTCGAGTGCGCTCTCACCATAATTCATGACTGCTCATTTCACACTCGGTCACTTATTGAATCGAATAAGGGAAGAGATAGGGATGAATGCGGGTGGTCCACAGTGGGAGATCAGTTTTTGGGAAAGTTCGAGGGAAAAAAGTTTCCCCCGAAAAAAAGTCAGGAAAGAAGAGAAGATTTTTTTGAAAATTTCTCAAATATCGGTTTCAACTTAGCTATTATTTTTTGTGTTAAAAATTAACGGTCTGTATTTCACACACTGATCGCATTACCCAATATTCTAAATTGAAACTGTATTCGAACACATTTTGAATTTTTTTTGTGAAAAAAATATTTTAAAATAGAAAAAATCTAGCATATTTTTTCCGATTTCCCGAATATTTTGTTCGGTAAATTGGGATAACTATTTTTACCGAAAACCTTCGATAAATCTGGAAATCTAGGAAAGATTGTCTACCCCTCAGTCTTGTTCATAGTCAACCAACCGTCAGTAAGATGTCTCTCCTCTCCATATCCTCCCTTCCCTCCTCCTTTCCCTTCTTCCTTTGGTTTCATCGCTGCTTCGAGTAACCAATCCATTGTCAGATCGAGAAGACGAGAAGAACGAGGATATCGATGAGAGAGAAACGGAGGAGAAGCACATGATCCTGATGAGAGAGAGAGATGAGAGAGATGAGAGGGATCAGAGGGATCAGAGAATTAGGAGTGGAAGGAACGTGAGACTATAGAAGGACTGTCACACTAACAGTTTCAGTTCAAACGATGCATATTCAATCACTCAAATCTTCTCTCTTTGCATTTTTCTTTTAGATTTTCGGATGTTAGTAATCAATATGTCATACTAGTAAGTGAATGGGCGACGATCTTGGATGCAGTTACTGCTGTTCTTCCTTCCATTCCAATTGAAGTGACTGAGGGACCACGACGAGACGAAGAACCATTAGCTTAAATATTACTGTTTCATATTATTTTTTAAAGTTTCAATATTTGTAATCAATCGATGACCTGATTCAGGGGGATCCGAGTGGATTGCGATAGGTGGAGGAACGCCTCCCTTCATCGATCGATCTACAAAAACATCGATGCCTACGATATAGAAATCTATATTCATGAATAGACTGTAATCCCCTCCCTCCCGTAAGTGAGCAGTGGCTGTATAATCCATCTTCATTTTCTTCTCACTCACTAGGGTTCTCTTATTGGATTGGAAATGAACTCGAAGCAATTTTTTTCTCTCTCCATGTCACTCACTCTCACACGCGTTGCGGTCTGCGTTCTCTGTTCTCCATATTTTCCATTTCCAATAGCTTTCCAATAAGGGAACCCTCACTCACCACTCATTCTCGTCGTTCGATGTGCTTTCATATCAGAATTTGTCCTCGATGGACCAGACGATGAAGAAGTGCCTTAAGAGAGCAACATATTAATATGTTATTTTAAATATACTTATTTATAATATGTTCACAACTACACCATTATTTAGAAATACATCTCGAGCATTTTTTTAAAGCTAAAAGTATGTAATTTGTAGTATTTACTTACTAGACACCGACACGGCGATATTCGCTCCAGCAGAGAGAGAAGAAAGAGTTCGAGTATCCGATGAGGGACCATTTCGACGAGGGGGAGGCTGCATATTGAGAGATTAGAGAGACTATTGCATAGGGATGATGAAACCATAAATGAATGTCATGAGATCATTGCAATAATTCAACTGACGATAAAAGAGTACACAAAACATAGTAGTTCTCACCTCAGGAGGGGTGGATTCAGCGACACTTCTCAGATATCTCTCACATTCATTCATTGAAATACACACTCGATTGTCGCCTGAGGGAATACGAGATAACTAATCGATATTATAATACAGGTAGAATGACATGCTAACCATAGAATATGTCGACCATTCTCTGTACAGTAGTGACGGCAAGGAAGAAACACAGAGGTTGTTGTTCCCTTTCGATCTTCTCTGATGAACCATCTGAATTAGACAATTTTATTTGAGTGATTGGGGGGTTTGTAAAAATATATTTTTAAAGAAGATCAAACTCTCCAGCAGGGTAAAATTCAGGATGTATTTTTTGAACAAAAAAAAATAAACGTGCTCACTTTCCATGGATGGCGTGTGGTTGAGAATTTCAAGTGGAGAACTCATTAGGGAGAAGATATTCAACCATGAATCGTGAAGCAATCTATGCAAACTCAGATTACAAAATAATATGATAAAATGAATATCAGTTTCACGACCTATCATCTAAGTTTCTCAGAGATTATACAAGGTAAACGGGATAAATATAACGATCTACTCACTTAGTCCTCTCATCAATATCAATTTCACACGAGAGAGAAGCAGTGACTGCGGGTGCAGAGGAAGTGAAGAAACGGAGTGAATCGTCCGCTAGAATACAATATTCATGAAGATGACCCAACGATGACGCCACTGACCAACCGGAATGTTACAGTATTCCACTCCATAAATGCTCCGCATGACGAGTACTGAGAGTGCCAGCAGCTTGCGCGACCATGACTCGATTACCGTAACCTGCAAGTTGAATATGGTTAATTTTCTCAAATGGCTAATCCTCAAAATACACAGTCATTCATACCGATCTCTTTGTTAACTAATGCAAATCAACACGAAGTTTGTTGAATGAATAATGGGATAACGTTTATTGGTGGTGAAATAAATGAAAAAAAAGAATTTAAAAAAAATGTGCTTACATGATGTCTCCATCTACTGGATAGATAAGTGAGTGTTCTCCAATAGGAAGGAGAGGGAATTCTCTCCTCTGCCACTGCATGCATCCACATTGATAGAAGAGAATCGATCACACAACTCCCGATTCGACATGAGACGTCGCCTGAGAATACGGTAGATAGATATGGTATGGAAAGGAAATACACTAATAGACGTAGGTCAAACAGGTTATCACCAGCGGGGAAAAGCACTTCTGCAAGCTGAGCAAACCATGTCAGCAAACGGAGATTATGTTTTTAAAATATATTATCACTCCCCCCCCCCCTCCTCCGGCAAATAATGTATGAAATAAGTTTGGTGGGATTGAAATGCCACCCGCATCGTTCTCTCAAAGGTTGTTGATGTTGCACTCCACTAATCGGCTTAGTATCGGTGCAAATCCGATGGTGAAAAGTGGAATAAACAAGGGCAAAAATAACCTGGAAGAACGGGTGGCGCCAATAGAAGATCAGTGCAATTGAGAGAGAAGGAAAGCGATCGAGACCATACCTAAGAGATACTTGAGATTAGATCTATTATGATCAGTGACCTACCTCATCCTGATATTTCTCCCGAGCTTCTCTTGTGATAAATTTCACTGCGTCCAGTGTGTTCTCAATGAGTCCCGCCTGGATATATTATTGATTTTCTAGATCCTTTTATTACCGTATACCTGTCGTTCGACAGAGACGGAATCCACCCACTTCCTCCTCACGAAAATCGATCGCAGCGCATCGAGAATACTCCTGTAGTAAGTCGGTTATGCAAGATCTGAGGGATGAGATAAGCCAAACCTGAAGTATTGCTCGGGTGTTTCTATCAAAGGTCTTGGAATGGAAGGGTCGATAGTGGAGGTGAGAGCTTTGAGCCAGTGGAGATAATAGTGAACTGCACCATGAATGGATCTGTACTCTCGTTCTGTCGACAAGGGAAGCCACAATGAATGATTCAACACCTGCAAATCGATCTCTCTCGTATCCTCTCCTTACTCTCTGCTTGACCACACATTGGGAAGTGATAACACACACTCGAAAAGTCGTCGATCGATAGTTCATCTCCCCCATCGTCTATCAATTGCAATGGATTACCGGTATTAGCCATCGAATCTGTTCATCCGTCTGAACCACCAATTGCTGCTGTTTGTTGTTGCTTTGAGTGTCCTTGACGAGCTCACTCAATAGCAGACTCACCACTGCTTCGCCTGCTTCCCTGCAATCGATCACTTTCGAATCAATCGATAATCTGCCTATTTATCCGTGTAAGAAGCACATCAATTAGTCATGAAAGAGAGACAAATGTCAAACCTGGGGAAGAGATCGAGTACCGTGTGGTTAAGATCGGCAAACTCGAGTAGAGGCCATTCATCGTGCATTGACCTACGAAGTAATCGATTGAGCAACGAATGGAATAGATAAACAATCCAAATTCGAAATGGAAGATAACAAATTCAATTGAAAAGTGAACGAAGTTCCCTCGAGCTGACCACACACGACGAGCGTGCGTAGCCCGTTTCTGTCTTTTCTCCTCCTCATGCACCACGAAATCTTTGACGTTCAAAGTATTTTTAAAACAATTTCAGCGAAAATACAATCCAAATATTGACAATTTGGGTATGTGTTTGCCCTAAACAAAAGTATCAGCATATTTGAGCATATTCCTTCTCTTTTTCTCACATGTTTCGCTTATATCTTTGAACACCTCCCCCCTTAGTATACGGTAGATGCAGATCATCCTTGGAAAGTTGAGAAAGCTCGTACAATAGATTCTGACTCAGCTTTCAAGATATACTATCTCCATGGTATTGTAGCTATACATTGTAGTTAATATGTGCTCGAAAATGTTTATTCATCTTTCTCTTCTCCACTCAATACTTCAATCAATATGAGGTCAACAACCAAATTATACATGCCTTCGAGACCAGATTTCACTAACACACACAAACACTTCTGTGAGGGCAGACTAATCGGCCAATTTGACACCAGAAGGGGTCGGGGGGGGAGAGAAAAAGTGTGAAAAGCGGAAGGAAAATTTTTTGGCCTTTCTGATAATTTGAGTGGGGGAATGATTTCTACGGGGATTTTTGTCTGTACTTTCAGATAAATACAATATTTGTGAGATAAAGACCTTGTTAGTGATACAAGAGGTGTTGACGAGTAATTTAATTTCAATGCCAGTCTTATCTCAGATTCATCTCATTACTCCTCTTCCTCTGCTTCCTCTTCTTTCTCTTCTTCCTCTTGCTTCTCTGCGTCCGAACTCGATGTAGTATCCTCTCGTCTCAAACAAAATAATTACTTCATTTGTCTACTTTAAATGATCGATGAGCTGAATAATCGATCAGATGTTCTTCATCTTATAAAATATAAAGTGTATTTACCTCAGAACGCTCATCTTGGACTGCCTTCGAACTGAAAGAGATTCAACGTTGTTTTCGATTGAGGAAAACGGAGTGAAGATGAATTATAAGAGATCAAAGTTCAACAGTTCCCACCTGCCGTTCGTCCCACTCGAATTAGCAGCAGCTGCAGAATTGACGGAATCAACAGCAGCTGCAGTATAGATGGGATCTACAGTATCTGCAGCACTGGTGGGATCTACAGTAGATGTAGTGTGGAAGGGAATTGCAGCAACAGCAGTCGTCTCTGCAGCATCCACATAATCCTCTTCGTCCGTAATAGAAGGATGGAGATCAGGGCTTGAACTTTTCGTCTCCCGTCGACTTCTTCTTATTCAACTCCGATCGATCAGAATCAGTGGAATTCGCGCGAAATTCAATTCCATCGATTGATCCCTCCTTTTCTTCTTCCACCTTCATATAGCTATCGATTGATTCTTCATTTGGAATGAAAAGAGAAGGGACGGTAATGATTTGCAATGGATTGGAAGGAGGAGGAGGAGGAGGTTGAGGAACAACTTGCTGTTTCTTGGGAACAAAGGGAGGAAGATGAGGAGGGGGAGGAACAGCTTGGATGGCAGACACCGAATCAGCAACGGGATTCTGCAATCACGATAGTTATTATCCAAACAAAGAACCACTATATTCTCTCCCAGGTGCGACTTAACACAACTTTGTAGGCAACTGAATTTATCAGACTGCTGTCTGGTCTAGCACTTTGCCCACTGTGAGATCCTCTCTTTCCTTTCTTTGTTTGTCAATAAATAATCAATTCTCACTTCTCTTCTATTGGGCGAATCCAATCCCACAACTTCGAATGGATCTACACCCATATCCATTAATCGATTCTGCAGCTTTTCCACGTATTCCCATCTGCAATCGATAATTCAACACCTCAATTTTGTGTAAATATCGATATCTTTTTTTGGATATAAAGTGTGAATAAGAGTGAGTTCCGACGAATGAATCGATTGCTTTGTACTTATTACTCACGCCTTGTCAGTCTCTTGTCTCATTTCGCGAGCGTCATCAATTATCGATCGAAGAACAATTTGGAGTACTCCCGTCTCTCTCATCATCTTCTTCTCTATTCCTCCACACAACTTGAATGCGAATCCTTGTACCGTACTTCTCACAACGTCGATGACGTTTGTTTCCGGCTGAATTATTATACATTTCATTATTTATTTCCTTGCGAAATTGGAGCATTACGAGTGTTCAAAATTCAGAAAGACACTCTAGCTTTCACCCACTATCTCGATCCTTACCCTTTCCTGAAGATTTAAACAATGTTTGTGAAATCGTGCTAGACAGGTATGAGCCGTGTGAAAATCGGTTATATACAGATAGCCTGTCGCGGACATTATCCTTTCGCAGACATTATCCTTTCGCGGGCACGTGCGGGAGGACTGCGCCTCAGCGTAAACATGAAACTAACCAGACTAAACGCAAGCAGACTAAGCCTAAGCAGACTAAGCCTAAGCAGACTAAGCCTAAGCAGACTAAGCCTAGAATTCACCATCCTGTGAGGTTTGCCGGCTTGAGGGTAATGTCTCCCAAATTATAATGTCCCTGAAATGCAAATGTCGCGCGTAATCAAAAGGCAGTAATATAACAAGAGAGCTCCTACAATAATGTCTGCGGCACACATTGGTCAGTCTCCACCTTCAATTACTATTTTTTTGGATAATGCCCGCGAATTCCCCTTCCTGTGAAGTTAGCCGGCTTGAGGGTAATGTCTCCCAAATGATAATGTCTCCGAAATGATAATGTCTCCGAAATGCAAATGTCGCGCGTAGGCTAACTGGATATGTCCTGAAAATCCACTCAAGATAGATAAACATAGTAAACTGACTTTCTCCATGAACAGATCGATGAGTCTCCTCTCGTCCGTCAATCGATCCACATTCCCATGACGGATTCGTGCCTGAAATTATAGAAAATTCATCAGAATCTATAATCTGACGGTGAAATAGGTAACCACAACATGATTCCCAACCACCAGAAAAGGAACACGAGCGAGAGAGTGTGTGAAAGTGAAAGAGTCCTCACTTTCACTCATTCTCTCGATCATAATTCTCTTCTTTATCCTGGAATAGTGTGAGTCGTGTATTGAAAGTATTGCATAACTGACTACACGATCAAGAAATGTGCCATAACTCACATCTTCGAGAAACCATTGTTTCAATCCCTTGTAGACATTGTCGGATACGATGGGACGATCTTCCCCTGCCCACAATTGAGAGAGAGTAATCGTGTGCTCAATTGACTAATTTATTCATCTCCATTTTCCCCTCTCCCCAACGAAGCTAAATTGGGGGATACAGGGTTTTCATATTTTCCAACAGTCCGAACGAATCTATAGTGGAAAGTGTGTGGAAGTGATAATATAATGAGCAGAAAGGGTACTCATGATTCCAAATCTACAGATCAGGGTCAGGGCGAGAGAGAGTGCAAAAGTGAGAGAGTCCCTCTCGATTTCACACGCTCTCTCACTCCAAAGGCCTTTCTGGATGGTTGACCGGCCTGTGGAATGATGTGGGTATAACGAACCTCAGCCATTCTCCGTGTATTAGAATGTCGAGTCGAACTGCAATGGAAGAATTTGAGTCGAATTGACGATAGAAATCGAGAGAGAACTGTAGTGAACTTCATTGAGAGGAGGTCTCCAAGAGAGAGTCTCCAAGGGAGATGGATTGATGTAGAGAGAAAACACCTCTCTATCTACCCCTCACTGAAGCGTGCGATGAGAGGTTACTGACACCCGGGCCGAGTGGGGGAGTGAGTGGGGGAGAGGAAGGGAAGCGTGCGAGAGGAGAGAGTGGACGCGCATGTTCCATAAAAGTGCGATTTTTAAAACTAAATTTGAGTATTTTATTCTCGGCTTGGGGTTATCCAATCATAACCATTAGTTTCAGAGGAGTGCACGTACCTATGAGGAAATTCTATATAATTTTAAGATAACATAATTACTGAAGAAGAGATATAAGAGCTGAGAGTATGCCATTTTCAAGTTCACAAGGGGTGCCCCTATGATGAAAAAATATCTGAAAACTTTGCTCGAGTGTCAAAAGTCTTTAATCCCCGGAAACATAAATAGTTATTTATTGTTTGAATTTCATTTTGCACATAATTTAGTAAAAAAATATTGTATTAAGTTTTGGCTAGTTAAAAAAAGGTGAAAAGCTTGAAAATTATAAAGAGAAGAAAAGTTTTAAAAATATTAAGAAAGCATCCGAATAAGGCGAAATAGGAAGAAGAGTTGATGAAAGAGGATTCAACATGCTCAGAAATTGATTAAATGAATTCTCGACATGAATTCTCGAAATAAAAAGGTATGATAATTTTCATCGAGTACCCGGTGAACTTGAAAATGGCATACTCTCAGCTCTTATATCTCTTCTTCAGTAATTATGTTATCTTAAAATTATATAGAATTTCCTCATAGGTACGTGTACTCCTCTGAAACTAATGGTTATGATTGGATAACCCCAAACCGAGAATAAAATACTCAAATTTAGTTTTAAAAATCGCACTTTTATGGAACATGCGCGTCCACTCTCTCCTCTCGCACGCTTCCCTTCCTCTCCCCCACTCACTCCCCCACTCGGCCCGGGTGTCAGTAACCTCTCATCGCACGCTTCAGTGAGGGGTCGATAGAGAGGTGTAGAGAGAAGAGAGAGAGAGATTAACTATGACGACGATAGGATAGATTACAGGGAAATTTGAGAAAGATAATTCAGCCTGGCAATACTAATATGATTCCAAACTCCCAACAAGGATCAAGATCGAGATAGTGTGTGAAAGAGAGAGGGTCTCTGTCATTTTCACACCCTACTTCAATTCTGATCCATTTACAGATTTGAAAGGCAGTGATCTTTCCCCAGGTATCCACTGATTGAAGAGTCCATAGAAGGAAGAGGGAGGGGGATAGATTGGTACTGGGAGAAACGACAAATAAGCTAAATAATGTTGAGGAAATGATAAACAAGTAATAACAAAATTGAGACAAAGCGAACACGAGTCAAGGAGGAGACTCTAGAAATGATCGATAAAGGAAGAGATAGATAGAGGAAGGGAGAGAGAGACAAGGTAGATCAATGAGATCGGATTAGAGAAAGAGAGATAATCGCGCCTAAGAAATTGGCGCCAAATCACTCCTCTCTCTTCCAATCTAATACTTCTTTCAATTTTATGATGCGCATCTTCATGTTTCTCGTTTTGTTACCGTAGGCCATCCTTCAATATCGATCTGTGACTCGTTTTGTTACCGTAATCCATTCTTCAATATCGATCTGTGACTCGTTCGATCTGTGACTCGTTTTGTTACCGTAATCCATTCTTCAATATCGATCTGTGACTCGTTTTGTTACCGTACTCCATTCTTCAATATCGATCTGTGACTCGTTGTGTTACCGTAGTCCATCCTTCAATATCGATCTGTGACTCGTTTTGTTACCGTAATCCATTCTTCAATATCGATCTGTGACTCGTTTTGTTACCGTAATCCATTCTTCAATATCGATCTGTGACTCGTTTTGTTACCGTACTCCATTCTTCAATATCGATCTGTGACTCGTTTTGTTACCGTAATCCATTCTTCAATATCGATCTGTGACTCGTTTTGTTACCGTACTCCATTCTTCTATATCGATCTGTGACTCGTTTTGTTACCGTAATCCATTCTTCAATATCGATCTGTGACTCGTTTTGTTACCGTAATCCATTCTTCAATATCGATCTGTGACTCGTTTTGTTACCGTACTCCATTCTTCAATATCGATCTGTGACTCGTTTTGTTACCGTAATCCATTCTTCAATATCGATCTGTGACTCGTTTTGTTACCGTAATCCATTCTTCAATATCGATCTGTGACTCGTTTTGTTACCGTACTCCATTCTTCAATATCGATCTGTGACTCGTTTTGTTACCGTAATCCATTCTTCAATATCGATCTGTGACTCGTTTTGTTACCGTACTCCATTCTTCTATATCGATCTGTGACTCGTTTTGTTACCGTAATCCATTCTTCAATATCGATCTGTGACTCGTTTTGTTACCGTAATCCATTCTTCAATATCGATCTGTGACTCGTTTTGTTACCGTAATCCATTCTTCAATATCGATCTGTGACTCGTTTTGTTACCGTAATCCATTCTTCAATATCGATCTGTGACTCGTTTTGTTACCGTACTCCATTCTTCAATATCGATCTGTGACTCGTTTTGTTACCGTAATCCATTCTTCAATATCGATCTGTGACTCGTTTTGTTACCGTAATCCATTCTTCAATATCGATCTGTGACTCGTTTTGTTACCGTACTCCATTCTTCAATATCGATCTGTGACTCGTTTTGTTACCGTAATCCATTCTTCAATATCGATCTGTGACTCGTTTTGTTACCGTACTCCATTCTTCTATATCGATCTGTGACTCGTTTTGTTACCGTAATCCATTCTTCAATATCGATCTGTGACTCGTTTTGTTACCGTAATCCATTCTTCAATATCGATCTGTGACTCGTTTTGTTACCGTAATCCATTCTTCAATATCGATCTGTGACTCGTTTTGTTACCGTAATCCATTCTTCAATATCGATCTGTGACTCGTTTTGTTACCGTAATCCATTCTTCAATATCGATCTGTGACTCGTTTTTTTACCGTACTCCATTCTTCAATATCGATCTGTGACTCGTTTTGTTACCGTAATCCATTCTTCAATATCGATCTGTGACTCGTTTTTTTACCGTACTCCATTCTTCAATATCGATCTGTGACTCGTTTTGTTACCGTAATCCATTCTTCAATATCGATTTGTGATAACTGTATTCCCATCAGATCTCTCAGTACTCTTCTACTCACAATGGTAGTCCCACGTGTCCACCAACCTCCAACGACAATCACTCGTATCCTTCCATTGTAAGAATATCCATTCTTTCTTTTATTTGGTTCCAATTATCAATAGAGAACGAAGAAATCTGTGATTCGTTTTGTTATTTCTTTCAATATCGGTCTTATTCTCCCATGTTATTTCAGCGAGGAAGCACGTGCGGCTCGTCTCCTTCAACCAATCGATAATCCGACGGGAGTTGGCGCCATTCGACTGAATGAATTGGATCTTCAAGATGATTCTCAGTGAGTCTTCTCAATGATCAGAAAGAGTAATAGCGAGATCAAGTTTGAGAAAGATCGAATGACCGAGAGAGAGTGTATGAAACGAGAGAGTCAGACAACTAGAGATTTACTTGGGATGACTCAAACTCGAATGATGCAGCCGAAGAAATTGATATTTGATGTACATAGAATGATTTTGCTCGAAAATATTCATCCAAGTTCCATGAGAAATGTCTGACTGTGGCTCATAAATTGACGTCCCTTTCAGACCCGGCACTTCCGGTATCCAGCAACAACAAGAGTCAGTGCAGCAAATGCAAATGCAGCAGCCTTCCATGCAGCAAGATGAGCCTCCGAACAATGCTGTCGGCACCTCCAACGTGTCAGTAATCATTCTTTTATGCGAATATAATTGATGGACTTAATCGAACACTGTGAACGCTGTACTTACCGGAACATTTCGATCCTAGGTGAAAAGTGTATTCCATACATGGGCAGCAGGAGGCAGGGGCTATGTGCAAATGGCAGCTTGGATTTTTCGGGGGCAGTGTGCAAAAGTCATTGAGAATTGAGACATTGAGAAAATTGGATAGAAAAAAACGAAAAACTAGCAGGCGAGAATGCAAGACGACGGCAGTCCGCCTTGACTTAAATACGGTAGATCGTTCGGGTGGGCATTAATTTTTCTTCCCTGTTATGCAATATTCAATTTATTTCCTTTCTCCTATCATGCTACAAAATCGTTCGCCAATCTGCTTTGTATATGGCCTTTTGGGAAGAGTAATTCCCGTAAAAAATCAGGCATAAATATTTCGTATTGGAGGAGAAATCAGCCCCCGACTGTTTTGACGCCGAAAAGGCTTATTTTAGTCGGGGCATTTATTTCAAAAAATACAAACAATTAGAACGTGCGCTCAAGTGCGTAGCTGGTGGAGTACTAATCGAATGCCTTAAGCTCGACAGAGACTAACGGGGCTCTGTTTTATCGATTAATCGTTACTTTTAGAGTTGGAGCGCATGTTGGGTCAACTTTTTAAATTTATTTAATGATGCAGTATTATTCTTTCATTTGTTTCTTTTAAAACCATATTTTTGTTGTTTAAACTTACACTGTATTCAATCGACCATTTTACAAAGAAACTAATAGTTTCTTTAATAGGAATGATTCTCGTCCCGACGAGAGAACAACTCAAACTGTGGATGGCCCGTCGATCAGAGGTCGAATTAGGAACTTGATTGGTCTCTCCCGTCGTCTGATTGGATGTTCTTTGGGTACTAATCGATTAGTGGATAGAAGACGAGCGACGATAATGGATGAAGACAGAAGGTGAGAAAGGAAGAAATCGATTGATATCATGATGAGACACCAAGTAATCTTGACTTTCTTGCAGTGAATGGCCTCAATTTGACTCGGTTTCTCGTCAGGATTTGCGAAGAATTGTGAGGGAATGGAGATGTGCCAATGATGAATGTGAATTTGCGAGTGAAAACAAATGAGGATTTCGACGATTGAGGACTGATGACGAGGGAGAACGTATGGATTGAACAAATTATTAGATTGAACAAATTACAAACAATCTCCATTCAACATTTTACGTGATTTTTTGATCGGAAAAATAGAGGCGGAGTTTCAAATTTTCCGAGATTCTACATCTTCCGTAGAGAAATTGATAACGAATTTCGCTATTACTTTTATCGATGAGAAATTTTAGAAAAGTATTATAAGTATATTTCTTATCCGATTGCGGAAATTTAAATCCTCTCTCTTTTTCAGAACAAAGTGTCAATCAAATATCACTTTTCGGAAATCGGAAGTTTGTCTCGCACTTGATGATATTCCCCCCCAAATAAACAGTCCGATTCAGCAAAGCACAGTCAAACTTTAAGGAAGAAGAGGCGTATTCGTACTTCAATGTGGCCATTTCCTATGTTCCCTGTGCTACAGCGGTCTCCAATTTTTCGCGTCAGTTTTTTCTCAATTATATTATTGTTATTTAGCTACAATTGTTCGATTAGTACACTATCCTGTCTATTTTTGGAAGTAAGATATTACATAAATACATTATTGGTGTTCAGGACTGACACTCCCGATTGGACGTTCCACCTGCAGAATCCAGCTATTGTGTACATTTGCCCCTACAAGAAGAGAAACACGCCCTGCGATATTGGACACACTCGTGCGGATCTCGTCTCACTTCCTACTGCCGTTCACATTGAGAGTAAGTTAAGAGTATCCGAAACAGGCAAGAGAGTGAGTGAAAGGAGAGGGTCAGACAACTAAAGAATTAAAATGAGAAAAAAGAGATTGAATTTCAATGGGACAGAAAGGATTCAACGAAAGTATGCGAAAGTAAAAGAGTACTTTTCGATGGTACACACATTCTCTCCTTAGATTAATGACTGATTAAGGTACTTTTATATTTCTCGTTTGCAGAGTTCCTTCCCATTCTGAGTCAATCTGACATACAGTGTCTTACGTGTGATAATCCTGATCGACTGCCACTTGATCAGCACGGTCGAAGAGATCCCTCCATATACCAAGTTGATGACAAGACGGTACGGTATTAATTATGTTATTCCAATTATTTTTTTATATTCTAATTATGTATTGGATACGGGATGGATATCTTTGCTATTCAAATTAGAATAATTGTAATTTTGCAGCCCGATTATCCTGCGGACTCAATGCTAACCTGCAATACGTGCACTCGAGAAGCGTCGTCTGCCTACCTACCACAGGTAATTTCTCATTACTTTCTACTAGCAATACAAAAAGGACTCTACTTATTCTAAGTGCATTGACTTTCCTTTAGTGCTTTCTTCTGTGCCAATTCTGCTCGGGTTCATCAATTGTTCACTCTGGACATTCATTCGGCAGATTTCTCGACCTACCCGATGTACTCAAGAATCGATTGACTGAGGTGTGCTTCAAATATTCATCCGTTTCTCAGTGAATGTCACAATATGCCCATTCCAAAACTTGGCCAATTTTCTGTAAAAGGGACTCTTTCATGTTCACAACTCTTTGACCCCTGACCCCTTTCTGGAGGAATGTTAACTGTTGCAGGAGCACGTGGAACATCAATCGGTTCGCAAGCCCTTCCATCTCTCCACGTTTCCCTTCGAAGCAATGAAAGAATTCGCTGATACGATTCTGAGATGTACTGGCTGCGGATTCTACTACAGTCAGTCTTTTTTGATCGTATCACATCATTTCACAACCCGACGAATCCTAAAAGCAAGGGATTTCGAGTGAGAGATCGGGTAAAACCGTGAGGGGGCCTCTCACTTTTCCACACGATGACCCCTTTTTGTGGGATCGGAATCATGTGGTATGCGATAATGTGCAAAGCGAAATCGATGAAAACTGACAATCAGTGAATTTGGAGAGTATTTCACATATTATGTTCATAGAGATGTAATATGAATTATTGGACGCAATAATTCTGCCATTTCTTATGAATTTATTTCTACTTGCAGACAAACAAAATCGCCATCGCGCCCCTGTAATTATCGATTGTGGACACGTTTGTTGTGCTACCTGTGGAAAGAGGAATATGTGAGTGATCTTTGATCTCTCTCATTCATCGATCGATAATCATTTGCAGAAAAGGAGAGACTCTGTGCAACATGGAAGGATACGTTCGCCGTCACTCAAAAACCATTCGATCCGCAATCGATATAAAAAGTCAGTTATTGGTATCAGGTACAAATAATGATATTTAAAAATTACAAATGACTACTTCAGTCTGAATCTGATGAGATGGACTAGTTTTCGCTTATTGGAAGTGTTGTAAATGAACTCCACTGTCTATCTCCATTTGACTCATTTCTTTGCACGCGTCAGCATTCCTTTGCTCTCAATCACTCCCAGTAAGAGAACCCTAGAAATGACTCGTGTAGTCTCTATAAGTAATAATATGGTGTCATTCATCTTCAAAATCCAATATGATTGCAGTCCAACATTTGCCACTATTGCCGATACAATCCATCCATTCAGTGAGAGTTGCGAGTGAGAAGACTCCCTATTGAGAATGGACAATGTGTCCAACATATCATCAATTTATTTTTTAATGCTACTGTATCACACGAGGTTTTCTTTATATTGATTGTTTTCTCAAAATTAACTTGTAACTAAATTATTCCACTTATGATTGATTCTTTCTGTCGTTGTTGCATAGAAAAGTTGCATTTCGAATTACGTCGTTTGACGTAAACCTCGGAGATAAAGTCTTATTTCTCCTCCCAGTGCACCTCGAAATCTTTGAAGTTCAAAGACTTTTAAAACTAATTTCAAAATACTTTCCATAGTATTGCAACTTGTGTGTGTCTGCCCTAAACAAAAGTGTGAGTATATTTGAGAACCCAGAACTGCTTCCAAAGACGCTTCCTGAGATGTGATGTGTATTTTGTTATATTTGTGCGTATACTGGTACTCAAATGGAACAATTATTTGACGGACGGGCAGAATGATTGGGAGGTCGATTTGACTTTCGTTCTCGTCATCGATCGATTGTAGAAGGAATATCTCGCTTGAGGATTGAGGAGAAGAAGAAGGAGAGGATTGCAGAAGGTTGTGACGTCTTCCACTGGTCCACTCTCAACAATTAGAAGGTTAGACACGGATCTTTTCTGCGTTAGCATCTTCTTTTCCGAGAACGCCGTTATAAAAAAAACTACAGAAAAATACTTTGAGACGTATGCAATTGCACTTTTCACGGTGTATGACATGCGAAATGGTTAGAGAACAAGCGATTAAATTCTCCTGTAAGCGCGTGTTATTGATCAACTTACCAGATCTCTGGCTAGATTCTTATTGAATTCATTTCCCTCGAAGTACGCCCATGCCCAGAATAATTGATGGATGGCACATAGAAAATGAGCGAGAGTACTGCAGATTCCATAGAGAACGAGAACTTTATGTTGGTGGAGAAGGCGATTTTGAGAAAGTGACTAGAATTAACTAATTTACTGTAAATTAAATGTATATAAATGAAATTTGTGAATAAAATAGAGTACTCACTCCTCCTTTTATTAGCTTTCGCAGTCTCATTACAGTACGAGCATTTAGAAAAATGCTAACGAAGACGTATACGATATATGAACTACCGTAGACGAGACGATTCAACTGAGAGATTACTGTAGATGAGATACCGATTTGGTCTACTCACCAATCCCGATATCTGAGTCAATCCTGTGTTAGTCGCCATTCCTTCCACATAGAGCCAGTTGATTTCAGCTTGGAAATAGTAAATGTGAATGAGAGTTGGAACCAAAAATTGAATTAGAATCAATTTGGTTAAATTCCGCCTCGTCCACCACTGAAATATAACATTTCTCCTCAATTGATTATCAATTAATACCAGCGCGGGATACGGTAGCTTCAGTAGAACATCGTATCGATTGAGAAGTCCGAACGTCTTTCCAAGGGTATGAGCAAGTATGAAGATTCCGTTGCCTATCTGAAAGGGTTCTCCATAGAAAACGAGGATGAAAACTGTCTCACATGCCCAATGAATGCAATATAAGCATTGTTTGGTGTAACTGGGAGGAAAATGGAGAAGCGAATGAACCATCCGCACATTATAGACAGAATTCCAGCAATTCCTGAGTGGAAGAAGAAATGAGATTAGAGATCGATAAACATACCAGTGGAATAGAAGAAGATATAGAAAGGAGTGGAAGTTATTGAATGACCACTAGTTGATAGTTTCACTATCACAATTACAAAGAGAAAACATCCAATTGCCTCAGGGATTACGACGTAATTGAAATTCGAAAAGGACATACGAAGGAATTCTCTGGCAACTCTACCAGAGACATAGTTCATTCCCCCTTTCTCCCTTTAGTTCCACCCACTTTCCTCTGGCTTTATACGCCTTCCGAATTATCGGGCATAACGTCATCGCTTCATTTCGTTATCATACTATACCCATTCCTGCAGCCTGCAGTATTTGATCATTATCGAGGTGAGGGAGGAACGACTCTCCCTTATTCCGCAAACTCTCTACCAAATCGAAAGGTAGAATAGCACAGTGCCTTTTGAAATTATCTGCAATTTCATATCGTCGGCGTAAAATTAAACGACAGATTTCTGAAAAAATCCATTTCCCCACTATCTTCTCGTAAATTCATTCGCTCAAAATGAACATTTTTTTCTTGATATTTATATGGTCGATAATCTTGAAAAGTGTGAGTTGATACGTGTGCCACTTCCCGTTTCACTCCATCTTCCACTTCGTTCATTTTTCATTGCGTTTTTTTCTAATGGAATCGGCGACGGAATTAGATAGTAGTTGTTCAAATTGCGACGGCGGAAAGGAATAAATCAATTATAAGTTGAGAAGAATGTGAAAAATAACGGAGAAGAGAAATGTTGCACTGTTGAGATACAATGACATAAGGAATTTGGGGTTTGTCCATTTATTGATGAGAGAAAGACGAACAATTTAAACTTGTCTCATGAGTTGATCGTTATTCGATTTTCCTTTGAATATCAGATTCGATCTAAAAGAAATTGAGAACAGGGGAAAATAACGACCGAACAAGAGAAGACAAAGTGGTTTTGACAGGGAGAAGATATCACATTCATGAATATGCATCGTGGTTTACTTTGATAGAATAAACAAGAAGTGATTCGACATAATTTCAGTGTTTTTTTCTCGAGCAGCCTTGGAATTTTTTTTAAAAAAAGCAACAACAAATCATTTCAAGTTGTTTCATGCACTTCACTCTATTTTTACTCGGATTCCTGCCAACTTTTTTGATTGCCGGAATTTCTCCTTTTTTCCATCTCCAAACTGTGAAGCTACTTTACTATTTCTTTCCACTCAACCAAATGATTTTTATTTTCTCTCTAATTCATAATATTCATCACATTTAAACACTCAGAATTTCGGACAAACAAATTTGCAATTACTCTGATCGGTAATTGTTCGAAATTTCTTAATTTCCGTAAATAGTGTTACTCACTACAAATCGATGTTAAAGAAGGAGTATTACGATCTCGCGCTCCCTCATTCCTCTTCTTCAATTTACCAATGGCGCGGTCTCTCTCTCCTCTTTTCCCATTATCCCTCCCTCTCATTTTTGAATCCCTGCGCGTCAGGGTCAGTTTGGCACAGAGCCAAACTCGAATAACTCTGTTCAAACTTATCGGTTGAACGTGCGGTTTGCGGGGCTCTTACCGGGGAACCGAGCGTGATAACCCCACAGTGAGAACTCAGTTGACCAAAAGTTCGTGGGACACCACCTTTAACGCATCAAAACACTGAATAAATATCAAGAGAGAAGGAAGATTCGATAGACTCGTACTGCTTTATTCTCGAGCACATTTCCGAAACGTAATTTCTTCTTTATGCACATCCTCATTAGGACAGAACTGTCACTCAGTGTCTCGTAATAGGACTAACGAAACATCTCTCCGCGCTGAATTTCAGCTCTATGCTATTTCAAACCACTATCTCGCCCACGAATCAAAACCGCACGGATACCATGGCAAAAAAATGCGGGCACTTCAAATAAGAAGCTGCTGAACATAGTCTTTCAAACTTCTTTGTTATACCACGACGAACTCTAAATAAATATTAATTCCACGCGTGCAGCCATGCCCTAAACTACCGTAATTTACACCGACTCATGCTTTGAAATGCCGCGTTTCCACTCAATTTCCAATCCATGCTGTGTTTTGGAGTGGTTACCTTATCACTCTTTTCATTCTCTTCATGTATTCCTTCGTCTGAACCCTTCTCTGCTTCTCTAACCTCTCTTCAATCCCTCCACTCTCTCACTTTTCTCTGCCGAAATTGCGTGTAGATCGTGTGAGGGATACCAGAGGGAAGAAGAGAGCGTCACAGTTCAGGCAGACAACATGCAAGAGAGCACGCGGAATGAAGAGAGGCAGAGAGTACGAGTGAGGAGAGAGCATGCGAAAAGAGGAGATAGGTGAGATTGGAAGACACCGTGTGTGTCTGTTTCTCTGTCCTCTCTCATTCCTCCGTTGTCTCTCCACTTCGATGTCTGGCTGTCTTCCGATCTCTCCTCTCTTTCTCATCTCTTCCACTATTCTGCAGTCTTTTCTAGCAACAAGGGGCGATTCCTCTCTTTCTTTCTCTTCTTTCTCCTCTTTTCATTCACTCTCTTCTCAATTTCTCTCCCTGTCTCATTCTTTTCGCTTATTCTAGCAGGAGTGTTCATTTCCCTCGTGTTCCTCCATCCTCACTACCAATTTACTCATTTCACAACCCTTATTGATTGCAACAATTCCGTTTTTCTCAAAATGTCGAAAGCACTGAGATTTATGTCCGACTTTTCCTTCTTTTCTCTGTTTATCTTCTCTTTCTCATCACTTTTCACACTCTTTCATTGACTTCTTCTTATGATTTCTCCACTCTCTTCTATATTAACCATGACGTATAATCCATGTTTCCTCCCCTCATTTCTTTTCTTTTTCGTCTTTTCCAGTGAATAAGTCTCTCAACTCGATCAATTCCTTCCATTTCAGTATGGTCTGCACATTAACTGCAGTAATCGGGAATGTGACACAGCAGAACTGCGAGGTATGACGATTACTGTATTATTTATCGATTAATGTTGAAATTGCTGTATAAATAAGGTTTTGCTTACCTGCTCAGAGTTGAGAACCCCGGTTTACATTTAAAACTCAATTTTAATTGTGTGTTTTGCAGCTCGTGGTGGACGAAGTGGGAAATGCGAGTGCTCCTCACGAGAGTATCAATGGAGAAGTACTGTAAGTTCTATTTATCGATTATTATGGGCAATTGTACAGCAGAATAATTCAAGAAATGCATTAAGTTCTGTACCGATTCCTTCCCATGAACGTGAAAAATCAAATGCCCCCATTATTTGAAAACAATTACTGAATCCGCTCATTTTCCTTGCTATTTCTCTACTCTGATCGATATTGAATGTTTCTCTGACCGTCTGGACTCTCTCACTTCCTCCTCATCTCTCTCCTTCTTTTCTCACTTCTCAAATAATCGATCCCATTTCCCTCCAATCTCTTTTGCTCGTTGTCTTATATTTATCTCTAACGGAATAACAGTCGAAAAGTGAGTGCACTTCACTAGATTGGCTATAATTCATCGATGGAACGATTGAGTTAATGTGAGACTTTGCCCAAAGAGAGCAATGATCAGATTATGACTAACTCGTAATATTGCCTATTGATGATGTAATTCATTCAGATGCTCCGAGGGCGATTCTCTAAGTGATCGACTACGAGATTCCTTCAGTGTTTACGAGAAAGAAACAGGAAGAAATCGACTTCAATTCGGAGATTCTTTGATAACGAGGACAAAACAAATGAAAGGGGCTAAAAGTTAGTTCAAATAGGGAGAAGAAGAAGGAAGGAGGGAAATGGAAAAGAATTAGTTCTTTTATATTGATTACTTATTATATTTGCAGCACTAATTCATCTCGCGGCAGTTCACATACACAACACTTCCATTATGTAAGTTTCTTTTGCATTTAATTTAGAATTTTCTCCACAAAATGATAATTCATTGATGTTCAATATTGAAGTGATTAATTTTATTAATTAATTCTCAGGAAAGAGCCGAATTCCAACGAGAGATTCTTCCTCAAGATGCAATATCGAGAGATTATTCGAATCGCCAATGAAAGAGGTGCAAGAAGCATTGTGAGTGCATCATTCAATTACCGGAAGACAAATGAAACTAACATTATTCAAGTAAATTGTTTTGTACATTAATTGATCCTTTATTTGCAGGCTCTTCCCTTCCTCTCACTCGACTTCAATTGCAATCTTTGGCATTCTCAAATCTCAGGTCTCCAATCTCTTCTTCCAATGCTTCCTGCTGCAGTAAGAATTACGATTTATGACTCACGAATATACGAAAATTCGAAACGGAGAGAAAACTAAATGAATTAGATTTTTGACTTCATTACGTAGTGGATCAGGTCAACGAGCTGATTTAAATTATTTTTATATTTCAGTTCGACCGAATTGTTTTCGTTGTCGACTCTCAGTCAAATCTCAACTCGTTCAGAGAAATTATCGGAGGTAACAATTATTCTCACAGTTGTTTATGAAAGATCGCTATTGACTTGATTAAGAAACTCCAGAATGGAGTTTGGGGGGGGGGGGGTGTCTGATTTTACCACACTATTTTGCCATGAATACTTTCTGGGAATATTGCTCGGCTCCATAATAATGTATATTTGTGTAGGTGGTAAGGAATTGTCGATGGAATCTTCGAAACAAGCAGATTTACTGTGTGATGAACTTTGCAATGTCTTTGTGAAGGTAAGTCGATTGAGTCTCTCTCTCTCTCTCTCTCTCTCTCTCTCTCTCTCTATCTCTATCTCCTCAACTTCTCTCTTTAGCCCCCTCGTCAACCCTTCGATCTTCCCCCGACTGCAGAACAATTGAGACTCATTCGGCAACAGAAACAAACGTATGATTATTATGAGTTGATAGTCGATGTAGTGCGAAGGAATCATCCGTAGACTAATATCAATTGCTACTTAGTACGGTCAAAAATAGATAGTATTCCTACAGATTTCCTCCTCGTCCTCACACATATCGACCTCGTCGGAGTAAAACAATAGAAATCGTTGAGAGAAAAGTCTCCTCTTCTGTCTCTCCACCAACGATTTCACCTATGGAAACTTCGATCGAAAAGGTTAGTTTCTTTTTAAAAATGCGAGAAAATATTAGATATATTAGAAAATTGGAAGTATTGAAACTCTATCATACTAAAATTACATACTGAAAGTGTTAATTGTCTTCAGAGTGGTCACTGCTCCATTTCTGTCGTTGTGGGAGATTCATCTGAGCAGTCAACAGAGGCAATTGTGACACGAAACACTGATAGAGACGCCCCCGAATGTGGAATCGACATCAAAATATTGTGAGTTACCATTTTATTCAAATCGTCCTTTATTCCATCCGTAATTGGCCATTCAAATATGTCTCTTGTAGATGCGTCGAGGGAAGGCCTGTAGTCAATCGAATCAGTCGCGCCTTTCATGCTTACAAGGTAACATAGCTTATTGATTTTTTTGCTGAAAATCAATAATTCATTTACAGGAAATCAGTGGGAATTCGTCACTAGAGGATGGGACAATTCTTCCAACGTGGGCAGAGAAGATTCCTGGAGCGAAGAGTTAGTTGGTTGCTGTTTTGTAGATAAAAATGGGAGTGAGAATGCACTGTGGTAGTTACTATGGCACTATCGAAACGAAAATGAAACCAAATGATCTAATAATAATTGTTTATCAAAATGGTAAAGGCTCTTTTTCAGTTCTCCTTCATTTCCTTTCGCCCTCCATCAAAAATAGCGACCATCCAACGAAAGAAGAAAGATGGAAAATATTGTGAGTACATTTGCACAAGTCTTTCTTCATTTCTATAGAACATTAACAAAAAAGATTAAATTATTAATTTCAGCCAAATGTACAGAGAGATTCTGACTGCGGCAGCGGATGAAGAGGCAACTTCAATTGTGAGTAAACATATTTTACATATTTTTCAAATTCCAGAAGGAAACCAATTGATAATCCAATCGATAAATGCAGGCTCTGCCTCTTCTCGACTACTCTTCTTTCCCTATCCTCACTACAGTTCTACAAGCGATTCTATCGACTTCTCCATCTAAGGTTCGAATTTATCTCCTTATTTCTTTTTTCACATTATATTCCAATGAAACAGAAAGTGTGAGGCTGAATTGTCATATTTCAGTTCTCTCGAATAGTCTTCTGTGCTCGAACGATCGATCACTCACAGGAATTCAGAAAGGTGAGGGAGAAAAAATAATACAAAAATATTTCGCATAATACGAGAGAAAATTTGTGAACGACAGCCCAATTTCATGCGAAATCTCCAGGCTCTAATATGTACAATAGAAATTAAATATTGTTTTCATCCGAATTTTTTTAGCTTCTCGGTGGAGTCGATCAAATTCTCTTCCCTGATGATCACAATGCAATCGAATTGAGAGAATTGCTGTGTGATGTCAACCACGAGGTTAGTAATCACCATTTTGCATGATAAACGGGAAAGAAGAATGTTTTGTTAAAATGAGGTGAAATAAAGTCTTCTAGCATAATTAATTTAATTATCTATTTTAGCTTCCGATCGCCCCTCAATCGATGAAAAAAAAGGAGAAGAAGAAGGAAGAATCAAAGTGAGTGAAACGATGAGAATCAACATTTATAATGACAAATTACAGGAAGATTATCACAATCGATGGAGATATCATCCAAATTTTCGACGAGATTCCTACCACTTCCACAGGTTTGAAAATTTCTTTTTTTTTTAAATATTTGACAAATAGTTTAGACTTCTCATTCCATAGTTTTTTTCTTGAGGAATGGAAGGATCTCGTTGTGCTTCTACTTCATCTCAATTCGATTCTTCTGCTCCGATTCTCCTTCCATCTCGAGATCGAGTACTCAAACAAACTGATGAGACATTCCAACCAGGTGAGTCCATGTTTCTTCCCCCATATTTACTTCAATAGTCGATCTAAATCTGTTTTCTTCAGCTTTCTACACTGATCATCTCCGTCGTCGAAGTAATTTCGATGTAAATGTAAGTGATATAAATATGGTCATTTTGTTTTAGATAGTTTCAGCCCCATTCAGATTTATGAATACAGTTTTTTTATACAATAACAGGGCTACTTATTTCATTCCTCGATAAATCAAAATTTCGATCCTCTTTCAAAATTCAATTTTAAAATTTCAAAATTGTCCTAACAACACCTCCAGTGAATTTCAGACTGGAATTGCTTCTCCTGTCTTCAACGTCAATAAAACTCCTAATGAGAGGAAGAATTCGATCAAAAAGGCTGAGAATAGCGAGGTAAATTGGAATGACTTTTCTGGCATTTCTGCTAATCTGAATACTATTTTGCATTTAATTTTCACTCTATTTTCAGCTAACGGATCGAAAGAAGAAAAATTTGAAAAGAACTAGAACTGAGGCGAATTTGGACTCAAGGTGAGTGAATTTGACATCAACATCCGTATTTCTTAATATCTCATCTCTTTGAGATCGCCTAATGAAAACTCTGGTGCAGCGATCGATTTGACCATTTCTACTGAAGATGAGGTACTGTTGAATATTGTAGAATTTTCCTCCTTTTAGTTATTCAGTTGATCTTCCCGTAACAAATAGGATAACACATCATTTTTAATAGGGATGGCTTCGCAGGAAAAATGACCAATTCAGGTCCTGAGAATGCGAATAATGAGAGGGAATTGAACGTGGGAGAACTGATGGGAAGCAGAAATCTTGTTCCTGGCAGGATTCCTGCTTGGCAAAACACCGCAAAATATGTGAAAATGACAGGGGAAGCAAGATTATTGTTCGAAATGGGGAAAAAATCTTGAAACGTCTCATTTCCCAATAGGATCCTGCTATCCTTCCTGACAAGCCAACCCTAATTTTTAATGTAGTGGTTCAAAATGAGAAAATTGAAGTTGTTTTTTTTTAAATTTATATTCGTTGAAGGATAATTCTCCTTCTCGAAAACGTGGGAGACCAAGAAAGAGTGAGAGTCCGTTCACTATTTCACCCAAGAGTGAGAAGAAAATGAAAATTGACGAAAATGTTGCTCCCACTAGAAGAAGTGGGAGAACAATTAGAGCACCACAGAAACATTTCGAATTCGAATCCATTTAATTCACCATTCTTTCCTCATTAAATTTAATTGTACCTCGGGTATGAGATCAATAGATGATTTTATCCATGTTGATTGGATAGTTTCCACTCAACAGACGTTTAGCTTTAATAGTACGAATCGTTAGAAGTTCTTGTTGATGTTTTCTAAGCAGTGCTAGAAGTAATAATTTCCTTGCACCTTCTCGTTGACTTATACATTCTAGGCATAAAGTACGTTTACGAAGTAAGTCTTGCTTGGTTTCCATTTGCATATTATTCAGGTTTTGTGCGTTTATCAGTATGAAAACGCATGATGACGACATGTATGATTGGGTAGGAAACATAAACATGTAACAAGCTCGATAGGTGAAAACTGCACAACGAAACGAGGTATTGTGTGTATTTTGTGGGTAGGCAGTAAAAGTCGTCTATACATACATCTACAGCGACTAGGAATTGCATAAAATATAAGTTTCACTTTCTGATGCGATATTGTACAGCATCGAATCACCGAGAAAAGAAAGCATTCGAACACTTTGAAATGCGTCGATTATCCGTAAATTGTGTAGAGAAACAGCGTATTGTCGACTAAGGAATAGAATGTGTACAGTGACTAGAGGAAAGTCGAATCATCAGATCGATCGAATCAAGAGAATTGTCTATTTTGTAGTCTTCTTGGGAGTTGTCTGAGGAGAGTCCAACTTTCCTGGTATTCGACTTGATTTTCGAACTGATTCGGCTCTTTTGAACGCCGAATTAACCTTTGTTTGCACCTGTAAAGCAGTCGAATCTTCTATACTCAAAGTGAAATTGATTATTTTCGTCTCTCACAATGATCATTGATTGACAGAAGATAAGGGGTTTTCAACGATTCCCTTACCTGCCCAATTTTTTCCGCGAAATTAATACTTGAGATTGATTCGCACACATGAGCTTCTTCTGGTGCAATATGGACGAGAACCAAGGTCTTCGAATCTCCTTCTACAAAGAAACTATGTAATCGAGTATACAGAAGATCTTTGAAAAAAATCTCTCCATTTTGATACAAAAAAAATTGTTTTTGAAATAAATACAGAAAGACGAAACTGACGCAAACTGTCTTCCAGCATTCTCGTCAGCACGCAATTCCTGAATGGGACGTGTTTCTGTCCTTGACGAAGGGCAAAAACAACGTTGCCTAGCTCGCTCAGGGATCTGAAAAGGGAAATGAAAGAGGAGACCAATGTAGATCTCAAACTGCCGATCGATAGAAACGAAATAGTGATCGATAATAGTGAGGACCAACTTGTTAATTGCTTGTGCTTCTTTGAGTAATTGACCAGTTGCATTTGTCTGCGATACTCGCTCCGAACCAGCGAGATCCACCAGATTCAACCGACCTCAAACAGTAATAGGTAATCACCCATGAATCGAATGAATATTCTTAGATACAGTTTCGAAAGTTCCCTATTGGAGTGATTCAATATAATGCTAACATACCGATGGTAGTCATTCCAGTCACATTGTTCTTAGCATGAACGTGAACTCTGACGATTACATGGGAACGAGATGAATTCTCATTGGCATCTGTGGCGGCCACAACCTGACGGAAAAATATGATTATTATAATAGAGGAAACACACATTGGGCAATCCTCAGAGATTAGTTTTAGAAACGTTGTGATGTTCTAATTTAATATATTTGTTTAATATACTAACCCTGCTGTTTGATCCTTCCTTGAGAACATTCTCGACATCAGTGGGACTGTTTACAATTCTTCCTTCCAATCCAGGAATGGACAGATGGCCTGATTCATCTCGACGAAGAAGAAGAGAAGAGGAAGAAGAGGAAGAGGGAGACAACAGATCTCTCAAAATACACCCATCAACAACGTTCCATTAACCGTACTTCCTAAGGTTTTCAAACCTTAGGAAGTACGGTTAATTTTAAATCCCCTATAATGAATGACATAAATTGGACTAACCGAATCTTGTCGTTGTATATCTCGATCATACTCAGTTTAATCGTGTATTCAATGTCTCTTCCTCTCTCTTGTGCAGATTCGAACAATTGAAGAATCGCCCGTTGATTGATTCCCGGATCGGAGGAAGGACCCTGGAAGAAATTGGGGATGTAGACACAATGGTCACTATTCCGAGAATTCACAAAGGATGAAGTGAGACTAATGTTCATTTTATGGAGGTTTGGAAGTAGAATGGTGTGAGAGCGAAAGGAAAAAAATATGTTCTTGAAGTCTCTAGATGAATCTATTCCTACCTCCATAGTATAAGTCTTTCCACTTCCAGTGTGACCATAGGCGAATATGCACACATTGTATCCATCGATGCACGAAGTGACAATGGGAGAAACTTTATCGAAGATCTGAAAGGAAATAAGTATTTCGCATTTTAAATAATAAAAAATCTTGACTGATCAAAACTTGAATAAAATAAATTGCGCCGACTATAACGATGACATTGTATTCCCGCTGCTGCGGTGTGAAATATGCTTCATCACTTTCAGAAAATGATATTTCCTTTTCATGTCGTAGAATACAACCACAAAATTACCTGATTCTGAGTGAATCTTGTCGGGATGACAAAGTCAGCAGATCGACTCGTCTTCCTTCCACTTGAATGCTCCAAATGAACAACCCCCTCATCCATCGAATCAATTCGAATTGCCGCTTGGTCTCGAGTGGAAAGAAGTGGACGGATACGGTAGAAGACACGAATGTTGCCTGAACAATGGATTGTATTTCACATCGACGGTAGATACATAAAAACAACGGGGGAATTCTACGTCTACTCATCTACTGTTGTACCTGAGAATACTCTATATGTCACTGTTTGATATCTGCCTGAAATAAAGCAGTCAATGAACACTAAACTCCGTAAGAACACTTTAGATTTGGTGAACACTTACCATTTAATTCCACAAGTTGATTGTGGAGAGTCTTTCTTCGTTCCATCTCAGCTTTATATCGTTCCATCAGAACTTTGAAGAAGTCGACAGTCTTCGATTCCAGTAGGAGTCTCACCTGGAATTGAAATTGGTCTACCGTACTCTATGATCTACCGTACCTCTCCCATACACACGGTGAATGCGTCCTTCATATCCTGCGAGAGTCTCTTCAATTCATCCTGCAATCAATCGATATTTCCTCTCCTACTAGGGTAGATCAAACCTTTTCATTCTTCAGTTCCTCAGCACATCTTTTCAATCTCGATATTTGATGTTCATCAATGAATGCTCGAGCCTTCGATGCCACAATGGCAGATTGTGTCATTACTTCATTCGTCCCATTTCTGGCAGATTCGCATCCTTCTCCAGATACTGTAATGGCTGTATCACGAACTGATTTGTGTATCTACCGTACCACTCGTCATATCACTTTCATAGTCTTCGTCGGCTTCCATCAGATCGTTGATCCTTTCCTTCCTCATTCGTGTTCGCATCTCTTCCTTCAGTCTCAGATTCTCTTCAGAAAGCGCCCCGAAATCGATCGACAGAGCTGAAATACCGTGGAGCATCACCGTGGACGGCGTGTATTCAGCGGTGCGGCCTGCAACGACGACCTTTCCTATTAAGAGCAGCTAGAAATGCACCACAGGGCACACCACGACGGGATTACACGGACAAGAGAGCACAGCGACAAGCACTACACACAGAAGGAGATTAGAAGGACGGTTGAGTTGACCGGATCCTTATGAGTGGCGGATCATGCTGTTGCGGTAGAGAAGGACGGTTGAGTTGACCGGATCCTTATGAGTGGCGGATCATGCTGTTGCGGTAGAGAAGGACGGTTGAGTTGACCGGATCCTTATGAGTGGCGGATCATGCTGTTGCGGTAGATCACCCTCATCCACATGGCAAGCATCTCAAACTTAATCTCTGAAAGTGTGAATTAGTCTGCTCATCATTCGTTTCAGTGGGTGTGATGTTATTCTCTGCAGAGCGGAAAGCGGGAAAGTGGAGAGATAATGGGAGAAGGAGAGGGAGAGAGAGAGACGAGAGGGGCACTGATCTACCTTGGATAAAGTCCTCCATGTTTGCAATGCGAGTCTCCTGTTCATCAATGATATCCTCTAGATTCCTCAGTAGTCGATCCTTCGTCTGAAATTGTTCGTCATTTCATTCGTTGCCTGAGGGGCAAACTACTCTCATCTGAGTCTACATCAATGTTTGATCAACTCTCTCAAACAATTCATCGAATCTCTCGCTGTATGATATCCCCCCCCAAAGAGTTCACACTATTTACTATCTCAAATCTCAATGGAATTCAATAGAGATAAACTAAATTTTTGAAATAAATATAACTTCATTGAAATAGTTAGTAAGGTGTTTTTGTGGAAAAAAAATAGTGATGTTATTGATAAATTATGACAATTCTTCGGAAATGGATAGTTCAAAGTGAGTTTCACCTCAAGATGAGTTTCGAGTATTCTCATTTGCAGTTTCATATTGACCAATTCGACTTCATGGATGTATTTGCATTGCTGAAAACACTCAAGTCACAATAAATGTTATACAAATGACAAATATTTGCCTTTCTATTTACCTGGAAGTAATTAGTGGAATCAACGCCACTGGAGTAATCGGAGTGAGATGGAGATTGATCTCCCATCTGATGATTATCGATTGATTATGCATGAAGGGGGTGATTATCGATTGGAATAGGGCACAAAAGGGAGCAGTAAACAAGTGGAATTCGTGGGGATAAAGAGGCGAATTGGATGAAAGAGAGGAAAAAGTGGCAGATTTGGATGATTTGTAGCGACCCTCACAGGGATAAATGAAGACTGTGATCGAATTGAGAATGGAAGAGAGAGAAGGCATAGATGCCAGTTATGTTTGTCGAGAGTTGTCGAGTATTCCTGACACCGGGAGGGTACTCTCCCCCATCTCTCTCTCTCTCCTCCCTTTGATCTACCCTTTCTGAATGGACGGACGGCGGATCACGTCGTCGTGTTTGAGAATACGAGAGAATATCGTGAGAAGGAGAAGAAAAGACGAAAGAAGAGAAGAGATCAAGATGAAATTGGAGGTAGAACCTGATGGATTGAGACTTGAGAAGATGATGATGGGTCTACCCCCCCCCACCCCCCCCTCCCCCTCCCCCACTCAGTTGAGAAGTAGTTAGGGAGAGGGATATAGGGAACATAAACAATCACTGGAACACACTAAAGATTCCGGTCAGTGCTCATAAATTTATGGGAAGGGGGAAATTTCGAGTGAAAGGGGCATCGAAATGGAGAAAGAAGAAAGAGTAGGAAGACACAGCTGGAAGTCAGAGGAGAAAGAGCATCGATTGTAGAAAATGGAAGGAAGGAAGAAGAAGAACCAATATGAGACACTACTGGACAATCCATAGTGAGTAGACACGACTAGTGAAAATTGGACTACATCTCTCTCCTCTTTCTCTCTACCGTCTCTCCATCTCACACACTCTCTCACTCTTCACCCCCTGAGGCTACTACTGACCACACTCTCGCTGTCTGTTCCCTCTCCATCTCACACACTCTCTCGTCCTCTCACTCCTCTTGTTGTTGCCTGTTCTCTCTCTCTCCCTCTCTCTCTCTCTCTCTCTCTCTCTCTCTCCCTTTCTCTCTTCTCTATTCGGATAGGTAAGCAGTGTCGGTCTTCTCTCGTGTCAACAGTGAATGCATACAGTGAATGGGATGAGAGAGAGAGAGAGAGAGAGAGAGAGAGAGAGAGAGAATAGAGTAGACTGGACAGAATTGGCATCGAAATGAAGTGAATTACTCCATTAGAGACACTGCAAAAAAGAGAGGGACAGGCGGTTATTCCAATGCTGATTGATTAACTAGAATAACTAGAGAATTGAATGGAATCAGAGAATCTTCCCTCGAGAGGGACTCTCTCAATTATGCACACTCTCTCGTCCTGACCCCGTTGTTGGTTTGGAATGATGTGCTTGAGTGAGTGGAGAGAGTATAGGGGAGAGAGAGAGAGAGAGAGAGAGAGAGAGAGAGAGAAAGAGTATGGAGGAGAGTATCAGTGACTGACTGGATCAAGGAAGAGCTCATGGATCCGTGTGTATTACACAATGAGAGAGAAGGAACAGATGGACACTCGAGACAAGCGAATATCTAGAGGTACTCTGGTTCTCAATGATTTGAAGAGTTGTCACAAGAATGAAAAAAATGGGATTAAAGGTATGAGAGGTAGCGAAAATATGAGAGGGAAGAAGTTCGTGTGAATAGTTTGGTCGTCTTCCATTCTTCTCATGGAACTGTTCTTCTATTGTCTCTACCTGAGCTTTTCCTCCTCGGGAACGCCGCTCAATCGGATTACGACGCCTTCCCAAACAGGAAGAATCAACGAGAGAGAGAGAGAGAGAGAGAGAGAGAGAGAGACCATTCCCTGAGCTTATTTTGGATGTGACCCTTGCAAAGTATGATTGATAGGCGTGTCTCCAATTCGAGACAAAAGAGGAGAAAATCGATGGTTGCCACTCTCCAAAACAGATCATTTGGAAGTGGGAAAGGGGTGAAAAGAGTAACTAGAGAAGTGGGGAAGAGAGGGAAGAGAGGGTACTCACATAGACTCAAGAGATTCAACAGAGGGATCGGCCAGTTTGGAATTACTCAGAGTTTGAGGGGGGAGGAGGAGGAGGGGGATGAGGGGGAGGGGAGGGAGGGGGTAGAAGGAGGGTTCACTCCCCCCGAGAGAGAAAAGGAATGATAAGAAGAGATGACTTTACGATAAAAGAATAAAGAGGGACTCTGTGCGGGTAGGGATTGATAGGGGGAATGGAAGATTAGATGGGATTGAGAACAATGGAGAATGTGATGGAGTCTGTGGAAGAACCAAATATTTATCAGGGTTGATCAACATTCCAATTCTTTGAAGAGTTTGAGAGATGAAATCTTCTCTTCGATTTGGTTGACACACTCCAGAGATTCAACATCGAATGTCTTTGATTTGCATTTTGAATCATTCTGAAATTTGTCCTTCGAATAAGTGAGAAAAATAGCGATCTACCAGACAATTCGATGCACATTCATTCAGTTTTCGTACGATGTTTGAATCTCCCTTCGAGTATCGATATTCGATTGATACACTTTCACTCTGGAAAGGAAAGTGGAGAAAGATGAGAAGGAAAAAGGAAAGTTTACCTTCGTGAGTGTGAAAATGAGAAGAAGTAAGAGAAGGAAGGAAGTCCATTCCATCTTGAATCTCACTGCCAAAATCCCCTCTTCCTATCCTTTTTCTCCAGTAGGAAACACTAAGTTGCCCCTGGTGACTGTAATCCAAATCCTCTGGCAAACGTGTACAACCAAAAGCTTTATTCGCCTGAGTGGTGCAAGATACAGTAATCTCGGGGATAAATCAGTAATTGGCGGTGGTTGGCTTTTCTTCCTTGGGAATATCAGCGACGACTGCAGCTGCTGCTCCTCTCTCTGGACAGGGACAATAAGTGACATCGACCCCCGGATCTCCATCCTCTCCCAAATGACCTTCGGAACCCTGAGAGGAGAGGAATTAGAGAGATATCGAAGAGATCTAATCGATATTCGACAGATAAATTGAATCTTATGAAGTTTCCTCACCACTTCTCCATCATCTCCATTTTCTCCCATTGGTCCTCTCTCTCCAGGAATTCCAGGATTACCAACCGGACCATCGTCTCCCTGAATAATTAATTAAATCAATACCTTTTTTCAAATAGTTGTATATACAACACTGTCTCGCTCGCTTTGGACTTGATGCATACAAGGAATAAGAGGAAGATCAATACTCACCTTGTCTCCCTCATCTCCGAATGCTCCGGGTGCTCCAGTTGGTCCCTTGGGTCCGGGTAGTCCGACCTGGTGCTCCACGTCGATTCCCGGGTCTCCCTGAGGTCCATCCTCTCCACGAGGTCCAGGAGGGCCTTGTACTCCCAGCTGAATAGATAATGGATGAGAAGGGAGAGATCAAAGATCAACTGACAGTTCCAGGGAATCCGGGTTGTCCGTCTCTTCCAGGGATGGCTGCCTGACCACGAGATCCTCTCATTCCACGAGGACCAGGCTTGCCTCAAGGAAAAAACTATGCCGTTATTTCATCAATATAATTGTCAGTATACTAAAGTTTGATTGATTGGGTATCCTACCAGTTGCTCCAGTATTTCCAGGAGGTCCCATGGGACAATTGAAGCATGAGTCGTATTGTTGTCTCTGTGCTTGAACATCCTTCGATGCAGTACCATCAATTCCAGCCTGCAATATTCACTCTTTCCACTCCACTTTCACAGTTTAATTGCAATTCTCGCACAAACAACTGCAGAAGTCCCTTTATCTAATGGATATTATTCTATCCCGTGAGTGACAACATCTTTTCTTCTCTCTAATCTCAACTAACCTCTCCAGGTGTTCCATCCTCTCCCTTCTTTCCCTTTTCTCCCTTGGGACCAGGGGGTCCAGCAGCACAATTATTCTCTCGTTCCTTGCATCCACAGCCAGAAGGAGCGACTGAGCATAACAATTAATCAGCTGCGTAGGGGGATTGATTACGAGATATATGCAATCAAATGCACTTTCTCATTGTATCTTTCCACGAGTACTACTATATAATGAGTATGAATATACTAACTTCCAGGTGAGTGAGCAGCATTGACTCCTGCCGAGTATCCATCAGTATTAGAAGAAGCCTTCACGGACGACGCCCTCATCTCAGGCTGTCTCAATGAAATCTCCAATCCAGCTTCCTCTTGGCCGTATTGACGCTTGCGACGAGAAGAAAGAGAGGAGAGACTACGGTAGATCGCATCTGACTCTGCCTCAATCAAATCCATTAATTAACGTGAATTATAATTTGCGATATTACATTTAAAGAAGGAGTATTACGATTTCGCGCTCCCTCATTCCTCATCTCCTATGTCCCAATGGCGCGGTCGCTCTCCCCTCTTTTCCCATTATCCCTCCCTCTCCTTTTTGAATCCCTGCGCGTCAGGGTCAGTATCGTACTTGAAAATATCGGAACGTTTACCGGAAAACGTGAAAAATATTCACTATTTGCATCTTTGCGAGTACGCATTATCATGATTTGCATTTATGTTAATTCGATTAATCCGCATCGATTTGCCGCGATCCATCCGGACATGCCCGGTGAAATGTGTAAAATATAGCTGCAAATTCAATTGCAAGAAAAGGGTAGAACCGGAAATTACTGGCATTTCCCGGCTGTATACGGTAATGATGACAATTCGCTACCTTGATCGGGTTTCGCATCGAATTTTCTCCTTTGTTTTAGACATTTCACCGGGCATGTCCGGGTAGTTTCCGGTAAATCGAGGTGGACAAAAAATATGAGCCTATTCACGAGTCGTGAATAATTTTCTTCGCAAAGTTACAAAAAGTGAATATTTTTCACGCTTTCCGGTAAACGTTCCGATATTTTCAACAAGTACGATATGGCACAGAGCCAAACACGAATAACTTTGTTCAAATTTTTCGGTTAAATGTGCGGTTTGTGTGACTCTTACCGGGGAATAGAGCGTGATAACCCCACAGTGAGAACACAGTTGACCAAAGGTTCGTGGGACATCACCTTTAAACATCGTAATAGAGTGAACCATACCTTCCAACTGTCCATTTCCACTTCCAATTCTCTTCTGATACCATCGGTCTCATTGAGAATGAAGGGAACGAAGACAATAACAACACAGATGACAGAGGAAGACAAAAAGGCGGTAATGGCCGCCAATATCTTCATTATGAGAAAGAGGAGAAATGGAAGAAAGTGAGGAAAGAGACACTGAAGACATGGAGAAGATACCTCCTTATAAGGAGTCAAAGCTGGTTTGGAACTAGTCGTCAATCGAGATCTGCCGAATATCAAGAGAGATCGCAAGTTATGATTGATATTAAGGTCAAATTCTCTCACTGCGATCTAGATTGAGAGATTTGATTAAAACGAGAGTTGCACGGGAAAAAATTTAGTGCCTTTAGAATATCCATTTAGAAGCGATTAACTGATCAATGGAACACACGAATCAACACACTTTACAGTCTTTATTTAGATGAATTCAACATTTAAAGGGGATAAATGCCATACTGATATGGGGAGAATGATGAATATAGCGAGTGCATAGAGGGGAGATGGAATGATGATGAGTGGACCCGAAGGGAAGAAATGAGAAGAGAGAAGTGAATCAGATGAATCCAACCTTCTCCATCGTCGTACGAAATACAACGTCAATACAAGACTCGAACACTCTTTAAGAGATACGAATTAACAAAAAGAAGCGTATTCATATTTATTTCGCTGAATAATAGTAATAAAAGTGTAATCTCACTTGTCGATATTCCTCGTGTCAGTGGCCGTCGTCAAATGTACATACAATGGTTTCTTATGGGCGACATCGGGAGTGACCAATCGAGTGAATCTCTCTTGTACGTACATTGCAGCTACATCATACTCATTTCCACCTGCACAAATATCAAATATCGATCACCCTCATCAATTTCCAATTCCAGTCCCTCATTATTTCTTCTCTATTTATTATTCAATTCATGTTCACCTTTATAATCTTTGAAGCATTGACTTAATGAGTGATCCCGAATTTTTTCTTTGAACAAGTCAAATTTATTGAGAAACACGATCATCGCTGTTTTCTGCAATTCCGATTTTAAATTCTCTCTCGTTATTTCCCTCAAACCTTTCCGAAACACGGATTGTTGGCAATATTTCGGAATATTTCCATTGAATACTTCAGCCGATTCTTTCGCTGAAAGAGTTAACGCCAATTTATAATCCTTATTAGGGAAATTGCCATGCATAAAGTTCTGGATACATCTATAGGCATCTCTATAATCGCATAAATTCATTATGCCTCTATTGTTCACCTTTGTGATATTACTCTCTTGTGGGTCGATCTTCTGATTATATCCACTCAATTCAGCTACAAATAAAACTCCGGCCACATTGTCGAAGCAATGAATCCACTTTCTTTGTTCGGCTCTTTGTCCTCCAACGTCGACCATTCTGAAATATTATAATAGCAATCGATAATTTAAAAGTAAAGACAAATGAATTTCAATCGGAATCGCATACAGTCATCATCGGTAAAGCTTCTCGTCTGATATCAATCAACTGGAAATTACAAAATACATAGCTTTACCTGAGCACGGCCTTTTTATATGGGAATTCGATCTCGATAATTCCTGTAGTTGCAACTCTCGATCTCAGAATATCGTCGTCTGTTGGTTTGTATCCAGGAGTTGAGATTCGGTCAATTGCATCAAGGAAACTGCAAACAAAGACGATAATAGAGCGTAATGCAATGTTGAGAAAGAAAATGAGCTATCTGGGGACATTCAGTACATGATTTCCCAACGAAATCAAGCAGAAATCTCTCGCAATTATATATCAGGTTGAAGATTGGCAGGTTTGTCACGTACGAACAGACGTAAACTGACTATTTGGCCGAATCCAAGAGTGTTATTTCTTCCTTTCGCTGTAATGTCTCCTGGCCCATTGCCGATCTACAAATGATAGAATGTATGTATCGTTGGTATCGGCATAAACAGTACATCCATTGAACACAGTTTGCAATGTCAATGGATACTTAGAAACTCTAAATCATGCATAAACTTCAGGCTGAAATATAATACTTTCTTCGTGTGTCTTGTGGATATCGGCATCTTACTCGGGTGTACGTTAACCTTTTCAGATAAGGAAATAACAAATGTGATTCACATCTTATCTCTCTAGCTTCTGTTATGAATCCATGACATTTAAGTGTAATCATGAATATTTTCCTTCAACTCACGTGTAAATCCCCTTGATAGCGTTTGCGAAATCTCCAGTGATGTCTAATTCATTCAATCCTTTGACTACGAGAGCATACTTGAAGAAATCGATTTTCTTCTGCAAAGTTACGAAATGAAGATGCGATTAATAATTATAAATGTGACCTTTGTGTCAGAATCAGGGATAATATCGAGCCTATCTGCTCCCTCTATCAATTGATTTGTGGAATCGATGACATTACTGTATATTAGAAATCGATAATTGACCAGATCGATTTCGTTGAATCCGTTCATATGAAGAATCCTGTGAAAAAAATATAAGATTTTCGTTAGTTTTCCTAATAATTTGATAAAAATGATCCGATTTTAATAAGAAAATATTGGCATCGACGTTAATGAAAATGTAAAAAAAAAGTTTTTCTCTCGTTTAATATGAAATCCTTACCTCATTTGCTTGAAAATTGTACTTTTTCCACTTTCGGAACTTCCCAATAAAAGAATCTTCAGTGTTTTCTTTGTTATTATTTTATCTCTCTCGATCTGTGCGTCGATTTCGCTGTTTCTGAAGAAAATTTTGAACGAGATTCAACATTTCCAATGTTAGAACTCGCCTGTGAGCATTTCCATATGGTTGAAAATTGTCCAATTGAACCATCACATCCGTCGTTACCTTCAATTGAAAATTTCCAATGCATTCGCAAAACGACCACATATTTAAAAAAAAGTTTTGTCATAACTTTTAAAAAATTCTGATATCATCGGATAGTCTGCATATCAGTGCGTTCGCGTAAAAATTGCACTGAACGAGGAAGAATCCGTACATCAAATTTTGGCAATGCCTGATTTTGATATGGATCGATAGCCCCTGTTCTCCTCTTCTAATCCCGCTTTTCAAAATAAATTTCCGACTAAACTTTGCATAGATAATTAGCTCAAAAGACTGCACATTTTTCACTTTGATCGACAATATCTCAGTTCCTTTTGGGAAATTTTTATGTATACTTCACTCAAGATCGAATATTTCGTAGACTGTTTTCGAATTTTATATATCGGAGATAGATATTTCGGGGGTTATCAGAAAATATTGCATTTTCCAGTACCATTTTTTTTGGGAAAATAAGTATGTGAATTCTAACCCGATTTCTCATGCAGCATCCTCCCAAAATGTCGACTCGAGACATAACCGAGAGACCTGAGAATGAGGTATTGTTGGATGGAAATGAATTGGGACAGAAATGAAATATTATAAAATAAATTTTTGATAATTTTTTTCGGGATTAGAGTACGGATATTAATAACATATTTTCCCAATTTAGATATCACATTTCCTCTGAGAAACTTTGTTAGTTTAATCTAACTCCAATTTATCGTTGCATATGCGTGTATGATACATACATATCACCTGTATATAACATTATCTATTACCTTGGGGGAATAGATAACGTTATGTGAATAAATAATGGTACCTGTGGGGAATGAGTTGGGAGGAGTGGAGAGTATGGGTCCTTGTGGAAGAGGTTGCTGAGTGTAGGGAGGAGGAGCAGAGGGCAGAGGGCCCCCCGAAGAGGAAAACGAACCCAGGGTCGACGTCGTTGACTAGAAAGAGAAGAAGAATGAGAAGAGAAGAAGGGAGAGATTAATGAAACAATTGAAATAATGAAGAAAAGAGATTGAAGAAATCAGAAAAAGGAAGAGACGAAGCAGAAAGGAAAAGAGTTGAGAAAGAAATAAGAGCTAATGAGAAGTGAGACTAGTTGATGAAGGAAAAGAGACAAGAAGAGATATAGCAGAGAAGATTTCCGATTCAGAGATGAAAGATGAAGAGATTTAATGATGATGATGATATTGATGAGAAGAGATGAAATGAATGAAGGAAAATGAATTCGAAGTGAGACAAGGAAGGGAAATACGATATGGAGAAGATGAAAACTTCGATTTCTATGCGAACTGTCTGTCTCACATGGCAGAAATCACAATTTTGAGAGATTGAAGTATCAATTGAGAACTTTGCTGAGTTTTGGAAGACTAGGTGTAGGAATTGAACGTGAGTGAGGGGAGTCGATTCGGATAGAAGAAAACGTCAGAGCTTTCTAGAGACAGGTGAATTAGGAATCGAAGAGAGGGAGAAGAGAAGGAATGAGACATGAGAGAAGGAAGAATTACCTGATGGAATGAGAGAGAAGAGAAGAGAAGGAACACAGAGATTCGAATAAGAGAGGATGAGATGATTACGTTGTCATGTCAATATGAACTATTCAACGATGACTGAGCTAATGGCGAGACTAACGATAGAAGTACTATCAAGGGACACGATTAAGGGGGCGGATGAAGAGAAATCGATATTTTAGAGAATGAAGAGGAAAGTTTGGGTGAGTTTAGAGGAAATTAGAAGATGAATGGAGAGATTGTTTAATTAGGAAGTTGAAGACGTGAGATGAAGAAGTTGCGATTGGAAGTGAAGAGAAGGGAAGAAAGTGAAGGAGAGAGAGACCCGTCATTAGAATCTCCACTCGATATTCCATACTGAAGTGTTGAGAAGAGAACGTAAATAGATAACTCCTAATTAAGGTGCTCATAGAGATTTGACTACGATGAATTCACTATTTTTCTGAAGGTGCTCCATTCGATATTAGATTTGCATGACATTCCCCCCCGCAAAAAATTCATGAGAAAATACATCACAACCTGCAAAAAAGTGAACTGAAGAGTGTAGGGTGATTGACAGAAGAGTGCACAGTATTGAACAGACTCCTTACTTAATTAAGCGCAGAAATGGGTGAAAAGACGAAAAGTAGAAAAGACAATGACTAAAACTCTCGCTATATTTTACTGAGAACAGTGTGAATTATTATGCGGTAGAATTATTGTAGAGTGAAGTAGAGCTCTAACCAGAACAAATTGACGCATTTATACACATAATTAATCTAAAGTAGCGTAAAAAGGGAATGATATACAGCTTTGTTCAAAACGGAAAACTGGTCAGACACCGTAAAAGTAATTACATTGCAAGGATAGCAAAGTATTTCAAATTGCACACGATATTTACAACTAAACGTATTTCAAGGGAGTCGTGATAAATAATGAGAATGTGGTGGAGGAGAAATAGGAAAACTTCCGTAGGGAAGGAAGTTGCCATTATCATATAATCAAACTTCCGTATGGATGGATGTTACCATTCTCACCTAATCAGATATCAGCAATATTCTCAAGTCCTCTCTTCTTCAATTCATTTCTCAATTGAGCATTCCTCTCGTATGTCTCAAAACAAGTAATTATTCTTTGATTATCTAAATATCACGCGGTGTTATCCATACGTGTTTACTCCATATTACATTTTCATCTGTCAACACTTCAATTCCATCGATCTCATCATAGACCAACAGAGCGTGTACCAAAGAATAAAAAAATGTTCATCGATTTTTAGCTGAAATACGAAAATGAGGGTTGAATTTACAATTTTCAGACCTTACGATCCTGAAATGTCATTTTCCCGTTTTTTTCTTTCCAAAGTTCACCTAAAAATATCAAACTTTTGCCATTGTATGTATCCTGGAGCGTACCTTTGGGTATATAGATCTCATCAAAAATCTACCCAGTGATAAATCAAACATTTCGTATATGTTCAGCTAGAATATTTTAATGTACAGTGTTTTATTTCTTTTTTTTTCCTGAACAATTGCCCTAATTGTTAAATCCATCTACTGAACAGTGACGTCATGGTCGAGCGAAATGGCAACTAACCTTCTTAAGAGCATCGACTGTTCTGTAGTATCCCCTTTCCTTCTCCCTCATATCAAATAGAATTTGCGCGAGTCCCTCTCCTTCTTTCGTCATCAATGATTCCTTGCAAGACAACTGCAATACACAAAAATAAATAACCCATAAATCTTAAAAATACCGACCAAAGGAAAAATCGTAATTTTTATATGGAATAGGTTGATGAAAAAAATAAAAAGAAAAAAATCCGCAAATTATAAAATTATTATTATTATTAAAATAAAAAAATTTAAAAAATATTAAAATCTTGAAAATTAAGCTTCATCGATTTTGAACTTGACCTGCAAAATTCAAATCGTACAGCAACCCAACTATCTTTTTTTTCCTTTTGAACATATTGTTCATTGTTTTTCGTATCGAAATATTGTCATTTCTTGTTTATACAAGAGAAAACTGATGTTTCAAAGCGAATAACAAAGAAAGCGAGTTTGGTATTACTGAATATTCTTAATTTCGCGTATCAGAGTCAGAATCGATGGCTAAATAAATTACTCCATTTTCCGAGTTTTAATATATGAGAGCAATCGCGATAGAATCGACCAACTGAGGGAGTAGATGGAAATAGAAAATTTTGGTCTCCGATTTGGCTTCAAAGTAAACCTAAGGTACTTTCGGGTCTGCTCTATTCAAATCTCGACGCTAGAACTCATGAAAATCATTCTCTGTCGCGAGCTGTTGCCTCAAAGCTGAGGTGTTCGGAAATTTTGCTCTAAAAAATTTCACGTAAATTAGTGTAACTTTATTCAAACTTGAGATATCTTCTCAGACTTGGAATTATATGAAAGGGTAAACCTTGCGCAACGATTTGAGCACCACCACATCATTCCTGGCCCATGCCGTGCTGCGCGGTTGTCGCTTTCGCAAAAGTTTCCATAATTCTCCTAATCGGAAAAACCAATGCCCCGTTCTCGGGCACTTTATAGGGCCATGTATGAAGTTACTTCGCCCAACTTTTCAGCCGGATCGGGACATGCGAAAAAATGACGCTCTCGCCAAAGTAGGAGCTGCCAAACGCTTCATGCCATAAACGAAGTTTAATATATGATCAAAATGGTTCATCATGTTCATCTCAACATTCTGAACAACTTCTTTTTTGAAAGTGAACAGCTATCTTTTTTCGAGAACGGAGCTACACTGCTTAGAAGTTGCGACGCGCGCTCGCCACCGTCCCCTCTGCTTGTCTAGCGCTCTCTCACTTTCGCACACTCTCTCACGTGTTTCGAGCACTTCCTGGTCCAAATATACTTTTGAACAAAGTTACACTAATTTACGTGAAATTTTTTAGAGCAAAAATTCCAAACACCTCAGCTTCGAGGCAACAGCTCGCGACAGAGAATGATTTTCATGAGTTCTAGTGTCGAGATTTGAATAGAGCAGACCCGAAAGTACCTTTGTTTTACTTTTAAGCCAAATCGGAGACCAAAATTTTCTATTTCCGCCGGCCGGTCGATTCTATCGCGATCGCTCTCATATATTTTAATATTTGAGATTTTTTTCATTCTTATAATTTCCAAATTTTCAAAAATCGTTGATACCATTCACGGTGAAATAAAAATTTTGATAGGTCGTATTTTTTTCCTTGGCGGGTAACTTTAACACATTCCAAGGAGAATCTGTCGGAGCCATTTAACCACCTATCAAAAATGAACTCACAGGGAGTAGAGATACCCAATAGATATTCATATTTGAACTTTCCACCTTAAACTACACAGTGAGATTCCAAAATGTATTGAGTGATGACCGAATATGTCGAAATAAAATGGAAGAAATGAGTTATATATGAGGGCGTTCGCCTAAGGATCGAGCAGGGGTGTGCACAGTAAAAAAAGTTCGTTTTTTCTGAAACTCTGTAAATTGAGGTTATCGAGGGTGCTGATGACGGTGGACGTATTCATTTTTTTATGGAGCGCCTGTTGGCGCCAGATGGCATCACGTAGAAATCGCATTTTCTTTATTTATTCAGTCGATAATAAAGCTAATTTTTCATCCTTGTTGTTTCTGGGGTAGAATTTCATGGGGTTTACGCCTGACTATTTCATTTTTTCGTAATTATTAAAAATAATTTTTAAAAAAATGCAACTTTCTTCGGAGTAATTTCTGACCTTGTTAATTTACACAGATCGGACCGGAGTGGCGAGACGGACCCAATTCTAAAATTTCAGCGAATTCTGTGGTCGGATCTCCAAATAAGCAGCAATAAAGTGCATTGAAATTGCAAGTAAAAGGGACAATACTGACATTTCTCTACCCAGTTCTCTCTGCGCTCTCTCGTTCTGGCACGCTCTCTCGTCACTCCCTCTTCCTTCCCCGTGGCTCCTCTCTCTTCTTATCTCTCGGGGAAGCGAGATAGCGTGGCAAAGTGAGAGAGTGCAAAAATACCGAGTGGAAAAGAGGAGATAGTTTCCTCATTTTCAATGCACTTTATTGCTGCTCATTTGGAGATCCGACCACAGAATTCGCTGAAATTTTAGAATTGGGTCCGTCTCGCCACGCCGGTCCGATCTGTGTAAATTAACAAGGTCAGAAATTACTCCGAAGAAAGTTGCATTTTTAAAAATTATTTTCAATAATTACGAAAAATGAAATAGTCAGGCGTAATCACCATGAAATTCTACCCCAGAAACAACAAGGATGAAAAATTAGCTTTATTATCGACTGAATAAATAAAGAAAATGCGATGTCGACGTGACGCCATCTGGCGCCAACGGGCGCCCCATAAAAAAATGAATACGCCCACCGTCATCAGCACCCTCGATAACCCCAATTTACATTTACAGAGTTTCAGAAAAATGAACTTTTTTTTAAACTGTGCCTGCCCCTGTCGGATCTGCTCGATTCTTACGCGAACGCCCTCATATTATACAATGCCGCCTACGAATATGCAGACATTACAATACAATTTACAATATTTATCACGTCAGACGATAACGTCAGGTGAGGATGTGGTTTCAGGGGTCAGGATCATTCTTCTCAGAATAGACGGATCATTTCGGCTGGGGTCGGGGTAGAGGATCGGTCTTCTTCCCATTCACAGACCATCTTCTTTGAAGTTGCTGGAGGAATAGACGAGATCTCTCTTAGGACCATGGACGTAGGAGGAAAGGAGAGGTAACGTGAGGCTGAAGGCAGTCCTGACGAACTGGTGACGCATCTTTCTTCCACTTGATTCCACCAAGCTCGAAACATCAATCAAATTGAGAATTAGCGAAACTGGTATCTGAGTAGCCAACATCAAACGGTCATACCCATCCACGGTGACCAGGCCGGCTAGGACGGGGATTCCGATCTTTTCGAGTCGTTGGTAGATAGACGAGGGGTCCGGAGGGAACTAGGGAAGTGCCCTCTCCATCAGAGCAAAATGGAGAGGGACCGCTCACGACGACTGACAGAAACGAGAATGCAGACATTATGAAGACAGAAATTACATCTTCTTTTGATTTGATATTACAAAAGGTTGAGTCTGATAATGAGTGTCAAGTATCGTCCAATCAAAATGTATATATATATATATATATATATATATATATATATATATATATATATATGACGCTGTCCGCGATAGAATCAACAAACCTTGTTCAAGGGTCGGCACAGGCAAAATGATGTTCTTCAAATTTCTTGAAAAAATCGGTTTTAGGGGTTGTTTTTGATTCTTCACAACGTGGCGTCGTTAGTTTTTCAAGATTTTGCCTCCAGGCGCCAAAATGGCGCCGCGCCACTTTAGGGCGCGGCACGTTTTCCTTTCATAACTTGTGTCAACCAGCTCGAATCAGCCCAAAACCCACGTACCCGAACAGAATTTTATGGCGAATACAATGGTATATTTGGTTATACGTGAATCGTCCATTGGAGCGAGATAAAACAACTTTTTGACCCGTTATAGTGTGAACCAGGAGACATAGTTTATTCGACGTGCCTTTTGATTCTGATTCTAATAATATAGCAGTGTGTAGGGGAAAAAGAGGTGGAAATATGTTTCCCAAGCGATTTTCCGATTTTCAACGCGCGAACTGTTGTCCGTCCGTCCGATCTGCCTAGTTAGGCAGCGGTGAGCACAGTGAGTCCGTCCGATCTGCCTAGTTAGGCAGCGGTGAGCACAGTGAGTCCGTCCAATCTGCCTAGTCAGGCAGCGGTGGGGATAGTGAGTAACAAGAAAGTATTAGGGAACACAGGATTACGGTACCTGGAACCAATAGAGTACCTCAAGGACCTGGGGAGTGTTAACCTGTGGCAAGGGACTTCTGAGAGACTCTATTGGTTCCAGGTACCGTAATCCTGTGTTCCCTAATACTTTCTTGTTACTCACTATCCCCACCGCTGCCTGACTAGGCAGATTGGACGGACTCACTGTGCTCACCGCTGCCTAACTAGGCAGATCGGACGGACTCACTGTGCTCACCGCTGCCTAACTAGGCAGATCGGACGGACTCACTGTGCTCACCGCTGCCTAACTAGGCAGATCGGACGGACTCACTGTGCTCACCGCTGCCTAACTAGGCAGATCGGACGGACGGACAACAGTTCGCGCGTTGAAAATCGGAAAATCGCTTGGGAAACATATTTCCACCTCTTTTTCCCTACACACTGCTATATTATTAGAATCAGAATCGAAAGGCACGTCGAATACACTATGTCTCCTGGTTCACACTATAACGGGTCAAAAAGTTGTTTTATCTCGCTCCAATGGACGATTCACGTATAACCAAATATACCATTGTATTCGCCATAAAATTCTGTTCGGGTACGTGGGTTTTGGGCTGATTCGAGCTGGTTGACACAAGTTATGAAAGGAAAACGTGCCGCGCCCTAAAGTGGCGCGGCGCCATTTTGGCGCCTGGAGGCAAAATCTTGAAAAACTAACGACGCCACGTTGTGCAGAATCAAAAACAACCCCTATAACGATTTTTCAAGAAATTTGAAGAACATCATTTTGCCTGTGCCGATCCTTTGTTCAAGCTATCGCGGACAGCGTCATATATGGAGGCAAAATATATATATATATATATATTCACCTTATCGAGAGTATTCTCCAAACCTCTTAGTACAACTGATAACTTCTCATTCAACGGATCACGGTAGTCACCGCGTGATCTACAAATGTATGTTATATGTTAAATAACCGGTTGGTTACCATATATGGTATATAATTTAGGTAGGTGCCTACAATAACCAAAAAAGTACTGACTTGGTGACAATGTCCTCAACAGTATTGAGTAGATCATTCTCCTTTTCCAGATATTCCTTCACATCGACCATTGTGTTGAACTCATCGAAGGCGCCACGAAGACGACGGTGCTCAGAGAGAACTAAAGAGTCTCATTTAAAAGGATATAAAAGTGACGTGTCATCACACAATACCTTTTTTTAAAATTTTATTTTGTGCAATTCGAAAACAGAAACTCGCATCTTCCTTGAAACTTTGAATATTTGAAAGGAGTTATGGCGTTTAAAAATTCGAAGTTTTCAACAACAAAAATCGGGCAATTCTGTCTATAGCGCGCAAAAGGCAGAAATGCCCGATACACGAATATCTTTAAACAATCATAACTTGTATCAAAACAAATCGTGAAAATATGCGATTTTTTATACGTTACCACATTTTAAAGTTGAGAACAATAAAAATAAGAGTGAAATTAATGTTGTGAATGATTAAAAAACTGACTGTCATTGCCCAATTCGATGAATCTCTTATGATATTGTGCAATCTCGGCCTCCGATGCAATTTCGTCTGATTTTCTCTGCAGTTTATTCAATCTCTGCAGTGATTCGGCAGTTGATTCACGAAGTGAAGAGAGATGAGATTCCAATGAGAGAAGAGCAGAGGATGACTGCAATTAAACACTCCTAACACATATTCTGATATCCACCGTATACTTCCTCATCTTCCATCGCCTCTTCATTATCGATTCGAGCACGCAATTCGTCAATCTCTCGTTCCATCGATTCCAGTTCCTCCCTCAACTCAAATGATGTATTCAATTAATAATGATAATAATAATAATAATAATAATAATAATAATAATAATAATAATAATAGTAATTGCCTCTGTCAGTCCAGAGATCAACTTGTATCATTAGCTGCATCTGCATGTTAAATATCTATCTCAATCTGTTCTCTCTGTCTCTGCACTCTCTCTTCTCTCATTTTCAGCCCGCGATTTCTCAGTATTTAAACCCTGCTAGCCTAAGATAAATATCAATGATAGAGGGAGAAAATATCAATGATAGAGGCGATGGGGAACTGATCCCGGGCCTGCATTCTTGGCAAATTGACGAGGCGGGGGCTGCGAGACGAGGCGAGGGCGGGGCCGTGGTAGTCGGGGCAGCGGCTGCGGCTGCGAGACGAGGCGAGGGTGGGGCGGTGGTAGTCGAGGCAGCGGCTGCGGCTGCGAGACGAGGCGAGGGCGGGGCGGTGGTAGTCGGGGCAGCGGCTGCGAGACGAGACGAGGGCGGGGCGGTGGTAGTCGGGGCAGCGGGTGCGAGACGAGACGAGGGCGGGGCGGTGGTAGTCGGGGCAGCGGCGGGGGCTGCGAGACGAGGCGGATGCGAGGCCGTGGTAGTCAGGGCAACGGCGGGGGCTGCGAGACGAGGAATGGGCGGGGTCGGGGCAGCGGCTGCGGCTGCGCGACGAGAGGCGATGGGGAACTAATCCCGGGCCTGCTCGAGTTTCGATTGTTGCCAGTACGATTATGCTGTCCACAGCGGCGTCGACCAGCCGGAAGAGTTCCTCCTGTGCCTCGCTAGGTTGGCCTCCGTGTTCCTCGTATTGAATGAGGGAAGAGACCGCAAGCCGATGAAGTCGATCCAGTTGGCGACGCTCCTTGGTTGGGTCATCCAGATGACGGGCGACGGTTCCACGATCGTCGGAGTTGGAGTAGGGGTGCCGGGCTCCTACCAGGGCGATGGCGCTACCAGATTCGCCGAGGTAGCCACGCAGAATCGGGCACGGGGTTGGGCCATGTCGGGCCGGGAAGACTAGGTAGACTATGAAGACTAGGGCCTCCTCGGGACGGACGGGTCCTTTAGAGGCCAATGCACCACTTGTCTTGATGAGCGTTCAGTGGGTAGAATGATTTAATATCAGCAACGGAGCATAACTCGGTTATAAATCATCCGATCGATATGTGATTACTATCATTGCATTACTACCGTACCCCACTGCAGTATCCGCCTATCAGTTCGGTGTGTCAGATCTTAGGTCAGATTCATGATTTTCACCGTAAACCTTTGAATCATGAATCTGACCTAAAGTCTGACTCGCCGAAATCATCTGTGGATACTGTAGTTTGGTACGGTAGTCTTACTGTGACGCCCCACGGATGTTTACGGTTAAAATCATGAATCTGACCCAAGATCTGACACACCGAACTGATCTGCGGATACTGTAGTGGGGTACAGTAGCAATGCAATGATACTACTCACATATCGATCGGATGATTTATAACCGAGTTATGTCCCGTTGCTGTTTTGTCACCCCCCCCCCCCCCGTTTATCGGGGGGGGGGGGGGGGTGACAATTCCGCAACGCGACATTTCTGCAACGAAGTATTTAACTGCTCTAAACCTATCTGCATATCTCCACCAAAGTGTTATCATGATCAGAATAACGAGGCCTTTCAAACCCACAAATTAACTAATCGGCTAATTAAAATTTGGCTAAATAGCAGACAACTCAAAATGGCCAGAAAAATACAGCAACAAGCCGAATCGATGGAGATGAGCAAATAACTAAACGGGGAAAAAAGTTCATACAGAATCGGTCTGTATGATACAGATTCCTCGAGTTTGAGAAAAGTTATAAGTCGTTGCGGAAATGTCGGTTGCGGAATTGTCACCCCCCCCCCCCGTTTATCGTTCCATGGACCTCCTCTTCCTCTCCCCTCATCACCGATGGAAGGAGGACGTGGATCGTTCCATGGACCTCCTCTTCCTCTCCCCTCATCACCGATCGACTCCACTCCTCACCATCCTCCATGTCATTCTCTGTCTCTCGTCAAACCCGTCTTCCGACCATCGCGGCCATCAAGGGCAAGATTCAAGGAGTAGTCGAAGTGACGTCGTTTGATGTATTCTTGTATTATCTGCCTTGCCTTTTTTGTCTCTCTCATTTCACTCCCACAATTCGCTAGTATATAAGCCCCGCTATCCTATGATAAAGTATCTTCCACTGAATCATCAATAGCACGACAATAATAATAATAGTATTGAGTATGAATGGATTCTCACCTGCATTCTTTCTTGAATTCACTTTCCCCTCTGCTCACACTACTGTAGTCGTCAATCAATTTGGTCAATTCTTCAATTTCGCTGCAAATTTGACATTGATAACCGAAAATCAAAAAAAAAGTATAAGTGGCATATATTTCATTGCTGACAACTCACTCGGGTGTGAATTTATCAATACGAGAGTTATAATGGCCAATTGTGGTCTCTTTCTCTCTCAATTCCTCTAATTCAGATCTGACTTCTTCCTTCTCCTTCTCATTCTTCTTCTCCAATTCCTCAGTTTCCAATCGGATCTGCAGTGATTATCAATGAAAATAATTCAAGAGATGGACAGTAAATCTCACATTTGCTGTTCTTTCTTTCATCTCCGCCACACTCTCAATATTCTTCTCTTCTGATTGAATCTGAACAATTAACAATTAATTCACTCAATTTTGCATGGATAACAAGGATATCCACAATATACCGGGTGCTTATACCGTTTCACGAATTTCCCGAGGTTTTCTGCGCCAAAATGGATAAACCCCGCGATATTTACTATCGATTTTTTCCTTGAAAATCGAGAAAAAAAAGATTTATATTGAAACATTATAATCAAAATGCATTGTTGTTTCTCATCTTGCTTCTCCCAGGACATACACACATACTACATACTCAGGACATACTCATACTCAGGACATAAGTTCGATAAGAGCAGCGAAATCGTGTTTTACAAAATTTTGCAGGATTTGATTTGCTAAAGCGGTTTTTATAAGTAATGGAACTAGTTTTTGTGCGTATATAGTTGGAAAGGAACGGGGAATGACATGGACAATGACAGACACGCTTAAAAAGTAATACTACCACACAAAACATTTCTACGGAGCGCCCTTTTGTTCTGATTCCCGGCGATGTTCAGATTATCCAGCTAATGAGACAGTTTTGCCGTGCACAAATCTATTTTGCATCTTTCGGAAAGAAAAACAAATATATTTCCCGTCCATTTTTCATATCCTTCGTTCCGTACCTACCGATTTTGGACCTCCCATAACTTATCGAGAGAAAAAATTCCCCAAAAAAATCTTGTTCCTTACATGAGGTGGTAGATGGATACCTTTAGTGCATGGAATACATCAGCCATCGATTCATCTTCCACTAGAGCACGAAGAGCTCGCCCTGAACACAACACTAATTTTTTTCGATGTTTTCTCGATAAATTCGAAAAATCAAGAAAATGTTTTTTTTTCTTGACTTTAGTCGTGCTTTTCCATCAGAGGTATAATAAAAACCCGAGAAAAAGTTAAAAATTGAAGTTCGCACTCAAAAATGAAATGGGCACATCATTTTAGTGGGGGATTTCAAATTTATAATCTTTCTTGGTGTTAGAAAAAATAGGGAAATTTTTAATGTTGAATTCATTAATTCAGTTATTAATTCCATATTTTAAATAAGAACATTTCTTGACTTTTTGATTTTTTCTCTCGAAGAATGTCAAGAAACAAATATCGAGAAATCGAGAAACGTTTACGGGATCGGACTTTATACTTACCGCTAAGCTTCGTTCGGCCCTTGGAAGATACTATCTGAAGTCCTTCCTTATCTTCGGTATCGATGAGATCAGAGGAAGAGGAAGCATTTTCACTGTGGGACAATCTGAACATATACGGTACTTCAACAATCGAGAAATGCTATAGAAATTGCTAGAACATTCACAAAAGGGCATTATACCTGCCGTGATCATATTCCGCGAGTGTGTATTGAATATCGTGATTGAGAGAATCGATGGAAACTCCGTCCATTCTCTTGTAGATACGATTAGGTGCACCCACTTCCTTTGAGAGAATCGCGAGACGAGAGGAGAGAGAAGAGGAGGGAGAAGACTGAAAGAATGAGAGAAAATAGAGAAAGGATGTGATTCATGGGTACAATATAAAGAGATCATACTAAGACAGACATATCATTCAGAAAAGTTTCCGTACCTTAGGACCGTTGTTTCTCCTATAGATATGATCTACATACATCTTGAGATCATCTCCGTGTTCCTCACTCGCCTCACATGCTCTCTTCACCAACCACTCAAATTAACATTTAGTTTTTCGATCAGCTATAGGCGACAAATTTGATATGGCACGGACATATGATAGGAAATAAGCCAACCTGGATGACAGGGAAGACATGAATGAAGTCAAATCCTTGAATTTGATGAGGTTCGATGGAATGCGGGCACTTGATAAGAGGAAGGACTTCCACGATTTTCTCAGTCAACGCACTGAAATGAGCATCTGAATACTGAAATTCTAATCAATAGAAATGAAGGTGTGAGTTTTCTAAATGGTAATCGGGACTGGGATTTTGTGATTTCAATTTTTTTGATCGATTCAAAAAAATCACACTTTTTTATAAAACTAAGTAAAATAGGCGTACAACATCGATAAATTAATATTAGCTTATCACGAACACTTTTTTGTTAGAAATTTTGGATCAAATCATTGTCGAATGGCATTGTCATGGATGTGTGAAATGTTTTTTTCGAGAAATGTTATCGAATTTTTGCTCGAGAAATTCGAGAAAAATTTTTTCTTTAATTTCGTGGTGTTTCCACATTTTTTTTTTGAAATTTTAGAAATTTAACAAATAAAGTAACAAAGTAACCAAAAAAAATAAAATATTGCTCGAAATCTTAAAGGTAGAATCCAGTCAGGGAAATACTAATATAGAGAAACAGTATAACATTGAATTTCGCAATCAAAAATGAGATGGAAAATTAATTTTTAAAGGTGGATTTCAATTTTTTCCTGTTTCTCGGAATTTGAGAAAAAATCTGACAATTTTTTTGATATTTGCATAGGTCGAAAGGGTGCGTTGCGGCAAGGCGAAAATGCGAGTTGTGTTTTTCAACAATGGGCATGAAAAAAAGAAAATGCGAGTTGGATTTTTTTTCATTTATTCACCCAAAAATCTGAAAATTCGTGTTAGCTTCGTCGTTTTTATGTACCTTTCGACCTATGGATAATTGACTCATGATTTATTTTCTTAAATTCATATTTTTCATAAGATTTTTCTTCTCAAATCTCAAATATATTTTGAGAAAATTTGTCAAAATGTAGAGAAGTGGAGAAACGATAAATGCACACCCCTGATTCACGCAGGAAATATGACTCGGAAAAAAAAGTATTTTAAGACGAGTTCTCTACAAGAGCGAGGTGAAGATTTGGCTAACGTTGCTCAACTTGGTCGAAAATATCGCCCAGGGCCAAACATTGGTAACGTTACCCCTAGGGGGTAAAAAAAATATAAAAAACCATAATATTAACTCGAAATATCAAGTTTTGACCTACCAAACGTGTGGTGCACCGGGCCTGCAGTTTCACTCCACGGCGACGATCTAGTGGAGACAGATGCATACGTCTACCTCGGCCGTGAGCTCCGATGCAACGGCTCCATCGACTCGGAGCTACTCCGAAGAAAGCGAGCTGCGTGGGGCGTCTTCGCCAACATCCGCGAGGTCACCTCCCAACTGCAAGATGCGAAGCTACGCGCATCTCTCTTCGACTCGCACGTGCTTCCCGTCCTCTGCTACGCTGCTGAAACCTGGCCACTCACGAAGACGACGGTCTCCTTCATCCGGAGAGCCCACCGTGCCCTGGAACGCGCGCTGATTGGAACTACGCTATTCATGCAGCAGAAGAAGAATCAGTCATGTGCCGACATCCGCCGCATCTCTCTTCTATCGGACCCGATCGTTCACATCACGAGAGCGAAGCATCGATGGGCAGGTCACGTGCTACGAAGAGACGACGATAGATGGTCTACCCGTGTCACGCAGCAATTCCCCCATCCCAACCTTTTTCGTCCACGAGGACGACCACCGGCTAGATGGAGGGACTCGATCGAGGAGTATGCCAAGATGCCCTACAGTACAGGACGATCTACCCGATCGTCTTCCCAACGAGCGCCCTACCAACACTGGATGACGCGCGCTCGAGACAGAAGCAATTGGAAGAACTGTGATCCACGCGGCTTCGCCGCTGAAGATGGATCTACTAAGTAACTAAGTAACTAAGACCTACCAAATTGATTTTTTTCAAATTTTGATTTTGATGTAATGTTGTATATACCATTGGAAAGAGCATACAAAGTTATGCCAATAACTGTGTTTTGAACGATTTGAACATAGGAGAAGAGAGAAATCGTAATTTTTCGGCCGTTCTATTGACACTTCGATCTGGCTACTTGGGTCAAAATGCCCTCCACTCTACCATTCTTTTACATAATGTCTCTCATCTATATCCATCAAGTTTTTCTTCTTTAACTGTCACATTTAGTGAAATTGATGTTGGTAAATTTTTGAAATTGACGATTGTGTGAGAAATCTATATAATCGTTGGATAGATTCAATAGAGGATTTTTGAAGGGTTATTGTACGCTATACATATCTAAAATATTACTGAAAGAAAATTACAACTATTTTTATGGCTCTCAAAATAACAAAAAAAATTGAGTATCAAGGTAGGCAATTACGAACAAACCGAAAAATGTTACAATGCAAGAAGAAAAACTTGGTGGTATATTCTTCATTCTGTGCCTCATGACGGGCGGTCGGCTGTCTCCCCGCTCCTTTCCCACCTCAGTTTGGAGAATCCTTGCCAGTCAGCTTGGGCAACCCGGCAAGTATATCGCCCACCTTGTACTACTTCCAACAGAGGACCCCGATCGACTTCATCTAACTCAAGTCGCCAACTATCAAGAAAAGCCCCAGTCAACAAGACTACGACGTGAGTTTTCGCTTCTGTTGATACACGCTAGTCAGGACGTCACTGGTTGCTGCAAGATCTACTTCTACACTCAATGTCTGTCGTCAAAGATCGACACTACAATTGACCAAGGAAGCCAAGAAAGATCCATCCCCTTGACCCAGTTGCAGTTCAAAGATCTTCGAGTTCAAAGATCCTGACCACTTCTGCCCCCGAATGATACTTCATACAGGCCTCAGGCCTTTGCCTTGATGTCAGGATAAATAATGTCTAATTTCTAATATGAACGAGACATATTATTCAAAAGAATGGTAGAGCAGAGGACATTTGACCCAAGTATCCAGATCGAAGTTTCACTAGAACGGCCGAAACAATTCGATTTCACTGGATTTCTGACTTCTCCTTTGTTCAAATCAAAAACTCAGTTTCAGGCATAACTTGCTATGACGTTTCGAAAGATATACAATTCAATTCAATTTTTTTCATCTATTTTTTCAATGATAAACAAAACAACCTCAAAATCAAAAGTTTATAAAATCAAGTAAGTAGGTCAAAACTTGATTTTTGGGTCAATATGATTGTAGCATACCCTAGGGGCTACGTTACCAAAATTCGAGACGGGCGATCATTTTGACCGAGTTGTGCAACTTCACGAACGTTGTTACAGAGATTTTAAAGCATTCGATAAAATTTCTTTCGTTTGCTTCAAAATGTAAAAAAAAATTAATGCAATTTGAACGCATTTTCAGAGATTTTAGTGATCATGATCGATCAAAAAAAAGGGGAAATATTAATTTTTCAATCTGGATTTTTTTGAAAGTGAAAAATTCTGGAGAATTTTTTATGAAACATTTTTTAAAGCCCAGCCCTCATGGTAATTTAATTTACCACTTACATTTTCTGTCCAATTGAAGAATTTTCTGTGAAGAGTAGGTCAACGTCAATACTGTAGTTGAGAGTGGAAATGCACCACACCATTCCTCCTACGATCTGAAACAAATGAGAGATAGTGAACACTAGTGAGAAAGTTTGATGCTGATGCTGAGCAGAAAACTGGCATTTTTCACATATGAAATCGGAAAATGAAAACTGCTGACGTCCACAATGTCGAAACCTCCTAACCACCATTTTGCCGATCATCGATGATACTTTCTGAAGAATGTACCTTATCAAAAGCAGATATTCCCTTGACACGGGCACGGAAGTAGCCAGCAGCGACCAGCAGATCAAGACAATTTTGCAACTTCTCATACTGTTCCTCGTCCTCTCGAATATCGAACTATAAACAAGGAAGGTCGACAAATTGAACAAAGCTGGAATACATACCACTCCATCCGCTGCTCGATTGTGCTTCATTTTAACCTACAATTGAATCAAGAGACTATTATTAAATAGTCAACATAAAACAAGCAATCGATAATTACGAAGACGGGAGCCGGGATCCGTTAAAAGGTTTACTGTGCAAACAGGGAAACCTCGCTGGTCACGTGCACACTCTCTGATACACAACAGGTCTAAATTTAATTTATGTTGAATTTTGCACTTTTCATCCGGAATTTATTTTCAAATATTCGCACAGCGAACTAAGAGACTCACAAATCCAATAGCTCGCTACTAAGCCCATTAGCTAGCTCCAACCTTATGCGCTTGTGGCGCTACGCAACCTTTGGCCTATTTTTCACGAGTGTGTTATCACGTTATTCTTAACTTAGTGCATTACATTGGCCTGAGGTACGCTGCTAGTGAAGTGCGAAGCAAGGGTCGCGCGCCGGGCTCAGCATCACCGACTTAGCCTCACACTCGTATGTTTCAGAAAGCGCGTATATTCGATAACCTTGAATGTTACTCGTGATAATTAAGTTAGATTGATACATCTTTGCCTTTTCCAGATTTGCACAACGTTACCATACACCGTTTCGTCATGAGCAATCATTACAACAGAGATAATCAAGGTAAGTTGATTCTCAATTCCTCTGTTGCTTGCCCTTTCCCGCTTGCTTGACTTCCTGATTTGGTGCTAACAGGTGGCTGGAATGGTGGATTCCAACAAGGGGGCGGCGGGTTCGCAGCTCACAATGTCCAGCATCGCTACCAGGAAGATGACTACGCCAGTGGTTATCAGAGCCAGTCACAGAATCAGCGAAACCAGGTGTGAAGGCATGCTCGGTGCAAGGTGCAAGGTATGATGGTGCAGGCTCCGCTGTACGCCAGAGGCTCGGGTTCTTACCCAAGAGGAACGGGCAACAACGCCCACAGCTATGGTAGTCATCGGGGACATCCCCAGATGGGACACCATCAACAATCGAGAAGAGATCATCAGCAACACGGATATGAGCAGAGTGAGTGATCGGTGATTGGGAATATAATGTTCATACCTTCTTGAATGATTTCATAATTTAAAGCAGTGCATACAATTTGTTTGTCTTACACAAATACTGGTTAGTGATAATGAAATAAAACTCCCTCGCTCCTACTGCTCTGTCGCTAGGGTGTCCTTGTTTGGCACTCTTCTAACATGCTAAGTTTCCCAGTGCTTGCTAAAATGTCTTCTATATTTGTAATTTAAAAAAAAAGCGTTTTTTATTGGCATCAATTTTGCCTTCCTGATTCCTTTGTTGTGGTTAGAATAGGTAGCGTTGCAGATGGATTCCGTAATGTGAACGTGTGGCCGAATGAACAGTCATCTCGAGGAGTTTCTTCTTCCCAAGGAGGAGCGCAGTCTCTGTTTGGAGGATTCAACCCCAATGCTCCCGTGTTCACTCCCAGTGCACAGCACGCACCACCAGGCAACGTCAGTTATATTTTATTCATTTTCAAATATATGTTGCTTTGGAATTTCCGGAAAAAAAATATATATAAGTTAAATATATTTTAAACCGTCGGTCGTTGGGCCACCATCAGTGGTGAGCGACCCCCTCGGATCCGAGGGAGTACTCCGATTCCAGAAAAATAATGTGTCCGTAGCTGCTAAAATTTCGTGGTCCTGTAATTCCTTTTCTCGTCGAACACTACACTATACCAGAAAAGCACATTTGCATATTTCGCAAAAGCGGAACCCCGGTCCGAGGAGGGGCGCTCATCACTGACCACCATCCTCATAATAATAATAATAATTTATCTACGCCCGGAAAAAAAATAAACGGAATTAAAATGTTGAGCACTAAAATAATGACATAATGTCAATGTGGTGTGCTGAAACACGTTTCTGAATAAAAAAAGTCACGGAAATGTTTGCTTTTTTTATGCAAATGGCGATTTTCTAAAACCCCGCCCATTTTAAAAGTGAAACTGCGACACTAAATGTGTTCTAGTATCAGTTCTAGACGAGTGCCGCCCGTTTTGAACGTTTTAAATGATAAAGTAGATGTCCCCTCATAACATTTCCAAAGATCGGGCTAGTCGGCCGTTGCCTTCGGTGTCTATAGTAGATGAAATGTCAAACGTGCCTGTTAAATTTGATTTACTATAGAGAATGGTCGAATTGCCTAATTTTTGGATATGTTATGCGGGGATACCTACTTAATCACCAAAAACTTCCAAAATTAGCGGCACTCGTTTAGCAGGGGCTCTGAAGCGCTTCAAATGTGAAAGTAGCCTGATGAACACGTGCTTTTTTTATATTCCTCTTCATATATCACGTGAAGGCACTGGTAGTTTTCTTTAATTTGATACATGATAACCATGATAGTACACTACATGGTAATTAAATCAGAGCACGCGGCGCTCTTACTTCCCGTGAGCTACAAGCTTCCGAATCGGGCAGATATTGTTTCCAGTGGATGATGGTCTCTACCTACATACATATACATATTTATCCTGACATCAAGGCAAGGGCCTGCAGGAGGTATCATTCGGGGACAGAGGTGGTCGGGATCTTCGAATTCGAGGCAACTGGGTCAAGGGAATGGTCAAGGGAGTCTCTACCGTCAATCTGATTTTTTTACTTATGCATGGGAATCACAGAGTATATCCCGATTCTCACAAAACTTTGAAGAGGGTGTGCGCATCAAGAATCTTCAATCCTTTTGAAAATCTGCGAACTTGTTTGGGTAATTGCGTAGCTTTCTTCTAACGATGTGAGCCGATAAATTGAAAGTTGAACAAAAATTACAACGGCAAATTATGCCTTTCCACTTGCATTTTCTTGTGGAAAATTAACTCTTAACAATTTTTGAAATATTTGTTTTTAATATAAAATTTCTATTTTTGTTATGAACAGGTAATTTTCACATAAAAATAAAATTCCGTCCTACTCGGACAAGAACAAATTTTGGCATTTCTTTTTCGCTTTCTCCTATGACCCTCTTTTAGAAAAAAAAGCAACGTTGAGTGCTCGGGAGGGCAGGTTTTTTTCGGCCTCACCAGCTTTTCACAATTTGCCTCATATTTTTAATTTAATTGGCAACGAAACATTGTTGAAATAAGAAAAGTGAATGGAATGGCGTGAAAAAAATGTTTGCCGACTTTGAAATGTTTTTAAAAAATTACCTAGGAACCCAGGTCTATGGTCATATATAAATTTTCGATGCATTTATGATATTCGACCCTTATAATCCGTTAGAAGTTCGCGAACTTTTCACGCATCTTTTCTTGCTCGTTTTAGGCTATTTTCCTTATAATCTGTGTTAGGTCATTAGAGACGCATAAGAAACTACTAATGCCGAAGAAATTAACCAAAAATATAAACTAGGGAATTAGCCGCACCTCTTAGAAGGTCGCGGAATTCTGCGAGCTATTTTCACGCAGCTAGACAGTGACGAGAGAGCACTCGGAACGAGGAGAGGGAAAAGTAAGCAATGTTGTTGTTGTATTTCTGCGCGCTCTCTCTCTCTCTCTGTTTACGTGCTCTCTCGTCACTGTCTAGCTGCGTGAAAACAGCTCAATTTCGGCATAATGGGCATAAAATTTGGCACCAAAAAAAATCTCCGCGTAGTTAATCTCAGGAAGAACTCGAGTATTGACGATTTGGGCACATGAACTCCATTGTGTTGTTAAAGATCTTTGGAAAAAATAATTCAAAAAGAGACTGATTTTCCGAAAAGGAAATTGAAAACTTGTTATTATTTTTTCAAACTTTTTTTTACCTATACGGTAAAAAGTTTGAAAAAATCTTTATAAATTTATCTCAAGAAGTTCCCTACTGTAGGCGTTTTAGATGCATAATGTAGTTTTCCAAGCCTGTCTATGTGCACTCCAAAAAGTGCCAATTTTTCTCGGGAATTCGAAATTGCAAGTTAACAAGGCGATTTAGGAATCAACTGAAATTCAACCTGAGAAGCGTTTTTTTTAAAATATTGCCTGGGACCCCAATAGTAATCCAAATTAAATATAGAGCTTTGCAATTTTTTTCTTCGAATTTTTCACTGGACCATACATTTGTCCCTAGCCCAGAGGCAGTATCATAAAACAAACTAGGGTTTCGTGCAATGCGGGCTTGAGTCACTACACCCACTCGAGTATGGGCCTCAAGTTCTCATTGCTAGCTCAACGCGTCCGAGGGGTGGTCCACTATTTGCGATGTCGTCTCTTAATTGATTTTTTAAAAGTTTTTTTTTCAGGATTATATGGGGATGCAACAGCAGCAGAGACATAATTATGCAGAGCAGAACAGCTACTTCCCCATGGTGAGTTACTGTAAATGTATACTGTAGATAGGCGAATGACCATGATATCCCGACTTTATTCAAGTGTATGCAGCTGTGTGAGAGAGAGATGAAGCTGCTCCCTACTCTCCCCTCTTTGTTTCTCTCATCTCTCCTCTCTCCCTCTGTCTATCACTAGTATCCTCTCGTCTCTTCTCTCTCCCTCTAGACCTCACACCACTCGTCCGATCGCCTCTAAAGCACTACTTTTTTTTACGCGAGACACTCTTTCTCTCTCTTTGTGATTCCGTCTCTCAACTATCAACACTATCTCTCCTTTTCTACCTTCATCTCTAGTTCCTCTTTTCTCTTTCATTTCAATCCGCTTTTCTCCCTCCCTTCGATATTCAACACACCTTTCAATTGTGATCACTTCTGTTTCCCCCTTTCCTTTCTTTCTTTGAATCTCTCAGTATTTACCTGTTCATCTTGGCTTCTCTCGACTGTTTGTCATAGAAAGTGAGAGAGAGAGGCTGACCATAGCTTGTTGCCCCCGTTTCTCTCTCTCCCTTCTCTCATCATTCCACTCCTTTTCACCCCTATAGCTATCTACTTCCCCTTCGCTATTCGCTCATTGTATATATCCGTAACTCATTCCCATCCCCTCGATTCAGTTCGCAATGCAAAGTAGGGCCAGGCCGGTCAATCGATCGATTGAATGTAGAGAAAGAGAGAATTCCTCGGTCTCTTCTGTCCAACACGACACATCTCTCTCCTTCTTCTATATGTATCCCCAATCCACATTGTAATGAAACTTTCAACCGTGACGTGTACTAGCGATGATGTTTGTTTAGAATAGTAATCGGCTTTCTAACGATATCAATGTCCATGTTGATAGTGTATCTAGATGTTGATTGTTGTTTATTGCAGCAGCCTTCGTACTATCCTCCTATGAGTGGTCAACTACAGATGCCTTATGGAGATATGGTGGATGAGGAGACTGCGGCATATGAAGCCATGTACTCGAACCAACAAGAAGTACTCATTAGCCACAGTTAAATCATAACAGTTCTCTCAATATCTTATAAGATGGGATAGCAGTTATTTGCTGATCCTTGCTTCTCTTATCTGTATCTCAATCTCTTAATTGCAGCCTCAGCAGTTCGTACCCAGTCAGGAGTTGCTGTCTCTTATCACGAAAGATGCTATGAGTGTTCGTATTCAAGAGGTCTTGGTTGGATTGGAGCAGATCATGGCTGATCCTGATGACTATGAGAGTTGGAGTGGAGCCATTAGAGAGAGAATCGTCATGGTGAGCATGCAGATTAACGATACTCATTCATGGACACCATATATTTATATGTGATTGTAAGCTTGATCATATTGCAGCTCAACGATGATCAACGTTCCATCTGTGTCCGAGTTATGCTGGAGATGGTTAGATTTTTATTTTTATGTAGTAAATTATGAAATAATTAGTGGAGGAATGATGACTATGAGTGTTATGAATGACTATTATGAAAATATGGATTTATGTCGTTGAATAATGATGATTGTTGTTTGTTAATCAGCTGATATCTTCATCTGCTACTGAGACTCCATCTCTTCCCCATGCTGGTCACGTACTTGCTCGACTCGTTGAGATGGTGGCAAAGGAGGTGAGTGATAGAAATCACAATGTTTCCATGCCAGAAGGACTGTCAGGATAGCGATCTCGTAGTGTCTTTTCCCATTTGCAAAAACATACTACGTGGCCGCTCTCCTGACAATTCTAACATTGTGAAAGAGGATCTAGCCAAACTTAGATTATTCATTTTGTTCCTTTCCAGATTCCATCGTCAGTTCCCACTGCCATTCTGCCCAATCTGCAAGTTGCTCATTTCAATCGTAATTCTAATTCTGGATCGGAGAGAGCGGCTCTCGTCAAGTTCATGGCAGAAGTATTCGATCGAATTGAGACTGCAGGAGGGGCGAAGATTGAAGCACTTGGAATGGCTGTACTCGAACAATCGAAAGAGATGATCAAACCGGACTCGCTCAATGAACAGAGACTCAAGGATGTCATCGATGCTATCAAGGTACGGTAGATGGTGACATGGATGATACTTACAGTACTCCATTCAGATGGCTGGACCGGGTCTCGATTCGATGCCTGCCACGAGAGCGGCTAATGATGAACTCCTCACTCTATTGAGTGCCTTCGGAAAGGTGAAATATCCTTTATTTATTTGTCCGACTCTTATGGTGTACATGTAATAGATATAATTAGCTACGTGTGGGTATGTTGCAGGGTCATCCCAAGTTGTCGGAGTGTACGAAGAACGAGATTGCGGTGCTGATCGAACAGAGAGAATCTGGATGGGCATCCAGGGTTAGATATCGATATATATATATATATATATATATATATATATATATATATACAGTAGCGGACAAAAGTCTTCGGGCACTTTTTATATCTGATACAACTTTTTAACCCAAGGGGGCTTTGATACGATATGGTAAGACCATATACCAAATCTATTGGAGATTACGATGCAACTATTGGGGGATTGCGAAATCGTTCAGTAATTGCGTCGTGATGACGCAATCGATGCACACTTTTTTGAAGTGCCATTATTCTTACATGGATTTTTTCCCGCTCGTCTAACTTTCAGGATGTTGAGACCTGGCCACGACCTACCTAGAAACTTTTTTTCAAGTTGCTGCGGTGCCGCTACTTGGCTGCAGCCAAGCTGCAAAATGGAGACCTGAAAATCATATCTCGCCGTTTAGACATCGCCCAGACCCGATCAATGCACCAAAATGATCGCCATCATGACTACCGATGATCCTGAGAATATGGTCGCGGTAGGTCACCAATTGTCCTCAGGACACGAAAAAATCACTTTTTCGCATTATTGTGGTCTGACGAAGGGGAAGTCTATAGGACGTGCTCGAGAGATCTGGTTTGGGCGTGTATTTGGTTGAGAATCTATGAGAGAACCGATTCCTAGCTGCAATAAGCGTTTTGATTGGACTCCTGCCCGCGACGATCGATTTCCGGAAGGACACTGGTTTGGCCACGCCCATTTTCTGCCCGTTGACAAGGTTCTGACTTTTGAGTGTATCTCGGTACTGAGTTAACGGAGAAGGCTGGCAGACCCATCAATGGAATCAGCGTGGCTGGATCTATATTCTCATTCACAAAATTTCATCATCACTATGAAATATTGCATCATCCTTATGCAATAATCCTCAGAATTATAAAATATTGCATATTAATGACGTAATTTGTGCTCTAGAGTGGCGGAAATATCAAATTAATTTGATTGGAATTTATTCCACCATTATTCCTTGACTAACCGCTAAGAAAACGCAAAAAAAAGGAATATTGCATAAGGATGATGCAATATTTCATAGTGATGATGAAATTTTGTGAATGAGAATATAGATCCAGCCACGCTGATTCCATTGATGGGTCTGCCAGCCTTCTCCGTTAACTCAGTACCGAGATACACTCAAAAGTCAGAACCTTGTCAACGGGCAGAAAATGGGCGTGGCCAAACCAGTGTCCTTCCGGAAATCGATCGTCGCGGGCAGGAGTCCAATCAAAACGCTTATTGCAGCTAGGAATCGGTTCTCTCATAGATTCTCAACCAAATACACGCCCAAACCAGATCTCTCGAGCACGTCCTATAGACTTCCCCTTCGTCAGACCACAATAATGCGAAAAAGTGATTTTTTCGTGTCCTGAGGACAATTGGTGACCTACCGCGACCATATTCTCAGGATCATCGGTAGTCATGATGGCGATCATTTTGGTGCATTGATCGGGTCTGGGCGATGTCTAAACGGCGAGATATGATTTTCAGGTATCCATTTTGCAGCTTGGCTGCAGCCAAGTAGCGGCACCGCAGCAACTTGAAAAAAAGTTTCTAGGTAGGTCGTGGCCAGGTCTCAACATCCTGAAAGTTAGACGAGCGGGAAAAAATCCATGTAAGAATAATGGCACTTCAAAAAAGTGTGCATCGATTGCGTCATCACGACGCAATTACTGAACGATTTCGCAATCCCCCAATAGTTGCATCGTAATCTCCAATAGATTTGGTATATGGTCTTACCATATCGTATCAAAGCCCCCTTGGGTTAAAAAGTTGTATCAGATATAAAAAGTGCCCGAAGACTTTTGTCCGCTACTGTATATATATATATATATATATATATATATATATATATATATATATATGTGTGTGTGTGTGTGTGCATTTTATCAGTGCCTGTGGGGTACAACTACTTCACCTAGAAGACAGAAACTAGCGGGGTTGTATTGAAGTTAAATGCACTACGCTCTATGCATAGTTCTGGGTGCGGGTTCGGTCCAGGGGGAGCTCGAAAGGTGGCTCCAGGTACGGTCCAGGGAGCGCCCTGTAGCTGGCTCCAGGTTCGGTCCAGGGGGAGCTCGATAGGTGGCTCCAGGTACGGTCCAGGGGGCGCCCTGTAGCTGGCTCCAGGTTCGGTCCAGGGGGAGCTCGGTAGCCGGCACCAGGCTACATTAAACCTCGCAGTATGCTGGGGAATGTTAATCGCTACTAAGAGTACTGGCTTATTCCGGTGGAAAAGACGCGTGAGGCAGAGAGCGATCGAAAAAAGTTGCCACTGCGCCACTTCGTGGCTCCGTGGCAACTTTTTTCGATCGCTCTCTGCCTCACGCGCCTTTCACAACGGAAACGCAGTATACAGTGCGTTCAGAACTTTTTGAAAATTTTCAGAGATGTTTCCTGTGATTCCCTACGCCCTCTGAATCTTTTTGGAACTTTTCAAAATTTTCGATTTTCACGTTAAAACATGTTAGAACATGTTCAGACACGTTTCGAACGTCGTAAAACACTTTTCCTGCGCACCCCTACGCTCTCTGAATCATTTTGGAACTTTTCGAAATTTTCGATTTTTCACGTTAAAACGTGTCAGAACACGTTCAAACACGTTTCTGACATCGCAAAACACTTTTTCCTGTGATCCCCTACGCTCTCTGAATAATTTTGGAACTTTTTGAAATTTTCGATTTTTGACATTAAAACGTGTCAGAACACGTTAAGACACGTTTCTGACATCGCAAAACACTTTTCCTGTGATCCCCTACGCTTTCTGAATCATTTTGGAACTTTTCGAATTTTTCGATTTTCCACGTTAAAACTCGGCAAAACAGGTGAAAACGTGTTTCACGGTACTTTAAAACGTGCCAGGAGCACTTGCGGCACTTGCGAAAAATGCGGCAAAAGGTTTGCCCGCGGCGGGGGTCGAACCTGCGTCGGTCGGATTGCTAGTCAAGCGCGTAACCCACTTGGCTATAGATTTGGTTAATTAATTTTTATAAAATTTGAAAGGTTTTCTGGTCAGTTATCATATGCAAAAGGTTCTGAGAAGATAGAGCGAATTTGAAGCGAAATATAAGGAAAATGAGAAAAAAGTGTGACCGGACGGAAGGAAAAAAACGGACAAACAAACAGACAGACAGACAGACGTTAGCATTTTCTAATATATAGTAATCTGCCTAAAAGTATCTAGAAACATGATTTCTAGCTGAAGTAGCTGCTCCTTCCACCAGAAGTCTCTATACCCCCACGAGCTCTGAGTATTAAATTCATCATGTATTTCATACTTTCTCTAATGTGTGTATCTTTCATCCAGATGCATGGAGTGTCATCCTATGGTCAATTGTCTTCTCTGGGTGGTCAATTGGGAGGCGGAGCATCTTCTTCTTCTTCATCTTCTCTTCCTTCTGGTTGCATTGTTGGACACGATGGAAAACCCCTCTCTCTATCGGAAGTATGTCAAATACTTATCCGCTCCAACACATCCCTAACAAACTCTTTGAGTTTTTTTTAAGTAGAAGAACGCCTAAATTCAAAGGCTTAATTAATAAATTGAACAATCTGTCACTACTTTTAATGATTTTTTTTTTCAGGAGGAGCGTCTCTTCTTGGACGAACAATTCGGATTGGGAGATGAGAATGAAGAAGATGAGATTATGAGAGAAATGGACAAGTTCATGAGAGAAGAGAAAGAGAAGAAACAGGCTGAGGCTACTCAGAGGATGATGGAGAAATTGAATGTATGTGAGGAGAAGAAAGAAGATCAGGCATGAGTACTGTATCTATCGATCGCCCCCTCTCTCCCTCTTCCACCGGAGTAGTGTGCATCATGTCCCGCTTATTGTAGTCAACAGAGTCTACTAGATGATTTATGCTTGCTAATATAATCGTGATGTAAATGGTAGTGTTGATCACTCATAATACCCCTTTATCGAGTCTCACCCCATTCCCACCCTATCTCATTCAGATGTTCCATACACGTATACATACAGTAATCAAGGTTTCTTCTTGTGTGTAACAGCAGTTTTAGCATGAAGTCTCACTCGAGTTCGGCCTCTGGGTCCTTTCGTTGATTCCTTCTCTTGTCAATTTGTCAGTGTATCTTTTGTTTCTCTCGTTTAGTTTCTCCTCCCGTTTCCGGGTTTTCTGTTGATCCCGTCAATCGTAGTCAATGCAATTCGCCCCACTCTACTTTCCCTTTCCCAGCCCCCTTAATCTCGATCGATCTTCGTCTACAACTGCTGTTGTAGAATTTTACTTGTCTCAGCATATTCAAAATATAAAGTTTTTTGATCAGCTTGTTGTACATGTGTTTAAAAGCACAAGCATTGTAATAGCAAAAGAATTAATAATACATTGTATATTATATACAGAGGTATTACGTAGAGATATGCTGGGGTACTGTAAGTCATAGCCACGTTTTAAGCCGTTAAAAAGTCTCAGAAATGTCGACTTGACGCACTAATTTTCCCACGGTTGTTTTCAAATTGTATTTGTTTTTGTGATTGTGATTGTGATTTTTGTGATTCAAATTGTAATTGTACATGTAACACAAATTTTGTGTTAGCATTTAATATTTAACGTTTATTAATAATTATTATGAATTGTGCCTTTTCCATAGATCACCAATCTCTTCTTCTCAGATGGATTCATCGCCCTTCTCTGAGAGCGATGATTCTATGAGTGAATCTACGCGTGCTTTCAATTTGAAAATGGAGAAAGATTTCATCAAAGCCTTCCCTCTCAGGTGCACTTGTCTGTCAACGATCTAAATGAATGTGTATTGTAATTTAGATCAGAAACGAAGGTATCAATGGGACCACCATCCTCCACCGTCAAGGGAAATCCAGGTCGGGTTTGTGGTACCTCTTGTTCTATTCATTGATAACCGACGTATTTACCTTCATGATCTGTTTCTTTTTGAATTTAATATAAATTTTTAAAGGTTTCGGTAAGACTCCTCTGTTCCGTGGGAATGTGGCAGCGTCAACCCCGATGTCGATGAAAACTCTGTCCGCACCTACACCTATCAAATTCTCCCTTGACGACAGCTTCGTTACAGGAGCTGCAGGTATTGAGTATTACTATGACACCTGTTTCTTATAGTGGACATATTGTAATTTGCATTATTTAGCTCAGAACTTGAGCTCGAAAGTGGCGGAGCTCTCAACTGAACTCGATCTTCACAAGAGAAAGTTGGATAGACAAACGAAGGAATTGGCTGCTGCATCTGAGAGAATCGAGGTTTTTATTTTACAAAGATATCAAAACGTATTAATCAAATATATAATCCTTTGAATGGCTTCAATCGTCAGTATGTTTTTACTTGCTTCATACAGTTTGATTTTATTTAGAAATATAAAGCGGACGCCGAGGAATTGTTGAGAGGAAATGGAGAATTGAAGAAGCAAAAACAGCAATTGGAGGAAGAATTGAGAGGAGAGAAACTAACGAGAGAATCGGTTAGTTGATGGGAGAGAAGTGAGAGAGAGATTGTGCATGATGAACCATAAATATGGCATATTCAATTGGAGATAGAGATTGGACTATGTTGTATTTTTCAGTCGTACCTGGGCGCAGAATGAGCTGGCTCAGTGCTGGTGGGGTATAGCTACTTTAGATGGAAGACAGAACTCAGCTAGAAGGAAGCTAGAAAGCTGAGCTATTTCAGCTTATAGTAATGAAGCAGCCCTGCTTTATAACTACCTTATAGATGCTTTCTGTCTTCTAGCTGAAGTATCTATACCTTCCGCCAGAAGTAGTTATATCCCACGACCACTGAGGACTAATATAGTACGAGCGGACACGGTTTTAATTTAATTTCCTCCGAAAATGCGGCTACACGTACATTTTTTACATTGAATTTTACGTGTTACCCCTTATTACGAGAAAACGTTCAATTATTCGCTAAAAAACCGGGGATACGTATATTTTTGAGAAGGTTTTTTTCTGATTTTGCGATCTCGCATTGGTATGCTTTCAGTCGTCGTCATCTTCATTGGCTGCTGTTTCTTCTACTTTGATTGACAAGGCATTCACGTGGTTGGAGTGGAAGGAAGCACAGTTGTACACTATGGGAACCATTCTTGCCAATGCTGGATTGTGGACTGAAAAGGAGAGGACTGTGGTTAGTGAGATGAATACTTGATAGATTGAAATGATGCCATTACAGATTGGAAATTCATACAGAATGATCGAACCCAAGACTTTCTCACCAGGTATTTATAAATTAGCGTAAACCAGAATAATGTGATCTCTCCACAGATGAAATTCTTCTATTCGCTGGAGGATCCGTCCAGGAATTCACTGGAATCCACGATATGGAATTCTCAAATGATGAACAGCGAGCGGAGGTCGAAGATGAGGATGGAGTAGAAGAGGAAGTCAATCCAAATGGTTAGAAATTAGGGATTTGCATTTATCGATTTTTTTCGAGAAAAATTGTGCCTGTTTTTTTCCAGCACTTTTTTGACTGAAAATTGGAAAAATTAATATTTCCTTCGTGTTCAGAATTAAAATTATCATCATGCTTAATTGATTATTTACAGACACGACGATTCGAGATGTGAATGATTCCATTTATATGGACGAAAGTCAGACTGGAGGAAAGGAAGTTAGCATGGTTAGTTTTGCAGCATTATGATGTTGAATCTACTTGCCATGGAGAAATATAATATTTTTTCTGAGATGCAGATAACATCCTTTTTAGGATAATTTGAAATGTTCTAACCTAAATACATTTAATTTTTATTTTATAAAAGTTTTTAATTTTCGGTTTCCAAAAAAAAACAAAAATATTCCTACAAAAATATATCGGTTTCCAAAAAAAAATACAAAAATATATCGGCTTCCAAAAAAAAACAAACAAAAATATTCCTCAAATTGCTACGAGTTTCGTAAGCTTAGCATAAATTGACCTTTTCCCTCTTTTTTTGCTCTGAATAATGTTGAAAACACGAAGGAATGTCAGATGCCATATAATCCTCTCGCAATCCTTATTCAGACAGAAACACGCTAGAAAATTAATAGCGAGGAAATTTTGTTTTTTAATCTACACTAGGACTGTAGCCAAAAAAGTTTTTTTTGAGCAAAAAAAAATTCAAAAAAATTTGCTCGAAAAAATTTTAAATTAAAGTTACCGACCAAGGAAAAATTTCGATATTTATTTTATTTTTTTATTCGACGCGGTTGAGACTGCTGATTATTAGTTCGCATAAGAAAACGCCTGAAAATAAGCCCCAAATTTACTATAAGCTCGGAAAGGGTGTCCCTGATCGGCAATATTGATTGGTATACTGTAGGAGCTCAACATTCTTCTTTTCGTTTTTCCTGCGATTTCACACAACAAGCTCTTTCAAATTGACTTTCTGCCACTTGTAGCTGCATGCTTCAGTTGATTGCATGCATGAAACCTCAGTTTTAAATAGCAAAAATATGAACAAACTCGGGAAAAAGGGAAAATATTTTTTAAAAGTATACTGTAGCTAAAGATTCGAATTTAAAATTCTTTTTCCTAATTTTTTCAATTTTGTTCATATTTTTGCTATTTAAAACTGAGAGTTATTGCGTTCAATCAACTACAGGATGCAGCTACAATTGCCTGAATGTCAATTTGAAAGAATTTGTGCCGTGTAAGCGCAACAAAAACGAAAAGAAGAATTTGGAGCTGCTACAGTATACCAATCAATATTGCCGATCAGGGACACCCTTTCCGAGCTTATAGTAAATTTGGGGGTTATTTTCAGGCGTTTTATTATGCGAACTTATAATCAGCAGTCTCATCCGCGTCGAATAAAAAAATAAAATAAATATCGAAATTTTTCCTTGGTCGGTAACTTTAAGAAAAATTCTGAAAACCGATATTAAAGGGACAGTAAACACACAAATTCTTGTTCATTTGATCCAATTTCCACGAGCGACGTAGGGATCGAGATAGTGTGCGCCCTATCAGATATCATTCCCAATGGAGCAGTGGTAAAACGCTTGCCTAGCAATCGAGAGGTCGCGGGTTCGATACCCACCCTATGCTTTTGTTTCTTCCCACGGGCCGAAAGTCGTGGCGAGACCTTGAAATTTGCGGGCATTCAACCGTGCCTTTACTGTCCCTTTAAATTTTTTTCAGCGGTTGAAATTAATTTCGAAAGGCATTCTCACAACCATTTGGCTCATATAAAATGATTTATACAATTAAAATTCATTATTTATTTGTTATGGAAAAACGCAAAAAAATGTCTATTATTTAAATAATGTGCAACATATTGTTCCGCAAAATATTCTAAAATCACACTAATAATGATAAAAATGTATGAAATTTTTTTTTGAAATGTTGAAAAAAACGATGCAAATCATTGATTTTCAAACTTGTTCTCTAAAATATGCCCGTGTAATTTTTTTTTTGAAATGGAAAAAAGGAAAAAAATGAGTCAAAAAATCCCAGCCCTGCTCAACACAGCTCAAGACATGAACTTTGCGAGCTCGTAGTAAATTGAGGAATAATTTGAAATGTTCTAATCTAAATACATTTAATTTTTATTTTATAAAAGTTTTTAATTTTTGATAATACTTATTTTACAGAATGAGTCGAGTTTGATATTGGAAGGAGTCGACGATCATGAGGATATTTGTCAGTCTGAATTGGATGCTTCTGTCCTTGATTGTACTCTACACGAGAAGGACGAACAGATTGAGAGACTCGAGTATCAACTAAATATGGCCAGAGAACAACTTGAGAACTTCAGGTGAGATAACACTTTGGATATCCAAATTAGTTATCTTCTTTGCAAGTGTTTGTATTTTCAGGGGTCGAACGACTCGATTGGCCGTTGTGGACGAGGAAAACGCGAATCTAAAACATCGTTTGGCGTGTCTCGAAGGAATTAATGATGATGCAATCGTAAGTTGAACCTCCCGATACATAGTCCTCGTTGTTTTAGAAATGATAAGACAGACTCATCTAGCAAACTTGGTGTACTTATATCATGAACAATTTGAATGAGTTTATATATATCCAGCGTGATCTGCATGCTTCTAAGAGGATGTGTGAAGAGCAGATCGTATCCCTCAATTCACCCCAAGAGATTGGGAGGACGGAGAGAGAGGGAGCGAGGGCACTCAATCAGAAGATGATGAATATGCAGAGAAGGTACGGTAGGAGAGGATACGGTAGACGGGAATATATATATATATATATATATATATTTATGCGTGTTCAATGGAAACGCGGTTACAAATAGAAAGAGAAAACGAATACAGCATAACAGAGTGAGATCATGAAAGGTCGGGGTGTAGGCGTCGCTCATACAGGGAAACTGATTTGATTACCGGGTTTTGAGAAAAGCCGAGCCGCTCTGGGAAAGAAACTATTGTGTCTATAGTTCGCATGAGAGCCAGCATTTGCGAAATTTATTCCATTTCGTGTGTAATAATAACTGAAATGATGTGGTTTGAGTTTAGAGATTTTGTATTTGCCTATCAGAAGATTCATGGCTGTCTTCAAGTCTATCGCTTCTCTACGCTTTTCTAATTTGTCTAATCCTAATTTCCTATTCCTATCCGCTACTTTAGGGATGTTTTCCCGTGTCATATTGTAGCAACGCATGAAAAGTCGACGAGTAAAATAATTCTGGACTTTTTCGAGTACCTTTTTGTTTTGGATCATGTAGGGGTTAAACACAGTGGACGCACTTTCTAGGATGGGTCTTATGTATATCGAGTAGGCTTTCACGAGGATTGTTCTGTTGATTAATTGTGATTGCTGGATGTATACTGTATCGAATTACATGATCAATGATCTGGAAGAAGAAGTGAGGAAAGTGAGAGGAGAGATGGAAATAGTGAATGTAAATGGACAAAGAGCGATGAATGAAGCAGAAAAGGAGAGAAAACAGAGGGAAGAGATGGAGAAGAATGCACAATTCATGTTAGTTATTCTATTATTAATTTATTTCACCATTTTACTAAAAAAAATCGTTTTAGTTAAATGGCGAAATAAATTGTGAAAATGATTACAGGATGAATGAAAATGCGGGACTCGTGGGAAAGTTGCACGAAGTTGAGCAAAAATTGACTGAAGCTGAAGCAAGAAATGCAGAGGTTAGATTATCGATTGATGGAGTAAAGTTGTCGGTTGTCACTCTACATACTAGTTATATTCGATGGAATATATTGCTAATTAATGATAATGTAATTAACAGCCGTCGATTCGATTGGTGGACGAGACAGTTGTGAATGAGAATCCATCGACTGACGCAGGAGATACCACTCAGATACTCCATTTTAACTTCAATCCTCTCCAACAAGCGAGACAAGAGTTGAAGGTGAGGAGACAATTGATAACCACAATCAATTCATTATGTTTTACTCTAATCATTATGCAGATTTTTTATAATAAATATTGTGCGAGTTTTATACAATGAATGCAGGAGGAGCAAGAGCGTAAACGATCGATGGATGGAAGTGAGGGTCCGTGTGTGAAGAGAAGCAAGAGTGAAGAAGATGCAGAGATGGAGAGTGAGATATACATTGGATCACTTCCCCCTTCTAATGGTGAACATTGTCAGATCTGAAGAAGAGATTGCAAGAATCGGAATTGAGAGTGGAGAAATTGGCGAAGATAAACACTGAGATCTCACACAAATTCAGACATAATGTACTCAAGACTACTGGATTCGAGGTTAAGGTAGGCGTAATTTTGTTATTTCGTCGGGAGTGCGAAATCACTCTCAATGAGAAAAGGAAAGAGAAATTATATGAATTGTAGATGAAATCTGACGAATGCGTCCAAGTTATGAGTTTCCTCGATCCACTCAAGCAACACTTTGGATTCATGGTTTGTCTTTTTATTATATACTCACAAATTAAATAGTTCCGTTAATCAATCTACCTTGTGTTCTCAAACGAGAGTCATCAGATGCATATCACAATTATTTGAAAATGTTCCCAAAACATTCATGGATAACCTATGTGAGTAAGGAATGGAGACCTTTCATGGAGAAGTCAGTGTAAACTTACCATGTTATCGCAAAATGACGAAATCACACCGTTAGGTGCATACCTTGTCCTGGCAAGCTACACACTTCGAACAGTGTGGTTTTAAATTGGAATAAGGTCAACGGTATGCCACGAGTCTAATTTAAGCATAAGTGCACCGAAAAAGTCCCGATAAATAGCTTTGCGACAAGGTAGGTTTCTCGGCTAACGGAACTATTTAATCTGTGTATATACTTTCTGAAAGAAACGTGAACGAACAGTACAGGGAAATCTTCCACATTGTTGAGAAATTAATCCGGGGGCGATATGTAGGTGTCAATATTCTTCAGCGTCAAACACTGATGAAATCAAATAGGTGAAATTGCTTGACAATCTGAAAGATTTAATGACTATCAATGAGAAATGCCTCGAGGTCTGAGCGAATGTTGAACATGTTTTTTTTGTTAATTTTTAACCGATTCAAAATAATTACCTTCATTTTTTCAAATGAAACTACGTAAATGAGGCACCAAAATGTCACTTAAATTATCAGTAACTTATTTTTTTCTACAGATTATTTTGGGATGACTAACTCATGCTCGAGTGCGTTGACCAAAATCGTTTGTTCCCGAAAATCCCAAATAATGTCTGGTTTTTTAGGGTTTTAGGATGAAAAACCGGAAATGATGTCTTTTTTTTCAGGCGCTGCCGCGCCTGGGTGACCTGAAATGATGTCTGAGTTTTCTGACTGGGTTTGTTCCCTAGAACGAACTTTTTGGTGCATGGTCGAGTTTAATAATTCACGCTGGAAATATCACAACGAAAATTCTTTTCGTACTACGGAATTGTTGTGCGTTTGCTCCAGAATAGTACCCGCGTCGTTGAGTAAGAAAATAATCAGCGAATACAAAAAATTAAGAATTAATGTGATTTAAAAGAAAACTATTTCATTTTTTAAAAAATATCCCAAGTTGAATGTGATATTGGCCAAAAATGATCTCTTTTAAGGGAGGTATCACGAGAGATTGCAGGAAAACTGACTCATTTTGGAACAATTTTTAAAAATTTATTTTAAATTTCGATCAAACTTTTACGTGAGAGTACCCAAGCGATAAGAATTCGATAGATACGGGTTCCAGGAGCCGGCTTTTAGGAAATTTCCGGCTCCAATGCCGGAATCGTCATGAGTTAACTGAAACTTGAGCTTGAACGATGGCATCGGGCTTAAAATTTGTAGAATAATTTCTAGAACATTTTTTTATGTTGGAAACGAGTACACGAAAAACTGAAACGAAAAAAGTTCTGAACGAAAAAAAGTTCTGATAAAAGTGATTTCGATAACCTTCCAAAAATGCGTGGTGTCTAAAATGCCAGAACAAGTGGAATTTTAATTCAAAATATGAAAGAGCTTGTCAAATACTGTTCAGAAAAAAATACGAAAATATAAAAAGGGGTCCATTTTATATCGAAAATTCGAATGTGAAAAATCGAGAAAAGTCCGAAAATCCAGTTTGTGAAAATCGTCCCAAAAATGTTGTGTTATGTGCAAAATTGGTATATAGTACTTTAGCAAAAATTATTTCAGTTCGTATATATTTCTTTAACAGCTAGCAGGCTCATATAAAAGTCTGTATTCGTTCTTGAGAAGTTGTCACGAGTATTCAATTCCCACTTGTCGATGAGACGACGACATTCACGGAAACTATTTTTGCTGAACTTCTAGATATCAAAGACACATAACACAACATTTTTGGGACGATTTTCATAAAACCGACTTTCGGACTTTGCACATTCAAAGGCGATTTTCGACTTAAAATGTGCCCCTTTTTATTTATTCTTAATATTTTCTCAACAGTACTTGACAAGCTCTTTCATATTTTGAAATAAAATTCCACTTGTTCTGGCATTTTAGATTTTTTTTGGAATGCAATTTTTGGAAGGTTATCGAAAACACTTTTTCGATCAGAACTTTTTTCTTTTCAGTTTTTCATACTCCTTACCAACATATAAAATATTCTAGAAATTATTCTACAAATTTTAAACCCAATACCATCGCTCAAATTTGAGCTGAGTTATGACGATTCCGGCATTGGAGCCGGTAATTTCCTAAAAGCCTTGCTCTGGAACCTGGGACCGGAAATTTAAGCTTCTCTCACGTCCTGGGTACAATTATATAAAAGTTTGATCGAAATCAAAAATATTTTCTCGAAAATTGTTCCAACTCACCTGCAATCTCTGGTGATACCTCTCTTAACATGGGAATGACCTGAACTCACATTTCCCGATCTTTTCAAAAATTTTATGGTAGATTCAGCATAAAATTCTAACCATAAAACTATTTTCAAAAGTTGCGGAATGTTTTTTTTGAAATTTCGTCATCCATAACAAAATTAATAAATAAGCAAAATTAGAAACCCAAAATGGATATCTCGATTGAGATATACAGTCTACGACTTTTGAAGTCGAATGCTGCCGTAAAATGTTTAAATAATTTATTTTTTTTTATTTTTTTTGAAAATTATGAATATTAAAAACTATTATTAAAAAAACATTCCGCAACTTTTGAAAATAGTTTCATGGTTAGAATTGTATGCTGAATCTACCATAAATTTTTTTATAAAGATCGGGAAATGTGAGTTCAGGTCATTCCCATGTAAGGAAAAGTTTTGCAAATATTACTAAAAAAGATTCTTTACATTTTACCATGATAAATTTTAACACAAAAAATGGAAGAAAAATATTCAAAACCCCTATTTCCAATTAGCAATTTTGAAGACCTTGACAATTCTGACCCACATGACACTTCGATCTTCTCGTGGGGTGGGTTTTGAAGAAAGTCAGTTCAATTTGCAAACGTTCGTTTATTAAATGTTCAGTATTGGCACACTCCTCCGAATTTCGGAATCTCTTATCTGTTCCACAAGTGCTGGAATCGTAGTTGTAAAATGTCTTCCGATTGAATTGAGAACTAAATTCACTTCAATTTTGTCAAGCATTAAAAACTTCAGAGTTTGTCTGCTCATTATACTACTTCTTCGTTGACATTAGATAAGTTCAAGGTAGTCTCAAAGTTGAGGATGGGGGAACAACATTTTTTGTCATGATGACATTAATTGAAGTTGCGCGACAATCTGGTGGAAATGATCGAGTTGGTGGATAAGCCCTTCACTGGACCCGATCGATTCACCCAAGAGACCCACACCTGGCTGGGTAATATTATTTACTGTTTTTACAATTTTCTTTTTAAAAACAAATCTTAATAGATGATATTTTCAGCTGAGCGTGGATCAGTCCCTGGTTTCCTCTCCGCGGTTCAACTCAAACTTCTCGCTGAGACGATGGTGGAGCCTGAAGAGACACTCATGTTCGGAGATGAGGAATTCGATCCGGCTGGCCCTTCTTTTTCCATCCTCAGAGAGGATTGATAGGCATACGGAAATTGTCCAGTATCTTTTTGTTATCTTCTTTTGTTCTGTCTGAGCCTCCAAGAAGACGTGTATGTTCCACAGTTTATCTGTATCTATATTAGGGATGCCCGGACGGTTCCAAATGTCAAAGGCTCGTACCCTCTGGGGGTGTGAGAGTCTCTCTCTCTCAAACCCTTTGAGGTCACGAGATAACACGCTAGAGAAAATCAAACCATTTGGTTTTTTCAAACCCTTTGGTTTTCGAGGGGAGAATTGACCATTTTTCAATTGTTTCTCTATTGTTTTTCAATTCTTCTGTAATCGGAATCTGGTTCCCGCGTCTAGGTAAGAGTGTTGACGTTGAATCGCTCGGCGCGGTGAAATTCGCCCCCCGCCGACCTCTCCACTCTAGAGATGCATTTGCTCTCCCTCTCATAATTACCCAAGTGGTGTGGTGGTTGTGTGCTAGCTGTGCTGCCCTCTCGCCCTGTGTTTGATTCCCGCCTCTTTTCCTCTTTTGCATTTTTTTCCATTTGCCTTCTGTCAGGACGTGGTACCGTAGTATATATTTATCCTTTTTTCAACGGTATCATTTGGTACAAATCGGTTTACGGATAGAAAAAAGAAGAAGGCGAATAGGGTTCACTTGGGGATCTTGTCTTTTTTCATCAGATAATATTCTTTATCGCTACCTTGAGGCCGTCTTGTTTTCTTGTTGTTGTTGTTGTTTATGTACATTTTGTTTAGATTGGTTTGCGCCATGAATTGGATTTCACGTTACTGATTGTATTGAAAAAATGACGGTAATAGGCATTGAAACGACAAATGGAAATGGTTCACGAGGGTAGTGAAGAGGAGAACAATTGTGTATAAATAAAGATATTATTTTTACAAATATTATATTAGTCGTTCTAGCGAAAGAATTATTTTCTCCGCACACACTCGAGGGAGTGAAAATCAAACCATTTGGTTTTTTCAAATGTTTGATCCCTCTCTCGCGTGACCTCGAAGGTTTGATAAGGAGAGTGTGTTCTCTCGCAACCCTTTGAAATGAGAGAGAGGTCAAGGGAGAGAGAACCAAAGGCTCGACATTTGAACGGGCAACCCTAATCTATATTATTGAATTAATGATGTGTTTCACGTACGGCTGATAAACTGTTTTAATTTCCTCTTTGAAATGATTTCCATCTTGTTAAGATTCAAACATTTCAATATTTTGTTTTTTTTTGTTTGAAAATATTTCTAAAAGAATTTTGAAAAAAAAATTTTGCTCGAAGGACAAAAAGAAACACGGAAGTGAAGAAAATGTCTTGAAATATTTCGCTGTCTGACACGTCAAATTAGTGTTGACCCACCGAACTGCAGCGTCGCTTGTTTCACAGACACGCATCGCGTATATCAGCTATAAATTTTAGAAGTAGTTTGTTATGTTGTTTTCGCTTGAACCACTGTGTATCATCGCTTAATTCAACCGCGGAGTTGTACTTCAGATACGTCGTTATCAAATTTGTCCACTGAAAATTGTGGAAAGTATCCCTATTGCTTGTTCCCACTTTCCCTTCGGTTCTTTATTATTATCGCCGATTTTTTAGATGGCTTCGGATCCAGAATGGGATTCGACTCACCTAGAAGAAGTCAATGCCTTGCTATGTTGGGTAAGCACATATCTATACAATATTCTGAGGAAAAGGAATGAATAAAGTTGAACGGATCTGGAAACTTTGTCATTTGCAGATTCATAGCCTTTCCTTCCCGAATGCTGAAGAAGTGGACATCAAATCTCTTCGATGCGGTGGGCCATTCGCCAGCATTCTGCGCATCGTGTTAGTCCGTTTTCCTTAAAAGCATTGGTTGTCCGCGGTTTGATAACCCAACCGCATGCTGAAACCCTTGATTGGTCATTAATTCTTCTCTTCAGAGATTGCAATTTCTTCGACGATGAATGGGTGGCTCAAATTGGCAAATACAACGAAGATTCCAATTGGAGACTCAAGGAGACCAGTCTGCGAAAGGTCAATCGATTGATTAATCATCGATTAATGTGTAGCATATTTCATTATTCACTAGTCGTGGTTTTTTGCAGGTGTACAAAAGGCTAGACGAGTACCTGCGAGAGACTGGATGGGATTTCAACCCCGAAAAATGGAACATCAACTTCGAACAGATAGGTAAACAGACCTTCCTTCCATTCCGTCATGAGACTACAACTTGGAAATTTCAATTAATAAGTTTCCCAAATGAGTTGATGAATACGTGATATTAGCTCGTCCCGAAGGAGGTCTCAATGGTATTCTCCATCTTCTGCAGTTGACTGTCGGAGTTGCCTTCCTCTCTCCCAACAATTCAATATTCGTAGCGAATGTGAATGGACTCTCCAGTCCAGTTCAGGTTGGACCACAACGAATTGTCGAATAGTACACATACAATATTTGCAGCATGCAATCAGAAATGCGACAGTGGAAGTGCAAAAATGCTTTCGAGATATCCAGTCTCCCAAGGTGAGCAATGATCATTTGTATCTTCCCTCACTTGCAGCATCGTGCAATCTCTCATCGTCACTTTATCATTGATAGTTCATCCCTAACTCTACTCATCTCATCTCCTCCTCCTCTTCTCTCTTGATTTCTCTCTCTCTCTCGATCATCTCCTAATCAATCTCATCTAATCTCTTCTCCTTACAGCCATTGACTCCTCTAACTGATCACGACGACTCGATCCCTTCCCTCTCTCTCTCCACTCCAAACCATTCTACGAATCACTCCGTCGCCCACAATATCAACCATTCCTTCCACTACGAAAGTGAAGAAAAGGTGAATAGAACACTTCCCTCGATCAAGGTGTTGAACCAATGATACATTCTACTTTAAACATCCAAAGTGGGCGTATTTCTATTAATCGGCTAATAGAACATGTATTGTAGTCTTTTAACGACTGTTCCTTTCTCTTTTTGTTGAACGCGTTTTCTCTCAGATGAAATCTCTCTCGGAGGAATTGGATTCGATGAAAGGGCAAATTGAAGAAAAAGATGAAGCAATGAGAAGAATGGAGAGGAAGATGGGAGAATTACAGGAGAAAAAGACTGAGGAAATGAGAGATCTCAAGGTATGTCACTCATCCATTCGAATGGTGTTAATTGTGTGGTTCATACATGGGCAGCAGGGGGGCAGGGGCACTGTGCGAATGTGGACTGGGATTTTTCGAGGCTCTGTGCAAAAGAAAAAATAGTGAAAAAATAGAGCTCATTTGATTGTTTTTTTTAAGTACGGGTCGGGAGCTGTGTGCAAACGTAGTAGGCGATCGGGGGCTAGCTGCAAAAGGCCTCGGATAAGTGCTGCCCACGTATGGTGTGGTTGTCTTCAGCAGAAACTATTGGATCGAGAGAATGCTTACTCGGAGTTGGAATATGAGAAGACTGTGGCGAATGAAGAGAGCAGAAGACTCAAGGACGAAATTGGAGAACTCAGGACTAGGGTAAATTAACACAATCTTATTTTTATTGCGACGAAGAGTAGAAGTATGGAAATGGCCATGTTGTGTATTGATTTGAATAGTATCATTTATTTAATCATGATACTTTTATTGTTTCAGCTGAGTGAGTCAACTCGCGTGGAAGAAGATCGATTCAGAAGGGAGAAGAGTGTAAGTCATCCTTAACATTTTTGATTATGATTGGTTGAAAAGGGAAGAAAATGGGAAGATTATTGATTGTATTGAAGGATCTGGCAGACGAAGTGTTGCATCTGAGAGAGAAGAACGAACAATTGGAGAATAGAATGAGAGACTACAAGGAAATGATGAATCAAGTAAGGACAGAGATCACGAGATTATGAATGCACAATTATTGATGGTATATAATCGTATTAGATTAGAAAAAAACAGAAGAAAAGGTACGGTCCAGGGAACATTCATTGGCAGCATTTTGACCGTTTATGAAAACTTTTTTCCAAAATTCGACAACTTTTCAGGATCGAAAGGTGTGAAAAGTTAAAAATCAAACCACATTTTCGAATTTTCAACCAAAAATCTTTTAAATCTGATAACACTTTGGACTATTTGGTACATAGTCTTTTGGTGTATTGAAACAAATGGAAATGTGATGTAATTGCAGCTGAAGATCGAGGAGCAGAAGAATATGGCATACAGAGAACAATTGAGTGAATTGGAGAGTGGAAAGGAGACTGTCAAGAATATGAAACAGAATATTGGAGGATTGCAGGTTTGTTAGAGATGTGATAGGAGCCCGCTTGCGATAGAGTCGGACAAATCACAACGGGCGCCGGACAGAAGAAAATATGAAATGTGAGATAAAAATTATTTTCGGCACTTTCGATGGTGCTGATCACGATCCAGTATGTGTCATTACTCACTAATTACTCTCCGACAAGATATGCTAATTCAAACATTTAGCTAAGTTAACGATTATTAACAATTTCTCTCAACTATCTCTCACCAATCTTGTCATAACTCGGAGAATAAGTTCTTGATGTGTTGCTATTTTCACTAGCAACAAGTTAACGTCTTCAGAAATATAAATTTGCATATTTCTGGGCGGAAGTGAATTAATATCTCAAGAAGTTCTGATTAGAGAGGCATGAAATTCACATGGGATGTAGAGCACACTTCGAGTGACCTACCTTTTAAATTTGGGCACTCAAACCGTCGGCAAGTCGAGTTATGAGAGGTATCACGAGAGATTGCAGCAAAATTCCCCCCTTTCGGAACAATTTTCGAAAAAGTATTTTTGATTTCGATCAAATTTTTATATAAGAGTACCCAGGACGTGAGGAATTTAAATTTCCAGTCTCATGTCCGAGAGCCGGCTTTTAGGAAATTACCGGCTCCAATGCCGGAATCGTCATAACTCAGCTCAAACTTGACCTAGAACGATGGCGTTAGGCTTAAAATTTGTAGAATAATTTAGAGAACATTTTATGTGTTGAAAACGAGCCTGAAAAACAGAACCGAAAAAAATTCTGATCGAAAAAGTGATTTCGAAAATATTCCAAAAATTGTGCGATATCCAAAATGTCAGAAGAAGCAGAATTTTATTTGAAAATATGAAAGAGCTTGTCAAATACTGTCTAGAAAAAAATTAATAAAAAATAAAAAGGGGGGGACCCGAGTCGGAAATCACGTTATAATGTGAAAAATCGAGTTGATGAAAATCGCTCCAAAAATGTAGTGTTATGTGTCATTGGTTAATATAAGTTCAGCAAAAATAGTTTCAGTGCAAGTCGCCGTCCCATAGACAAGTGGGAATTGAATACACTTGACAACATCTCAAGAGCGAAAACAGACAGATTTGTGAGCTGCTGCAAGCTATTAATGAAATGTTTTTGAACTCTAACTATTTTTGCTGAACTTCTATTTACCAATGACACATAACACAACATTTTTGGAGCGATTTTCATCAACTCGGTTTTCGGACTTTTCTCGATTTTTCACATTATAACGTGATTTCCGACTCGGGTCCCCCCCCTTTTTATTTTATATTAATTTTTTTCTAGACAGTATTTGACAAGCTCTTTCATATTTTGAAAAATTCTGCTTGTTCTGGCATTTTCGATATCACACAATTTTTGGAATATTTTCGAAATCACTTTTTCGATCAGAATTTTTTTCGGTTCTGTTTTTCAGGCTCGTTTTCAACACATAAAATGTTCTCTAAATTATTCTACAAATTTTAAGCCTAACGCCATCGTTCTAGGTCAAGTTTGAGCTGAGTTATGACGATTCCGGCATTGGAGCCGGTAATTTCCTAAAAGCCGGCTCTCGGACCTGGGACTGGAAATTTAAATTCCTCGCGTCCTGGGTACTCTTATATAAAAGTTTGATCGAAATTAAAAATACTTTTTCGAAAATTGTTCCGAGTCACCTGCAATCTCTGGTGATACCTCTCTTATGAATTTTTGAGTGAGATGATCTTGTTAAAAATGAGATCTTTTCGTCCATGAATGCCGCATTATCATACATTTAATCCCCTAGACACTGCAATTCGTGAGATCGGTCGATCGAAATAGAGAATTTTCGAAAGTGCTGAAAATAATGTTTATCTCACATTTCATATGTTTTGCTGTTCGAACATTGTCCGACTCTATCGTAAGCGGCCTCATAAAAGTAAATGAATATTAATATTGTAGCTGACACTCGAAGAGAACCATCGGGAGATTGAATTGCTCAAGGCAGAAAGAGATCAGGTTTGTCATTTCTCTTCTCCCAACTAATCCTACCATGGAAGCAGTCATGATCACTTGCACATCATGCCAAAATAAGGAAGTGCATGTTTTTTTATGCAAAAAAAATTGTCGGAGAAGAGACATTCATTTAAACTGACCTAAATTTTGTTTGACGTTTCACACTCTGTGCAAAAATGATTATTCTTTCTGGCGACATCTTATTTTACTTGTGACTCATAAATTTTACTTTCTATAATTCTCACATTGCAGGCAGTTTCTGATCGATTAGAATTGAGTGAGAAATTGAGTGTGATCGAAGATGAGAAGAGACAGTTGAATGTAAATCTGAGAAGAGTTCAAGAACAATGGAGTAATGGTGAGTGAAGTGGAATGAAAAAAAGACAAGTACAGCATTTACAATGAATCTGACATGCAGGAGAACTATGCTTTGTATTGATAAGTAGGAAGTGGTGGACGGAAGGAATAATGGAAGTCGATTTAAGGTAATGGACTCGAGCGAAAGCCTTCTCTTGTGGAGGAATTGGCCTGTGTCGTACCTGAGTACGTATTTCTCTCTTTCACCTTGTCCTATCCATCCCAAAACAATTGCTGTATATATGTTGATTTGAAAAAAAAGGAATGTTTTAATTGCAGCTCTCGTTACATCGATGATCTGAAGAGAGAACTGAAGGCTGTCAAGGTATATATTCTATCTCTCTTTTTTCCATGATTAGGCTAGGAATTTCGTACTTATATTACACTACCGCATCATGTAATGGGAAATTTGCAATAGTTCATGGATTTCATTTATAATTTTAGGATCACAACGTGGAATTGGAGTCTCGAGTATCTCGATTCAGTGGAGCAGAGGAGGAAGTGAGAGAACTCATGAGTAAATGCGCAGAGATGACAAATGGAGCGATGAAGATGAAGGTGAGGGAAGAGATTACATAGAAATTGTGTCATCACAACTTGTATCAGTGTTCGAAATCGGGATAAGAACATTGTTGCTTACTTTCGCGAGGGGTTCACGATTGAGGGATAACTAGGAAAATTCTGAGAAACCTGTTAACTTTCGGGAGATTGTTTTGTTTCTGTTTGAGAAAAAATAACGAGTTGGTGTCAATACGTAAATTTGCAATGCAACTATTTTCAGAAGGACCAGAAGGAAGTTGAGGAGAAGGTGTGTTTACTTTTTCATTCTTTATTCTTATTCGGAAGTAATGCGGCGTTACTTGTTTTCCAAAAAGCTTTTGGAAAAGCAGTTTGTTTTGTGTAGTTTTTTAATGAAATTACTGTAACAAAAAAATGCTTTTCCAAACGCTTTCCCGAAAAAAAAAACTGACTCGATCTCCTCATTCATTCTTCTCTTCCTCAGGATCTTCGTATTCGAGAACTCACAGTGGCACTCGATCGAATGAAAGTACAACACGAGCAAGAAACGAGATTGATGACGTCAGCTGTATATGAGATGGTGGGTCAACCAGAATAGAGAGAGATAGCAGCTATTCGAGATGGTGGGTCAACCCGAATAGAGAGAGATAGCTATTCGAGAGAAAAAAACATGGCCGTTCTTGAATTTTGCGCCCAAACGATACCATCTATAGAAAGAGGACGACTAGAGGAATCAGATAAGCCAAAGATCACCAGTTTCTTCCCTCCTAGAAATTGTACAGACAGTGAAAATAATATAAATCGAGCTAATCTACTTTTTGAGCTATGTTAAAAGAAGCGGATGATGTTAAGATTAGATCGGTCTCACCAGAGATTGTAGATGTATCGGAACATATGTTTTTTCAGAAACAATCTATTTCAGCCAAACTTAATGTAGTTTTCTTTTTTCCCCTCAAGGCAAAAGAAAACTTTGAATCCTAATGTCAGGTTGCAAAACCTGCTTTTAGGAAATTCCCGGTTCTAGAGCCATAACTATCATAACTCAACCCAAAAAGGTGCTAGCAGGTCGCGGACGAACTCAAAATCGTACCCGAAAAAGTTGAAGCAAGAAAAGCGATTTTTAAATACAAAAATATTTGTATCATATCTAAAATTCGAGAAGCAGCAGATATTATATGCATGATATGAAATAGGAACTAACGTAGTGTTGAAAAAAATCTACATGAAAAAATAAAAAAAATTAGGACGAAAAACGCCCTTGAATGTCAAAAATCTCAAAAAGTCGATACTCTTTTTTTTCTAAAATCACCTCGATTACTTTTTTCTTTAAAATTACCGTGAATCCACGGAATAAGTTTGAATTCGCGGTATTCCCTGATGATAAATGTCCGCGTCGCGGTCTTATTTTGGAAGCTCTTTTTCTCATTCGATGTTTTCGTTACATTAATTCTAAGATGAAAATAAATTTCAATAAATAATGCGGCACTGTAGTATGTAAAAAAATGAAGCGAAAAAAGGCTGGAGCGCCATAAAACAGCATGATGAAATATTCACATTTGAATTTGCGCGAACTTTCCTGATGATCAGTGCTCAATTTTCAGACACTTGGAGCTGTGCCACGGCCTAATTATCGATTTCTGATTTTTTTTACTTCAACTGCCTCTCTTTTACGGCACTTGTCTATTCGATTCCGTCGTGAGATCAGACCTCATAAACGTGGATTCCCGGTAACTTTAAGTTACCGGGAATCCACGGAATAAGTTTGAATTCGCGGTATTCCCTGATGATAAATGTCTGCGTCGCGTGTCGCGTCGCGGTCTTATTTTGGAAGCTCTTTTTCTCATTCGATGTTTTCGTTACATTAATTCTAAGATGAAAATAAATTTCAATAAATAATGCGGCACTGAAGTATGTAAAAAATGAAGCGAAAAAAGGCTGGAGCGCCATAAAACAGCATTATGAAATATTCACATTTGAATTTGCGCGAACTTTCCTGATGATCAGTGCTCTATTTTCGGAAACTTGGATCTGTGCCACGGCCTAATTATCGATTTCTGACTTTTTTTACTTCAACTGCCTTTCTTTTACGGCATTTGTCTATTCGATTCCGTCGTAAGATCAGACCTCATAAACGTGGATTCCCGGTAACTTTAATTAATTGTTCTCGCACCACAGTTGATATAAAAAATAATACATCGAGTGATTTTAGAAAAAATTTTTTTTAACATTCAAAGATTTTTGTTGACCTAATTTTTTTATTTTTTTCTAACACTATTTTAGTTTCTCTTTCATATCATGGATGAGTAAATGTGCCGCTTCTCGAATTTTTCATAGGATTTAATTTTTTTTTGTATTTGTAAATTTATGTCCCCCCCCTTTTTTTGTTCGTTGTTAGTGCCATTCCCGGTGGACATTGAGTATATTACTTGTTCTTTCCGCATTTTTGAGCACTTCCCATAGGTCAAAAAGTTCGTTCCAAGAAACAAACCCATACATCATTTTCGATTTTTTCACCCTATATAAAAAGTCGTAAGGATTCAAAATTGTAAAAAAAAGGTAAAGGTGTTCCATGTCAAGCGATTTTACAGTAGCAAGCTACCACGCTAGATGGGGCAAGCCGGTAAGCCAGCTGCAACGTGGGATTACGTAACCCAAGCTTTCCCAAGGCATCTAGGGCACGTTACCTTTCGCAATCAAAGTTGCTACCAATTTACCGCCCCGGGGTGGATGGAAGGCTTTGTTGGCCAAATTGTATTTTGCTCTAATTCTAAGCACCCACATTAAAGCTTTAGCGAAATATATATTTTTTGTTGGAGATTGTTCCGATATTATACGTTTTTTTCCTGCAATCTCTCGTGATGCCTCTCATAAGTATGTTTTATTAATTTTTATTGCGTTTCACTATTCAGGGTCGTCAACGTCTTTCCTCTGGTCTTTCTCCATCTGATCAATCGTCTACTGAGAGATCGGGAACTTCTTCTTCTCGTTCATTCTTCCGTAGACAGACTCAAGACAATGCATTCAATCTCAGGTAGATCCATCTATTCCTCTCCCTCTTCTCTTTCCACTCTTCCTATTAGTCTTGAAGTATCCCGATGAAATATGCCAATCCGTTAGATCCCATTGTTTTATTCCCCGCTTCTAGACTATTTATCTTGCCTATTTGAGCTTTTTTGCGACGCTTTCCCCCCAATCTCATTGTTCATGAAAAATGTGCTAACTCAAGTGCTTGCGCTTACTTATACACGTTTTGGTGGTGTGTTGTGTGGCACCGTTTACATAAATCGATGGAGATACGGTAGGTGTGTGTTTGTGTGGTTCTCACGTGGAATGGCCTGACTTTGCTCACTCATGCTTCTCTTCTCTGTTTCAGTGTGTTCCATTCACTGGCTTGGTTGATGATTGCACTGTTGGTTGTGGTTGGAGTTGTGCTCTGCCAGCCTCTCTCCATCTCCGATGCACTCATCCACTACACTAATCGTAGACAGGCTCCCCTCTACGTCTGAGTTGTCCCTCCTACTCTCCCCTCTCTTTCCCTTCCCTCTCTTCCCTCTGTTTCTTCTTTCCCATTCACTCTAATCCCATTGGCAGCAGCCATTTTCAAAGGTCGAATCAGACCAAAATTGAAGAGATTATATGTATAACATTGTGTAATAGGTACTCGTATCCTTATTTTTCAATTGCCCTCTCCGTGTTTGTATTCTATATTTCTCCAATTTGCTCGTTTTCACGAGTTGTTCTCTTGATAGGCACAGTGTAGACTCCGGTGTAGCTGCATCTTTCATATTCGCTCATTTTTATCTGCTGCTATAGAAGATATCGATAGACGGACACTCTTCCCATACACTCAATACTGTTAAATCGATCACAGAGGTGTGAATATCAAACGTCTCTCTACTCGTAGTAATTTATTTGCTACATTCTCCCTGTATATAGCACATATGCAAAGTGAGTATTGTATTTATGATGGCTAAGGGACATATCTGCAATGCTTGGTTGCCTTACTGCTCTTAATTCACCTCCAAATGAACTGATCGATAAACTGATTCTGTCCCGAAACTGACGCTCTGTCTCTTGGCTGTGGTTGCTTGAATGGGGGTTGGTGACCCATTGCTATCTCACGTGTGATCTACTCTTGGTAGACTACCGTAGTTCGTCGATCTATAGTTACTGTAATCCGATAGATGTGGTCTTCTTATTCTCGTCGACTTCTCTCTAACACAGCTCTGTCCCGTAAAGAACAGTTTGTCCAGGTATTCTACATTTCCTCAATTTTCTTTGCTATGGGTGGATATTTGTTCGTGTGAGTGGGGAGGTGCATTGTTAGACATACATTGACCTTGATTGATTATATTTACCATACTCTAGAATCTCGCGAACAATGGAACCATTCTGCCCACCTCTCGAAATGCCCGTCGATTCCCCGATGTCCCAACCAAGTCATCGGTCCTTGTAAGTCCACTTTCGATAGTTAATAACTTGTGTATTAAATGAGCCAATCAAATATCGATTAAAATTATCGACCATGGAAATAAATCGACTCCTGAATAAATATATATACTTATTTATAAAATTTGTATGTATTTTGATGACATCCACAACTGCACGATTGAAAATGAAAAAGAACGAAAAAAATCCGTAAATTTTAAAATAAATATTAAAATTCGGAAATTTTGCTTAATCGATTTTGACCCTGACGCACGAAATTGTATAATCCTACGCACACGTTTCTTTTTTTTACCATTTTCACTTTCAAACATCACCTTTTCTGGTATAATCAATAAAGGCGATATTTTCGAAATGGAAAACAATGAAAAAATATTTTAAAGAAGGAAAGCGAATGGATTACCGTATGTTTTGAATTTCACGCGTCAAGGTAAAAATCGACGAAGCTCATTCACTTCATTTTCTGAATTTTAATTATTTTTTTTAATTTTCTGATTTTTTTCTCGTTTTTTTGGCTTTAAATTTTCAAGCCTGTTTTCTTTTTAAATTTTGGATGTCATCCAAATCAATTTAAAAATTTCTATTTTTCCATGGTCGGTAAGACTCGACCATATTTGACCACAACCCGGACACGTTGAGTTATCAATGAGTACCAGGGGTCCATACTGAGTACAATATCGCTCATAAGTATTCGTCCAAAATTTCGGAGAGAGATATCTTCCGAACCAGAATAGATATTATTCTGAATTTTTGAATGGGTGATACTCATATATTTAGATTTTTGCACCATCTCTCTGGGCTGCTCTAGCTACCCAAAGTGAGAGATTCAGAAAAAAGTGATATTTTCGTGCCCTGAGGGACAATAATGTCCGATCTCCACAATTCTTTGGGGATCTCGTTAGATAATGATGACGATCATTTCGGCGTTTAGTACGTGTCTCTAGCTCGTCTGGAAACGAAAATCCATTTATTCGGATCATACCCTCCCACGGTCGGCACATTGCGACGTGCCTACCAACTTATTTTGGTAGGCACGTCGCACCCATGACCCGGGGTTCATGGTCAAAATCGATATTTTCGAGTATCGATTGATCAACCCAATCTATAGTGGGATGGTACCGTATGGTCTACAGTAACTCAAAATCGATAATTAGGGTTACTGTAGCTTTCGCTGCGGGACCACAATTTTACGAAGTTGCGCCAGATGAGCCGGGATTGCTTGTATGAGTTGGTATTCGGTACGACATTGCTCGAAAGGTATACTGTAGTCCGGCTACCATACTCATGGCTTAGCTAAGGTAACTTTCGCTGCGAGACCACCATTTTACAAAGTTGCACCAAATGAGCCGGGATTGCTTGTATGAGTTGGTAGTCGGTGCGAGATTGCTCGAAAGGTATACTGTAGTCCGGCTACCGTACTCATGGCTGCGCTACGGTAGCTTTCGCTGCAGGATCATCATTTTACAAAGTTGCGCCAAACGAGTCGCGTTTGCTTGTATGAGTCGGTATTCGGTACGGCATTGCTCGAAAGGTCTGCGGCACATCGCCTACTGTTCCGCGGGTTACTGTACCTTTCGTTTCGAGATCACCATTTTGCAAAGTTGTTCAAATCGAGTCGCGATTGCTTGTATGAGTTGGTATTCGGTACGGCATTGTTCGAAAGGTATGCGGCACATCGCCTACTGTTCCGTGGGTTACTGTACCTTTCGTTTCGAGATCACCATTTTGCAAAGTTGTTCGAATCGAGTCGCGATTGCTTGTATGAGTTGGTATTCGGAACGACATTGCTCGAAAGGTATGCGGCACATCGCCTACTGTTCCGCGGATTACTGTACCTTTCGTTTCGATACCACCATTTTGCAAAGTTGTTCGAATCGTGTCGCGATTGCTTGTATGAGTTGGTATTCGGTACGGCATAGCTCGAAAGGTATGCGGCGCATCGCTTACCGTTCCGCTGGTTACTGTACTTTTCCTTTCGAGACCACCATATTACAAAGTTGCGGAAAATATGAATTGCTGGTGAGAGGTGGAATGCGATGTGCTGTATTGGAATGAAAAAAAAACTTGTTATGATCTAACTATGCCATCGTTGCAGATTATCATGAGCACGGGCTGGACCCACACAACAGAAAATAGATTTAAGATAGAAGAGATCAATAGAGTTGTAGTAACTGGTAATTTCTTCCTTAGATCTGTTTAGTCGTACGCAGCTGATGTAGACCACGGCCACATGCTATTAGATGAGCTCTTTTATTGGAAACTATTTGAAATGTGTGGAGAACAAATAAACGGTGGCCGAAAGCGTGCGAGAGACTGATTGAGATGGAGAGAGAAGGTGGAGTTCATTTCCAATACTTTCAATAAGAAAACCCTATTTACAACCCCTTCCCTATCTGTATGTATTTTGATAAAAAAATATATGAATAACATTCACTCTCAAAGTTGCACATGTACGCGCAAGGGGATACTTTTTTTCGGGGAAGAATACTCGTTTGAAGCAACTTCGCATAATTGTCCTCGTCAATCGTCCCTACTGTAGTCATGAGTACGGAAGCCGAGGTGCCGTATACATTTCGAGCAATGTCGTACTGAATACCATTTCTTACAAGCAATTGCGACACGATTCGAACAACTTTGCAAAATTGTGGTCTCGAAAAGAAAGGTACAGTAACCCGCGGAACAGTAGGCGATGTGCCGCATACCTTTCGAGCAATGCCGTTCCGAATACCAACTCATATAAGCAATCGCGACTCGATTTGAACAACTTTGCAAAATGGTGGCTTCGAAACGAAAGGTATAGTAACCCGCAGATCAGTAGGCGATGTGCCGCATACCTTTCGAGCAATGCCGTACCGAATACCAACTCATACAAGCAATCGCGACACGATTCGAACAACTTTGCAAAATGGTGGTATCGAAACGAAAGGTACAGTAACCCGCGGAACAGTAGGCGACGTGCCGTATACCTTTCGAGCAATGCCGTACCGAATACCAACTCATACAAGCAATCGCGACACGATTCGAACAACTTTGCAAAATGGTGGTATCGAAACGAAAGGTACAATAACCCGCGGAACAGTAGGCGATGTGCCGCATACCTTTCGAGCAATGCCGTACCGAATACCGACTCATACAAGCCAACGCGACTCGTTTGGCGCAACTTTGTAAAATGATGATCCTGCAGCGAAAGCTACCGTAGCGCAGCCATGAGTACGGTAGCCGGACTACAGTATACCTTTCGAGCAATCTCGCACCGACTACCAACTCATACAAGCAATCCCGGCTCATTTGGTGCAACTTTGTAAAATGGTAGTCTCGCAGCGAAAGTTACCGTAGCTAAGCCATGAGTACGGTAGCCGGACTACAGTATACCTTTCGAGCAATGTCGTACCAAATACCAACTCATACAAGCAATCCCGGCTCATCTGGCGCAACTTCGTAAAATTGTGGTCCCGCAGCGAAAGCTACAGTAATCCTAATTATCGATTTTGAGTTACTGTAGACCATACGGTACCATCCCACTATAGATTGGGTTGATCAATCGATACTCGAAAATATCGATTTTGACCATGAACCCCGGGTCATGGGTGCGACGTGCCTACCAAAAAAAGTTGGTAGGCACGTCGCATGCGTCGACGCATGGGAGGGTATGATTCGGATCCTCATTTTGAGCTATGGTCCTGTTCCGATACGGCACCGTATAATGTGGTACTATTTTTTCTTGAGTGTCCCTCCACTTCAACTTCCACCAAATAAATAGTTATGGCTGAAAAAAATTTCTCCGAGCTAATAATCGTCCCAGAAATATTATTGTACTATTGCGTCATCACTACATAATAAGTAAAAATCGACCATGATGAAATAATCGGAAATTATACCGAAGCCATGAGTATCACCCATTCACAAATTCAGAATGATAGCTAATCTGGTTCGGAAGATATTTCTCTCTCCGAAATTTTGGACGAATACTTATGAGCTATATTGTATATGCACATAGTACCTTCGCTCAAAAATTGCCCCTAGGGGTAACTTTCGACGCTAAACACGCTGGTTCCATCGATTTCGCAATTAGGGCGCCGGTATGGCGCCGCGCACTTTCGGCGGAAAACGTGTTTTTCGATTATAATTTCGCTAAACTTCATCAAAATGGTGGGAAATGTCGCGACCTAAATCAGAATTTGAAGCTCTATTAAATGGCGTTAATGACAAATCTTGATACATTCTCGTTTTTGAGAAAAAAAATGATTTTTTTATCTAGCCAGCATCGCACGAGATCTCATCTGAAGTTGAAAGAGCATTTTCTCCTGATCTTTTTGGTATAATTATTGTGGTGTTATCCGCGGTGGAACATTGTTTTTCTTTTTTTTCACTCCCTGACAATATTTGAACTTTTCCAGAAATTGAGAAAAAGTGATTTTTTCGATGAAAAAAAATTCGGCAAAAAACTTTGGAAACCGATGGGAATTGAACCAATGACCTTCGGATTGAAATTCTAGGCCACTACCACATCGGCCATGCGGATGCCGCGCGTATACACGCGTTCCGCGCGCGTGAAAAATCTTAGATTCGATATAAAACAATGTTCCACCGCGGATAACACCACAATAAATATACCAAAAGGATCAGGAGAAAATGCTCTTTCAACTTCAGATGAGATCTCATGCGATGCTGGCTAGATCAAAAAATCATTTTTTTTTCTCAAAAACGAGAATGTATCAAGATTTGTCATTAACGCCATTTGATAGAGCTTCAAATTCTGATTTAGGTAGCGACATTTCCCACCATTTTGATGAGTTTTAGCGAAGTTATAATCGAAAAGCACTTTTTCCGCCGAAAGTGCGTGGCGCCATACTGGCGCCCAGAGACGCCCTATTGCGAAATCGATGGCACCAGCGTGTTCACCGTCGTAAGTTACTCCTAAGAGCAACTTTTGAGCGAATTCGATTTTTGACCTATTCCAGATCTCTGTTGAGACCTTGTTGATCCTAACGCAAACAGCGTCATATATGAATATCTTCACAAGTAGATAAATTTTCAATTTTCATCATTTTTTCACTGAAATTTATATTTCTCCTAGCCAGCACCAGAAAATAAGGGTCATTTGGTGCATTATGATGCGGGCAGTGATGAGCACCCCACCTCGGATCGGGGTGCCGCTATTTTGAAATATGCTAATGTGCATTTCCTACGAGCTTCATTCGTAATATTTTTCGACCATCTTTTCTTGTATAGTGTACGAGAAAAGGAATTTCGGGACAGCGGAATTTTCAATTTGGCCAAATTTGAGCAGCTACGGGTACTTTATTTTTCTGGAATCGGGGTACCCCCCTCGGATCCGAGGAGGTCGCATCATGCGAGCTTAAGGTACTCCATATACTCGAGTACCACCGGCTCTCATTGCTAACTCAACGTGTACAGGGTCGAATATGATGGAATCTTACCGATCCCCTCTCTTAATTATGCTCTCTTAAGATTCCCGTGGTTGAAATCGGTACTTCCTCGGTCTCTTCGTCCTCACCCTTTGATAATCTCTCCGTTGTACTCACAAAGCGATCATCTCTATTGAGGGCCCATCGTGGAGAGGTACTTTAGTCTACCGTAGTCATTAACTGACGGTCCATATCGTATTCCAGATCTGCTTCCCGGGAGGAAAATGCGATAAGGGGGAGACGCTAGAGGAGGTAAACTGTAGTATGTGATGAAATAATCGATCGATCGATTGCAGACTGCGTTGAGAGAGACTCACGAAGAGACGGGAATGGAGGCTGGCGAGTTCGAGTTGTGGTCTCGACTGGAACCTGTGATGTCATCGAGGTATCGATTGAGAGATACTGTAGATGAAATATGATGTGTTTTTTTTAGATTTGATAGATCCGTTATGCCCATAATTGCTGAGTTGAAAGATGCGTCTATTCTTGACAGACTGATCCCGAACTACGACGAGGTAGGTCAATTTGTATGTCTCAATAAATTATCGATTGATATTGAGGTTGATTATGTATTCTCTGTGCCAGTCAAGCATCTCATCTCTAATCTATCACACACTCTATTTGTCCATCCAAAATTCAATTTTCGATTGCCTGTATTTCAAGTCGATCAGTTCAAGATTCACACTCATTCTCAGGTAATCGATAATATCATTATATACAGTACTCCTTTGTTCTTTCAGTCCTCCTACATTCCTTCATCTCTTCGCATTTGGGGTCTCTCAGGGATAATTCTCCATCAGGCTCTCACTCATATCGCCCCTTCCTCCTACAATTCTATCAAAGTCCAGTTTTACTGATGCTCACGTATCACTTTATTCTCTCTTGCCTTTGTTTATTTGGGAGAAGATATGACTCACATAGTAGCTAAGTTATGTACAATTCTGTATAGATCTTCAAATTCGGTTAGATGTCAATTTTGTTGTTTTTTTTTGTCTTCACTTTAGTCGAATTTATCTCTATTTGTTAACTCTATTCACACGATGAGTGTGATATGTGTACATTAGATAAGAAAGTAGTTCCTTCCCAGTCCCTATTTTTCGCCCGGTAAGAACTGCAGTATCGATTGAAGTGCCATTAGATACCATCCATTCAGATCCCGATACCATTCTCAAGTAATCAATTCAACGTTGTTATAATAAACGAGTTATCCACGTTGTATTTTGTTTGTGTCAGATTGGTTAACTTCCAGATTAATCTATCTGCATATTGATCACCATTGATTTCACTATCGTCGTCCATCTCTTGATTCTCTCATTTCATTCACAGTTCATCGTCTCATTGTAAGCGGTCGTTGAGTGGATGAAGTGAGAAGAAGAGATCATGTCGGCCGAACCAGAACAAGCTAAGGAGGCCACCGAGGAGGGAATGGGTACTGTAGAGGTGAGTACTGTAGTCAGGAATGAGGAGGGAATGGGTACTGTAGAGGTGAGTACTGTAGTCAGGAATGAGGAGGGAATGGGTACTGTAGAGGTGAGTACTGTAGTCAGGAATGAGGAGGGAATGGGTACTGTAGAGGCGAGTACTGTAGTCAGGAATGGGTACTGTAGAGGTGAGTACTGTAGTCAGGAATGGGTACTGTAGAGGTGAGTACTGCAGTCAGTCATCGACATTGACGAGTGTAAATGTAAATAAGATCCTTTCGAGATAATTAAATGAATAACGATTCTGACAAGTCATAATATTGGAGTCATTTGAATTGTGTGACTATTTCCACTGTCATCGTATCGATTGTTATCTGTCTATCAGGTGAACAAACTCTCGGATCAGAAGAAGGACAAAGTGTTCGAGAAGTCAAAGCCAGTTCAGCAACAACCAAAGAAAGTGAGGATAAGATTGAGATCTAATCTGTGATCAGCAGAAAGAATTGTTGAAACAAGTGTGATAACACGGGGAGAGATAGAGAGTCTTCCGATATCTCGATCCGTTTGATCAAATCTCTTTGTCTCCCTTTATTTCTCTCTCTTTCTCTCCCTTCCACCAGGAGAGATATATATTCTGAATCGAGTGGATTCAATTGTATTGTGGGCTTATCGATCCTATTTATTCCCGAATGTAGATCTAAATATGTCTAATTTCCGTAATTAGAAGCTGGCTAGTAGAAAATCGTGAGGCCTGCATATACCAAAATTATATGTACTTTTAAAAAGCCCAAAACTATGTCTGATGTTTGGTTGAAAAATCGAAAATGTGGACTTTAAAAAAAATTCAGACCTTTGATCAGGAAATGTTGATTTTTCGAAAAATGTATTCTGAAAAGGTCTTAATGATGTCAGAGTATGTTCGTTGGAGCCTCTTTTCCACTGTTGACTGATTGGATGTCTTCCGATTATGTGATATTACCATTCTCTCGATTGTTTCTCTATTGTATTCATTGACAAGTCGACATCGTCTCTTATCACTCTTATCAGTCTTCTTCTCTCTCCTTTCCTCGACTCTTGGCCCCTTTTCTCTCTCTCTTTCTTTCTATCTCTCTCTTGGTCAGAGTTAGTGAGAGGAAGTCTTAGTCTGCCATGGTTCGATTTCTCAATCGAACAAAGAGTACCGATCCCGTCCCGAAAGTGAGTTAGTTATATTCAAATTCATTACACTCTTAACTATCTAATGATGCCTCCAACTCTATATGGGGAATTTCCATCTCTTTTTTTGTATGCCTTTTAGAATATGTTCCATTAATTGTATGTATACTCTCTTTATTCTCTTTTCTCTTCGTCCCCTTCTTATCTCATCGAAGATCAACATCTCATCGAAGAACACGGAAATATCACTTTTGAATCCATTTTTCTGTGGAAAAATTATAATCGACTAATGGTGGAGAAAGGAGGAGGTGATGATAGGTGAGCATAGGGTTCCCCCCTTCCGCCTGCAGACGCAGTTAGGAAAAATAACAACGGTATATCTATTTCGCAAAGTCTGGTGGAAAATAATGTCAGTGAGGGACCAAAAAACCAATCTAATAATTATTTATCATTTGTTATATTCAGTGATGCTCATAGTCCCTAAATTCGGCGACCCCCCATCGCGGGGGGGGGGTCCGAGCAGGGTGAAAAGGTGAAAATACCACTGTTTTCGATAGATCTGATCCAAAATAATGTGATGACTGATGTCCCCGCTGCCTGTACTATGGATACCCCGCACGAGTGGGGGTTGCGGGGAGGGGGGGGGTCGACCCCCCCCCGCGGACCCCCCCCCCGCGCTGCCAAATTTCGGAACTCGTGAGCACCACTGGTTATATTTAAAAACGTTAATTTTATTTTCGATTTTACTTTTCGATCTTTTTGTCGATCTTATTTTTTGATCTCTGGTATGCTTCGTCGTTTTTACGTACCTGTCGGACACTTGTTCTCTCCAAGGGTGAGCCATCGGGCATACCAACTACATTTGAAAATTTGGTGGGACCGCCTGCCGAAGGTTTGAATTTTAGCTGTCCATCTAGGGAAATGATCATTGTATGTACCCATTCAGCCAGATGATAGGGAGAGTCCAAAGGGCAATCTCTCTCTCAATGCTAGATCACTCCATCTCTATTATCACTGCTAATTGCCACTCGTTCCATGTTCCTCCCCGTCTCTTCTCTCTCTAGCTTCTCCCCCCCCTCCCCTCTACCCTCTAGCCGTTCTCATTTCCTCATCAAGGTTGTTCTGCATCTCTCTCTCTCTCTCTCTCTCTCTCTCTCTCTCTCCAATCACTCCACTTTATCTCTCACTCCCTCTCTCCCATCATCTTCAAAGCGACGGAGAAACTCATAAAACTCTGACTTTGCTGCTAGCAGTTATCGAAATGAATTGAGATAGAGAAAAGTGTGAGATAGAGAGGAGAAGTTCAGTTGAGATGGAGTGATATCCGAGTCTCGACCAATTCCACTCTTACAGTTCACACAGTCTACTCTTACACAATACACAGAGGGGAGGCGGGAGAGTAGGTGTTCCATTCCAGTCCACCCTCTTTCTCTCTCTCTCTCTCTCTCTCTCTCTCTCTCCCACCCCCCCCCCCTCTATCTCTCTCTCTCTCCCACCCCCCCCCCTCTATCTCTCTCTTCTCACAGTTCATTCACCCGTCTTTCCATACTTGTCTCTTCTACTCTATTACTTCACATTCTCTCACTCAGTCTTCTCGAATATCCGTGATATGGTCACATCAGGACACTTCTCGTCCACTATCTTTTCTTCCCCCCCTTTTAGACTTGCCAGTCTCTCTCTCGCTCTCTTTTTCTCACTCTTCCTTCTTCACAATATTTTGGTTGTGCCTTCAGAGGGGCGAGAACTAAGTCTCCCTCTCTCTCTCCATCTCTGCGTCTCTTCAATTCCTTTTGTCTCTCGTTTCTCCATTTCTCTCTCCTTCCTCTCTTATCTCAGCTACTTTGTCACAGTTCTTTCGTCCCCTCAGGGCAGATTTGAATCAGTCCTCGATTCCATCTATTGTAGTACCGTATCTCACTCCATCTCTCTATCACTTGCATCAATAAATGGTTGTGGAAACATCCGCTTTCTACCAGATGAAATAGTGGAAGGGATAGAGTCAGATTCGCTCCATTTCGTCTATTTTCTCAATTGAATTGAGATGTCGACCATCTCCTCAATCTTTTCCTCCTCCTTCTTTTCTCCTTTCTCAGAATCTCTCGTTTCTTCTTATCTCGACGGCTATTTACACGCACGCTTCATTTCGTGATATATCAGGCTTGTTATGACCTACGCTTTTCCCTTTTCCAATTATTAAATGGAGTTTACGATTTGCACTAGTGGAGAGATATTGAGAGTTATGGCTATTGATTGAAGTGCACTTTTGACACGATTTCAGCTTATGATGGAGAGAGGAGATGAAGTAGAAGATGTGATCTGTATGATTCAACAGAAGGGAACTAATCGGATTGGGTAGGAGGTAGATCAAGAGAGAGAGAGAGAGAGAGAGAGAGAGAGAGAGAGTAGTATGTGAGAGCGATGCCCCCCTCCTCCCTCTCTTCTTCCTCCTCTCATCTTTCGATCACATTTCATGCCTCGAGGGCACTATTTGCTCTCTCTTCCGATTCTTTCTTCCTCTCGACGTTTGCCGCATCGCACAGTGTGAACTTACTCCGTTCTCTCTCTATCTCTCTCTCTCTCTCCCTCTCTCTATCTATCTATCTCTCTCTATCTCTCTCTCTCTCTCTCTCTCTCTCCCTCTCTCTATCTATCTATCTCTCTCTATCTCTCTCTCTCTCTCTCTCCCTCTATCTCTCTCTCTCTCTCTCTCTCTCTCTCTCTCTCTGCCTGCTCTCCCACCATTTATCTCACTTTGCCTAAAGAGTTGGCACTGTTTAGTTGAGAAAGGGAAGATAATCTGAGTGAATTGTCATCATTCCTATCCTCTATCCTCGTAATTGAATTTGTTTACAATATCTATAGCTATTTAAGGTGCGCTACAAGTTAAATACGCTCTAAACTATAATTCTGTTTCTCTCCCTTAGCGTGAGTACTCGTCTTCCACTCACAGAATTGAATAGAGAATGGCAAGATTCTCTCTCTCTCTCTCTCTCTCTCTCTCTCTCTCTCGTTTGACAATGGTGATTCTCAATCTGGGGTTGATATGATTCATTCATTCATTTTTGTTCGTACGTTCTGAATGGATCCATCGATGTTGGCATCATTTCTTCCTCTTTTTCTTTCCTCGTTTTCCCAATTCAGAAATATGCAAGCACTACATTTTCCAATTCATGAGCATTTCATAATATCTCAAGTATTGTTGTGATGTAGATAATTTCTTAGTTCCGTAAGTTGAAATGTGATATTTCGTTGTCGTTGGATCAAAATGGCGTCATCGCTTCGAGTTTCGAATTCAATCCAATTGGCAAATAGAAGCGAAAGGGTTGAAAAAAAATGACTCGAGTTCTCACTCGAGTTTTCGAGAAATTAGCCGATTTATGGCCCGTATAATTACTTATTCTACTCCTTTTGAGTTCGACTATCTAAACAGTCGGCAAAGTTAAGAGCGATTTTTACAATGTAATGTAATGAATTAATATAATAAAAATGTGTGATTAAGATGGCTCGTGAGACGACGGAGGATGGAAGTACGGTTAATTCACAACGAGGAACGATCACAACTCCCCCTGCACCCATTCCACCATTGAGGAGTAGAAGAAGAAGGGTGAGAAACATATATTTTAACGTATTGATAATGTTCTGCTATTTTTGGGATTCGAGCTATAGTTTCAATCCGTTATACAGAAAATGTGATAAAGATATCGAGTTGGTTTTAATCCGGGTTGTCTGAGAAGGGATGAGGAGGGGAATACTGGTCGAATCATAGGTAGGACAACAGGGCTGTGCGCACAGAGATGAGCTGGAAACTACGCCAAATTTCAGATTGCGGACCGCCGAAACGCGTATGTAAAAGTCAAAATGCGACCTCCCGGATTTACTTAATTCGCGATTGCGAATCGAATGCAAAAAAATTGGAAAAAATATTAAGTTTGAAGCAAGATACAGATCTCCCGCTAGCCGCCGCTAACTGTCCATATTGGCGCAGTAGCGGGCGAGTTTTTTTAGCGCCATTGCACACTTTAAAATTATGCGAATCGCGCAAACATAGTTTTTGATATGGAGAAAAAAATCGGTGGGTCGCCAAAAACTAAATAACGTAAAATTATTGAGTAATTAGACAATTCATTTATTAATATTAGAAGTTATAAATACTCCTCTCATTCTTCAATAATGTAGTTTCTGAACATAAACTAGGTTTTAGCTACTTTATTGGTATACTTATCCCAATAAAGCAACCTAGAATGGAGATTGGAAGCAATAGATAGGAGAGGTTGAAACACGCTGAGTATAGCTGCGGTTATGAACCGACGCACGGCGTAAGAGTGCAAGAGATTCAAATTTGTTTTTTTGGCGTTAAATTTGAATTTATGGTATTTTCGCCTAAAACCTTGTTATTGCTCAGAAACTTCCATTCTCGATAAAGTTCTCGGTCATTACGGTATCTCAATACCCGGCTCTGGAAAACCCGGTTCTACTTTCCATCCTTGACTCCGTTGCTTAACCCTTCTGTTTTTTTTTGCTTATCCGCGCCTTATTTTTTAAATACCGCAGCGGGTTTCCAGCCCAACTCTGTGTGCGCAAAATGTTCATCCTACAATTTTCGTTCAACTTTAATTTCACGAATAATTTTTCGTAAAAATCGTAAAATTTTTGAAAACTTAAAAAAAATTAATCATTTAATTTAAAATTACTCCACATTATCTTGTTTCCGCGTTTATTTAAACAGCGGTTCAACTAAATTTAACGGTGAGATTCGGAAATCATTTATAAAATCCTTGAAATTACAAAAAAATGGGGATAGACTTCGTTGTTTTTCTCTTTGGGTAGAATTATGAGTAGAAATGGGAAGAAGTCGTCCAAGTGAACCCTCCGTTAGGTAAGTTATCCCTCTATCAATCTCATCCTCCTTTCTTCTCTTCTTTTCTTCTGTCTTTTCATCTGATTCTCACCCCATTGTTGTCTCTCGTTTCTTTCGTCTTCTTGAATTGAAGCATGAGAGTAAATGGAAGTATCGTTCCTCCTTCCATTCTCTCTCTCTCTCATCTTCCTTCTTCTATCCATTCTTCTTCTCATTTTTTTCATTGGCTCTCATCATGAATATCCTTCTTACTCCGTTTAGTTTCCCATTTTTTTCAGGCGAGAGCCTTTTTCTTTTTAAAGGCATACTATTGAAATTTGAAAGCAATTTTTTTCTAAAACAATCTTTTTTTGATTAAAAGAGTTTAGGATTGCAAAATATTTTGGATAGAAAGTTCAAATTTGAATTTCCAATTTGTGCATCTATGCTAGTGTCCGACCTAGTGTCCTTTCCCTTTTCTCTCCTTCTCTCCCTGCATAATCTTGTCTTCATTTCTCCTTTTCCATCTCTGTCTCCTTCTATTTCTATTTCATGAAACTCTAGTAGATGCAGTCCTTTTTTCTTCCCCTGGATGCATAGTGTCAGATGAGAAGGAGAAGGGGAGGAGGAGGTACTAAATGGATGAGGCCCCTCCCTCCCCCTCCCTCGCCTCCCTCCTTCCATTCTGATCTACCGTCGTTCTTCCACTCCTCTTCTCCTCCTCTTCTTATTACTCGTCTCTTTTGCTCTTCACAATCCACTAATCTCGTTGGTATCTCGTCTCTCTCTTCTTCTTCTCAATCCAATACAGTCTTCAGTGTCCCTTCCCCCCGTTTCTCTCTCTCTCTCTCTCCTTTCGTGCTCTGTGTCCATACACTCTTCTCCTCTCCCTCTACTCGTCTCATACCCATTTCATGGCTCGAGTAACCCATCTCTCTCATCCATTTTCATCTCCATTCCCTCTCTTTTCTCTGTTCTGTGTAGTCAGAATAGATGTATTCAGTGTTCCCAATTCGTCCCTTGTTGCTCTACTATCTTCCTCTTCTCTGCAATGAGTAATTGATGATTGTTCCATGCTTCTTTCCTCGAAGAGTCTAGGGAATTCACACGAATTCTACCCCCCCCCCCCATCGACTCACTTTTTACAATTATCCTCCCTTCAAAAGAGAGAGAGAGATCGATGGACTAATGAATGCATTCTTATTTGGCTTATTTGAAAGGCTAAAGATTTATGAAAGAGAAGCGATGAGGAGGGAGAGAAGAAGAAGAAGAAGAAGACTCTTCAAATAATTCTCGGTTGTCCTGACGATTTGAGAAGAGAAATCAGAGAGAGAAAGGAAGAGAAGAGAAGGAACTTGTGCCCTTCTTCGTTAAGAAATATGTTTCTCTACAACTCAAATCGCCCTTTTTGAGAAAGGTCGTATTTTTCTCCCCCACAATTGTGTTATCTTTTGTTGTAGAAAGTGATTCAACTTGAATCTTGTTTCCCCCCGTATTCCAAAGCTTTTCACTCATCTTTCTTCTCTTCCACTGTTGGTTTTGTCTTCTCAGTGGCCGAGGATGGGTTGATTCCCCTCTCTTCTCTCTTCTCTCTTCTTCTCTTTCATCATCACTACTCAATGATGACTGGAGATCTTTCTCCCCTCTCTCATCGATCCCCTCGTCCATTGAAATCACCACGGATAGTGAGACATCTCGTGGTCCAGACTAATCTGTGGAGTAGCATACGGGTGAGACGAACTTACTACTTCATGGGTCACAAGGCAATGTAACAAAACTCCAAAATATCACGTGCTTTCACGGATTTTGAATGAACATCCGACAATGTGGGTAGATTTTTCAATTTTTAAGACCTTGTGGTTCGGAAATGTTTTCTGATTTTTGGAAATTTCACATCAAAAACTCTAAATTCTGTCACTGTGTTTTCTGGAACATACCTTTTGGTCTATGTACTGCTTTTATGGCAGGAATTTATTGACGGCTAACAGGAATGCGAAATATGATCCGCATGTTGAAATTTACCAAATTGAGACATTGGGTTGAAGTGTGACATCGGGGAAAGTTTGTACAGCGGTTGAAATTGAATGGAGGGAATGGGGAGGAATGGCACTTCGCCTTTTCGCTTCCTCTCGTCTTTTCTATGCAAGCGTACGCTGATGCTGCTGCTGATAGAATACAGGAGATAATCGATTCACTTAGTACTCCCCTCCCCGCATGGAGTACTGTGCTATCGGATACTGTAGGTGGATAAGGGAGGAGAATGGGGGGGGGGGTACTGTAGGAAGAGAGTAAGGGGTAATCAGTGGTGACTCGAGTCATAATCATTGTGATTGCAGGTAACTGAACTGAGATGTGGAGAGGTCCGATGGTTCTACAGAAGGAAAGATCTCGATTCAAAGTGGATTCCATTCAAGGGTTAGATTTATCAATTTTATTAATTCTTATCCATAGATTTTTTTTAAATGTACCGCAAATTGACGGTCCACATTCTCCTATTTTTTGTGTTTTTCGAGAGGTTTATCATGTATTTTGGTGCAGTGAATGATAAAAAGTATCCTACCACACCGTTTTCTCTCGAAATTATCGCCCTAGCTTGTTTGTTAGCACCTCTTGGAGATAGGTATTTAAAATCTGTGTTCATATCCTTAATTTTGTTTGCGAATTCCCCCTTAAAATATATATTTGTTTGCAGGTCAAGACTCGATTCGATTGGAGATTCGATGGAGAGAAGATCACAGTATGGAAGTTGACCAGCAGGTGAGGGGAATGAATAGAGAAGAGAGGGGAGGAGAGGGGGAAGGGAAGCTGTCGAAGTGACTTCTTGTGGTGTCTAATTGCTTGTTTCCCTCACAGGCGAAGTCGATTCTCACTCAAATGGGAGAAGAAGTCGTCGTTCTTGATGGACTCTACAGGTTACAATCTTGAAATTAAATTTTTTAAAAAATTAAACAACATTTCAAGATGAAAAGTTCTGAAAATTGAAAATCTAACCATGTTTTCGAAGTGAAATCTAACCATGTTTTCGAAGTTTTCGAAGAAGTGAATGTTATTTATTACTTGCTAAATCAGTCAACTTTTTGGACTTTTTGTGCATGGTTATTTTAGGTTTATGGTAGAAATAGGTATTTGGCACATTGAAAGAAGTTTGAGTTAAAACGACAAGGGGCAATTGATTGAATATTGCAGAATGAGTGATGACCACAGCAAGATCACTGCTGTTTATTGGAAAGATGATGAGGCTGAATTGAGAAGAGGATCGTGGTTTCTGCCAGATGGACAACCTATTCAGGTATAATGTAGGGAGGGGAGAAATTGAGAAATGATTGTAGTCTTGTATTGTAAGAATCAGGGTTAATCGGGAAATAAACCTGATTCTGGCGGGAAAAAAAATTAGAAACGGAAAATTTGCGTCTAAAGAAAATCAGAAATTACTTTTAAAATCGGTAAAAATCTCAGTACTGTTTTAAAGTACCTGAGCAAAATTCAACAAATCATAGAACAACTAAGATATGGAACAGAAAATTAGAACTGTGCGCTGGTACATTGATGGACAAAAAACTTGTGAGATACTTAAAATGAGGGGAGTTTTCAAGACCATTAGATTGTTATACTGTCATAATATTGTTATTGATATATTTGAGGCGTCGATGGCGGATTCGATCGAAGCTCATCATCTACAGTACTTCAGAGGACAGACGATTCCAGAAGGAACGAGCATGTTTAGTGATAAGGAAGCGAGTAGGAAACCACGTGAGTATAGCAAAATTAACTTGGATATCAGCAATTATGGGTTAGGAATTCCGAAGGTTTTCTAGTTACGGACCGCCGCAACTGTTACCAAGATTTTTTTAAAATACGCGTATCGAATTCGATCGAAAATGCTCAAAACAGTTTCTTTAAAATTGAGAAGTATCACTCCATTCTCATTTCAGAATTGACTGAACTTCAATTGCCTGAGAATATCGAAGTGAAATGGAGCTCAGTCATCGATGTTTTCCTCTACAGTACCACCAAAGCCAGCCGATTCCTGCGGTAGGTCATGCCCCAACCCCTCTCTGTTGATTAGGTGTGTGTGTGTGTTGTGTATTGTGCATCCTGCTTGTGCTTGGTGCCACGGTGCACTTTCCCTTTTGTCTTCTGCTGCACATCTTTGCTAATCAGGTGCAAGTGTCTGTGCATGGATTCGTGTTGCTTCGTGTCGCCATTCACTCGGTAGTTTGTGCTTTCACCACTCACCACTGCTAGTGCACTCACTGTGTGTATTCAAAGAATATCGATTGATGGATGAATTGCAGATATGTCACATGGGGGAAGGATACGAAGCTGAGGAGAGGATACGAGAAGGAGGTACGGAGTCTATGCAATATTGGAAATCATTAAACAAAACATTCAAAAATGTGCCTCATATGAGAGAATATCTGAGTCGATTGAGATTCTCTCAACAGGGGCCGTACAAGCAAAAACTAACCTATGCTAAAAAGTTGCTCCTAGGGTAAACATTGGCCGTAGAGACCGAAAATCAACATAAGAAGTTTCATAGATCAAACCCGGCTGAGATATTTTTCATCACATGCCCAAAAGTGAAATTTTCAACTTTGGCAGAACGCATCCAAACCCCAAACATAGCTATATAATATGAAAGCTCTCTATAAAATAAACATTTTTCATGTTATGACCTAGTGCCTAGCTCACCTGTGACAAAAGTTATTATTTTTTGACGAAATAATTTTGAAATATCAATATCACGACCTTTTCGGCGGCACTTTTAACTGTGTCCATTCGATTGCGCGTAGAGAATTACCCCTCGTACGCAACAATATGACAAAATTCATGGCGCTAAACGTGATCAAATAATTCGACGAAAATAGCCGGCTGCTCCAAAAAGAGGCGATTTTCAACAAAATAATTTATTATGACAATATACGAAACTCGCACAGCGAAATATTTCGCAGACTCACTACACTACATAAACTGAAGAAATTAAAAATAACTCCGCTCAATTTGGAGGAAATTTTTTTTGAGCTCAAACCACGTACCCCGGGTCATGGTGAAATTTGCAGAAAATATGTTGCGACAAATTCTCTGTTTAGAATATTGCATTTAACCATGTATGCTGTAGAAAGAATGTATACCACGATTTGGTATTAGATGCCGAACGGAAGAGACAAAAAAACGAAAAACAGTTTCCGGGTTTTTGACCCGGGGTACGTGGTTTGAGCTCAAAAAATTTTTCTTCCAAATTGAGCGGAGTGATTTTTAATTTCTTCGGTTTATGTAGTGTAGTGAGTCTGCGAAATATTTCGCTGTACGAGTTTCGTATATTTTCAAAATAAATTATTTTGTTGAAAATCGCCTCTTTTTGTAGCAGCGGGCTATTTTCGTCGAATTGTTTGATCACGTTTAGCGCCATGACTTTTGTCATAATGTTGCATACGGGGGGTAATTTTCTACGCGCAATCGAATGGACACAGTTAAAAGTGCCGCCGAAAAGGCCGTGATATTGATATTTCAAAATTATTTCGTCAAAAAATAATAACTTTTGTCACAGGTGAGCTAGGCACTTGGTCATAACATGAAAAATGTTTATTTTATGGAGAGCTTTCATAATATATAGCTATGTAAGGGGTTTGGATGCGTTCTGCCAAAGTTGAAAATTTCACTTTTGGGCATGTGATGAAAAATATCTCAGCCGGGTTTGATCTATGAAACTTCTTATGTTGATTTTCGGTCTCTACGGCCAATGTTTACCCTAGGAGCAACTTTTTAGCATAGGTTAGTTTTTGCCTGTACGGCCGTATCTCAATCGACACAGAATCATATACCACGAATAAATATTATGTTGTGAATTCTAAATATCGCCTTTTTATATATGCATTAATATCCTGAGGTACCGTAACACTTCTCTTCAGGCGGAATGGGAAGATGGTCAAGCTGAAGTGTCTCATCTTATTCTCGTTGTTCATGGAATAGGACAGAAGGGATACGAGAATCTCATCGCTAAGAACACTGAACAGTCAGTTAATTCGATTGTTAATGTATAAGAATCATTATAACACGTGGGAAGCAAATTAGATATTTTTTGCATAGCTCTCCCACCCCGGTTTCACTCGATTAGATGGTGCACCCAACATTTTCCTACTCTCCCTACCTTTGACTAATCACAATTTGAACATTTACATAGGAGAGACTATCTGACTCTGTCGAATTAATCTTGGCACAGCACGAAAAGTGCGTTGATGAGATAAACATGCCAAGGTGTAGTGCGGTCGATGCTGAGTTGCGGCATGGTATGGAAAAAGTGTGAAAACGATTCTACGCCTCAGGGCATTACGTCATAGGAATTTCCGGTTTTTCGAAAACTTCTTCGAATGGCCTAATGAGTGGTGCCAATCGACTCCTCATAATATTCTAAGACTTTTTCGTCAATCTTTGATAGAAGCTTGGAAAATTCAAAAATATATTTTGAAATATAAATTTAAATATATATCTGTAGCTTCCCTGAGGAAATGGCAAAATTTTATTTGCGTAATACAATACTGCAACTATGATGGTTCAACTATGTAAAGGTCTCTTTGTATCGAGGCCATAAAGGATGTTCAGTAGGCTGAAAACCGAAGTGCACTTGGAATTGTGGTGTGCCTACAGTAACCCGGAGTATTTTCAAAGTGTACATTGGGTATCTCTGGCTGGGATGGGGAATCGTGCTAACCATACACCTGGTGACCTGAAGTTACTCATTCATTCTCCAACGCATACGGTAGCTCCTAAAGCTTTTGGAAAATACTCCGGGTTACTGTAGGCACACCACAATTCCAAGTGCACTTCGGTTTTCAGCCTACTGAATATCCTTTATGGCCTCGATACAAAGAGACCTTTACATAGTTGAACCATCATAGTTGCAGTATTGTATTACGCAAATAAAATTTTGCCATTTCCTCAGGGAAGCTACAGATAAATATTTAAATTTATATTTCAAAATATATTTTTGAATTTTCCAAGCTTCTATCAAAGATTGACGAAAAAGTCTTAGAATATTATGAGGAGTCGATTGGCACCACTCATTAGGCCATTCGAAGAAGTTTTCGAAAAACCGGAAATTCCTATGACGTAATGCCCTGAGGTGTAGAATCGTTTTCACACTTTTTTCCATACCATGCCGCAACTCAGCATCGACCGCACTACAACTTGGCATGTGTATCTCATCAACGCACGTTTCGTGCTGTGCCAAGCCCCTGAAGAAACATGTCGATCCGCTCAGATAGTCTCTCATAGTGCCCCTCAATTAGTGTTCTGGAAATTGCAGTTCCCCCGGGTGACCGTGCCCACGTATGCGTATTTCTAAGAAAATTCATACGACGTACTGAAATTGAGACTGTTCGATTGTGCTCAGATTACGGTAGTTCGTTACAGGATCCGCGACGGAATCAATCTTGTGATGGACAAGCAATATCCAGAGGAGAAGAGCAGACCAATGCTGTTGCCTGTTGAGTGGAGGTACGGTAGAGGGAGACAATTTATCGATCGAGGAATGAGGAAAGAGATTACGATGAGATGACGAAAGTATTTAATAGAGCATACCGGAAAACATATTATTTTAACACATATTTCGTAGATTCTAAAAATTATATTTATTTTTTGAAGCATACATAACAGACACTTTCTGACAGGATTGAGATTCTGCCTGAAGAGTCCGTACTAGCGAATAATACGCCTATGCTGAAAAGTTGCCCTAAGGGTAACATTCATGCGTAGAGTCCGAAAATCGACCTTATAATGAGCTCCGCTCAAACCCGGCTGAGATATGTTTCAAAATTTATGAAAAATCGATTTTTCCATTTTTTCACTTAGCTATATTTTTGGAAAGCTGACGACGAGAGGAGTATTTTTCGTGAAGAAAGTTTCTCGCTATGTCCACGGCGAAAAAAGTTATGATCGATGAAACATTTAAAATTGTCACCTCGGAAAATTTTTCCTGTACACGCACAAACTTTTATTGCATTTTTGGACTCCTCGTTCAAAACTACTATAAGATCTATTATATGAGATTCTGAATTGCGCGGGAAGCTGGCCTATGAAATGAATTTTTCGACTTTATGACCTTTTGAAGTGGGTGAAAGTCCCCAATTTCGTTCCGCAACTTGCATTATCTCTTCACTACGGTTCACATTTTTCTCTTTGTGTTTGCTTTAACTTTCATATTCGAATCGTATGTCTAGATACCATGTTGTTTTATTTATTATCCTTGAAATCTGACTGCGAGTTCGTCGTAATCTTCCCAGGAAGGTGTGTTTCCTGTTCGTGTGTTTCCTGTTCGCGAAAAGTCCCCCCCCCCGTTTTTTTGCTTTTTTTCCTTCTTCATTCTCTCGTGTTTGTCTCTCCCTGTATGACGCTACCTCGATTTTACTCTCTCCCAAGAATAAGACCGGAGGATATCATGCTGGAACATCGACCATTCAAAACGAGATTCGACTCATCAAGGAGGGAAAAGATGGAGTCTTCTGGCACTGTCACCCTGATCTGAAAGGGACAGTGGAGCCGTTGGATGTGGATGACGATGCAGCAGGAGGAGAACCTTCTCTCAACCATGTCAACGTTGCTCCCGATGCTCTCTTCTACTGCTTCTGCGGGGTCTCATACATTCGATACGGAAATTTAATGAATCATTTGGAATTCGGAACACATCGGATCATTCCTGTCAAGTTAACTGCTGTCGACTATTCAATGAAGCAGTATCAACAAATTCTGGAAGAGATCGTCCATTCCAATCCGTTGCTTCCTCTTCAAGATGCCGAGACTAAAGTTTATGACAAGTCTATTCATGCGCTTCCAATGGGTTGGGCTTTGAGAGCTCAGAAGGTCAACACCAGATATCCGGAGAAGACTCGGGCACTCGTAATCGAGTTCTTCATTGGAAAGAGGAAGGAAGGAAAGAAGGCGGAGCCGAAGGATGCACACAATCTAATGATGGCAGACAAGTCCATCGACCATGACGATCGAATGACAGAGGCTCAGATCAACTAGCGGGGTTGTATTAAGGTTAAATGCGCTACGCTCTATGCGTACACTACGCTCTATGTATAGTTCTAGGTACGGGCTCGGTCCAGGGGGAATTCGGGAGCTGGCTTGAAGTTCGGTCCAGAGGGAGCTCGGGCCCGGCTTCAGGTTCGGTCCAGGGGGAGCTTAGGATGTTCGGGAATGTTAATCGCTAGAAAGAGTACTGGCTTATTCCATTGCAAAAGGCTCGTGAGGATGAGAGCGATCGAAAAAATTGCCACTACGCCACTTCGTGGCTCCGTGGCAACTTTTTTTCGATCGCTCTCAGCCTCACGAGCCTTTCTCAACGGAAACGCAGGATACTGTGTTGATTTCCCTGGCGTGTTCGAACATGTTTGTGACATCGAAAAAATGCATTTTCCCGTGATTCCCCAGGCTCTGCGCATCAATTGGAAACTTTTCGAAATTTCCGATTTTTAACGATAAAACGTGTTAGAACACGTTTCCGACATCGCAAAACACTTTTCCTGTGATCCCCCACGCTCTGCGCATCAATTGGAAACTTTTCGAAACTTTTTCACGTTAAAACTCGGCAAAACAGGTGAAAACGTGTTTCACGTTATTTAAAAACGTGTTAGGACACCTTCTGACACTTGCGAAAAATGCGGCAAAAGGTTTGCCCGCGGCGGGGGTTGAACCTGCGTCGGTCGGATTTGAATGTCGCGCGCTTTAACCACTTGGCCATGGATTTGGTGATTAAAATTTTGTAAAATTTTAAAGCAATTCTGGTCAGTTATCATATGCAAAAGGTTCTGAGAAGATTGCATGATTTTGAAGCGATTTATAGCGAAAAAACGAAAAAATTTGCAACGGAAGGAATAACAAAAAAAAAAAAACAAACAAACAGACAGACAGACAGACGTTAGCATTTTCTAATATATAGTAATAATGCAAGTTGCGGAACGAAATTGGGGACTTTCACCCACTTCAAAAGGTCATAAAGTCGAAAAATTCATTTCATAGGCCAGCTTCCCGCGCAATTCAGAATCTCATATAATACATCCTATAGTAGTTTTGAACGAGGAGTCCAAAAATGAAATAAAAGTTTGTGCGTGTACAGGAAAAATTTTACGAGGTGACAATTTTAAATGTTTCATAGATCATAACTTTTTTCGCTGTGGACTCTCGTCGTCAGCTTTCCAAAAATATAGCTAAGTGAGGGTTTCCGTCGATTCTGACAAAAAATGGAAAAATCGATTTTTCATAAATTTTGAAACATATCTCACCTATTTCGATCCTGTCAGAAAGTGTCTGATAACATATTCAAATATTTTGAATATTAGTTGTTCTCGTTTTGCAGATCTCAATTAGTTCTGGACGATGGTCAAACTGATTGGATAACTCTTCCGAAGATGAGTAGTGTGAGGAATACTCTGAACAGCACTGCCATGGATATCATGTACTACCAGAGTCCCCTCTACAGACAAGAGGTACGATCACAAGGGGGATACGGTGGATAGAAGAAACTAGGGTAATAGGCCGAAGAACAGTTTAAGTTTTAAAACGTGTCCGGATATATTCATTTCGCACAATCCTCATATTTGTACGAAAGTGGGTAAAACAACATAACATATAATTTATTGAGACCAGCAATAGCATTATTTCTGACCAATTAGTCAGAAAAAAATGAACAAAACTAATCAGATATATACCAGGGTAGTTCGTATTCTTCGTAAAAGAAATATTTTAAGAATTTTTTTTGGTAAGACTCGTCAAATTCGTAAAATTGTTCTGAATCGCAAAAAAAACTATGAATTATTTTACGTAGTATATTGTAAGAACATAAAGTGGCTCAACTAGATCTAAAGGTGGGTTTTCTACAGTTGAGCTTTAAGAGAGGTATCACCAGAGATTGCAGGTGACTCGGAACAATTTTCGAAAAAGTATTTTTAATTTCGATCAAACTTTTATATAAGAGTACCCAGGACGCGAGGAATTTAAATTTCCAGTCCCAGGTCCGAAAGCCGGCTTTTAGGAAATTACCGGCTCCAATGCCGGAATCGTCATAACTCAGCTCAAACTTGACCTAGAACGATGGCGTTCGGCTTAAAATTTGTAGAATAATTTAGAGAACGTTTTATGTGTTGAAAACGAGCCTGAAAAACGGAAACGAAAAAAATTCTGATCGAAAAAGTGATTTCGAAAATATTCCAAAAATTGTGTGATATCGAAAATGCCAGAACAAGCAGAATTTTATTTCAAAATATGAAAGAGCTTGTCAAATACTGTCTAGAAAAAATTTAATAAAAAATTAAAAGGGGGGGACCCGAGTCGGAAATCACGTTATAATGTGAAAAATCGAGAAAAGTCCGAAAATCGAGTTGATGAAAATCGCTCAAAAAATGTTGTGTTATGAGTCATTGGTAAATAGAAGTTCAGCAAAAATAGTTAGAGTTCAAAAACATTTCATTAATAGCTTGCAGCAGCTCACAAATCTGTCTGTTTTCGCTCTTGAGATGTTGTCAAGAGTATTCAATTCCCACTTGTCTATTGGACGGCGACTTGGACTGAAACTATTTTTGCTGAACTTCTTACCAATGACACATAACACAACATTTTTGGAGCGATTTTCATCAACTCGATTTTTCACATTATAACGTGATTTCCGACTCGGGTCCCCCCCTTTTTATTTTTTATTAATTTTTTTCTAGACAGTATTTGACAAGCTCTTTCATATTCTCAAATAAAATTCTGCTTCTTCTGACATTTTGGATATCGCACAATTTTTGGAATATTTTGGAAATCACTTTTTCGATCAAAATTTTTTTCGTTTCAGTTTTTCAAGCTCGTTTTCAACACATGAAACGTTCTCTAAATTATTCTACAAATTTTAAGCCTAACGCCATCGTTCTATGTCAAGTTTGAGCTGAGTTATGACGATTCCGGCATTGGAGCCGGTAATTTCCTAAAAGCCGGCTCTCGGACCTGAGACTGGAAATTTAAATTCCTCACGTCCTGGGTACTCTTATATAAAAGTTTGATCGAAATCAAAAATACTTTTTTGAAAATTGTTCCGAAAGGGGGATTTTTCCTGCAATCTCTCGTGATACCTCTCTTAATATGTATTCTGTCACACCCTTCGCGGGTGTATCAAATAAAATAATAGCAAATAAAATAGATTATATGAGAATTATAAAAGATAGCAAGAAACAAGAAATGAAAAATCAGAAAAAAATATCCCCTTTTAATTTGAGCTTTCTAAGAAAAAAAACATAAACACCGGATTGTTTTTTTTAGAAAAAAAAGTTTCGCGGTTACTGGAATAATATACGTATTTTACGACAAAAATTCGTAAAATTTTATGACCGTAAATTTTTATGAAAAAGGTCGCAAAATCCGGTAAATCGTAAAATGCACAGCCCTCACTTATATCTAGCGACAGCAGGGGCAAAATTCATTCGAGTGCTGAATCCAATGAGAGCACAAAAATTTTTTAAAAAAATCACGAAAGAAAATAACATTAAGGCGTTTTCAAAATTGAACGAAGTTTCACTGATCCTACCGTATTTCCCATCAATGGACTGGGTTGACCGACTGGGTCAGACTTTATATTAAAAATATTTTTTCTTCACATTTTGCAGTTTTATACGCCCGATTCTTGGTATTTCCTGTAATTAAAGTTATAATCACCCTCGCCCTTCCATTTGTCCCTCTCCCCTCGACGTTTCTGGCCAAAATCTATTCATAAAACATCTCAGTGAGCGTCTGCGAAAACACAAAAGTGAAGCGCGTGTCACGGACAAACGACCCATTGGAATTGAACGGCGTTAGGTTAGAAAGAAGCGCCAAAGTCGAAATATTAAAAAGGAAAAGAAGAAATGTTGGGGACATTGCATTAAAGTGGTTTGGTAGGTCAAAGCGCCGAACATGTGGTGTGATTCGAAAGAGAGCGATCACCAGAGGCCGCTGCAGACAAACGACTCATCGGAAATGAACAGCCTTAGGTTAGAAAGAAGCGCCAAAGTCGAAATATTACTAAGGACAAAAGGAAATATTGGGGACACGCCATTAAAGTGGTCTTGTAGGTCAACGCGCGGAATATGGGATGATTCGAAACAAAACTATCTGTCACAGGTCGCTGCGGACAAACGACCCATTGGAATTGAACGGCATTAGATTAGAAAGAAGCGCAATAGTCGAAATTAGGAGAAGAAAAATGTTGGGGACACGACGTTAAAGTGGTCTGGCAAGCTTTTTTATGTAAACAAAAAGGAGTGGAAATAAAAAAAATCAACGTTTCAAGCGAGCAAGGGCGGCGGTAGTCGAACAAACACTCAAAATGGTTGCTTATGTTGTTGGTCATGTGCTCATACGAGAAACACAACAAAAAATTAACTTTATTAGCAAAAAAAGTCAAAAACAAAAATGATATACGAAAGAGGCGGGTTACTGTAAGTGCCTTTTGTGGCATACCATAATACCTTTTCGGAAATCTCGACTAGGACCGCACACGCGGTCCCACTTCGCGGATTTTACTTATATCGCAAGTTTATCGGAACTAACTCTACAGGACATTATTCTCCATACCTCCTGCACATTTCTAGATTGGTTTCGATTTTTGAATTTGCGTGGTCAAAAGGTTCGGACACGAAATTTGGCTGACGAAAACGTATGGTGAAAAATCCGGATTATTTTTTTAACTCAAAGCAAAATGAAAAACCGACTTGAGTAATTACACAGATGAGATAGTTACGTAAGCCAACATACCCTGTGTTCTCAAATGAATGAGATCAATTTCAAATGAATGAGATAAATTTCTTTCTGCTATAATTACACGGTGTTCCCAATACATCCTCTATGCTGGTAATAGATCGAAAGCTTTTATATGGAAATCAGTATAAACACGAAGTTACGACGTTATCGCGAAATGTAATCATTCCGTTAGGGTTGTGACTTGTTCTGACAAGCTACAGCCTATGAACGACTTGGTTATATATTTAAAACTCATTCTCTGTAACAGCGACGTGTGGTCTAAAGGGGTCTGGCACAACTTTTCAAACTGATCGTATCGAGGTGAAATTTTCAGAGTATGATTCCTATGGGTAGAGCACACTTCAGTCAAATTTTTAGGTCGGAGCTCCAACTTTTGGATCTCCAGATCTTAAAATTTCAAAGTTATTTTACCATCACATGTTATACATGGTTCGAAAGAGGAGCAAAAGTTGTGCCGAGATCCACATTTTCGTTTGATTTGGACTATCGGGGATCGAGATAATTTGAAAATTCGAAATTTTTCTCGATTTTTCCAAAACTACTGTATTCAAACTTCATTTGTCCTCCTCGAAACTATGCTCAATCGATTCCCCTTGTCAAAATACACATTAGTGAGTGAAAAAATATTAAATTTTCTGTCCCCAAATTAGTCGCATGAGCCATCTCCTATCACCCGATCGGAACCCCGGAACAAAAATTTTTGCAACTATTTTTCTTCATAAATTTCGATGATTTCGCACAAAATGTACATTTGAGAGCAAATTTGGCTCATTAAACCTTCGTTTGCCAGTGATATCGGAGTTTTGAGTATTCTAAACAAATCTCTTTCCTCATTCATTTTGAGGGGGGACAATGAAGTAATACGGAATAAACGATTCGGGAATGGAAATCATTGCTGCCTCATGAGGGACGACCACAAAGTGAATATGGAGCATTTATGTGAAAGCTAGAAAGATCAAGTCGAATCGTATTAGAAAGTTTTAATCGATTGTCCAAAACTACTGAAGACATCTAGTGGCATCCCCCACCCGCCCACCCAAGGTAATGCTCTTATTCTTCTCTCTTATTCTTATTATTCGATGTTTCTCTCTGTTCGCCTCTCACTCTCCCCCCCCCCCTCACTCTGTGTGTGTGGCTGGGGGTTGCGCGGTCGGCGCTGGGAATGGTTGCCCGGCTGTGAGTGTGTGCCACCACTCCAAAATTGCGGCCAAGAACTGAAAATAGCAAATCTTACTTGATTGATTGATTGATTACTTGTAATTGATTACACTCACAAAGAAAAAAATACTTTTCTTGCATGTCCTCGTCCACTAAAATGTATTTTTTTATATCTTCATGCCTCGTCCATGGCATGTATGAAAAGTAATTCTTTTTTTTCCTCCTTGTAAGTCGTATTCGGAGCCGACATCCACCATGCAAACATTCTTTCAATTTTACTTATGCATTACTCCATTTACTTAATCGCTCCCTGTTCCTCTGACTCTAATAAGTCAGCAAAACAATCTAATTGGCAACGAATGATTCCATGTGTACATTATCTGTTGCCAGTTGTCACATGCTGAATGACAAAGGTCTGAGACTCGGAAATTATTTTAATACGCCGGAGTTGAGATAATTAAGAACTCATTACATTTTCATTTCCGATTCGTTTATTCCGTATTTTTCGAGCAAAGAGAGTGGTTTGGAATATTCAAAACTCCGATGTCACTGGCAAACGAAGGTTCAGTGAGCCAAATGTGCTCCCAAATGTACATTTTGTGCAAAAACTATGAAATTTTATGAAGAAAAAAAGTTGCATAAATTTTTTTTACTCGCGTCGACGATCGGGTGATAGGAGATGGCTCATGCGACTAATTTGGGGACAGAAAATTTAATATTTTTTCACTCACTAATGTGTATTTTCACAAGGGGAATCGATTGAGCATAGTTTCGAGGAGGACAAATGAAGTTTGAATACAGTAGTTTTGGAAAAATCGAGAAAAATTTCGAATGTTCAAATTATCTCGATCCCCGATAGTCCAAATGGGGATCTCGGCTCAACTTTTGCTCCTCTTTCGAACCATGTATAACATGTGATGGTAAAATAACTTTGAAATTTTAAGATCTGGAGATCCAAAAATTGGAGCTCCGACCTAAAAATTTGACTGAAGTGTGCTCTACCCATAGGAATCATACTCTGAAAATTTCACCTCGATACGTTCAGTTTGAAAAGTTGTGCCACCCTCCCTGCGCTGTTACAGAGAACGCGTTTTAAAAAGGTGTACGGCATGCCGCGAGTATAATTTATATACAAGTGTATGAAAAAATCCATATAAATTACGACAAGGTTTCATTGCTAACGGTACTATTTCATCTGTACATAATGACCTTTGGGGTATGATGGAGAAATATATGAGAGGAATCGCGAGAAACTCGAGCATTTCGCGTGGTGGAGGGACGTAGAAATTTATGATTTTTGATTTGGCTGAAAACTTAACATAAGGTATAACAATCCTCCCTCTATCAAATGGCGTTGGCAGAATTTCGATAAAAAATTTCGCAGGTGCGGTCGCTTTTGTAAAAGATATGATTACTTTCGTAAAAGTAAAAAGTACTGGCTCCCACTACGCGCGTTCTGGTACTGGTTGTTAGCACTAATTCTTACCAAAACCAGAGCCAAAAAGAGCCATGCATTGTAAAGAGGCACGAGAAGACGTAAAATTTTGTGAAGTCGGTCGTATAAAAATCCGACGGAACTAGTGTTATTTTCGCCGGAATAACTTGAAAACTACCCTAAAACCATGAAGCAGTTGCCTAAGCTAAGTTGTAACGTATATTTTTTGCTTAGAATATTTTTGAAATTTTTTAAAATTTATTTTTATTTTTTGAAATTTTTCGTTTTTTCGATGTTAAATTATTATTTCTTTTTTTCTAGTTTCGTCTTCTCAAAGTTAAATATACTGCTTAGATAGCGTTTGATTGATTCAAATAGTTTCACTCCGAAATTTCACATTGTTTACACATCAATTATGCCAAAATATATTTTGCGTATTCAGACTCCTCAGCGATCTCCTATTCTACATGTATGTATTCCTCATCATGCATAGAACATTTCTCTTTTTGAAATGGAGTTGATATCTATTCGTTAAAATGAGTTATAAGATCTAGAAAACTGCATATCTGACGAACGTCGCGCGCTCTGCTTCTCTAGCACTCTCTAACTTCCACACGCTCTCTCGCCAAGTTCGGGCCCCGAGCTCGGCATCAATCTTTTGCGAGAGCCTTGCATCAACGGAATGAAGCTAATTCTGCTGGAAATAGCCATTCTCTTACACTTAATCCCCTGGACATTGCAAATGAAAGATCGGTGGCTCGGATCGGCTGCTTTTTCCTCAAAGTTCGTTTACTAAAGAATTGATAACTCGACGTGGGAACAAATTTATGCGCCCATAATTATATGGTAGGTCACAGAAAGTGCCACACACATGCTCCGTAATTTTCATGCCTCACTAATCAGAACAACATGATATAATCTTGTATTTCCGCGTAGAAATATGCAAATATATGAATGGCGTAAAGGTAAAGGTGTTAGGTCTTCTACACGCAAGGCGGTCTCGACCACCACCAATGCCTGAGGGGCAACGAGATCCTGTCCTGAGATGATCAGCGGCCTGTTGCGAGGCTATTCTCGTGTTGTGCGCACGTGAATCGGGGACCCCTTTCGAGGCATGTTTGGATCGTGATTTACCAATCACTACCAACATTTCTTAACCCCCTTGGTTGGGTGGATCTTCAGGCACGGGGGGTCGAACTTGTGACCATTCGATTCGCATTCTAGCACACAACCACTGCGCTACCCGGCCTGCGTAATTGTGTTGATTGTGTGAATATTTACCCAACGAGCCTTCAATGTCGGAAAGTTGGCGAGAAAGTACAGAGAAATCGCTAAATATAATAAAATGAGACGAAATCATTAATTAGCATATCTGACGAAACTGAATCTGAATCTAGTAACATTAGAAAGGCGTAGAGTTATCACATATCGTATTCCTGCATTCAACCCTCCATAGGAAGTATGAACTTGATTATTCCTCTCTTCTTACTCTCTCTCCTCTCACTCGTTTTATACGTAATCCTTTCCGTCCTTTCCATCCTTTCCGCATTTCACTTCCCTTCCTCCCTCACAATTCCCATTCCACATTTGCCTCTAGAACTATCACAATCTGGAACTCCCTCCCTTATAAATCAGTTTTCACCTCACATGATACTTTCCGCAAATTTCTTCGCTCTCAACCCATCTCATTTTCCCCTGAATCCATTATTAAAAATGGCTCTGATCCCTCTCCCCCCCCCCCCCCCCCCCCCTCTCCAATGCCAAAGCAAAACCACCGATTCGACGACGTCGACGGACATCCGTCTCTTGCCCTCCATTCACAGTTATAATTCTTGAACATGATTCTGACGGAATAAACAATGAATGAATGAATGAATGAATGACTGGAGAGTAATTAGTAAGTGATGGCACACACTTCGTTGTGATCAGCACCTTGGAAAGTTCGAAAACAACGCTTTTCTCAGATGTTATATTTCTAGCAAAAGATTGATGCCGAGCTCGGGGCCCGAACTTGGCGAGAGAGCGTGTGGAAGTTAGAGAGTGCTAGAGAAGCAGAGCGCGCGACGTTCGTCAGATATGCAGTTTTCTAGATCTTATAACTCATTTTAACGAATAGATATCAACTCCATTTCAAAAAGAGAAATGTTCTATGCATGATGAGGAATACATACATGTAGAATAGGAGATCGCTGAGGAGTCTGAATACGCAAAATATATTTTGGCATAATTGATGTGTAAACAATGTGAAATTTCGGAGTGAAACTATTTGAATCAATCAAACGCTATCTAAGCAGTATATTTAACTTTGAGAAGACGAAACTAGAAAAAAGAAATAATAATTTAACATCGAAAAAACGAAAAATTTCAAAAAATAAAAATAAATTTTAAAAAATTTCAAAAATATTCTAAGCAAAAAATATACGTTACAACTTAGCTTAGGCAACTGCTTCATGGTTTTAGGGTAGTTTTCAAGTTATTCCGGCGAAAATAACACTAGTTCCGTCGGATTTTTATACGACCGACTTCACAAAATTTTACGTCTTCTCGTGCCTCTTTACAATGCATGGCTCTTTTTGGCTCTGGTTTTGCTAAGAATTAGTGCTAACAACCAGTACCAGAACGCGCGTAGTGGGAGCCATTACTTTTTACTTTTACGAAAGTAATCATATCTTTTACAAAAGCGACCGCACCTCATCGGCTCAGAATCCGCGAATGAGTTTTATATTTTTACCTTGTAGCCGAGATTTGTCTCTATCCAAATATCCACACCGGAAGACTCTATCTTGATTTTGAAGCGAGTTATGATTTTTCAAACTTTAACTTTTTAAAGAAAAAATCCGAAGACACCCGGTTGTTTTGTGTTTCATGTAGTTGCGAAATTTTTTATCGAAATTCTGCCAACGCCATTTGATAGAGGGAGGATTGTTATACCTTATGTTAAGTTTTCAGCCAAATCAAAAATCATAAATTTCTACGTCCCTGCCGTCCTCGATTATCTCGCGATTCCTCTCATATGTAGATGATATACATTCAGGATGATGGATTGATATGATGTTACGTTAAAATGTGTGTTGTTGTAGATAGTGGGAGGCGTCGTCAAGGCCATCAATTCTGTCTATTCTCTCTTCAAGAAACACAATCCATCATACAATGGACCCGTCTCCATCTTCGCCCATTCACTCGGATCTGTGAGTATTGAGAGAGATCGGAAAGAGACGAGGAATACGGTAGGATATCGATTGATTGAATGAATATTAAGGTGATCTCATATGATATCTGTACTCATTGGTCGCCGCTTCTTCTATACGATGAATACGTCGCCAATGCGATCGTCAGTCCATTTATACTTTTTACCATCATCATACCTAAAGGATGTGTACCAAAAAGTCCAAACTGTTATTTATCATATTTAACGATTTTTGGGTGAAGAAACGAAAATAAGTGATTTTTTTCCTCTTTCAAACATTGACATTGATTGAATTTCACTGACATTGATTGAATTTCAGAAGGCTCAACTGGAAGATCAGGAATCGGCATCGACATCTGAAGCAGCCGATTCTATGAGAATACTCCAGGAGGTGAGGAGATAAAGAGTGAAAGGGAGAGAGAGAGAGAGAGAGAGAGAGAGAGAGAGAGAGAGAGAGGGATATATTGGATTCATTTATGGATCATTATTTGAGTGCTCCTATAATAAACCGTTCCGTAGGGTTACATCGGGATAATTAAGAGACGGGATCGGTAAGAGTCGACCACCCCCCGGACACGTTGAGCTAGCAATGGGAACCGGAGGTCCATACTTGAGTATATGGAGTACCTTCAGCCCACATTACACAAAACACCACTTATTTCTATTTGCCGGCTCCGGTCTTGGAGAAATATGGATTTGAGTGAAAAAAGGTCGAAAAATAAAAATTTCTTAATTTGTAAAGATAGTATCTATCTTTCATTTGGGTTATGTTTGGGATCACCAGTCAATATAAAAACGCTTCTAAGATTGAATTTTGTGTGATTCCTAAATCGCTTTTTTACATATCAATTTCGATTTTTTGAGAAAAGTTCGCACTTTTTGGAATTTTTGCCAAACATAACTATATGCACAGTGCACTACAATGCATTACACATCTAATTCGCCTATAGTGGGGAACTTCCTGGGATTCATTTTTTGGAGAAAATTTTTCAAACTTATGTACCCTATCGGTAATAAGCTAGTTTTCAAATTTCTTTTCGGAAAATCGGTCTCTTTAGGAATTTTTGCCAAAGATCTCTAACAACACAATGTATATCAATACATTATGTGTCTAAATCACGAATGTTCGGAATCTTCCTGAGATTGACTTTTCAGATAAAATTTTTCAAATTTTAGTACTTATTTGTCCAAAATTGAGTTTTCTATTGTTTTATTTGTAAATAGATCGTTGCTTACTGATGTGCAATACATCCTAGGAATGGAACAAATAGTGTAATACTCTATTATGAAGAAGTTTACTGTTGATTGCTTTGAAATTGGAGTGCTATTTGAACTCGAAAACATCAAATGCAGTATGCACAACGAAATTTGCATTGAACACAATTTATTCTGAAAGAATGGAACTTTCATGGCTGAATACTGCGTATCCTTGTTTTACTACACCCACTGAACAAATTTCAAAGGGGCACATTCACTTTTGAAACAATTTTTTTTCTTCAAAAATCCATGAACCCGGGGTCATGGTCGAAAAAGTGAAAACAATTTTTTCCTCTGTTTTTGCTCCCTTTTGGGTTCTGGAATTCTGAAGTGAAATATCATTTACACATTCAAACGAGACACATGTAGGACACGCCTAAGCCTACACCAGACGAAAAAATTGTTTTCACTTTTTCGATCATGACCCCGGGTTCATGGATTTTTGAAGAAGAAAAAATGTTTCAAAGGTGAATGGGCCCGTTAGAAATTTGTTCAGTGGGTGTAGTAAAACAAGGATACGCAGTATTCAGCCATGAAAGTTGTTCCAATCTTTCAGCATAAATTGCGTTCAATGCAAATTTCGTAGTGCATACTGAAATTGATGTTTTCGAGTTCCAATAGCACTCCAATTTCAAAGCAATCAACAGTAAACTTCTTCATAATAGAGTATTACACTATGTGTTCCATTCCTTGGATGTATTAGACATCAGTGAGCAACGATCTATTTACAAATAAAACAATAGAAAACTCAATTTTGGACAAATAAGTACTAAAATTTGAAAAATGTTATCTGAAAAGTTAATCTCAGGAAGATTCCGAACATTCGTGATTTGGACACATAATGTATTGATGTGCATTGTGTTGTTAGAGATCTTTGGCAAAAATTCCTAAAGAGGCCGAATTTCCGAAAAGAAATTTGAAAACTAGCTTTTTTACCGATAGGGTACAGAAGTTTGAAAAATTTTCTCCAAAAAATGAATCCCAGGAAGTTCCCCACTATAGGCGAATTAGATGTGTAATGCATTGTAGTGCACTGTGCATATAGTTATGTTTGGCAAAAATTCCAAAAAGTGCGAACTTTTCTCAAAAAATCGAAATTGATAGGTAAAAAAGCGATTTAGGAATCACACAAAATTCAATCTTAGAAGCGTTTTTATATTGACTGGTGACTCCAAACATAACCCAAATGAAAGATAGATACTACCTTTACAAATTCAGAAATTTTTATTCTTCGACCTTTTTTCACTCAAATCCATATTTCTCCTAGACCGGAGCCGGCAAATAGAAATAAGTGGCGTTTTGTGTAATGTGGGCTGAAGGTACTCCATATACTCAAGTATGGACCTTCGGTTCCCTTTGCTAGCTCAACGTGTCCGGGCAGGATCGAATATGGTCGAGTCTTACCGATCACGTCTCTTAAATGTCCCATTATATATAATACATAATGTGAAGTTGTATTGTGTGTCTGTGTAGGTTCGTGAGAAGCTGCAGAAGGAAATGGAAGGAGGAATTCGAACTGTATTGCAAGCAAGAGAGGAGTCACTGCAATTCCCTGTGAGTGAGGAGATCATTTACTTTTGTTCAGCTATAACTGTTATTGATTAGCGTAAGGTTGAGTATATGAGAGAATATCTGAGTCGATTGAGATTCTCTCAACAGGGGCCGTACAAGCAAAAACTAACCTATGCTAAAAAGTTGCTCCTAGGGTAAACATTGGCCGTAGAGACCGAAAATCAACATAAGAAGTTTCATAGATCAAACCCGGCTGAGATATTTTTCATCACATGCCCAAAAGTGAAATTTTCAACTTTGGCAGAACGCATCCAAACCCCAAACATAGCTATATAATATGAAAGCTCTCTATAAAATAAACATTTTTCATGTTATGACCTAGTGCCATTCTCGTTTCTGTCAGTCGTCGTAAGCGGTCCCTCTCCATTTGCTCTGATGGAGAGGGGACTTCCCTAGTTCCCTCCGGACCCCTCGTCTATCTACCAACGACTCGACAAGATCGGAATCCCCGTCCTAGCCGGCCTGGTCACCGTGGATGGGTATGACCGTTTGATGTTGGCTACTCAGATACCAGTTTCGCTAATTCTCAATTTGATTGATGTTTCGAGCTTGGTGGAATCAAGTGGAAGAAAGATGCGTCACCAGGGGGCTGTATAATCTGTTAGAAGTTGGCCATCTTTTCTTTTTTTTCTTTTTCGTCAATTTTTGACTTAATCTTAATTTCTTTGCATTAGCTCGATAAAGCACGAAGAAAGAGTAAGAATGTCAAAGAAATAAACATAAAATATAATGTAAGCGACTAGCAAATTCGTGTTAAAGATGGCCGAAAACTAGAAGATGGCCAACTTTTAATTAGAAGTTGGCCATCTTCTGTTTCGCGGGCTAGACAGTGACGAGAGAGCACGTAAACAAGTGAGAGCGCAGAGTTTCGCAATAAAAGTAAACAACACATGCATACTTTTCCCTCTCCTCGATCCCCGTGCTCTCTCGTCACTGTCTAGCCCGTGCAAACAGAAGATGGCCGACTTCTAGTTTTCGGCCATCTTTAACACGAATTTGCTAGTCGCTTACATTATATTTTATGTTGATTTCGTTGGCATACTTACTTTTTCATCGTGCTTTATCGAACTAATGCAAAGGAATTAAGATTAAGTCAAAAACTGACGAAAAAGAAAAACGAAAAGATGGCCAACTTCTAAACAGATTAAACAGCCCCCAGTTCGTCAGGACTGCCTTCATCCTCACGCTACCTCCCCTTTCCTCCTACGTCCATGGTCCTAAGAGAGATCTCGTCTATTCCTCCAGCAACTTCAAAGAAGATGGTCTGTGAATGGGAAGAAGACCGATCCTCTACCCCGACCCCAGCCGAAATGATCCGTCCACATTGAGAAGAATGATCCTGACTCCTGAAACCACATCCTCACCTGACGTTATCGTCTGACGTGATAAATATTAGATTAGATTAGATTAGACCTAGTGCCTAGCTCACCTGTGACAAAAGTTATTATTTTTTGACGAAATAATTTTGAAATATCAATATCACGACCTTTTCGGCGGCACTTTTAACTGTGTCCATTCGATTGCGCGTAGAGAATTACCCCTCGTACGCAACAATATGACAAAATTCATGGCGCTAAACGTGATCAAATAATTCGACGAAAATAGCCGGCTGCTCCAAAAAGAGACGATTTTCAACAAAATAATTTATTATGACAATATACGAAACTCGCACAGCGAAATATTTCGCAGACTCACTACACTACATAAACTGAAGAAATTAAAAATAACTCCGCTCAATTTGGAGGAAATTTTTTTTGAGCTCAAACCACGTACCACGGGTCATGGTGAAATTTGCAGAAAATATGTTGCGACAAATTCTCTGTTTAGAATATTGCATTTAACCATGTATGCTGTAGAAAGAATGTATACCACGATTTGGTATTAGATGCCGAACGGAAGAGACAAAAAAACGAAAAACAGTTTCCGGGTTTTGGACCATGACCCGGGGTACGTGGTTTGAGCTCAAAAAATTTTTCTTCCAAATTGAGCGGAGTGATTTTTAATTTCTTCGGTTTATGTAGTGTAGTGAGTCTGCGAAATATTTCGCTGTACGAGTTTCGTATATTTTCAAAATAAATTATTTTATTGAAAATCGCCTCTTTTTGTAGCAGCGGGCTATTTTCGTCGAATTGTTTGATCACGTTTAGCGCCATGAATTTTGTCATAATGTTGCGTACGGGGGGTAATTTTCTACGCGCAATCGAATGGACACAGTTAAAAGTGCCGCCGAAAAGGCCGTGATATTGATATTTCAAAATTATTTCGTCAAAAAATAATAACTTTTGTCACAGGTGAGCTAGGCACTTGGTCATAACATGAAAAATGTTTATTTTATGGAGAGCTTTCATAATATATAGCTATGTATGGGGTTTGGATGCGTTCTGCCAAAGTTGAAAATTTCACTTTTGGGCATGTGATGAAAAATATCTCAGCCGGGTTTGATCTATGAAACTTCTTATGTTGATTTTCGGTCTCTACGGCCAATGTTTACCCTAGGAGCAACTTTTTAGCATAGGTTAGTTTTTGCTTGTACGGCCGTATCTCAATCGACTCAGAAAGTCTCTCATATTTTCCATGTTTCAGGTAGCCAATTTGTTCTGTGTTGGTTCTCCCCTCGGCGTTTTCCTTGTGATGAGAGGAGCAAAGGCGGACACGATCATTCCTCCCAAAGATGCGGTGAGACCACAATCTTGCCCAATGATCGATTTTTAGAGCTGTTCGTGAATTGGAAGAGCGAAATTGGAGCATGAATTCATCGATTAAGTGCCTGCATTCAGGTTGCTCGTGTCTTCAATATCTTCCATCCGTATGATCCAGTTGCATATCGACTTGAACCACTGTATGCACCTGAATTGAAGGACATCCGGCCAGTCAAACTATTCGCATACACTGATCTCAAGTCGAAGTGAGTCAATGGCCCTTATATGATGGGTGCACAGACACGACACGGTCTGATTTCCGTCTCTAGGCTAGACAAAGAGTGATTGGGAGGGGTTATCAGAGAGTGAATGGAATCAATTCGGAATGGAGAATGACGTGTGATAGGAATGATAAGAGAGAGGAGAGAGAAGAAAGGAATGAATTCAGACAAAACTACGATGAGATCACTCCTGATGTATACAAGAATTACATGAAGAAGAAGAAAGCAGCGGAGAGGAAAGGAATGAAGAATGGGGTAAGCAGAGGGGAGAGGGGTTGAGGGGGTTAAAAATTATAAAATTTTAAAACGCGCATAAACAAATTTTTGAATGAGGCTGTTTTTAACTTGGAAACCTAACTAGAAATACGCGGGATGATGAGTTTCGCAGGAATCAATTGAGATCTAAAATCTGACCACTACATATGAGAGACTATCTGAGTGGATCAACATATTTGTTCAGAGGCTTGGCACAGTGCGAAAAGTGAGAGGTTGAGTGAAACATGGCATGTTGAACAGTGGCCCAGGAGGAGTTGCCCCATGATGTAAAAAGTTGCGAAATCGCTTCTACGCCTCAGGGCATTACGTCACCGAAACTTCCGGTTTTTGAAAACTTCATCGTTCGGCTTCATTAGTGGTACCAATCGATTCCTCATAAAATTCTAAGACTTTTTCGACTCTTGACATTTTTCAATATTTATTGATCCAAGGCCAGAAAAAGCGGAAATGTGGATACCATTTTCAATTTTAATTTATTCTATCTATTTCCCACCGCCAACTACAAAATTTTATTTTCATAAAACATTTCAATAACAATGAGTGACACGTAGTATTAATATTGAGAATTTTAATTACGACGAAAAATGTAAACTTTGTAAAAAATGTAGTGTCGAACCATTTATGGTGTGCCTACAGTATGCCGGACGAGATTCACCTTTTCACTTTACGGTTACGGTAATCCAATTACGACATATGATCGAGTCTTATTAAAGCAGGTAAGTCAATGAGACTCACGAAAATATCTGCCCTGACGCCGTTTAACGGAAATACAAATATCGGCCTACTTACAGTAGGCACACCATAAATGGTTCGACACTACATTTTTTACAAAGTTTACATTTTTCGTCGTAATTAAAATTCTCAACAGTAATACTACGTGTCACTCATTGTTATGGAAATGTTTTACGAAAATAAAATTTTGTAGTCGGCGGTGGGAAATAGATAGAATAAATTAAAATTGGAAATGGTATTCACATTGCCTCTTTTTCTGGCCTTGGATCAATAAATATCTAAAAATGTCAAGAGTCGAAAAAGTCTTAGAATTTTATGAGGAATCGATTGGTACCACTAATGAAGCCGAACGATGAAGTTTTCAAAAACCGGAAGTTTCGGTGACGTAATGCCCTGAGGCGTAGAAGCGATTTCTTAACTTTTTATATCGTGGGGCAACTCCTCCTGGGCCACCTTGCATCATGCCATGTTTCACTCAATCACTCACTTTTCGTACTGTGCCAAGAGTAATTCGACTGAGTCAGATAGTCTCTCATATTTCGCCATAATCCGTATTGTCCGTAGGACGAAAATGTACGTCAGAGTGAGTGAGTGAGAGAGAGAGAGAGAGAGAGAGAGAGAGAGTCGATGTGATTACAGGAAGATAAGAAGGGAAGCAAGAAGATGAAAGATCCAGTACCGAATGAAGACGAAATTGATGAAGAAGATGAAGTTGACTCGGATGATTCTGCATCCAATGTCAGATCTGCCTGTGAGTATCGACTACTGAACTACCGTAGGATGACACAACCAATCTACAGTGGTCTAGATGATAATGTGCGGTAGTCTACGCATCGATTGCAGGTTCCTCGCCTCGTTCTCTCTCCCCACAAAGAGAAGAAGCGGGCAGAAATACAGAGAAGACGGCTTCAGGAGGTACGGTAGATAGGGAGAAGAAATTGATTGTTATGAGAGAAGTATTGATTAGTGAATGAATGTATTTGATAACTGTCTGATTGTGTGTTAAGGGAAAGGAGGAGGAGGATGGTGGTTCAATAAGGAGAAAGGAGTGGAGAAGAAGAATGAAGTGGAGAAAGCAAAAGAAGCTGAGGTGGGGAGAATGGAATGAGGGATTGAGAGGGAATTGAGAATATTGGGAGATGAAGAAAGAGAAAAAGAAGGAGAAGAAAGATAAGAAAGAAGAATCGAAGAGGAACAATAGTGGATCACAGAGGAAGACGAGTGATAGGAGTAAGAAGGTAGAAGAGAGAGAGAGAGAGAGAGAGAGAGAGAGAGATTGAGATGAAATGAGTTACAGATGACTAATGTCAAGGTTTCTCGAAGGGAAGTTAAGAAGAAGACGAGGGTTTGTTAGTAAATGGGAAATGGGATGAAATGAAATTAATTGTAGTCGGTCAAAAAGAGAAAAACAAGAAGGACGAAGAAAATTAAGAGCAAATCAACGTCCAGAGAGGTTTCGAATTTGAAAATAAAATTGTATAAATGTATAATATTGCAGCCGGAAGTGAAGATGACTGAGGCAGAGAAGATCATCTCATCCATCCCTGAGGTATCCTTTGGAAGAATTATTGATTGATTAGTATATCAACTTTGTTGTTCCCATTTGAATCGACATGATTATAGGATCGTCGACCTCAGAAACGAATCGATTTCGCAGTCCAACCCGCACTCACTGATAAGAGTTATTGGTGAGTGACGATTATCGAAGTTTGATCAATTGGATATAACTAATTGTCGATTACAATGACTGGATGTTGAGGTCGGTGCTGAAGTCTCATTTCTCGTACTGGACCAATCCTGATCTCTCCATGTTCCTCGTCAATGTCATCTACAAACAGAGAGACGAAGCAGCCAAATTGGCCATTGATCAGGTAAAATTAAGACGGATTAAGTGCAATTATGATTGAATGAGAATGGGAAAAGAGCGATGGAATGTGCATCTCTTATTTATCTTGTCATGTTGTTGTATTGCAGGCTGCCGCAGAGGCTAAAGCGTGCGAGACTCCGCTCGACACGGCAATGGAACTGCCCCATGCAGAAGGGACCGTGCAACAAGTGCAGCAACTGCAGCAAGTGGAAGAGACGACTCGAGAGAAGGCAGGCACTGAATCGTCTGCCTCCACTGCCTCTCTCCTCTCAGTGGATACTGTAGTGTCGTGTCGAGAACCTTCCTTGTCTGCCAAGACTCCCCAGAGTGAACTGCTGACTCCCGGATGCGAGTCTCCTCTGTCAGTGATGAATCTTCCCAGGGAGGAGCATCTTCTACCGGATGCACCTGGCAGATTGCCAACTCCTGCACGACCACCCCCGCCTGTGAGTGAGAGGAATGGCATATGAATTCCTCATTCCCCCTCCCCCCTCCCTTCCAAGGATTCCACTCCAATTATCTCTCATTTGATAGACACAATAAACAGCTCTCTATATGGAGAGTATCTCAGAGACCATTGCAGATAGTAACATATAATTATCTTATTGTACAAAGTGAATGCGTCCCTTCGTTCTGCTTAGATTCTTCACATTGTCCACTTTGAACATAACTGTATTCTCGGTTTTCGATTGAATGATTCTAGTTATCCAATTCGGTTTCTAATAGTTGTATTTGTCTTTTCCGTGCACACAATCAGTTTCCCCCTGTTGAGCTGTATTCCCACTCCCAATCAATCCGGGCTTCCGACTATTATATCACACCTCTCATTATCAGTCCTCTCAACCCGCTTTATTTTTTGTTGTAATGGGTGTAACTATCGATTAATCGTAGGCGGATTACTGTAATTCCAACGAGAATTGCAATCTGCGTAGTTGCTGGTATTCAAGTTACGGTATGTTCTTTCCCTGACTGTATCATGCTAACGAGAAAATAAATATTTATTATTCTACATGATTTCTGAAGTCGACCGCAATATAGAAGAAGTGAGAAGGAAACGGGAAATCCGGAATGTGTAGAAAATGTGCTGAGTGTGTAGGGGAGTTTCGTCTGTTTTCTCTCCTCTTTTCTCTCTTTCTCTGACCTTGTTTGCTTGTTCTCTCGCTTACGCTCCATGGTGACTCAACCTCGATAAGAATCAGCCACTCCGTAACTGAATCCATGGCAGCAAAAAGTAATCGATATCAGTTACGCTCCAGTCAACGCGCTACTGATGATCTTCATGAGTACGGTAAGTAAAATCGTCAAACAATGTTATATTTTTGTTTATTTTTTTTGTTTCCGCCCAATTTCCGCCGTTTTAGTGGATTTTCATGGTTGTTTTGTTTCAGAGACGCCGGGCATGGACGAATTTAACGGCCCCATGCTGTCGGAAAGCGACATCATGCGAGATTCACAGGTTTTAGCGCCTTTTAAAACTGAGATAATGGACTTCTCGACAGGGATTCGAATTATTTTTGAACGGATCATTCGGAGGTCGATTCACTGCGATGCGACCACTGTCAGCCTCGGACGTCCAAATGAAGTTTGTTTCGCATATTTTGTTGTTGTTAAAGATGTTAAACACTCTTCTTTAGTTTGCAGGCAGTGAGCAAAAGTGAAGAGGATCCAATGTTGTGCAAGGCCAACTTCATACCCGAAGACGAGGTGGGACTTAACAACAATGTATGTTCCCATTGGGATCAATGGAATTAAGATGCTACAATTTGATTTTTGAGATGTTCCAACAACAAGCGGAAGTGTGGCAACCTCTGGGTGGCCACCCGGGTGGTGAGTTGATTCCGTTCGTTTAAGTCTCACATTATATATTTTTTTAATATTCAGAAAACAGCTGGCCCGCCGATGAATACGATGGCGGATTCGTGCACTCTCAGGGACACAGCATGTTCGTTTCATCTCATTCCATGACATTCACTCCAATTTATCATTCAGGCCTTATTCTTTTGTCGTTGCGGTCATGCCGCAGCAAAAGGCGAGCAACCGTGAATACTTGGTACGAATTATCGCCAATAATTACCCATTGATGTATGCACTGTGTTATTGCAGCTGCTTGACCAACTTCTCTTCGCCAAGTACAATGCTCCCATTCCCTTCAACTTCCTTCTCTCACCTTCGGTGGGTCATTGATATTATGATATGAGACGAGATTACTTTATTTCAGAATGCAGCCGCACAGACAGGAATCCCAATGCCGTCGGGGTGGGTTGAGAGTGATTGGGAGCATGCTCGAGCAGTGAGAGATAAAGAGGAGCACTTGCAGAATGAGTATTCGAATGTCTCTTCGCTACGCGGAACCTGTCTCGGACGATAAGAGAGTCGTGTCGCGCTGTCACGTCCATTCGGAGAGAGACTCGAGTCAGATATTTATCCACCTGAATGCATTTATTCATTGATTAGTTGACCTTCGAGGATTTTTTAAAATCGTTCCTTAGCTATACTTATGCATTGATTTAATTTAAGTCACCCGATTTAGATGTGTCTACCAATATGTTTCCCTTCGTGCTGAACCATCGGGACGCCGTCTACGACAAGACTACACTTCATGTGACCATTCCGGTGTGATTTGATGGTCTGGTTACTGTATTGAGTGTGTATTCAGTCGTCGACGGTCGTCTCACTCACTTTCTTCTGCTACTCTAGTTGTGCGGGCGGAATCGACAGAAAGCCCGTATTTATACTATTCGAACTTCTCAATGAGTGAGTCCCCATTAAATTTGGGCTATACAGTAGCGGTCAAAAGTCTTCGGGTGATTTTTAAATCTGATACAACTTTTGAACCCGAAGAAGCTTTGTTTTGATATTGTAGGGCCTTATGTGAAATCCATTGGAGATTACGATGCAACTATTGAGGTGTTGCGAAATAGTTCAGTTATTGCGTTGTGATGACGCAATCAGTGCATACTTTTTTGAATGGGCATTATTCTTACATGGATTTTTTCCAGCTCACCTAACTTTCAGGGTGTTGAGACATGGCCACGACCTATTGTGCAGTTCAAAAACTTAGCAGTCTCCGCCCACTTTGCCGATACGGTCGTTAGTGCAAATTAGTCCATCTTTCGGAACATTATATTCCCTACTAACTAGTAAGACACACATATTCTCTAAAATTATTTCATTCCTATTTCATAAAACGTGCATTCCACTGCTATTGAAAGCACATAATAAAATCACGGAAATATTGATATGGCGTGTTAGAATTTCGCCGACTTTTTGCACAGTAGTTTCGTTATTGACGGAACGGAAAATTTACACACAATACCTAGAAAATTTTTTTCAAGTTGCTGCGGTGTCGCTACTTGGCAGCAGCTATGCTGCAACATCGAGGTCGGAAAATCGTATCTCGCCTTCTAGACATCCCACAGACCCGATCAAAGCACCAAACTGATCGTCATGATGACTGCCGATGATCCTGAGAATATGGTGGCGGTAGGCCACCATTTACCCTCAGGGCACGTAAAAGTCACTTTTTCGCATTTTTGTGGTCTCACCGAGGGCCCCCCTATAGGACTTGCACTAGAGATCTGGCTTGGGCGTGGATTAGGTAGAGAATCTATGGGAGAACCGATTGCTAGGGGCAAGAAGCGTTTCGATTGGATTCCTGCCCGCGGCGATCGATTTCCGGAATGACACTGGTTTGGTCACGCCCATTTTCAGCCCTTTGATAAGGTTCCGACTTTTGAGCGTATCTCGGCTCTGAGTTAACGGAGAAGGCTGGCATACCCATCAATGGAATCAGCGTGGCTGGCTCTATAATCTCATCTACAAATTACATTATCACTGCAATATTTCATCATCCTTAGGCAATTCTTTTTAGAATGGTAAAATGTTGCATATTAGTGACGTAATTTGTGCTCTAGAGTGACGCAAAGATCACTTTAATGTCATTAGCATCTTTTCCGCCGTTGCCCGTTGAACTACCGCTAAGAAAACACTGAAACTCGGAGTATTGCCTAAGGATGATGAAATATTGCATAGTGATGATGCAATTTGTGGATGAGATTATAGAGCCAGCCACGCTGATTCCATTGATGGGTATGCCAGCCTTCTCCGTTAACTCAAAGCCGAGATACGCTCAAAAGTCGGAACCTTGTCAAAGGGCTGAAAATGGGCGTGACCAAACCAGTGTCCTTCCGGAAATCGATCGCCGCGGGCAGGAATCCAATCGAAACGCTTATTGCCCCTAGCAATCGGTTCTCCCATAGATTCTCTACCTAATCCACGCCCAAGCCAGATCTCTAGTGCAAGTCCTATAGGGGGGCCCTCGGTGAGACCACAATAATGCGAAAAAGTGATTTTTACGTGCCCTGAGGGTAAATGGTGGGCTACCGCCACCATATTCTCAGGATCATCGGCAGTCATCATGGCGATCAGTTTGGTGCTTTGATCGGGTCTGTGGGATGTCTAGAAGGCGAGATACGATTTTCCGACCTCGATTTTGCAGCCTGGCTGCAGCCAAGTAACGACACCGCAGTAACTTGAAAAAAAAATTTCTAGGTAGGCCGTGGCCATGTCTCAACACCCTGAAAGTTAGATGAGCTGGAAAAAATCCATGTAAGAATAATGCCCATTCAAAAAAGTATGCACTGATTGCGTCATCACAACGCAATAACTGAACTATTTCGCAACACCTCAATAGTTGCATCGTAATCTCCAATGGATTTCACATAAGGCCCTACAATATCAAAACAAAGCTTCTTCGGGTTCAAAAGTTGTATCAGATTTAAAAATCACCCGAAGACTTTTGACCGCTACTGTATGTTCAACATCGAGCGGAGCTAGATAATCCCACAGTGGCGGACCGCATTTCTACTAAAAAATGATTTTCTTGGTCAAAATTCGGAGGTCGGCTCATTTATAATCTCTGAAACAATGACGGTGGTCCGCCACTAGAAAATCGTCGTTATACCTGGTCAATCACTTGTTCCCCGTCTAAACCATTTCACTAACCACATAAAACGAAAATTAGTTACAACCCGGCTTTCATTTTTTAAAACAGAATGTTATATTTTTGTGTGTGGACGACTATATAAATATGAGAACGTATAATTGTGATATTGAGGGATGGAAGCGTCGCTCAGGAGGCACAGATGGCTGTAAAAGTATGTGCCAATCCGAGCAGAGATGCACCCAAAGAACAAGAGAGAAAGAGAAGAGAGGAGGAAAAGTGTGGAAGGGGAAGAGGTAGGAATGCTATTTGAATGGATTTATAGAAAGTAGTGATACAATTTGTGGTATGTACTAATATATGACGCCGTTTGCGTTAGGATCAACAAGGCGCTGGAACAGGTAAAAAATGGAAATTGCTCAAAACTTGCTCCTAGGGGTAAATTTCCGCGCTGAAGACGCTGGTGCGGTCGATTTCGCAATAGGACCCTTCCGGGCGCCGGTATGGCGCCGCGCCATTTCTGCGGAAAACGTGTTTTTCGAGTAAAAGTCTTCGGAAACTCGTCTAAATGGCCCGAAACCTAAAATTATAGATCAGAATTTGACGCTCTATCAAATGACACTAGTGTCACATCGTGTTTGCTTTTCGTTTTCGCCAAAAAGTCGATTTTTGATACAGGCCGCATTGCGAAAAAGGTCAATCGCAGATTATAGAGAATTTTTTTTCTGATAATTTTGATATATCGGATGATGTATTTGACCTCGTGGAAAGTAGTTTTTCTTTGCACCGCACGAATTTCACGCGTGCGGAACGCGTGCAAACACGCGGCATCCGCATGGTCGATGTGGTAGTGGCCTAGAACTTCAATCCAAAGGTTATTGGTTCGATTCCTATCTGTTGCCAAATTTTTTTGCCGGATTTTTTTTCTTCGAAATTTCACCCCCTGACAATATTGGCACTTTTCCTGAAATCTTGAAAAAGTGATTTTTTCGATGAAAAAAATCAGCAAAAAACTTTGGTAACCGATGGGAATCGAACCAATGACCTTCGGATTGAAGTTCTAGGCCACTACCACATCGACCATGCGGATGCCGCGTGTTTACACGCGTTCCGCGCGCGTGAATTTCGTGCGGTGCAAAGAAAAACTACTTTCCACGAGGTCAAATACATCATCCGATATATCAAAATGATCAGAAAAAAATTCTCTATAATGTGTGACTGACCTTTTTCGCAATGCGGCCTGTATCAAAAATCGACTTTTTTGGTGAAAACGAAAAACAAACACGATGTGACACTAGTGTCATTTGATAGAGCGTCGAATTCTGATCTGAAATTTTAGGTTTCGGGCCATTTAGACGAGTTTCCGAAGACTTTTACTCGAAAAACACGTTTTCCGCAGAAATGGCGCGGCGCCATACCGGCGCACGGAAGGGTCCGATTGCGAAATCGACCTCACCAGCGTCTTCAGCACGGAAAGTTACCCCTAGGAGCAAGTTTTGAGCAATTTCGATTTTTTTACCTGCTCCAGACCTCTGTTGAGACCTTGTTGATCCTAACGCAAACGGCGTCATATATAAAAGACTATAATCTGATCTTCTCCCTCTTTGAGTGAAATCGGAAGCCTCGAGCGAGATGGGAGGAAGTGAGAAAAAGGCAAAGAAGAGAAAGCAAGAAGAACTAAATGAGATGGGAAGGGAGATCAGGGTAGGTCATGACAACGTGTTCCCACTTGTATCTCTATCGATTTTCAGAGATACGACTCCACTTCTCCTATGCCCACCATGACCACTCCTTCTCCCGGATGGAATCCAACCGTAATCCTTCCACTTTATTGATTTCTTTATCAATCTATTTTCAGATGACTGCACCTCGCGTCGCCCCTGAGAGACGGTAATCGTCCTTTTATTTGTTGTTAAATTCACATGATTAATTTCTGATTTTGGCATTTGATAATAACATATTTTGCAATTAACGCCTAATTGCAGTGATTCGAAGCTGGACTTCCGTTGTGGGAGTGCGGATGGAGTTCCCATGGAGGTGGGTGTGGTATTCATGTCAACTAAAACGGCATTTTCAATGAATTCAGATGACTCCTTCGTCCTCTCGAAAGTCGAGCAAAGAAGAGGAGGACGACGATGACAAAGTGTACACTATTACGGCACGTTTTTTTCCCACATCATACGTTTATTAATGATTCCGTACGTTCGGGGTCTTTTTTTTAAAATTAAAGTGATGAATATGCGCGATTTTGCAGATTCGAGGAAAGAAGAAGTATCAAGAAGTGATGAAGCACGTACAATTGCTGGAGACGAAGGAGAGATACTCGAAGAGAAATGATGAGGTGAGGAGGAAGGGAGAGAGGAATGACACGGACAATCCGTAATGCGGATTGAGCTGTCTTTGAAATTGGACTAAATTGTGTAAACAATTTAATTGCAGGAGAATCCCTTCGCCAACCTCACTCAGTTGACCGGAGAAATGGGAATTTCGACGTAAGTTGTTGTGATTTTGAAATGACATTCGCTGTCTCGGTGTATCTATGAATTTGTTTGAGGTGGTTGGATCAGTATAAGCTATGCGAAGAGTTGTATGTGGAGAGATTCAAGTTGATGGGAGTGAATACTCTCTATGATGTGGAAGCAGCTTTTCATCCAACGGTTAGTTAATCAACTCCCATCCAATCACTTATCCTCTTCTCTTTCTTCAGCTCTTCAGTACCGTGATTGGCATTCCCAATGCGGACGCTGCAAGACTCAACAAGATATATCTCAACTGGCTCAATCTGAGCGCCAATCTGGACAACTAGTCTACCGTATTTCCATTCTCTATTCACCCCCTCCCCCCTTCTACCTCACCCGTTGATCCCACTCTTTAAACATCTTTTTTTCGTCAAATTACAATTATCACTGTCCAATTCGGAAGATCTCTTTTCACTTGTTTCATTCCCTCTCAGTACTCCGTACATTCAATTATAATATCTCCCTATCTCCACCTACCTCACTCTCTGTGCAATTGAACCCTCACCTCATCCCCCCTTTCCCATATTTTTACCAGTAGATTTAAATGAAGTCTCCCAGTTTAAACAGTAGTATTCTCGGTTTTGTATTGTTTCCGGTGAGTGTTCTCAGTTAGCAATTAATCAATCTATTGCATATATCTGATTGTTTGCTCGCCGTTTTAAAATAGTGCGCAATGTACCAATCACACACTTGATGCCTACTCCACTCGTTAAATTCTGATGATTTCACATGCATTATCCCTTCCCGTTGTTACTCGAAGTTGTTGAATAAAATAATTTGTTTTGCCTTCGACCACTCAGAGTCCGAGTCCCTCTTCGGTGAATTGAGTTCCGAACAAATACTGTAACATTTAGAGACGATAACTACCCAAAGTACTACTGGAATTTGAAATGATTCCAACTCTGAGAGACGTGATCGGTAAGACTCGACCAGATTCGGCCCTGTCCGGACCCGTTGAGTTAGCAATGAAAGCCGGGGGTCCATACTCGAGAATATGGAGTACCTTAAGCCCGCCGTGCACAAGACGACCCTCATTTCCTCGTACTGCCTTTGGACTAGGAGAAATATAAATTTTAGTGAAAAAATGAGAATTTCGCAACTTGTTTTGCGTTATGTTTGGGGTGCCCAGATGTTGTAAAACCCATTTTCAAATTGATTTTCGGCTAGTTCAGAATATGATTTTCTGATTCAAAATTACATGTTTTTGAAGGAAATCGGCACTTTTTGGTGTTTTTGCACAACATGTCCATATAGGTAATGCACCTCGACATAATATGTGCCCACATCGCTCATTTCGGGGGAGTTCCCGATATGATGTTTTTTTCAGAAAACAAATTCAAAGTTTGAGACCCGTGATGACAAGAACGAACTTTGACATTAAAGTTTAAATTTTCAGTCCCTATTTTGCGCTTTATGTACAGAATAATATTAGAAATATGTAAAAAATACTTTTCTAAGTTGTTTAAATGGTGTATTTTTAGGTTTTTGACTTATTTCTTTTTGAAAGATCCACAAGTGTTTCAATCCTTAGTTCTCCGGATTCATATCTCATCCGTCTCAACACCCAGGTGTATTTCGTGATCGTGGATGAGCACAAGTTGTTTAAAACTCATCAACAATTTTTTTCCCTTGATAAGTTTATTGATAATTTGAATTTGAACTCGCGAAAAGAAAATATGGAAATTCATGAACATTTCAACAAAAACGATAAATTAAGAAAGTATTAGTAGCTCTAACAGCAAAATCTTTCGTATTCTTGTTTTACTATAGCTATTGAAGATATTGAAAAATATTTCATCGCTTTCTGAAGAAATTATTTTTTGACCAAAAACCATGAACCCATTGTCGAAAAAGCTGCAACAAATTTTCACCTATCTTCGCTTCCGATAGGACTCTGATATCCAATCATGTTTTTTTTTATTGTTCCCACAAAAGGCTACATTGTTAATAGTCATGTAAGATAATCCAAATCTTCAATCAATTCAAAAAAATTCTTTATATTTGACCATGACCCCGGGTTCATGGTTTTTGGTCAAAACATAATTTATTCAGAAATCGATGAAATATTTTTCAATATCTTCAATAGCTATAGTAAAACAAGAATAGAGATTTTGCTGTTGGAGCTACTAGTACTTACTTAATTTATCATTTTTGTTGAAATTTTCATGAATTTTCAGTTTTTGATGTTTTTGCGAGTTCAAATTATCAAAATCTAATAAACCTATCAAAAGAAAAAAAAGATCACGAAATACACCTGGGTGTTGTGATGGATGACATATGAATCCGGGGAACTAAGGGTTGAAACAGTGGCAGAATTTTCAAAAAGTAAGAACTCAAAAACCAAAAATACACCATTTAAACAACTTAGAAAAGTATTTTTGCATATTTCTAATATTATTCTGTACATAAAGCGCAAAATAGGGACTGAAAATTTAAAATTTAATGTCAAAGTTCGTTCTGGTCATCACGGGTCTCAAACTTTGAAATTTTTTTCTGAAAAACGTAATCTCGGGAACTCCCCCGAAATGATCGTTTCTTCCGAATTGGACAGTGATAATTGTTAAACACAAAAAGTGCCGATTTCCTTCAAAAACATGAAATTTTAAATCAGAAAATCATATTCTGAACTAGCCGAAAATCAATTTGAAAATGGGTTTTACAACATCTGGGCACCCCAAACATAACGCAAATGAATATGTGAGTATCTTCACAAGTTGAGAAATTTTCATTTTTCATTATTTTTTCACTAAAATTTATACTTGCCCAAAAGCAGTACCAGGAAATAAGGGTCGTTTTGTGCAATGCGGGCTTAAGGTACTCTATATACTCGAGTATGGACACCCGGCTTTCATTGCTAGCTGAACGTGTCCGGGGGGGGGGGGGGGTGGTCGAAGCTTACCGATGCTCTCTCTTAATTAGCCGTCTGTTGTAGTGAAATGCCACGTTCAATTGAGATGACTCCCGAGAGAATGGTGACGTCCCACTCACAGATGGTCAGCCTTTTTTTTAGCATTACAATAACATTTCTGACCAGTAGTATTCTTCCGAACATACTCGGGAAGTATTACTGTTATATTATGGACACATTGACTTCAATAGTACACGATCTATCTTCTCTTCCACTCTGCACTGTTTCCATTGCAGTTGGGAGTTGTGGTGGATGAATCTCCTTCATACGGACTCATCTATTCGTCCTCGTGTGGTCTCTGTCTTCTTCCTCACTCTCCTTATACTCCATCACTCGATCGAGGAACTGTGGTTCTCTTCCGTGTTTTCCCTCTCACACATCCCCTCAATTCGAATGTTCCCTCTATTCACTGGACTGCTGTGCAAGTCTCCAGTCGTGGAAAGGTCAGTTTACGAAAAAAAGTTTTTAAATATCTCTAATTACTATTGACATTTCACTTGAGGGAGCGGTTCGATAAGGATCTGCCATTTCCAGAAACGCGCGCCTGAAGTTTTAATTTGGCCCTTTCTACTATCAGAGAGACTATATAAGAGAGTCGAGTTTCCTGCCACAGTGGCCGTACAAGAAAACCTAACATAAGCTGAAAAAATACGCTATGGCGACTTTTTTGTTTAGAAAAGGAAAACCGACCTTACAAGTGATGAGGTTTTATTTAAAAAGGTCAAAACTTCTTCAGAAATAAATGGTTTATATGTGGGGGGGAGGGAGGCGGTGGTTTCTGATATATTTAAATTACTCTGAAAAAATTGCTCCAGGATTTTAAAAGTTATTTTCAAGCTTAGGTACGATTTTCACAACAAAGTTTCGAAAACAATTTTGAAAATCGCATATGACAGGATCACCAGAGTTTGCATGAAGCTGGGAACAACTTTCAAAAAATATTTTAGACTTCGACGAAACTTTTATGTGGATGTAGGCTGGAGAGGAGAATTCCATCAATCCGTGTCCCAGGTCGCAGTACCGGCTTTTAGGGATTTTTCGGCTTTAAAACCGGAATCGACGTAACTTTGTTCAAAATGTAGCTAGAAGGTCCTTCTCGAGCTCAAAATTATCGGGAAAAAATATTCTCTAAAATTTATCTGTTGCGGCACAAAAAAGTTCTGATAAAAACCGAAAAAAATATCAAAGAAAAAAATTTATCATTATTTATATCAAAATGACACAAAATTTTAAAGTTGAATGTGGAAGACCAACTCAACATTGTTAATATAAGAAAAATAAAAATGGCAAAAAAGGGGGGTACGAATACCCGAAAAATCGCACCGAATCACAGAAAACGGTAATTTTTCGAAAAAAAATCTTTCATTTGAAGCTATTTTCGGCTTGAACACGTTCGATTCACCTCTATATTAAATAAATCGACAATATAGTGTGGCTTGTTTTGTCGAGATATTTATCCATCTGAGAAACTTTCCAAAAAAAATTTTTTCTTTTTTTTTGAAAAATTTCTCTTGAAATTTTTATTGCTCAAATTTTTGCGAGTCATTCACAAAATAAGTATCTATTACAGAAAATCATTTTTATATTTAAGAGGATCCACCAGAACGAAGTACAACGGTAAAACTTAAAAAAAAACTGAAACTTAGTCCTTGAATTTTGTGGTGTGTTTGCGTGAGGATAGGTCTATTCGAAATTTAACAATAGATATCAGAATGAGCGACCTGGACTATATATTTTCTGAATGATAACTCGCAAAATTTTGAGCCATAAAAATTTTAACAGAAAATTTTTCCAACAAGGAATCTATTTTTTGGAAAGTTTCGTAGATGGATAAATATCTCGATAAAACAAGTCAGATTATGATATATTGTCGATTTATGTAATATAGCGGTGAATCGAAGTTTGAAAGCCGAAAATGGCTTCAAATGAAAGATTTGTTTCGAAAAAATGATCGTTTTCTGTGATTTGATGCGATTTTTCGGGTATTCGTACCCCCATTTTTTTATTAACTATGTTGACTTGGTCGTCCATATTCGTGCTATTTTGATATAAAAATGATAAATGTTTTCTTTGATTTATTTTTCGGTTTTTTTTATCAGAACTTTTTTTTTGTCTCATTGAGACCTTTGGGTGCAACAGATAAATTGTAGAGATTATTTTCCGATAATTTTGAGCGCCAGAACGACATTCTAGCTACATTTTGAACATAGTTACGTCGATTCCGGTTTTAGAGCCGGAAAATCCCTAAAAGCCGGTTCTGCGACCTGAGACCGGGATTGATGGAATTATTATTCCAACCTACTTCTACATAAAAGTTTCGTCGAAATATAAAATATGTGTTGGAAAGTTGTTCCCCAGGGGTCTGTTTTTATGAGAGGAATCGGGAGAAACTCGAGCACTGTTGTCAGTAGGAAATTTCATGATATTTAAATATTTTGTTTTTTGCATGGGAGGTACTACGAACTCCTCTATCGAACAGCGTTTCCAGAATTTTTTTAAAGTGATCCATAGATGGGCAAGGATTGTAGCTGGTAGGTGAAAAGCGGGAGGGTCAGTGACAAAACCTGGTGATTTTGATCAAAAAGCGGTAGGGTGTAGTCCAAAATAATTACGGCCTGAACCGAAATCGGGTGGGTTTTCGGCAAAAAGCGGGAGGGTCCTGTTGCTGGCTACACCCTGGCCCATGTATGAAGTGATCCGTTTTTAAGTGAAACACGAACAAACCTGGTGACTTGGGATTATTTACTCAATTTCTTAAAATTTGAAAAATCACAACTTGCTTCAAAATTAAGATAGAGACTTGCGGTTTGGCTTGTTAGATAGAGATAGTCGTCGCCTACAAAACAAAAATGGTTTCGTCATTCCTGGCAAATGCGACGGGGCGCAGCGATCGCTTTTGCAAATATTGCTGCTATTGTCGTAAAAGTCGAAACTAAGAGCCGGCTTTGCGTGCATTATTTTGCGGATACTCAGTACTAAATATATCACTTTTAATTATGTTTAAGAGAGAGTGCATTGTAAGACGCTGTGTTTTATGTACATTTGGTTAAGTGCAGTTTCTGAAAACATTGACTTTCTTGGTTTTTTTTGTAGTTGGAAATATTGAAAATAAACCAGAAACTATATTAAAGTTGATTGTGACAGACAGATGTTATTGATTACTTTTTTAAATAAATTTTTTTGAAAAATTAGAAAACCGAATTTTGCATATTATTGCTACCTAATGTAAAATCTTCAAACCATCTTCAATTTATTTTTTGGCTTAATTAGGATCTGCTCATATGAAGCTGTTTGCGAAAGAATCGAGCAAGGGCCGGCACAGTAAAAAAAATGTCGATCCTTTGTAAATCTGTCATTTGAGGTTATCGAGGGTGCTGATCAAGATAGGCATAATCATTTTGCACAAAAGCGCCCGTTGGCACCAGATGGCGCCACGTCAAAATCACATTTTCTCGAATATTCCAGTCGCTGACAATGCTAATTTTTTGTTCTTATTACCTCTTGTGCAGAATTTCACTGCGGTCACGCCTGTGTACTTCATTTTGCATGATTATTATTAATAATTTTGCAACTCGCTGAGTCATTTCTGACTTTGTTAATGTACACAGCTCGGACCGGCGTAATGAGACGATTTCAAATCTGTATTTTGAGCCAATTTCGTCATAGGAATTTTAATTGAGCTAACATAAACTGTATTGTGAATGTAAGTAAAAGAAGCGATTCTCCCCTCTTACCCTCGACTCCGTTCTCAGCGCCCTCTCACATCCCCACACTCTCTCGCCTTCCCCGCGAGTCTCGTCCTCTCGGGAAGGCGAGAGAGCGTAGAGATTTGAGAGAGCACAGGACGTAGAGGTCATAGGAGGGGAGGGGAGGAAGGGAAAACCAACTGTTTTACTTACATTCACGATCCACTTTATATTAGCTCAATTAAAATTCATATGACGGAATTGGCTCAAAATACAGATTTGGAATCGTCTCATAACACAGGTCCGATCTTTGTACATTAACAAAGTCAAAAATGACTCAGCGAAAAGTTTTAAAAATTATTAATAATAATCATGCAAAATGAAGTACACAGACCTGACCGCCGTGAAATTCTGCACAAGAGGTAATAAGAACAAAAAATAGCATTGTCAGCGACTGAAATATTCGAGAAAATGTGATTTTGACGTGGCGCCATCTGGCGCCAACGGGCGCTTTTGAGCAAAATGATTATGCCTATCTTGATCAGCACCCTCGATAACCTCAAATGACAGATTTACAAAGGATCGACATTTTTTTACTGTGCCGGCCCTTGCTCGATTCTTACGCGAACAGCTTCATATGAGCAGATCCTAATTAAGCCAAAAAATAAATTGAAGATGGTTGGAGTACATTAGGTAGCAATAATATGCAAAATTCGGTTTTCTAATTTTTCAAAAAAATTTATTTAAAAAAGTAATCAATAACATCTGTCTGTCACAATCAACTTTAATATAGTTTCTGGTTTATTTTCAATATTTCCAACTACAAAAAAACCAAGAAAGTCAATGTTTTCAGAAACTGCACTTAACCAAATGTACATAAAACACAGCGTCTTACAATGCACTCTCTCTTAAACATAATTATAAGTGATATATTTAGTACTGAGTATCCGCAAAATAATGCACGCAAAGCCGGCTCTTAGTTTCGACTTTTACGACAATAGCAGCAATATTTGCAAAAGCGATCGCTGCGCCCCGTCGCATTTGCCAGGAATGACGAAACCATTTTTGTTTTGTAGGCGACGACTATCTCTATCTAACAAGCCAAACCGCAAGTCACTATCTTAATTTTGAAGCAAGTTGTGATTTTTCAAATTTTAAGAAATTGAGTAAATAATCCCAAGTCACCAGGTTTGTTCGTGTTTCACTTAAAAACGGATCACTTTTAAAAAATTCTGGAAACGCTGTTCGATAGAGGAGTTCGATAGAGTAGTACCTCCCATGCAAAAATCAAAATATTTAAATATCATGAAATTTCCTACTGACAACAGTGCTCGAGTTTCTCCCGATTCCTCTCATATAAACAGACCCCTGGGGAACAACTTTCCAACACATATTTTATATTTCGACGAAACTTTTATGTAGAAGTAGGTTGGAATAATAATTCCATCAATCCGGGTCTCAGGTCGCAGAACCGGCTTTTAGGGATTTTCCGGCTCTAAAACCGGAATCGACGTAACTATGTTCAAAATGTAGGTAGAATGTCGTTCTGGCGCTCAAAATTATCGGAAAATAATCTCTACAATTTATCTGTTGCACCCAAAGGTCTCAATGAGACAAAAAAAAAGTTCTGATAAAAAACCGAAAAATAAATCAAAGAAAACATTTATCATTTTTATATCAAAATAGCACGAATATGGACGACCAAGTCAACATAGTTAATAAAAAAATGGGGGTAAGAATACCCGAAAAATCGCATCAAATCACAGAAAACGATCATTTTTCGAAACAAATCTTTCATTTGAATCCATTTTCGGCTTTCAAACTTCGATTCACCGCTATATTACATAAATCGACAATATATCATAATCTGACTTGTTTTGTCGAGATATTTATCCATCTACGAAACTTTCCAAAAAAATAGATTCCTATCTAACAAGCCAAACCGCAAGTCTCTATCTTAATTTTGAAGCAAGTTATGATTTTTCAAATTTTAAGAAATTGAGTAAATAATCCCAAGTCACCAGGTTTGTTCGTGTTTCACTTAAAAACGGATCACTTTAAAAAATTCTGGAAACGCTGTTCGATAGAGGAGTTTGTAGTACCTCCCATGCAAAAATCAAAATATTTAAATATCATGAAATTTCCTACTGATAAAGAGGTAACAAGAACAAAAAATTAGCATTATCAGCGACTGAAATATTCGAGAAAATGTGATTTTGACGTGGCGCCAACAGGCGCCTTTTGTGCAAAATAATTATGCCTATCTTGATCAGCACCCTCGATTACCTCAAATAAAAGATTTACAGAGAATCGACCTATTTTTACTGTGCCGGCCCTTGCCGGATCTGCTCGGTTCTTACGCGAACAGCGTCATATGTTATATTGCATACCACATTCATTTGACAATATGCAAACAAATATGTGGTTAAATTGCTTGCCCACTCAAACAAGTCTAATTTTCTCAAGACTTCTCGAGCGGTTGCCTTAATATGCACGGAACATTTGCCCTTTTGGAAGTATGTGACTATCTCTGCGGAGAAAGAAGTTATAACGCCAAGAAACCCAAAGATTTGACGAAAGTCGCACACCCTTCCTTCTCTAACACTCTCTCACTTTCACGCAGTCTCTCGTCAGTTCGACCCCCGGTCCGTGCACGAATCTATTGCAAGTGCTCCAATGATTAATTTTATGTCATATTTACATAGTATTGCATAAATTAGAATGGCACGGGACTTGTCTGTATCTTTATTTTGAAGCAAGTTATGATTTTTCAAATTTTAAGAAATTGAGTAAATAATCCCAAGTCGCCAGGTTTGTTCGTGTTTCACGTAAAACGGGTCCCTTTAAAAAAATTCTGGAAACGCTATTCGATAGAGGAGAGTTCGTAGTACCTCCCATGCAAAAATCAAAATATTTAAAAATCATGAATTTTCCTACTGACAACAGTGCTCGAGTTTCCCCCGATTCCTCTCATATACAAACTCTCTGTCATATATAGGGTTGAGCCGTTTCTCAGCATCCAACCTCTAAGGGAAATTGTGGGTGCCATTTCATTTTTTAGCTGTGCTGAGTCCCATTGGAGATTTGTTGAATCGAATCTATCGCGGACAGCGCAATATTTCAATCAGTCTTGTCCTCAAATTCACTCCAAACGACATCCTAATCATGTGGTGGCAGAATCATTATTCGACGAACACACGAAATAAAATAAATTTTAAAAAATTAAACAAATAGATAAAAAAAGAACTCAATGAAAGTAAGCATGAAATTGGTTTGAGCTATTTACCTTACATCTCGAAAAGCGCGAAATAATTTAAAATTTGATAAGCAGGTCAGGATTCGAATTTTGTGAGCTTGTAGTAAATAGGTATTTCCAGTACTTTTAGCTTCGACACCGATATCACAGATGCCATCTGCAACCAACAAAGCTATGCAATAAATATTACTTTTTTTTCACTGGCGGGCAACCAACCACAAAACTAATTGATCGAATTTACTAAGAAAAATCTTAGTCTAATCCTAAAATTGTGTCGCGTTAGATGAACCGCGTTTGAGCCTAACGCACAAATTCAAATGTTTTTTTGCCAACTGGATAGTAGGGTTCTCCCATGGTAGGAAATATGGAATCGAAATACAGTGTCCGGAAGTGCTAGAGTCTTGTCGAGCGGCGGTCTGGGTTTCACTTGCCAAATTGTAATGAAAAATTTTTTTTGTACTTCAATCAATATACTGAACATTCAGTTGCATCCGCAAAAGTACTTTATCTTCAAGATCCAGACTCTCGATCCACATTGTTATTGTAGATGTTCGAGAAGATCCCGTACTTCCGCCACCTGAAGCTGCAGTTGCAAGTCGATGCAATTGTGAATAGAGTGGACAAGAAGGCCCGATCCGCATGGCTCTGGAATGATACCATCGGTTGGTTTACGTCTTTTTGTTACCAGTCCGACCACTAAAACTGTCTTTTTGGAATGGCTACCAACGGGATATAATCCTAGATATATATTGAATTTAGGCCGTATCCATGTCGCTCCTCTCTACTTCAATCCTTCCCTTCGTCCCTTCGACGTCGTTCGCTTGGTTGCTCGATTTGACGCCCATTTCGAGGCATCCTTTTGTATTTTGTCATGCTGATAACAATCTTGTGGCAGGACGTTCCGTGGAGTGGAAAGTGTCTGATGAATCAGAGTGATTCTGATAAGAAGAGAGCGGAAGTGGGAAGAATGCTATGGACGAGTGATGGATGGACGGTTGTCCACACTCAAATGGCTCACAATCGACAATCCATTCGTCCATTCTATGCCATTCTCTCCCATTCACTGCATGGAGTTGTCTTTTGTGCTTGGACCGATATGAATGGAAGCGATGTGGGTTTTAAATGTTAATTCAACAATTGTTTTTTCCCTCAACACAGGACACCGTATGTTTGAACCTTCCAATGAGACATTACCTGATGACTATTTTGCGCCATACGAGACATAATTGTCATTGTTCGCGAGCTCATAATTGAGGTGGACTGTCCGAATGACGCGTTTTAAAACGCATTCTCCGTAAGGGCGTGAGGTGGCACAACTCGGTCAAAATGATCGCCCGGAGCTAAAACTTTGGCAGCATGACCCCTAAGGGTACTACGACCTTCCATTATAATATTGGCCCGAAATCTCAAATTTTGACCTACCAAATCGATTTTTTCAAAAAACTTTCGGTTTCAAAACTTTCGATTTCAATGTCGTGTTGTATATCATTCGAAAGAGCGTGAAAAGTTATGAATAAATCTCGGTTTGTTTTCCATTTGAAGCATTTTCCGAGAAAATATTACGAAATAAGTAAATAAATTCGTCGCTTTCACTATACAGTGAGATGCCACCCTAAGATGATACCATTTGCGGGCCCTGGTTTCGACATATATTATGTAGAATCCATCGGCGAATACGATGGATCGGTTGTAGAGGCGATTTTACAATGCGGAAATATGCACCCACTCGCCCGACTGAGACACACTTTATGGTCAGGTTCGATCCCGCCCGGTGACTAATCTTTTGCCAGATTTTTCCTGCATCAGTAATTACTTGTAACTGTTTTCAAATTGGATGAGGCATGTTTTGAGAAGGTTTCATGCACAATACACTCCAAGTTTTCTCCGAAAATAATTTTACCATTAAAATCGCGAATTTTTTAACATTATCTCAACGTCCGATCCATAATAGCGATGGAATATGATCTGATCAGTCTATTTGTGTTTGGAAATCATTTTAACTCAGTGATAGAATCGATGCGCGTATTGAGGCCTTTAAAGAAGCTGTCCTTATTGCATAGGGATGACGCAATCGGGCATCAATTTTCAAAAATTGTTCTTTATTTTAATAAAAACGCATGAATTTATAGAGAAAGCAATAAGGGGTACACGTAAATTATTTTACAATTTCCTATTACTCCGATTCTTGACGTCCTGACGTCCCAAATAGTTGTTTCTGAACAAAATCATTTGCAATAAGTTCATCAGAAAGATAGGACCCGAATCAATAAGGGTAATCAATAGGGATGATCAGCCGGAAAGCGGAACCCCACTCGGGGAGAAACGACTCTGTAGCCGGCAAAGTCCAATTAGCATAAAATAATTTATGTGCCCCCCTTATTGCTTTCTCTATAAATTCATGCGTTTTTTATTAAAATAAAGAACAATTTTTGAAAACTGATGCCTGATTGCGTCATCCCTATGCAATAAGGACAGCTCATTTAAAGGCCTCAATACGCGCATCGATTACAATATATATTAGAAAATGCTAACGTCTGTCTGTCTGTCTGTCGTTTTTTCCAATTGATGCGCAGAGCGTAGGGGGTCACAGGAAAAGTGTTTTGTGTCGAGGATCCCGTGTGGGGATCCTTGCGGTAGATGGTGTGTAGACTCAGATGAGACGGTGGTTCAGATTACGTTGGTTTATCCACAACAATAGGTAGCAGAGTAATAGCAGAATAGACGACTGATAGTGGGTTTCTACTTGGATCGCGGAACTTGCGGACTCGGTGAGCTGCGGAAACGGTTGGTTTCACAGCTCGACAGAGTCACAAGTTCAGCGGGGGTTTTCAAGTAGATAATGAAAGGGGGCTCGACCGAGCCACTCTCCGAAGGGGGCGGTAACAAGCAGACAGTGTGTCGCTAGAGATAGAGACAGCCGGTTAAGATGGGGCAGAGAGAGAAGAGAGATGAGGGGGAATAGGACAAGGGAAGCTTCTAGACGTGATGAATCAGAAGATAATCGATAGAGAGAAGGGGTAATAATAGACAAGATCAAACAACTAACGCGAATGGAATCTAGATTACAATAATGAAACAATCTAACGAAATAGGGCGTTGTTGCTCAACCCTTTCTTAGGTCGAGTCCTCGACATTTTGCGATGTCGGAAACGTGTCTGAACGTGTTCTAACACGTTTTATCGTTAAAAATCGGAAATTTCGAAAAGTTTCCAATTGATGTGCAGAGCCTGGGGAATCACGGGAAAATGCATTTTTCGATGTCACCAACATGTTCGAACACGCCAGGGAACTCAACACAGTATCCTGCGTTTCCGTTGAGAAAGGCTCGTGAGGCTGAGAGCGATCGAAAAAAGTTGCCACGGAGCCACGAAGTGGCGTAGTGGCAATTTTTTCGATTACTCTGCTACCTACATCGGCGAACCTTCTCAAAACATGCCTCATCCAATTTGAAAACAGTTACAAGTAATTACTGATGCAGGAAAAATCTGGCAAAAGATTAGTCACCGGGCGGGATCGAACCTGACCATAAAGTGTGTCTCAGTCGGGCGAGTGGGTGCATATTTCCGCATTGTAAAATCGCCTCTACAACCGATCCATCGTATTCGCCGATGGATTCTACATAATATATGTCGAAACCAGGGCCCGCAAATGGTATCATCTTAGGGTGGCATCTCACTGTATAGTGAAAGCGACGAATTTATTTACTTTTTTTGAGTTGTGCCACCTCACCCGACTCCCTACTGCGCTCTTACGGAGAACACGTTAAAACATGAAAAATATGAAATATTTATCCAGTTCCCAAGCTTGGAGATAAATCAAAACTTTATCCTATTCGAGAACATGATGAAACCTTTCACAGACTCCTGAGATCAAGGGTTTAAAAAAAAGTTGCGGAGCAAAAGTGGCGGCGCATCTTTGACTCCCGAGTAATTAATGTACTCCTAAGCATTTCGCGGAGTTGTGATAAACTCGAATAAATGTTTTGTCCATAAAATCGAAATTTCGATGAGTAGATCCACACAATTGTTATTTTGGTTTCAGATAATTCCTGAGAAGAACGCCGTGTTCAGGGCGACTATCCACAGCCAGATTCGCCCTGAGTAAGTGTCCACAATAATCATAATGTAGATGTGATATGATTGCGGTAGTTATCAATCGTTGCTTCAGTAAGTGCTCTCAACGGGCGGTGTTGGTGACGCAATTGAATGAAAAGGGCCAGCCAATTCACTACCATCCTTTCTTCAACGTTGAGTCTAGAGATGACACTGGACCTTCGACTTCCCCGTGCTCATTCCAGAGAGGTTAGCTAGAGTGAAGTACTAATCGATTGCCTGTTCTACAGTGTCCAACTACAATCGATCGATGTCTATTGGAAGTGGATCTACTGCATCTTCTGTAAGTTTTAAAATAGGCAGGGTGAATAAATAGTGCGGATATTTATGTATTTATTTACAGTGATGCTCATATTCCCTAAATTCGGCGACCCCCGCCCGCGGAGGGGGATCCGAGCAGGGTGAAAAGGCGAAAATAATACTGTTTTAGATAGATCTGATCCAAAATAATGTGATGACTGATGTCCCCGCTGCGGCAGCGGCGCTGCCTGTACTATGGATCCCTCCGCACAAGTGGGGGTTGCGGTGGGGGGGGGGGTTGGGTCGACCCACCCGCGCTGCTCATGAGCATCACTGTGTATTTATCTCATGAACTCTTTACATTTAAATTAGGTGAGAATATATGGGTAACTGGGAGGGCAACTGTTTTGTGAGGTAATAGAGCTAAGCTAGTTGCTCAATGCAAACTAAAGTATATATACATTATATATAATTATTTGAATTGAATATTGTAGGTATATGAAGGATATTCGAAGTCGGAGATGGAGTTGATGAAGGATATGAATGAGTATATGGAAGAAGACGAAACATCCAGAGAGAGAAGAAACTCTTCATCCTCTCTTGGGTTAGTGAACGGATAATGTGGATGTAAAGACACGTATTACGAGGATTTGTTATACCATTCCAAATTTATGAAATACATATGCGGTTTTTTGCTAGGGACTCCCTAGTAGGGAGGAAAGGAGCCAAACCCTTATTAATTAAGTGGGATTATTATATTCTTGTCAGATCGGTAACTCTGCCCTCTGTTGGCATGTACGCGTTCTGTGACCCCCTCTTCAAGAAGTCAGTTTTCATATTTTGTCTATTTTTATCTTTTCACTTCGAGAGGAAAATATTATGTGGAAATGTCATATCACAGGAATTCTGAGAGATGGTAGTTGGCGTTTGACAAAATATTCAAAATGGTTTTTTTTTAATTTTTTCACTATTCCTTCACTACTATGTGCGTATAATAGCACCAGGGTATGAACTTTTTTGAAACATGTTTCAGAGCCGTAAGGTGTCGCATACCTAAAAGCCGGTTCTAGGAACTTTCAAAATTCAAAAATTCGTAACTTTTTAAAAAGTCATCCAAAACATTCGTTCAAAAAAGCAATCGAATCGCACTTTTATTGTAAACAAATCTTCTGTTTCGATGAAAATGTAATATTGACTTTAATGATCTCAAAAAGTTGAAAATCTGTGTTTCCGACCAAAAAAATTGCTCACCTGAAAAATTTTCTCGAACGAAAAAAATTGACGACGGAATCTGATTCTACATTGAAAGTTATAGCTAGTATCAATTTTGTAGCCAATTCGGAGGTAGGCGTTTTCAGAAAACTCATTTGAAGGCAAAAAAAAAAATTTCGGATTTTTCGATCTGAAGCACTTTCATAGGGCTTTTTTGCCTTCAAATGAGTTTCCTGAAAACCCCCCACCTCCGAATTGGCTACAAAATTGATACTAGCTATAACTTTCGATGTAGAATCAGATTCCGTCGTCAATTTTTTTTCTTTCGAGAAAATTTTTCAGGTGAGCAGTTTTTTTGGTCGGAAATACAGATTTTCAACTTTTTGAGGTCATTACAGTCAATATTACATTTTCATCGAAACAGAAGATTTGTTTACAATAAAAGTGCGATTCGATTGCTTTTTGAACGAATGTTTTGGATGACTTTTTAAAATGTTACGAATTTTTGAATTTTGAAAGTTCATAGAAAAACCGGGAGAACCGGCTTTTAGGTATGCGACATCTTACGGCTCTGAAACATGTTTCAAAAAAGTTCATACCCTGGTGCTATTGTACGCACATAGTAGTGAAGGAATAAAAAGACCGTTTTGAATATTTTGTCAAATGAACATGCCAGATTCATGCAATCTCTCAGAATTCGTCTCATATGAGAGGAATCGGGAGAAACTCTTTGCCTTTTTTGGAAAAAAATCCAAACTAACCAGGTTTGTTTGTGTTTCACGTGAAAACGAAATTTTTTAAAAATATTCTAGCAACGCTATTCGATAGAGGAGGGTTTGAACAACCTCCCATACTAAAATGAGAAAATTTAAAAATCATAAATTTTCCTATGCGTCGGTAATTTTCAAAATGCTCGAGTTTCTCCCGATTCCTCTCATATAATTTCTATACATTAGGCCGCGTCGACCACGTTAGGAAAAATGAGTGTCTAGACTAGGTGAAAAATCTAAATCATTCAAAAGTTTCATCTTTTTCTCGATATTTATTGTGTAACATTCGACGTAGATGACATTCCTGATTGTTACTGGGGAAAACCAAACTACTCAAACAGTGGTGAGCGACCCCCTCCTGAGGGGGCACCCCGATTCCAGAAAAAGTGCCCGTAGCTGCCCAAATTTCTCCAAATTTAAAATTTCGCGGTGCCGCAATCCTTTTTCTCGTCGGGCACTACACTCTACAATAAAAATGGTCGAAAAATATTTCGAATGAAGCTCGTTGGAATACAACACATTTGCATATTTCGCAATTGCGTCACCCCGGTCCGAGGGGGATTTTTCACATCTTGAGTCGTTTATCGACACGAAAATTAAAATAAAGAATTGTATCTTCTATATTTTAGCTGAATCATCACAGAAAATAAGCTGACAGCATTTTGCTTTTTTGAGGTTCAGGATCAAAAATTCATAGAGAAAAAAACAAAAAAAGCCATCTCACATTATCGATTTTCAGCTAAAAATCGTAAAATGAGACAACATTTATGAACTATATTTGGAGCATAGCCTCTTGGTCAATGTTTAAAATTATGGCGCTTTGTGAGGAGTGCCACTTTCGGAGCTCGTATTGGGGAATTATTTTTCCTCATTGGGGGGGGGATTTTTTCAGCAGTTCTTTTATCACTTGTACAAATCGTGTCATCTACGTCGAAAAAAATATATATTTTTAATATTTTCCCTGCCTTTTAAGTTTTGAGCGACGCAGTAAAATGGTGCCCATTCCAGATGGCGTCCAAAGGAAGAATGATTACTCTCAGCGAATTGTTACTGCTAAATTTAATCAATAATGGTTATGTATGACGGTTTGCTTATCTCACAATACTATATGGCTAGAAGGTCCATAATACCCCCCCCCCTGATATCTTTATCATCTACCTCATTCTTTACTTCATTCCGGTTTTTGTTGAAATAACGGTGAAACTATCTAATACATTTTTTGAGTTACTTAGCTTTAATTGTTGTTGAAGATGTCTTGAAGATTGTTTTTGTTGCACTTTGTTATTACCGACAATGGATTGTTTTGTTTTCCGAACTCAATTACAACACATTTCTGGTATTATTGCACTGCGGCATTTTCCGTTATAATATTTATCAAGCATCGGTTTAGATACAATTTTCCTTCATTCAATCAGATCCAAGAGTGAACTTAATGGTAGTTTCTCCGTCTTCTCCAGTCTCACTTCTCTCACCAGCAGTATCTTCTCCTCCAATGACAACTTCTCCTTCTCTCTCTTCTCTCCTCCCATCATTCTCCTCTTCTCTTCCATCATCTTCATCTTCTCTTTCACTATCTTCACTACTTGTTACTTTCTCTCCTCTCTTCCTTCTCTGTTCCTTTATTCTTCTCTCCAATGCCTTCGCTCTCGCCTCTTCTCTCACTCTCAATTCTGCTTCTCTCTTCGCTCTTCGAACTCGAGATGTTCTCATGTATGCAAATTCCTCTTCTTCCGAATCTCTGCAAAATTTATATTTGAGTACTGTAGGATACGGTAAAAATTAAAATAGATTTTCATTGATTTCTTAGCTGCATTAGAGTTGCACTCACAGATCAGGCTCTCCTTCTACCATTGGAAGTATTTCAGTGATGTCAATATTTTCGTGATTCTTCATTATTTGTAGAGTGATTAGATGTCCAAATGCCTCTGCTTCGTCCATGGGAGATCGACCCCAACTGAATAATTATTGCGTCATTACTATGTAATGACTTCCTTCACTCACCGATCTCTTACTCTGTGATCGACAGTGCACGTTCTGAGTAGGAATCGTACAATTCTGTTGTGCCCTTCAGCAGCTGCGAGATGGAGAGCAGTTCGACCATCGTAGTCACACCCATTCATGTCCACTCCTTTGGCGTACAACCTGAACATATTATCGATCGATCAAGGAACGAGGAAAGGGTAACCATCCATACACTCACTTCCTAACTCTGTCCATATTCGCATTCTTGGCAGAATATAACAATAGGATCGTGTCTTGTTCCGCCTCGCTACTATAATCGGTTGACGGCTGATTACGGTGAGTACTATCGATCTAGCGTACCTCTCCAGTCTCCTCCTCGGATCGATCTTTCTCGAATCAGTATGTACAAGTGAATCGTAGTTGTGGAAGTTGAATGCTTTTACCATTGACTGGAATATCGATTGATCGATAGGTAGATCAGTATATCCATAGACCAAAAAGTTCGTTCCACGGAACAAACCCAGACAGCAATCGGACTTTTTTTTAGATGAAATTTTAAAAATCAGACATCCTTTTGACTTTTTGAGGTGAAATGTCGGAAAATCAGGCATCATTTTCGGGTTTTTACGCTAAAACGGTAAAATCAGACAGCATTGGGGACTTTTGGGAACATATGTTTTTGGTCTATGAGTATATCTCATCTTACCATACAGAAAGCGACTCCTCTGGTTGAATTGCCAGTCTTATCAAGGGGCGGTGAGTAGAGACACATTCCCATTACATTGGGAACAACGACGATCATTCCTCCAGAGACTCCCGATTTGGCTGGAAGACCAACCTGAGAGAAGGGAATCGATCGATATCAAGACTCAATGAATTACCTGGAAGGCGAATTTTCCCGATAGATCGTACATTCCACATGAATACATAAGAGAGAGAACATCTCTACATGCTTGGGCTGAGATCGCTCGTTTCTGAGTCAGCGGATTGATTCCTGCAATAAGATATATTTGAATTACGAATGCGACCATATTGATTAGCAACCAGAGAAGTAATAGAGTTAGGTGTACTATAAGAGCGGATCGAGTACTTTACTTGCCCCCATTGGCTAGTGTCGATGCCATGACTGAAAGTGTTTCACAGCAACATTCGAGCGAACACAATTGAAAGTAGAGATCGAGTTCCTCTCTAAGGGAAGCGATTCCCGGAGGGAAACAGTGATACTCCTGCAAACAATATTGAGTGAGACGGAAATTAGTACTATAGTCAACACCTTCATGTAGTGAGATATGGCATAATTCCTATCAGCCGTGTCTCGTTCAGAGAGGAATCTGAAGGTAGATCAATAGGGTTGAATGATCAATCGATTTACTCACGTAGCGTTGTTGAATCCGACATGAAGACCTCCAGACAGTTTGCGATATTCTGATATAATGAAATCGAATCGATCTGAGAGAGGTCGACCCAATCGAATGAGAGATGAAGTTACAATGGCACCAGAGTTGATCATTGGATTGTGAGGTTTCCCTGAGATTCAAATTAGATTGGGTGGGTAATCGTCAATGAATTGATACCTTGTGCATCGAGACAAATCTCATTGAAAAGTCGTCCACTTGGTTCGTGTCCCACATATCCATGCAGTTTCTCAGCTCCGATATCAGTAGCCACGATTGCATAATTGAAGGTCTGCAATCGATTGAATACTCTTCATCTCTATGGCTTCCTAATTAAGATATATAAAAAAACTATTCTTAATTTCTTCAATTCTTTGAGCTTACCTTAGAAAGACTTTGAATACAAAAATCGGCCTTTGAATCTCCATAGTTGTACCTTTGACCATCTACTGAGCAAATGGACATTCCCTGAAATGATCGATTTATTGATTACAAGTGGATCGCGGAATTGAATAGGAATTGTATGTGATGTAGAAGAGGTAACTGACCCATAGATTTGGATCGGCCCTTGCCAATTGTGGAATGTATGAGGCGACAGTTCCATCAGTGACTTTTCTACACTGAAGAATTTGATTGGCACTCGATTTAGAGGGGGAATAAACGAACCTCTTCGAAGATCTCTGTCATCTTTGCTGTGAATCGAGGCCATTCTGGCACTACGAGATTACCTCGGAGAATCTCAAGAACAAGAGGAAGACAGGGACGAATTGAACTGAAACAATTGACATTATCGATTGGTCGACTAAGCAATATCCCCCCCCCCCCCCCGATACATCGATTAGAATTCTCACTGTTTGAATGTCTTTCTGTCCATGATAATCCCCTCTTTCAATTCGAATGTCGAATTAGACAGAAGATCCTCTCCGTAGAATTGTTCATGTCTGAATGAGAGTATCGATCGATAATCTGAGTAGATCAACATACGATGCAATTCTGTCCATCATTGGTTTCAATCGGGGATCGGAAATGCTGATGCCATACTGTCGAATTAACTGTAATAGACACGTGTTGGTCGATCGATTCTCTCACTTTCTCTTTCCTATTTCGATCTCACCTTCAACAGTTGCGTAATACTTGCTTTGTCTCTTGAATGGCGTAAAAGATCAAAGATCATATCAGACGGGAACTTTCCCGTCTTCTCATCAATTTCCTCCAGTGCATCTCAACAAAATTTTCATTTTTTTCGTTATTTAATAAAATATTGTAAAATACCTTCGGTGTCATATAAGGAAGCGTCCTTGATTTCATAGAATTCGCGAATTATTCTAATTCGACGATTAATCATTGAAGAAATGGAGAGAACTCACTTGCGAATGTTTCTTTAATGAATTGGGCAGACGAGGGGTTTCGAGAGATGCAAGGGGAGGAACCTACTCACAAATAGAGACGAGATGAGTTACAGTAGATCAATGATCTCTTACTTGGTGATATCGTTTCCGTATCGATTAATGCGCTCATGACAGAAGAGTACGGTAGAAGTCACAAGCTGAACGTCTCTGACTGGTCTGAGGACAGATTATAGATCTATTCGAAACGGGAAAATGACGCGCAATGATAGGCGGCCGATTTTACAATCGAGTTTAGAGATTGAATGAAAGAGTAAAAAGTGGGGGGAATACCCATGTAATTCGTGGCCGCTTTGGCTACTCGATCTACCATTTTATCACTTCTTCTCTCCTCTTTTCCCTTTCATCGTACCCTATCCACTCTCTTCATTCCATCAACACCATTCTTCGATCTCATGACCGTCTCAATTGTTATCACCAATGGTATACTCCCATTTGATATACAATCTTATTTCCCTCCATTTACCTAAATGAAGAATTTGACCTTTTCCATTGAGACAAGTATCTGTTTAGTGGGTAGTTAATATTTTATGAGTGAATGTTACTACAATTCACTCAGTTCATTCACCGTTCATCCAATTTAATCTTTCGGGCATTGTCCACAATATGATCATGATAGTCCCATGTTCGTTCTCCTCAGATAGGTAACTTATTTACTTCGTAATAACATATTTACAATCTATTGATCATGGCACCATGTCGATATGTGAAGTACACAATAGACTATTAATGTTAAAGATGTACACGATATACATGGTTCTCTTCACTCGGAGTCTGTGAAAGATCCCACTGATTCATCCGATGAATGACCTTCCTCCTCTACCATTGGAGCATCCGAGACAGCGTTTGGATTACTGTAACCAACATATTCATTATCGATCGATTTAAATCGATACTCACTTGAGAATCGAAGGATCGACGCCTTCACTGCTCATTTTGAGTCTAACTGCTTCCTCTTGAATTCCCTGAAATTATATTAACTTATTTTACCAATCGATAATTTCTCACCATCTTGACCATTTTGAAATATTTCGAATATCTTGGATCGTCCTTCATCATCATTCCATCATGTTTCTTGTCTTCTTCCACTTTGATTTCTTCTTCTTTCTTCTCTTCAATCTTAATTTCTTTTCCATTAATATATCTCTACTACACTTCTCACCTTTTCTTCAATCTTCTCCTCTTCTTCAACCGTATTCTTCTTTTCATCCACTACCGTAACTGCAGTCTTCTCATCTCCATCGATCGATATCGCTTGCAACTACAATCTACCATACTCTCAGTCACTATCTATTTTCTATTTACCTTAATCTCTAAGAGTCTCAATTTGATATCAGCTTTCTCTAATCTCCTTTCTGCTTTCATAAGTTGTTCTTCTCCTTTCTTCGCCATTTCTCCAATCCATTCACTCATTCTCATTATCATTCCATTCAAAATTGCCATCAATCGACGTCGATCCAATGCTCGCATCTTCAATTCATTCACCCCATTAATCCCAATCGATAAACCATAAATTCGATGTTTACCTTACCTCTTCCAAACTAACTTCCGGTCGAATAAAAGACAGATCAGGTTCCGCCATAATCGACTACTCTGAGTACATAAAAGTTTTCTACTTGATTATTTTCTTCATCTCAAATATCTCTTGTGAAAGTGAACACTTCTCATGACGTGATAACGATCCTTTCAATTCAAGTAAATTTATTACGATAATGAAAACCCTTAGAGTGTGAGAGGGGGAAACAATTATTGATTGATTTGAATGTACAATGAAAGTCTACCTCTTAGCAATAGAAGGTGGTTGGTCGATAACTCTGACTTCTTCTATGGGAGGAAGTCTACGAGGGGAATCACGAGAGAGGGGAGGATGGTGAGAGGGAGTGGAAGAGGAAGATGAAGAGGGATAAGGGGAAGGAGATGAAGTAGAAGGAGAAGAAGTAACTGAGGGAGGAGGAAGAGGAGGAGTTATGATGAAGGGAGGAAGACGAGTCTCAGAGGGAAGAACCATGTTTAGATCGTCCAACGAGGCAAGAAGAGCACCGAATGTGTCCTGAGAGGAAGACATTGGATACTGTAGATGGATAACAACTGACATTCATCTTCTGTAGTTCCTCATGAATCTCTCCGACTCTTTCGAGTGCAATACACAATTTGTCCAATCTCTTCTTCCGATTTGTCATCTCATTCGTCACTTCACACAATCGACCATCAATCTGCACACAGTTTACTCATTTTCGTCCCATTAATTATGCCAACCGTATGATTCAATATTCCAGCCACACTACTAATATCCATCAAAATAAGCTGACCGATTTGATCATTCCACTCAGATGAGTCTGCTTCGTGCTCACTGCCTTTGCACACAACGACAAATGATTGGAGAGACGAAGTGACAACTGCACGAATATCGTACTTTACTGTAGTCCCTCCAATCAATCGATACTCTTCCTACCTGAAGGAATGGTCGTGGTGAGATCGCTCGATGTTCTCCCACTTCCCTTCTACCAATCGAAGTACGGATAATTGGCAGAAATCGAGGCATTTCCTACAACGATAGAAGATACACTACCGTATAAAATAAGAAGTAGATTCACCTTCAATCTCTTTATGTCGGGGTCATCACTAGGGTCCTGGACCTTTATGACAGTTCCATCTCTCACAACTACAATTCCCTTCTTCCCTCCAATTCCATTTGATCTCGATGATTCGTTGCCCATTATCGATTGATTTGTACACCCTACAAAGATGAATACCGTATGCCCCTCACTCGGTCAACTCACCTCTTTTCCCTTCTCTACAATCTCTTCGATGGAATTTGACTGGCTGGTCTCAATTCGATTCTGTTGATACCGGCGTCCAACCACCTGCAATCGATACTACAGTATCTCTTCCTTTCTCATACCGTACCTCCTCTCAATATCGGCCACACTCTCGTTCCTCGTGGTGGGAATTGCTTCTGCCTCGGGATCAGGTAGATGTTGACGGGGGATAACGACGTTCTCCTGAATGGAATGGAAATAGAGGGGAAGGGGGGAGGGAGGGACTAACGTTGGGTAGTCGATGGAACTTCCACTCCTTGTCCACAGTAAATGCTCTCGAGTCAATCTTCGCTAGTGAGGGCACTCCAGACATCGCATCGATACACTGAAATATACTTTATTACTACTACCAATTAGCATATAACAACGTGAAATGCAGAACGACGCGAAAGGCGAACGAAAGAGAGCGATGGTACATGAATTATTGATGAGAGACATGGATAAAACAAATGAATGGCATTGATAGAGAGAAACTCGATGAGAAGTGGAGAAATCACAGAGTGGATCACTTTGGATAGAGGAAAAAGAAGACTTGAGCTATTGATGACGCAATCTCGAACGATGGCAAGCAAGATATGTGGGGAAGGGGGAGGGTACGGTACAATCAACTAGTCAATCGATTCATATGATTCTGATCAGACTACATTTTGCTGTGACCATCGAATCTCTGCACGAGGAAGTTGTTACCAGCGTCCTGCAACGAATCATTATAATAGTGACTATATCGATTATTGAATAGTCCCTCAAATACCGTACTTTCTTGTATCCGAACTGCTCGTAGAATGGAATAAGTTTGTCCTTGCACTCAAGAGATACTTTGTACACTCCCATCTGCAGAAGGAATATAAAGATTTCAGATTTTTTTGAAACGCAATTATACAAATGTGATACCTGCTTGGCGAGTCTCACAAGTACATCATTGAGTAGTACTCCCAACTTCTTTCCTCTCATACTCTCATCCACCACAACATCTTCTACTCTTCCTCTCGATCCTGCACTATGGATGAACTTCCATTCGAGGACGAGAGTAGCCGCTCCCACCACTCGATTACTACTGAAACATGGCAACCATGAAGGAGGGGGGGGGGTTACTGTTACTCCAAGCTATACTCCGAAATAGCCTATTACTATATATTAGAAAATGCTAAAGTCTGTCTGTCTGTCTGTCTGTTTGTTTGTTTGTCCGTTTTTTTCCTTCCGTCCGGTCACACTTTTTTCTCATTTTCCTTATATTTCGCTTCAAATTCGCTCTATCTTCTCAGAACCTAACTAACCAGACCTAACCAGAACTAACCAGAACAGAGATAACTGACCAGAAATCTTTCAAAATTTAAAAAGAAAAATGCGCTAATTTCATGGCCAAGTCGGTAGCGCGTCAGACTTTAAATCCGAGACCCCCAGGTTCGACCCCCGCCGCGGGCAAACCTTTTGCCGCATTTTTCGCAAGTGCCAGAAACTGTTCTAACGTTTTCACCTGTTTTGCCGAGTTTGAACTTGAAAAATCGAAAAATTCGAAAAGCTCCAAAATGATCCGGAAAACTTAGGGGATCGCAGGAAAAGTGTTTTGCGATGTCGGAAACGTGTCTGAACGTGTTCTAACGCGTTTTAACGTGAAAAATCGAAAATTTCAAAAAATTCCAAAATGATTCAGAAATGTAGGGGATCACTACAAAAGTGTTTTGCGATGTCGGAAACGTGTCTGAACATGTTCGAGCTTAACTTGAAAAATCTAAATGTTCGAATGTTTGCCAAACAAATCGGGGCGTCTTGGGGGCCACAGGAAAACATATTTTGCAATAAAAAAGAAGGCTCCCGGTTCGGTCCCCTGGACCGAACCTGGGGCCAGTTACCGAGCTCCCCCTGGACCGAACCTGGAGCCGGCCACCGAGTCCCCCTGGACTGAACATTGAGCCGGCCACCGAGTCCCCCTGAACCGAACCTGGGGCCACCTACCGAGCTCCCCCTGGACCGAACCAGCACCCAGAACTATGCATAGAGCGTAGTGTGCGCATAGAGCGTAGTGCATTTAACCTCAATACAACCCCGCTAGTTTCTATGATAAATAAATTATTGTTGTATCGTAGAGTGACCCCTACTCACAGACAGTGTGTCGACTGAGCGTCGAGTGTAGTTTGCTCGCTCAGGCTAGTTATAGCTCCCCCCTCGCGACTATCGATTGATGGCGCGCGCTCTCTCCTCTCTCCCCTCTTCCCCTTCCTCTCCCTCCCTCTCCTCTCCCTCGCCCCGCCCTTTCCCCGAGTCACTCTCGTTCCCGGTCAGTTAGAGACTGGTGTCTGCTCTCGCTTTAACTATTGCTCCCCTCTCGTGTTATTGCTGTGGATAAACCTATACCACACAATAGGGTTGGCCATTTGACTCTTTTATAGACTCCTTGAATCATTTGACTTCGAGTCATTTTGACTCGCGCGGTGTGAGGAGTCAAAGTGACTCGGAGTCAAGTGAATCCTAGGATTCACTTGACTCCTGAGGTCGTAACTCGGCCTAGAAAAGGCGTACGGATGTCCCAATGGTACACAACGACTCAGAATTGAATTTGGATTTTTTTATATTTTCTGAGCAAAAGTAATTTTTCGTTATGCAAATCACTATCTCAACCCACTTTTCGAATTTTCTCTATTTTTTACAATCAGAATTATTAGTTTTAAATTATACGTTTGAAAAGAACCGTTTTTACTCAGACATGTGATTCTGCCCCAAGCGTTTTGCTCAGCGGAGAGTATTGGAAAGCATGATATTTCAAATAAATAATAAGAGGAAACTCAAAATATATGTAAATTGTGCCTTGATTTATCATATTCTGGCTTCTGAAAATCCTCGGGAGTCAAGTGAATCCTGGTTGATATTCATTTGACTCCTGATACTGTACCTCACTTTTCGAGTGAGATTCACTCGACTCTCATTCTTTACTTTTTGAGCGGTTGTGAAGGAGTCAAATGGCAAACCCTACCACACAACCATCTGAGTTCGGGTACAAGACAGGGACACAACAATTATATTTTTCTGAAAGACAGTTGTCGAAGTCCAAGAGACAAAGAATAAACTAACTCCAAGTCCTCGACGACACACACAAAGTAAGTGGAAGGAGTAGTTCTCTGCATCGACCGGAATCTCGATTCCCACTTCGATCGATCCATTTCACCCACCGATGTCAATTGAGAGAGGATAGCGAGGAAACTGAAATGGTTACTGGTAACAGAAAAATTCGCAAAATTCCTACTAGAGTCGGTTAAATTAATTAGTATTGCTCGATTTTCACTTAAATCAGTTACCGTACCCCTTATCGTAGTCGTCCAAATGGAGGGGACGAACTCTCAATCCATTCGGGACTCGACCCACTACGGCATCACTCAGAATCGATCGATCGAAGAGATACGGCGAGTCTGAAATCGAACCATAATGATCGAATATTCCTAATATTCTGCACTTCTTATCAACCGAAGAATATAAATCTTACTTTTGGTCGTGGGCGTGACAGGGAGACATTCCTCCTCCTCACTCATCTCATGACGATATTCAGTGGGAGAAGATGTGAACACTGGAGCCATCTACAATTAGAGATGAAAGGGTCGGAACAACTTAGAAGGTAGTCCACACTCGAGGAACAACGAGTAATCGATAAATATGGCAAAGGAGTACGGTAAGAGCTTTAGTCCAATCTACAATAGTATTTGCATAAACAGGCAGCTTGGTTAAAACCATGACAGGGTATAACGTGTATTAAAGTATCGATGAGCACCTTTGAGGGATCGATTAAAGCTATTATTGAATAAACTATTATGATCACTCTATGAGCTATGTCTTATTATTACGAAAAAAGAGGAAAAGGCAGGCGAGAAGGCAAAATGAAAGAACCAATTAATAAATTACAGGCATGTATGTACAAAGTGATGATTGATAACAGAATAATTAGTGTGACTGAAGTCTAAGGGAGGAGTAAGAAAGAAAGGAGGGTACTTAGAAAATAAGGAGAAGGAAAGTAGTGGGGATGGAAAGAAAGGGAAGGAAAGGGGAAGAGGGACGGGGGAGAGGGGGGGAGAAGGGAATGGGGACGTGGTAGATCAATACTAACTACAATTCGAGGCAAGAACAACGCTCGATCGGAATAGATCGGCGTTCAAATGAGGGAATTTAGAATATATCGTACTACGGATACCTTACAAGCAAACTAAATAACCGATACAGTACCTAGGACATCGGGGGTTACGGTAGATCTAATTAGTGCCGATATCGGTCGAGGAGCCTTGGACAGCATCGGAGCCATCTTACGAGTGAACTCGTTGTAATTTCGATGCAGCTCGTTCTGGGAAATGGGAGCAGTATTGATTGGATAGAGGTAGGTCAATGAAGTATGGAATGGATCTCACCTGATAGGCAAGTTGATCTGCATGAATTAGCTGTTTATTAAAAGAGAGCGCGTCGGAACACTGCAAAAAGAGATTGATATGATGCATATAGGAGCAATGAACCATTATTGTCTGAAGAAATGACTGACCTTCTTGGAGAAATCTCTGAATGCAAGTCTCAATTTATTCTGTTGTTTGTCCATTGGTCGACCATCAATTACATTGGAAAGGAAGACATTGGCAACCTGCATAATATCATTGATGTCATCTATCCATTCACATCTCTCCTCATCTCTCCCCTCTTTCTCACCTCGATTGGTCCTTGATTGACGGTAGTTCCAATACATCCTTGTAGTACCATCTGCAGCATCTTAGCATCAGGGGGAGATTGGGCGATCGCAGCTCCCAATTCTCGTGTCTTCTTCTCCACGTCTTCTATTGCCACCTGAGAGATCAAAGATCGAAAGCGGTCACACAAATGAATCAGTACTACTACTCTTGTTTACAAACAACCCTTTGTTATTTTACTACTAGGAAATAGCTATACTTAGTACGAATGTCATTCATAATTTTCTATCGTCCATACCTCAATAGGAGCGAGGACCTTCTGCTCCCTCTCGACCACTCGAAGACGAGTTTTGACATAGGGGAAACTGAAAATTAGCCGTAACGAACAAGATAATCCATTTGGATGTGTCTAAACATCTCGTTCTTTCGTTAGTATAACAGACCTGTTATGAACAGTGAGGATAGTTCTCCTCTTGTATTGATCCTTCAATTCTCCGTGTGCTCGCCCTTCTCGAGTGAACGGAGTCGCGTACGAAAATCTGACAATTTGGGAATTGTATTTGGAATTTGAAAAATGTATTTGGAAAGCAATTGTATATGGAATTGGAATTGATAACATAGGAAGGAAAATTGATATTGCGAGTGAATTGCACGATGAGGTAAAATAAAGAAAACGGCAAGAACGATGAGGGGCAAATTGGAATGGCGTACCTCGAAAGATTGTGATTCCTCTCGAAATTGGTCGTCCTCTCTCGTCTTTCCCACTCTTCCAGATATGGTTCCACGTATGTTACTTGTAGATAAGCACGAGAAGAATCGAGTGAGTCACGGGACACCTACAACGTCGATTGAAAATAACAGAAAAAAAAATCTTGTATGAGGAAAAGATTCAGAATCGGGTCAATTAGGAGCTTCCCTATGGTCCTAAAATATAAAGTGGGTGTTTGCGTACATTGTTGCTGTCCTTGATAACCTCGAATACTCCGGCAGGGAATCGATCCATGTAGTACTTCTCAAACTCGTACGCGAAATCAGACAATTTCATGTAGGGAGCAGCCTGTCAAAATACAGCATCTATCACGTATCAACTATCAATGACAATTTGAATCAATGCCCATTCTCGCAGAAACGAGAAAAGTTGAATGAATAACTCCATATGATTTTTCCGTCTCAACTCACTTTGTACACATATTCCTCTCCATCGATATCTCCGAATCGAGAACCGAAGAAAGCAACACGGAAATACGTACCGAAGCAACGCTTGTCCGAACTGGAAAAATTAACACATACATCACACATTACGGGTACGTTTACAGAAAGAAACTCTAGTTGGGTAAGTTAAGAGTATTACTGACCTCCTCAATGGACTCATCCAAGCATCAGTGACATCTTCTCTCAATCTAATCTGTCCTTCTATCTTCATCAATGCTTCTCCCAGTGAAAGATGAAGAGAAGAGAGACGACGATAATCACGAGATGAAGATAGAATTGGTGAGAGAATCTAAAGAGACAATTAATGCTCATCTCTTATCATCCTTTTCTCACCTCGAATACATGCGGCATCATCTCAAATTGCGATGCTTTCTCCAGAAGACGAAATGCGTCCAAACACTGTAATCAATCAATAATATTTTATATTCTCTTTCTTCCCCATGTCCATCCCGATTCGTTCAACTGACCAATTCGATGAGTCCGATCTCCTTGAAATGTTTGCTCTCACAAATTCCATCAGTATCGGGTGAGATCACATCGTCACTCACTGCAGATTCTTCGAGAACATTCTCAGAGAGTGCAGAAAATGCATTGGCACCCGATGGAAGATGGGAAGTACACGGACGCATTGCCAGATATCTGAATAGAGCACTCTGATACATCAAACTGTTTCAAAATATTCCTATCTTCAAGTGCTTATATATAACTTATAAAATAGGAAAGAGTGTAAAATATAATCTCTTGTTTCACGCACTCAGCAACAAGAGCAGCAGAGTGAATCACACATTGAGCAGCCTCTGCATGACAATTCTTCTTCTCTGCTCGAGATGCCATGTCAAGCAACCAACGAACACTGAAATCATACACATTATTGATCGAATAATATATTAATTTTCTCCGTAAAGTCTGTAGAAAAAAGGTCTCCCACCAATACTCATTTAACAGTCTCGATGGGTGTATCACATTTTCTAAAGAGAACCAAACTTTGAAATAATGCGGAAATAAATCCTACCGAAGATCAGGATTGTTCTGGTATCCCTTGGCGATACGATAGATAAGATCCATGCTCATTTCGAAATCATCGCGGAACTCCTTTATCCTCACCGTGTCAGATAGGATCATGTGCATGTTGAACACCAGGTCTTTCACCTCAAGATTAACGTTTATTATTAAATCGATGTTTAAAAAATCGGCAAAAGACATGCCATCATAAAGGTGAGTGTCATCATGTATACTCAAGAGTAGCAAATAATATTAGAAATCATCTGGCGCCGAGAGGGATCGAACTCGCGGCCGTCGGGTGGGCCGCCTAGCCACTTGCCAATACACCAAAGACGTCAGGTGACAGAGGGATGGAGTGCGACTAGAGATTGCCGAGCGCTCTCTTTCCCCCTCTCACTTTTTTGTACTACCCAGCCTATCTGAATTACCTGTTCACAGAAGCTCTGAAGTGATGTTTCCTGAGCAGCCGAAGATTCATTGTGAGCATAGGAGAGAAGAGTGCGGAAACTTCGTCTGAGGAAATCTTCGTTGATCCACGATCCACTTTGAGTTCCTACAAAAGGAATGAATTGAATTGACTTCCGAGGGTAGGTCATTCACCATTGGAGACCAGAGTTGAGAGAGACATTGTGAAGTGCATTTTAACCCTTGCGAGACTCGTCGTACTCTCATAACTCTCACGCATCAAGAGATACGCAGATGCAGCAGCCTGGAATCATCAATATTATGAATACAGTAAATAGTCCGATAGGTCACTCACATGACTTCTGACTGCAGCCATTCGAGATGCACAGTGTCTCAACAACTGCAGACACAATTCTCCACACTGCTCTGATTCGGTCTCGAAGACAACTTCTGGATATTTGACTACGAAGGAACGTTGAGTGGCAAATATCGATTCGAGTACTGACAGAGACTGACGACATGATAACATGTGCATCTGAATGAGACAATGCATGACAAAGGATACGGTAAGATATTCGATCGATCGATGGAAGAAACTCACGATAAGCTTGAAAAGAAGAGGGAGCATGGGAAGGAGATGGTCACAACCTGCTGATGAGACGACCTGGAGAGAGATATGGAAGAGATAGAATGAGTGAGAGAGTGAGAGAGAGAGAGAGAGAGAGAGACCTACCTGACTGGCACTCTCGATTGTATCGAGAACAGTGAGAGTTGCCTCAGCACATACAAGTGACTCCAGATGGTTGACACTAGACACAATTCCTCCCTCTCTCCATTTGACTCCTTCCTTCTTCCCCACTCTCATTGTCTCATCCAAATCAACTGCTTCTGTTATTCCCTCCAATCCATCCTCCTGTAATTACATCAAACAATTCTTCAGACAATAAACTGCGAAGGAGCACGACATAATTTATGTTTTCAGGGAGTAATTTGCTACCTGGAATGCCTTGTATTCGAACGACGATACAATGAGTGTGAGAACATCGAGAAGAGCGACGAATCTATGAGGAGGTAGGTCACGAATCCATCCACGGAGAGAAGAACGATCGAGGGAACGGAGAACCCAACAGAAGGAAATCAGAAGCTGAGAAGAGGGAGCAATCACTCACAAATTTTGAAAGGCGTTATTAGAGTTATGCTGAATATGATGAGGATTCAACCTGTTTCGATGCCATATTGTATTCCCATCATGTGATAACTATTTAATTTATCAATAAAAGTGTACCTGTCTGGTCTGTTCGTGATTGAGTGGTGTTCTTGATGGAGGGAGTGGAGAAAGAAGAGAAGGAGAGGGAGCCATCACATCCTCTCCTCCCATTCCAGCAATTGCTAATGCTACCAGAGGATCCACCCCTTCCACTCCACTCAATATTTTTTGATTGCATAATGATTATGCAAGACAAATGAGAATAATGATAACTGCTTACCTTTCATCTGCTCTCTTCTTACTCCGCATGAGTTTGGTCGACGCCAGATTCATTCCCTTCTTCTCATTCGATACGAGAAGGACGACATTGTCGAGTACAATTCCCAGAAGAGGAGTGTACAGTGAACACACCTGCAATACAATCGGAATGGTTGAGACTTGAACCATTCGACTACAATCAACTATCAACATTCAATTCATTTTTGGACCTAAAATTAAAATTTCTATAAACTGACTCTATTCTTCATGTGTGCATCTCCAATTCTCGGATCAGTTTCGTGAGCGGCGAGAAGAGAAGAAAGAAGAGAGAGAACACGAGAACGAATGATGGAAGAAGAAGAGGAATCGAGGATTGATGAGAGATCGGATAGAATCAATCCAATCAAGAAGTGACGACATCTTAATCGAGTATTACATCCATTGAACCATATCTTCTACTTTGATAACTTCACTCACCTGTATTCATTAGTGAGATCACTCATAATTGATCCCCCACTAGATCCTCTACTCGATAGAGATGAACCACCGGGACTTGAAGGAGGTTGGAGAGATGAAGAAGGAATGGAAGATGAAGAAGAAGAAGGGACGTGTAGAGGAGATGTCACCAGAGACACTCAACACAAATACCATTAGTACTCATCATTTTCCGTAATACGCTCACAAACTAAAAAAATAAGACGTAATTTTTATTGAAGCGGGATTTTTAAAATGTAAATTACTCACCAATACTCGCAGTGGATGGCATTCCTCCAGTGTTAATATTGGGAAGATTGAGGAGAATAAAGTGTTCGTGAGAGAAGATTATACGAAGGAAGTCAAGTTTGAGAAGAACCAGAGAAGTTGAAGAATCCGATTGACTGAAATTACACGCGTATCGACTAGCCCCCGTATTTCATCCAAAATATACAAATTTGGGAGGCAGGTAACTGATACTTCCGAAATGCAACCCACTTGATCTCTCTAATGAGCTCTCGATTGAAATGAGAGATGAGTTTGAATGCAAATGATCGATCGATGAGTGATAATGAGTCACGAAGGAAGAAGGCCCATGATGAGGTCAATGAAGATGAGACACGATGATTGACACAACATTGTCGAATCACCTGCACAATACCCATTTATAATTCATAAATTTAAAATAATGGCAAAATCGTTCACAAATAGTATGCTCTTTCGTTGCATTTAGAGTAATTGTCAATTGTTTTTTATTTGTTTTTTTGGCGTTGTTGCTGCCCTCCGCTTGATATCGTATATCGAGCATAATTTTGGTAATTGCTCACCTCACTAGTCATCATTTCACTGAGAGATGCGAGAGATCGACACAATCTATGGGAGAATCTCGATTTACGGGGAAGAAATAGACGACCCGTCATTGAGAGAAACTCGGCCATCGATTTAGACTGAAGAAGAACAAGAGTTATATTGTAAAAAGAGAAGGAAACATAGCTTACACGAATAATGTAACAAAATATACACGTTTGTTGAAATAAGTTTTGAAGAAATAAAATGTTATGGAAAAAAACGAAGAAAAAATAGAGGTGCTCACAATCAATTCGAGGAAGAAGTACGAATTGTGGAATGCGACGTCACGAGAACTACCAGATGATGAGACCCACAGATCAGCCAATTCCTCGTGCACCAACTGAGAACACAGAGAGAATTATCGATCGAAACTCTTCATCTCCTTCCACTCACCTTATTCGTGTTGAATACCGTATCTTCTACAGGATTCGTCTTCACATTCCTCGATCTCTCCATATCCTCTGCAATTATTGCCCATGTCTCTCTCACTCTTCCAATCAATTTCTTCTTACCAATAATATTGAATATTTTCTCAGAATCGGGTGACGCCATCTCAGTCTTCTCCTTCGATTCTTCTCTACACTCAGCAGACCACGGTCGAGACTCTGATATCACCATTATCATTACTGCCCTCTGCCTATATCAATAATGAAACAAAGGAGAGGGAGGAGACTTCGAAATGGCAATTCACCTTTTGCTCCAATCTTGAAGTAGTGAATATAAGTGGGAAGGAGAACTCCTCGACCGTGTTGATCGTTACTCGAGTCAACTAGTTTAGTGCATATCTTAGCCAGTTGACCCAAAGTAGAGAAACACGTTGATGACGTCGATTCTGGAATGTGAACACTATCATCTACCTAATTAAACCTCTCGTGATAGCAAGTAGACACAATATTGAGTCCCATTTCCTTGTTTCACTCACTTGAATATGGTGGATTAGCCACGAGAGTCAACAATCCGTCCATTATCTGATACAAAAATGCAATCATCGGCTCCGGTCTCGCCTGCAATTACTGTAGTAAAGAAGGTGATAGATAGAGTACGATAGATACCTTGCATATACCGTGGATCGAAGAGATGAGAACCATCTCTGACACTGGTTTAGATGTTGACAGAGAGGAAAATGAAGAGAGAAACTTCTCAATGTACTCGTCCTGGAAGAGCATTGCTATTGAAATAAATGAAGTAGATATTTAGTATTGCTACCTTTGGATGTACAGAAGTATTGGATACACATCCAATGGAGAAGGCAGTCTTGTGACCATCGAGCCATTTGATATACGGAAGATGAACGTCAGGTGAGAGATAGCCATACGACTCAAATAAATACATTTAGGGGTGAAATTAAGAGAGAAAAATGGCGCAAACATCTGTGAGTGCTATCAAGATGTGACGCTGTTGGGCTGGAACAGGTCAAAAATCGAAATCGTTCAAAAGTTCGCCCTAGGGACAACTTTGGACGCTGAACACGCTGGTACCATCGATTTCGCAATCCGACCCCTCTGGGCGCCGGTATGGCGCCGCGCCACTTTGGCGCCAAACTTATTTTTCGAATAAATCTCGCTTCAGAGTGCCGGTAGAGGCACGAAATCGCGCGCATACTAGCAGAGTTTGACGTTCTTTCTCATGGCGTTGTCCGTTTGTGGATATAGATTTTGGCTCTCGTGCAAACATCAACTTTTGATCGAAGTCTTGGCGTGAGACGAGTTGATATACATTAGAAAGCGCAGCTCACGCTGATTATCTATATTTGACTAAGCATTTGACTTCTGCATGGCAAAGTTATGCTCTTTTAAGTGTTTTCTCACGCGCGCGGAACGCGTTTACAGACGCGGCAGCAGCATGGTCGACGCGGTAGTGACTTAGAACTTCACTACAAAGGTTCGAATCCTATCCATTTTAAAATTCTTTTACAGATTTTTTTCTCGAAAAATCGACCTCGACCAAAATTGTCACTTTTTCGAAAATCTTGAACAGGTGATTTTTTCGATGAAAAAAATCGGCAAAAATCTTTGGGAACCGACAGGATTCGAACCAATGACCTTTGTAGTAAAGTTCTAAGTCGCTACCGCATCGACCATGCGGCTGCCGCGTCTATAAACGCGTTCCGCGCGCGTGAGAAAACACTTAAAAGAGCATAACTTTGCCATGCAGAAGTCAAATGCTTAGTCAAATATAGATAAATGATCAGCGTGAGCTGCGCTTTCTAATGTACAGTCCGGTCAGATCCCCACGTGAAAACGGGGCGCCCGGGGCGACCCATTGACTTTCACAGCAAGGAGAATGAGAAATTCACGTTTAATTAAAGTGCGCTGTGTTTTCGAGGTCATTACCGAACTTTTAATGTATTTCACATAAATTTTAATAATTGCATTAATTAATAATAAATTATTTAAAACGGTACAATTTAAGAATAATAAATGCACCCGAGCCAGACTACCGTAGTTAGATCTTTTTTTTACGGAGCCGGTCTTGGTGTGCTCTTAACTACGGTAGCCCGGCTCCGTAAAAAAAAGATCTAACTACGGCTCGGGTGTAGGGGCCACCAAGTAAAATTGAAAATTATTCCTAAAATTGCAATTTTGGTCCCTTTGATGTAATGAGGAATGCAGAATCATGATAGCGTTTCCAGATTTACCAAATATTTCCAGTTCAACGAGTATCGGAGAAGTTTCTAAGCCCCGCCCTCCGTGGTGTAGTTGCCCCATCGTATTCGCGCGGCATCGTTGCGCCACGAGTTCGGTGGGGCGACTACAGGTCAGTTAGGTCAGACATTTTCGGTTGGACAGTTTTCTTGAGTTTTACTAGATGCATTTTGGTATTTACGGTATGAATACCACTTTGGCTGCTCCTAGGGAGCAATTCATAAAAACAAAATGAATTTATTATATATTTCATCAAATATAACTAGTTCGTAATCGATAGCTACCGTAATCAAGCCATAAACTTTGAATCCAAAATTAATAAGGTTTGCTTTTGTGAATTTTCCTGATTTTTCTTGCAGATGTGCTAATGAGATAATGCAAGGAACATGTTACAAAATCTCGTTGGCGCAGCTCTTAAAACAATAGCTGTTGAATATAATAAGAAATCGCTGAAGTTCACACACGATTTTAAACATGTTTGCTCTTGTCATTTTTTCTAATTTTAATTTTGTGCATTGCCTGTTTTCCGAATTCTAGAGTAAGCAGAAAAACTCATTGGCGCAGCTACATTTAATCGAAAAGTACCGAAAAAACGAATTTTTTGTGAAGATTTGAATTCCCGGGCCGTTTCTGTCTTTTCGTACTTTTCGTCGACTCTGATTTTGGAATTCCCGGTTCGGTGGGCCTAGTGCACTTGAACTGTTTTAAATAATTTATAGGGGCCACCACGTAAAATTGAATATTATGCCTAAACATACATTGTTCTTGCTTTCCAGGCAATGAGGAGTGCAGAATCACGATAGCGTTTCCAGATTTACCAAATATTTCAAGTTCAGCGAGTACCAGATGACCTCTCTAAGCCCCGACTTTCGTGGTGTAGTCGAGCGCACGCACGCATGATAGACGCGTAGCGGCAATGGTTCGGTGGGGCGAATAAATTTCCGTCGAATCAGACCTGTTCACTGCGGCAGTTTTCTTGTTTCTCTTGCTTTTTGTTATGACATTTACCGTTAAACATCATGAAGAACAATGAGGAAAACCAGCAGCTAGAGCTGCAATGGTCAAATGAACGACCAATAAAGTGAAATCGATAACATGTATTACACTGTTTTCAACTCCTAAAGCGAAAACTACCGTAAATGACTGTTTTTATTGTGAATCTTTGAAGCCAAAATAAAGAAGGTTCGCTAATACGGATTTCCCTCTTAATTCGTCTAAAGATGCATCGGACTACCAAGAATAAATAAATCAATTACTACCATAGGGGCACCTCCTAAAACAAATTCAATTGAATATAAGGTGAAATCGCTGATATTCGCACAAGAAATTTAACACATTCGCTAATACAGATTTGGTTTATTTTGTTAGTGCTACTTCACAGTCACCTTAACTTCATATAAAGAACAAATCCTGATAGGGGCACCCCCAAAAACTCAAAATATACCAAGAAAACAGTTTTACTGTCATACCTGCGCTCCATTTTCGTTACGACATCGGCGACCCGCTAAAATCAGGAGGTTCCTTTCATTTCACGGCGTCCCGCAGATTTGAACAAAATGTAAAATTTATTAACTTACTACGAATAAATTAAATAAATTATAAATTTAAAAATAAGATTATTTATAAAAATAAACAATTTTAAAAAGAAAAGAAACTGAAAATAAAAAATACAATGAATTAATGAGTCCGCTTGTATCGCATCATGTACTACTTCAGGCTAACTGTGATCCAAGCGGAATTATCATTTAAAAAATATTCTATTCACTATTCCGGCGTGCCGAAATTGTGAAAAGTGCGATCTACGAATTATTTGGCACATATTAGAAAAAGAAAGGAAACGATTTGACCATAAATGAGCCATTAGGCACAAATTTCGGTATGCGGTACGCCGGCTCCGTTGGAGCGAAAAACTAACTTATTCACTCTTTCGGCGTGCCGAAATTGTGAAAAGTGTAATCTACGAATTATTTGGCACATATTAGAAAAAGAAAGGAAACGATTTGACCAAAAATGAGAAATTAGACACGATTTTCGATATTCGGGACGCCGGATCCGTTCGAGAGCTCCAACGGAGCCGGCGTCCCGAATATCGAAAATCGTGTCTAATTACCCTTTTTTGGTCAAATCTTTTTATTTTTTGGTTTATTATGTTCCAAATAATTCGTAGATGGCAACCGGCACGCCCGAATAATGAAAAATGCACTGATTGAACGATATTTGGGCCAACTATAATTTCGAATCACGAATCATGAGTGCGCCCCAATGCGACGCCCCTTTTCCCCGGCTCTCATTTTGGAATTCCCGGTTCGGTGGGCATTATATTTTTTAAAATTTCTTTTTTGTATATTTTAATTTTATTTATTCTTATTTTCCTTATAAATTTTTTTTAGGTCCGACCTGTTAAAATTTAAAATTATTAGTAAAATAACAATTACCTCTACCACTCTCCCCTCCCTTTCCTTTCTCTCATCTCTCTCTTCTCTTCCACTTTCCTCCCACGCCTCCGCCCGCATGGGCGTATCCAATCTGCTCTTCAACCCATTGAATCAATCTCTCCCACAGGCTCTCTTCTAGTCAAGTATTCCCTTCGAGCAGTGTCCGTCGATAATAGGGTAACCAATAACTTTGTCTGGTCTGGAGGGAAGCACGACAGGGGGCCTGCTAAGATCTATATGTGATAACAGGTTATTTAATCAAAAACTTTATTAAAATAATTTCGAAATCGATTGTACGGGTTAAGATCCTTGACAATGAGAAAGTTATGAAAAGGTTGAAGCAGATATCGCTCACCTCGAAAAAATATTGTTAAATTATAATTTACTGAAAATTTAAAATAAATATATTCAAGATATTTTTAAGAAAGAAATATCGTAAAATCCGTTTAAAAAGCTTGAAATTATTTTTACAGAAACCAGTTTGTTAAAAAAAACTGAATATTAGCCAAAAAAATTAGTATTACGGTCCGGCGTCCCGCAGATTTCGTGAGAAAAATTGACTCCGGGCTCCCGCACTTTTTGACATTTTTTTCTGGTCAAAAAATGTCGACTCCGTTGGCGCAGGTATGTTTACTGTTCATATTTGAATTCCCGGGCCGTTTCTGTCTTTTCGTACTTTTTGTCGGCTCTGATTTTGGAATTCCCGGTTCGGTGGGCCCTAAATAATTTATTTATAATTAATGCAATTTTTTTACAATTATGTGAAATACATTAAAATCTCGGTAATGACCTCGAGAACAGATCGCACTTTTATTCAACATGAATTTCTCACTCTCTTGCTGTGAAAGTCAATGGGTCGCTTCGGGTCGCCCCCGGGCGCCCCGTTTTCACAGGGGGATCTGACCGGACTGTATATCAACTCGTCTCACGCCAAGACTTCGATCAAAAGTTGATGTTTGCACGAGAGCCAAAAACGATATCCACAAACGGACAACACCATGAGAAAGAACGTCAAATTCTCTTAGTATACGCGAGATTTATTCGAAAAACCAGTTTGGCGCCAAAGTGGCGCGGCACCATACCGGAAAATCGATAGTACCAGCGTGTTCAGCGTCAAAAGTTGTCCCTAGGGCGAACTTTTGAGCGATTTCGATTTTTGACCTGTTCCAGACCCCTGTTGAGACCTTGTTGATCCTAATAGTAACGTAAACAGCGTCATGTATATTGTCTTACCTGTGGTAGTTTCTCGAGTGCAATTGGAAGTGAGAATTTTCCATTGGCAAGTCGTCGATCACGGAGAAGAGGCAACCACTGCAAGACATACACAAAACAATCAAAAATTTCACAATAGTCTAACCCACTATCACCAAACTCATGCTGAATTTTCAATTTTCCGAAAGACAATGGAAAGAAAGAAACATTTCATTCTAATTCCAGTAATTTAGTATATCGCTTCCCAATATATCGTGCAAATCCGTTCTTTTAGTAACCCGAAGAGCCCAAAGCATCAGAAAAAAATTCAGGGAAGCGAGATTGTGAAGAGAGAGGAAGCGAGAGAGACAAAATTGTGCCGCACTGCCGTTCAATCGCTTTTCCTACAGAAAACAAACCTAGCATCGCATTAAGCTGAATGAAAACCTTCGTCCCTCATCTCTTCTAATTTTCTTCCTCACCGAGTATCCAATGGGGAATTCGACAGGATCATCTCTATTCCCCGTTTTGCAAGAGACGTGGAAAAATGTGAAGAGAAAGTGATGACCATCGTTGAGAACAGGAGGAATCGATAATTTAATCTCATCCCAAATTTGAGGAGTTCTGAAGGAAGAAAATGATCTATACATATCGCTACTTATAATTTTAGGAATGATAAAAAAGAAAGAATTAATACGAAAGATACATTGATTAGTATCACGCATCTTTGTTCACAAATGTTCAGACTCACATTGCCTAACTATTTTTCCAAAATTATGGGATTTTTTAAAAAAATTCTACAAAACTTACTTGTTGTGGTAGAGGACGCTTGTTCTAGCAAAAGTCGAAGTTGGTCTCTTAGTCGATCTATCAAAGAATACCATCTGAGGCTCTTCCTTCGAGTTCATCAATTCGATCTGCAATTGGAATCGCTCAATAAAATAACAATATAAGTATATCTAAATAAATATTTTAATAGATTTTTTTAATGTGAAAAAATTTAAAAATAAAATGTAGTATCACGCATCCTTGTTTAAATGCGAACATACAATCGATAAATAAGAATAAAAGTTGTATTACCTTTACACAAATATTCCTTGCAGTTCCTGATCGACCCGACATATTCACTAAACGAGGATAGAGAAGCATCGTATTTCTGTAAGCATATTCATCTTATTCTTCAATTAGACATCGATAGAACACTGACCGATAACTGAGATTGACTGCATATTGTGCAGTGGGAGGAAGTTGATCAACTTCTTGAGTTGTCATCATCATTTCATTCGAGGAGGGACTTCCAATCGTCGTTTCTGTTGCGTTTCCCATTATTCGACCTTCTCCATTCACTCGTCCTTCCACTTCATCCGCATTATCGCCCCTCAACACAAATAGATTATTACAAATTATACATTTAGAAAAAAACAAATCTACAAAAGAAAAGTTAATATAAACTCACCAAATCTTGAGTGATATCTCGACGGGGAAAGATTTCTTGTTCTTCCCTCCATTCCTTCTCTGTTCTATCGCAATCTTGACAAGTTCTTCGTCCGAGACCTTCTCACTCTCCTACAATTGACAAATTATATAAGGTAGGGTATGGATGAAACACTTGTGAGAAACGGAGAAGAATCAGACAGATCAATAACTAACCACTTTGATGAAATTGTTGAGTGTGAGATTGATTGGTTGAAGGGAAGAGAGACAATTGTGTGGAGGGCCACGAAGGAGAACCTAATAATACAAATGGAGAATGAACTATTTATCAAGTTGAATCTCACCATCTCAGGACTCTCATCCATACTCGATTGAGTATTCTTCCTTCGAGCAAGTGGAGTTATCACTCGATTGAGTACTGTCGATGCACTCGTTCCACTACCGATCCTAAAAAAATATTTTTAAAACTATTTTTGTTGATAATTTAGAATTTTCAGACGAAAAAGTGTGTGATCGTCGGAAATGCATTAGTCCTATTTTGGGTCGATTGAAAAAGATTGGATGACCTCTTGAATGTGCTTGTAGTTGATACAGACACTCTATCGGCCGACACAATTGATGACGAATCGTCGCCCGCCAAAGGAGCACAACCATCTCAAGAATACAATATTGAATGATGGGTACCGTAATACAGTTATATACTCACCATGTGATAGAGTAGATGCCATCATACTCGTCCCTTCTCCACTCTCTCCTCCATTCAGAATAACTCGAGTCAAATCAATGAACATCACGGCGAGCGCCATTCGGTAGTCACCTACAATTTTATTAATTTAGAAATATTTAACAGAAAGTATTAGTAAGCACATCAACGATGTGAAATATAGTAAGAAGAAATAGTCTAATGTATCGTTTTCCCTCATTCTGAACTGACCCAATCGAGTAGTAAATTGGGCAGCGACTTCCTTCACTTTTTCTCTGTATCTTTCATCCTTGCAGAATGCAACATAGTTGTCGTATGCTTCAGAGGGATCACAACCGAACAGAATCTTCTCCAGCTGCAATACAAACGAATAAAGAACAGTGTACATTGTAGCATCAATTCTCAAGGAGATTATCAACTTGACAAAGAAAAAAATCAAAGTGGTGTAATTCTTTTTTTTTCTAAAAAAAAGTGTGCACGGCCCGCAAAGTGAAAAATTTCGTATTATAGTTGAGAGCCATAAACTGATATATAACTAAATTCTGGTTCCCGACCTATAAAGTATACTTCAAAAATAACACTTTGTTCAAATCGCTTGAAAATAGTCGTACAAACAAACACATGAGCCGCTGTGAAGTAGAAAATTGTTTGGAGTTATAATTGGTTATATAATATATTAAGTCTCTACACTGATTTAAACAATTCAATTCATTCTTCAATATTACTCCGAACCCAATAGTTTTCTCAGTCAAGTGAGGTTTTTTTATCTGACGTGCTGTTGCCATAACAGAAAAAAACCATATCTCCAAATTTGCTATGAAATTGTTTTTTTTTATCTGACGTGATGTTGCCATAACAGAAAAAAACCATATCTCCAAATTTGCTATGAATTTCTAACTAAAACTTTGATTGAAAACTGTGTCAATTTTCTTATACGTGTGATAATTTTTTTTCTCAAGAGAGCACTTTTTTAACAAAAATTTTGAGGCGAATATTTTCGATATTGAATTTTCACCAAAACAAAAGTTTTATTTAGAATGCAAATTCGATTCGATTATTTTTGAACGAATTTTTAGAATGCTCTTTAATTTTTTTTAAATTTTGAATGTTCATAACCTGTTTTTAGGTATATACGGCAGGTTACGGCTCTGAAACATATTTCAAATAGTTCATAGGGGGTGCACGAAAAAATATTCGAGAGATTTTCTAGATTCGAGAAAGAATCGAAACACTGTCTTGAATTTTGACGTGTTTTTCGCATTTATATTTTTTAACTTTATAAATTCAATAAATACAAAAGAGCATATTAACCCAACAAATCAAATATCGTTCGAAATATTAACGATAGAATCCGATCAGGGGTATACTAATACCGAGAAACTATGTAATATTGAATTTCCCAATAAAAGAAGATCGGAAATTTAATTTTGAGATTTCAATTTTCTACTCTTTCTCGGTAAAAGCGAAATAATTTAAAAATTGTTCCGCAAAGAGCTTTTTTTCTAAAATTTATTTCACTTATACCGAGAAAGAGTAAACGTATTTTGAATCACTTTCTAAGTGATACATACAAAAGAGAAATTTTCGATATTGAACTCATGAATTCAGTTCTTAAGATCATTTTTTTGTATTTTCGAAACTTAATATCACGAAATGGAGAAACGAGAAATACACATCCCTGGTTCATACCATCACGCTATGCTACGCACTTTATGAAGCAATATCATTTCTCAGAATACCTGCGCTAAGTCATAGCCAAAAATATGTGAGAGGAATCGCCAGAGAATCGACCACTGTGCGGCGGTAGAAATTTTTTTTCACCAATTTTGCTCTAAAGAGAATTCAAGGTACTATCAACAGTCTTTCTAATAGCGTTTACCAATTTTCACTAAACCTCTTATTTTTCGATTACGCGCGTGTCAAAGTGACGGTCCTTTGACGTTTCACATCGAATGTGCCTCCGTAGAAAGTTGAGATATCAAGTTCCACTTGTGTTCATTAGAAAGAAGAATAGTTTCCCCTAATTTTAGCGACCACCGCATCATTCCTGGATGAACGGCCGGTCGGGGGCAGTTACTTTTGTGTAAAGTGTCGTAACTTTCCAAATCGGGAAATCTAATAAACGCCCCTATGCGGCTTTTGTAGACCATAGTTATTTTCAATTCCACCGCATGTTTCAGCCTGATCTGTACATGCGAAAAAAAGAGCGCTGGTTTAAGTGCGTCTTGGTCAAAACGACCCCCCTGGAAAATGCTGTTCTGGCATGTTTACCTGTCACATTTGGGATAAAAAATTATCCAAATACCCAAGAATGATAATTGGTAACTATAAATCCCTAATTATCCATGAATTGGGCCGAGAAATTGAATTTTTCTGAAAATTCCGCCAAAATCGTATAATTGAATGAAACTAACGTTAAAACAGTGTACAAGGTGGCGAATCAACTTTTAAAGTGAGTTCATGCTGGGACGAGATCCCCATACTTGCCAAACAAAAAAGAGCGCTACGTTGACTGGAGATATTTCACTTGACAGATTCGTTAAATTCTTTAAAAACAGGGTGTGGTTTCACTTGTTCGTTCACGACCTACACGCTTCCTACGATGCGACATTATAGCCCTCGACATGCTGACCAACTTTGTTTTTGAAATTGAGTTCGTATCTGTTCATAGAAAAGAGATATGGTCTCCATAACTTTGAAATTGCGCGAGGGATGCGCGCGCTCTAGCCCCCGCGCGTTCTCTCGCGCTCTCTCACTTTCACACACTCTCTCGTAAGTAGAGAGCATGAATATGTCCGATGATGTCAAGAATGTAATATTTGAGGTAAAATATGAAATTCAAGCATTTGCCAATACTTTTTTGCTGGTTTTGCTCTTCACTGACACCGAACTAGGCGAGAGAGTGTGTGAAAGTGAGAGAGCGCGAGAGAGCGCGCGGGGGCTAGAGCGCGCGCATTCCTCGCGCAATTTCAAAGTTATGGATTCTATGAACAGATACGAACTCAATTTCAAAAACAAAGTTGGTCAGCATGTCGAGGGCTATAATGTCGCATCGTAAGAAGCGTGTAGGTCGTGAACGAACTAGCGAAACCACACACTGTTTTTAAAGAATTTAACGAATCTGTCAAGTGAAATATCTCCAGTCAAAGTAGCGCTCTTTTTGTCTAGGTACCAATTATCATTCTTGGATATTTGGATTTTTTTTTTATCTCAAATGTGACAGGTAAACATGCTAGAACAGTATTTTCCATGGGGTCGTTTTGACCGAGACGCACTTAAACCAGCGCTCTTTTTTCGCATGTACCGATCAGGCTGTAACGTGCGGTGGAGTTGAACACAACTATGGTCTACAAAAGCCGCATAGGGGCGTTTATTAGATTTTCCGATTTGGAAAGTTACGACACTTTTCACAAAAGTGACCGCCCCCGACCGGCAGCTCATCCAGGAATGATGTGGTGGTCGCTAAAATTAGGGGAAACTATTCTTCTTTCTAATGAACACAAGTGGAACTTGATATCTCAACTTTCTACGGAGGCACACTCGATGTGAAACGTCAAAGGACCGTCACTTTGACACGCGCGTACTCGAAAAATAAAAGGTTTCGTGAAAATTGGTAAACGCTATTAGAAAAAGTATTGTTGATAGTACCTTGCATTCTCTTGAGAGCAAAATTGGTTGAAAAAAATTTCTACCGCCGCTGACACCCCTCAAATGTTCGATCCTATCGCGATTCCTCTCATATATTACATTTATAAAATTATACGAACACACAAAAAGTCAAAATGGTACTTCCTATGTTTACCAAAGCGAGAGAGCGGGCAAAAGTGAGAGGGTCGCGTGCTTGCCTGTGTGGTAAACAACGGAAGTCCGTCATTTGACTTTTTGGTGTGATCGTATCATTTTATAAATGTAATAGCAGTAAGTCGGGTGTGACCAACAAATACCGTTTCTCCGTCCAATATACATTTTCAACCATACCTTGACCATGATGACAATGTCAGAGAGAGGAGAAGAGAGAGCGAATGCTGCTTGTTGACATTGAGCGATCGTATCTGAGAATATCTGAAAGAGTAGACATGAAATGTATAATACATCACGTAGTGAATATTGTCTATGACGCCGTTTGCGTTAGGATGATCAACAAGGCGCTGGAACAGGTCAAAAATCGAATTCGCTCAAAAGTTGCTCCTAGGGGTAACTTTCGACGCTGAAGACGCTGGTGCCATAGGTCAAATGGGTTTTTCGCAAGTTCGCAATTAGCATAGGGCGGGGGATGTCGACAGAGGCCTTCATGTGTCTGTCCTGCACTCTCTCGCTACGTTAATCCGGTTTATATGCAAAGTGCAGAAGTGCCTATCTTCGCACGCGAAGACCTATTTGACCCATGGCTGGTGCGGTCAATTTCGCAATAGGACCCTTCCGGGCGCCGGTATGGCGCCGCGCCATTTCTGCGGAAAACGAGTTTTTCGAGTAAAAGTCTTCGGAAACTCGTCTAAATGGCCCGAAACCTAAAATTGTAGATCAGAATTTGACGCTCTATCAAATGACACTAGTGTCACATCGTGTTTGTTTTTCGTTTTCGCCAAAAAAAGTCAATTTTTGATACAGGCCGCATTGCGGAAAAAGCCAGTTACAGATTATAGAGAATTTTTTTCTGATCATTTTGATATATCGGATGATGTATTTGACCTCGTGGAAAGTAGTTTTTCTTTGCACCGCACGAATTTCACGCGCGCGGAACGCGTGTAAACACGCGGCATCCGCATGGTCCCTGTGGTAGTGGCCTAGAACTTCAAACCGAAGGTCATTGGTTCGATTCCCATCGGTTACCAAAATTTTTTGCCGATTTTTTCATCGAAAAATTCACTTTTTCAAGATTTCAGGAAAAGTGCCAATATTGTCAGGGGGTGAAATTTCGAAGAAAACAAATCCGGCAAAAAACTTTGGCAACCGTTAGGAATCGAACCAATGACCTTCGGATTGAAGTTCTAGGCCACTACCACATCGACCATGCGGATGCCGCGTGTTTACACGCGTTCCGCGCGCGTGAAATTCGTGCGGTGCAAAGAAAAACTACTTTCCACGAGGTCAAATACATCATCCGATATATCAAAATGATCAGAAAAAAATTCTCTATAATCTGTGACTGGTTTTTTTCCGCAATGCGGCCTGTATCAAAAATCGACTTTTTGGCGAAAACGAAAAGCGAACACGATGTGACACTAGTGTCATTTGATAGAGCTTCAAATTCTGATCTACAATTTTAGGTTTCGGGCCATTTAGACGAGTTTCAGAAGACTTTTACTCGAAAAACGTTTTCCGCAGAAATGGCGCGGCGCCATACCGGCGCCCGGAAGGTCCTATTGCGAAATCGACCGCACCAGCGTCTTCAGCGCGGAAAGTTACCCCTAGGAGCAAGTTTTGAGCAATTTCGATTTCTTACCTGTTCCAGACCTCTGTTGAGAGCTTGTTGATCCTAACGCAAACGGCGTCATATACATTCATAAATAAACTTACATCGTTCGCTCTAAATTGTGCAGGATTAACGTCGAAGTAGAAGCTCTCCGATACTCTTTTCTTCTGTCTAATGTCAAAGAGAGTGAGAGATCCATAGAGAGGCTCAGACTGCATCTCCATTCGTAGCTGAAATGATTGATCCAACATTATTGATTGATCTGCTATAATCTCCTTCACCTTTATCACTTTGACGAATAATCGATATCCACTTCTCTCCTCTGGGAATGGAGGTTGAGCACGCACTTCGAGTAGTTCACTCTGCATATCAATGTATACTATACGACTCATCTTATGATATTCGAAATTGTTGAACAGTTTCCCACATACGGCCAGAAATTTCGGTGCGCAATTTTCTGAACCAATAAATTGTAACATTTTTTAAAAAAAATCGTGCAGGAGGCTCCGATTAGTAAGAACAACATCCTAGCTGACCAGTTACCATTAACTTGCGATACAGATCTGATCAGTGTTGTTGATTTTTGATTTTTCTAACCAGTTTGAAGTCTTAAAATAACGCTAGTTCCGGTTAGACGAAAATATATGATTTCCAGAGTATTTTCCTTCTTCCCATACAATTTAGGTTCTCACTTCATCCTTGGGGAAGAGCAATCCGACGGTAACAGCATGTCTCGAGACATTTCTCTTCAATTCATTCTCTTCATCCATCTGAGCGATCGATATCCGATCCACGATTCCCGAGAGAGCCTGAAAATATATAAAATATCAATTAGCATATGAGAGGAATCGCGAGAAAATCTAGGACGGCAGGGACGTAGAAATTTATGATTTTTGATCTGGCTAAAAGTTTAGCACAAGGTATAACAAACATTCTTCTATCGAATGGCGTTGACAGAATTTCGATAAAAAATTTCGCAACCGCGTGAAACACAAAACAACCTGGCTACTTCGCATTTTTTTCTAAAAAAAGTCAAAGTTTGAAAATTCATAACTCTCTTCAAAATGAAGATAGAGATTTCTGGTTTGGATATTTGGATAGAGAAACTCCTCGGCTGCAAGGTGAAAATACAAAAATCATTCTTGGCTCTTGAGCCGACGAGGGGCGGTAGCTTTTGCAAAATATATTATTACTTCCATAAAAGTAAAAAAGGCTGGCTCCCACCGCGTGCGCTCTGGTGGTGGTTGCGGCCACTAATTGTGACCAAACCCTGAACCAAAAAGGGCCATGCTTTCTAAAGTGGGCGCTGCCGACGTAAAAATTTTCGAAGTCCGTCAAGTAAAAATGCAACGGAACTATTGTCAATTTGGCTGGAACAGCATGAAAACTATTCAAAACGAGAAAATACTTGGCTGTGATGAGTTATATTTTTTTTTGGCTTATAAAATTTTTGAAAAATTTTTAATTTTTTTTCGTATTTTTTATGTTAAATTTTTATATCTTCTCATAGTTTCGTCTTCTCATTGTTAAAGGTACTGCATAGAGAAAGTTTGACTGGTTCAAGTAGTTTCACACCGAAATTTTACAATGTTTTTGCGTAATTATTATTTTTGCGTATTCAATCTCATCAGTGATATCTTGTTCTCATTGTGTGTATTCCTGATCATGTATAGAACATTTCCTTTTTTGAAAGTGAGTTGATATCTATTCGAAGAAACGAGCTACAAGGTCAAGAAAACTGAGTGTATGACGAACGACGCACGCTCTGCCTTCTCTAGCATTCTCTCATTTTCCCACGCTATCTCGCCTGGGTTCGGACCCCGTCCTGGGCAGAATTCTTTTGCCAGTGTTACTTTGACTCCATATCAGCTGTTTTGAACATAATTCCTTTCGCCCCGTTAAGGCAAGGCTCTGGCAAAAGATTTCTGCCCAGGTCTGGGTCCGAACCCAGGCGAGATAGCATGGGAAAATGAGAGAGTGCTAGAGAAGGCAGAGCGTGCGTCGTCCGTCAGAAACTCAGTTTTCTTGACCTTGTAGCTCGTTTCTTCGAATAGATATCAACTCACTTTCAAAAAAGGAAATGTTCTATACATGATTCTATACATGATTCTCGTTTTGAATAGTTTTCATGCTGTTCCAGCTAAATTGACAATAGTTCCGTTGCATTTTTACTTGACGGACTTCGAAAATTTTTACGTCGGCAGCGCCCATTTTAGAAAGCATGGCCCTTTTTGGTTCAGGGTTTGGTCACAATTAGTGGCCGCAACCACCACCAGAGCGCACGCGGTGGGAGCCAGCCTTTTTTACTTTTATGGAAGTAATAATATATTTTGCAAAAGCTACCGCCCCTCGTCGGCTCAAGAGCCAAGAATGATTTTTTTTTGTATTTTCATCTTGCAGCCGAGGAGTTTCTCTATCCAAATATCCAAACCAGAAATCTCTATCTTCATTTTGAAGAGAGTTATGAATTTTCAAACTTTGACTTTTTAAGAAAAAAATGCGAAGTAGCCAGGTTGTTTTGTGTTTCACGCGGTTGCCAAATTTTTTATCGAAATTCTGTCAACGCCATTCGATAGAGGAATGTTTGTTATACCTTGTGCTAAACTTTCGGCCAGATCAAAAATCATAAGTTTCTACGTCCCTGCAGCCCGCGAAATGCTCGAGTCTATCGCGATTCCTCTCATATACTCCCATTCACTCGTGAACCAGCTAGAGCAGCATGATATTTACAAAGACTGGCACTTCTTCACTTGACCCAAAGAATCATGCCGTTCGGAATGGCAAACTATTGAAATAAAAGTTGAGATAAGTTGCAGTAAGAGTAAATAGGGCATACGTCATCAGGAGTGCTGTCATGCAATCTTTCATTGTTGGCATCTGATGAAGCAGCTGTGCCACTTGAATTACACGAAGTGTACGAAGTTCTTTTCGACCCCTCCAATCAATAAATTAACATCACTGATGGATACTATAACCTACCGTATCCTTGTCGACGAGACTAGCGCTTCTCGTCACTCGATGGAGACTCTCTCGATCACCCTCATAAATATGGGGAGAGACTATCGTATGTCTCTCTCTGCAATCGAATACCGTATACTCTATATTGTATTGGGTGTACCTCAGAAGCTTCAGAAGAGCGTCGCCTGAGCAAAGATACCCGAGTTTGCGATGAACAAGTGAGAGAGGATCATTGAGAGTGGTTATCACGGCATGGGCTTCTGCTTCCACTGGCACACTGAATAGAGATATTGGTAGATGATCTACAGTATATGCTACGAACGTCTTGATATCGACTGGCGGGTCAGCAGTTCCCCATTCTCTCTCTACTTGACGAACTTCAACATCATCAGTTGGAAACTCGGACAAACTGAACGATAATTAATTTTCAAGACAAAAAAAATATATTTCGCGTATGTATGAGTGTCACAATATAAGTAGAATACATCAAGTGAGAACTGACGCTCTGGGAGTCGATAGGGAGGTAGTCGATGAAGATATATCGTAGACGGCAGAAGTCTTTCGTTGAGACAAAACCTCTTCTACATCAACACAATCGACGACGTCAGATAGATTGAGCTGAAAGTGATGAGTCAATTCTCATCCTTCAAATGTTATTCCCCTCACCTGTACAGTGTCGCCTCCATCGGGTTCGGCGTTCATCTGATAGGGAAGTACGAGACCACCCGATCGGATGTGCATTCTCACATCAGCAGCCGTCGCTCTGCAAGGTATGATGTGATGAGAAGGACAATTGTATCAATGATTATTTCATATTCATGCCCTCCAAGACTATAGTAAAGGTTAACTTTTCGATAACTAATTAATAGGATAAGTTCGTAAAACAGTCGAATATTAAATTGTAATGAGATATCCCAATACGTGAAGATGGGATCGATGAGAGAGGGGAAGCTTCACTTGACTCACCTGCTCTTCTTGCTCACAAAGGCGCGCTGGCCTGCCAACTGAGAAGAAGCCATTTGTGATCTGATTGGAGATCTATCCTACATCCAAACGCCCTGCAAATCACTGCTTTATGGACAGACAATTAACTTTGAAGGATCGTAAAATACAAGATGGAGTTTGTATTACCAAAACAAAAAGGACAGAGGAGAAAATTTGCGACAAGTTAGGGTACATTATGGCAGTCGTTGTAGGCAAAGGAATATTGAAAAATAGGAAACTGAGAGATTACAAAAATCGATAAACAAAAAAGTGTCGGAATCCGCGTCGCACGAATATGGGAAGCGTTGCGTGTCACAATATCGCGGAGCGAATCTTGTTCGGTGTGTCATATTTTCTCTGGAAATCTCTAGGGTCCGTCTACAATGTGTATGGGAGATGTGGTTGCTATGGTAGTAACTTCTCATTCTCCCCGGTCAACATGGCAATGGTAGGTGCCTTTTATTCAAGTCTCCCGTAAGGAAAATATTAATCTTCCATTTATCGATTTGCAGCTTCTGAACAAGTTAAGAGGCAAGGTGAAGAAGGAGAGTCCTATTATCGATCGAAATCGAGGAGCCAAACAAGATACACTGGAGCTTGATAAATTCGTAGATAATCGAGACTACCAAGGAGCAATATCATTCCTGCTGGTACTTAGTTGAGATACGGTAGAGTCACTACTGTACACTTTTCAGTTCAAGCGAACTGAAGGCAAACATATTCCCGAGAATGAACTCTGGCTCGGGTACTGTTATTTTCAAGCAGGAGAATACGAAGCAGCTTTAAAGGTGAAATAAACATAATTATTTATAAACATAGTCCCTCACATGGTTCAAAATTTACGAAAGGGGGTCAAGTTTAGAGAGTGTGGAAAACTGAGAGAGTCTCTCTCGATTTTACACGCTCTCTCGTTCCAAACATTTTCTGTCGGATTAACCTTCTTGTGGAATGGCGTGCTTTGACAGGTGTACGAAGGAATGCTATCTCGAAATGAATTCATGGAAGAAGTATTCGTTTATAGAGGATGTTGTTTATTCTTCAATGGAATGTACGAACAAGCCCGGGATTCAGTAATTAGTGGCAAGTCTCTTTTTTCTCACTTGAATGAAATTCTTCTATTATTCTCATCTCTCCCACCCGCTAATTAGGTGCCCAAAGTGGTCTACAAATACGAGTCCTCTGTCACATTGCATTCAAATTGGGAGATCGTCAAGAACTGCAAAAGAATCATGGACTATTGATGGTACGGTATGCACTCTCCCCTCCCCTACAGCACCCCTTAAGGGAGATTCGATAGAAGACGCAATGTGTCTGGCTTCTCTTAATTTCCTTGGTCAACACTACGATGACGCTGTTGCTGAATACACGAAACATCTGGATATTAATCCGTAGGTCGCCCGACGACTCTTCCAAGCAATTATTAACATTCACAGAAATATGGTGGCACTCTATTTCTATTCTGCCTTATCCCAGTTTAAGCAGGAACTTTTCGGACCAGCAGAGGTTAGTCAATTACATTACTCCACCTGTTCATGAGATGTATGTAATTTATGATGAATATCAGTGACAAAAACCGCGTGCAGGATACTCTGAAGGAGTTCATGAAAGTTTGTCCTGATAGTCCAGCCGCACTCAACCTCTATAACTGCATCAAATTCCGATCGAACAAGCCAGTGAACGTTAGTGTGATCTCTGATCTTTCGTGTTTCTTCCTTTGCCATTTCAGATGGATATCACATCTCTTAGTACTTTGTATCCTTCAGCCAGACTTCTATTCAAGCACAATCATGTCATCTTTACTGGAGGCACCAATGCTCTACAGGCAAGAAATGCCTCTCTCTATCTTATCGTTATCTCACGTAAGGTTCTTCCCACTCTTATCGACGACGTCCCAGAGGCTCTCCTTAATCTCACCATCTATCATCTCAATCGAGGTAGCAAATGGATTCTTTAATCAACCGTTCTCAATATGTTCTCTATCGTAATCTATGTTGAGACGACTACGATGCGGCTTTTAAATTGATCGATCCATACACACCCACGACACCCTATGGTTTCCTCTTAAAAGCAATCGTGTGCCTTCTCATTGGACAGACTAAATTTAATGGGAAATACATGATGGAGGCTAGAGAATACTTCCAGCAGGTTGGAACTGACAGGAATATCACAAGTGAGTTATTCTCTTCACCAATAATCTTTAACGCGAAAGAGTACTGTAGATGTATTTATTTGAGACACTCTGAATGGTCGCCTTGCAATGAGTGCCTACTTCTTCCTTGCTGGCCTCTGGGATGATTGTATCTGGTATCTCTTATCTGTCAAGGTAGATCAATACCGACTGCCATAATATTCTGATCTTCTCAGGATTTGTTCGAACTTGACGATAGATACAATCTCAACTATGGTCAGGCGTTGGTTATGAACGAGAGGTGCAGTACCCATATTTCATTAGTCGCATATCTTTTTTTTTCATTGTCAGATACGCCGATGCAATAAATGTCCTCAATTTAGTAAATACTCTCAGGACACCATTATACACACAATTCTTGGTGAAGGCATGTGAGTATAAGAAAGTCTTCTTAGGTTGGAGAATCATGACCATGATACAGAGAAATGAGAGATATTGATTAGGAGAAGGCAAAGAGTCGTTATAGATGTCATGAATGGACAAGCACAGCATGCATGGGATGTGTTCATGAAAGTACGAAATTCGAATGAGAGTGCCGTTCTCCTGAAGATCATAGCCGAAGATTCATGCAAGGTTAATCTCGTTTTGTTGATAATAAATTGATTATCTCATTCTTCTTATTATCTCATCTACAATTTAGACTCGTCAATTTTATTCGATGGTTCGGGCATACGATGCATTAGAAAAGATCGACCCATCACCCGATCATTGGATTGGCAAACGAGCTGCAGTCTCTGGACAGTTCATTCAACTAGTCAAAGGAAATTCCACTGGGTCCGTAATTTCAAATAGACTAAGTATCGCAACCATTGGCAAACATTCCAGGAAAGAGATGAGCGAAGTTCTACAGTATCTCCAGAATGGGAACCATTCCCAGATTGAATCAATCACAAGAACAATCGCTAGCTGGTGCGCTAACAATGGAGTGCAATTATCTTGATTTTCCTTGTTTATGAGCTGAGGGTTCGCGATCATGATGTTGCAACTTGTAATCAAATGTTTACTGCGATAAATATTGAACTTTACAAGTTAGCTAAGCGAGTAAATGTTTGAAGAAACAATTGTGAGAGCATGTGTGAAAAGAGATTCTAGTCCCTCTGACAATAAATGTACAGGTGATCAATGCAGTACTGGTTAATACTTCGTGCAAGAGGTCATTAGTTGATCTACGAAACAAGCATGCGAAATGGAATGTTACAAAATCGCCACACTATCCTATCATTAGCAGAATAAATGCGAGAAATTCAATCAATTATATAGCATATAAGAAAAGAAGTGAACATTTGTCCGGCAAAAGCACGAATCAAGTGAGTGTACGGAAGCACCAACAACACATGACATGAAGGGTATCTACAGTATTTAAAGAGGTCGAGATTTTTTCGCTGGTCGTTTCACAGTGAGAGAGGAGGGAGAGTAGGCACCTAGAGCGTTAGCATTGGGAGGGAGAGTTTTCGCCAATTCAAGAGAACTTGGTGAGAAGCTTCGTCTAGGACGGAGCAGATAGTTGGATGCAGGCATTTCCATTCGAATTCCAGTAGATGGATACGGTTGCGTGCGGCTTCTGAAAGAATTCATTAGTACACCATAGATAAGAACACTACCCTTCCCCACAAGAAATTCAATGGATCCAAAAGTGATGAGGACACATACCCGGGACTTGTCTTCTTCAGTGTTGAAGTTGACTTCGCCGATCCGACGGGTTTTGCTTCGGTTACGGTAACTCGAGATATCTAAATTGATCCATTAATGAAGAGTAAAGTAAACATACGATAGGGAAGTTAAGTGGACTGATTACCCATTCCATGCGAACCAAGCCACACCACACAATAAAATCGGTTTTATTTTTTTAAGATAAGGAAAGCAAAACTAAAACCATCAGCCGTATGTAAAAACCGTTGCTCTTGCAACGTAACAAAACATCAAAAACTACACGACCAAAAGCATAACTTCGGCTCATCAAAGATGTTACTCAAACGATCTACCGTTTGCATGAAGTGCAGTAATTCAAACCGGATGTAAATCCTCAATGAATATGAGGAGATCAGAATAATTATTCCACAACCGAGTTCATATCAATAACAGTCACAAGAAACAGAAAACAAGCATTAATTGGAGAGCAGAGAGGGAGAGAACATCAATAGTAGAAAGATGGAGGGGGATCGGGTGGTTGAATGTAATGTTTGACGAGTTATAATTTAATCTCAGAGGGTGGGAGTAGTATAAGTGAGTGGGGAGATGAGGCGTGCAGAAGGTGAATGAAGTCTTGAATTGAGAAGGGGGAGGAAGGGGAAGAAGAGGAAAAGAGAGACTTACGGGAACAAGAGGAGATGGCTGCAGAAGAATCTGACGAGCTGCTCCCACTCGAGAAGAAACGCCGCCAGATGTGGAGGGAGTGGGAGAGGATGTTGTACGAGTGGATGACTGCAAACAAAGAAATTAAACTATGATCCAGATAAATCACAGGATTGTGCGTTCCAAGTCAACACTGTACGTGCGCCATGGACCCATTTGTAATAACAATAAGAGAAATGCTATGCTAAAACTGGAATTTAAGCGATCACGTCAAAACGTTTCTCACTGAGGGGTAACAGGCATGCTGGATGCTACACAAGTGTTTGAAATTCGCGGACTTCCCTGATATAATTTACAGGGCTCAAATATAGGTACCGCAGTCTCCGCTCCGGTTTTCAGCGCAGCTTGTGCACGCGATTCCAATTTCACAAGCCGCGCGCGGGATTCTACAAGACGCGCGCCGGACTTTTTGCCGGACCTGGCTTTTCCGTTCGGGACCGGCAATAAATTTTTCGCACCCCGCACCCCGCACTCTGGCTGTGTGCGGTATTCCGCCTCCAGGATTTCAACGCACGATGCGCGCGCGATTTCCACTACTAGTTTCGCTCCGGGATTTCAACGCACGATGCGCGCGCAATTTCCACTACTAGTTTCGCGTCATGCAAAACGAGTAGCGGAAATGTCGCGCGCGTCGTGTGGAAATCGTGTGCTCTGTTGAAGGTCTTGAACGGAAATTACGGTTTCAGGATCAGGCCCGCGCGCGACTTGTGGAATCTCGCGGCGCATCATGTGAAACTCGCGCGCGCACGATGTTTTACCGGAATCGCGCGCACATCGTGCGTTGAAACTCCGGAGCGCGTCGTGTAAAACTACTAGCGGAAATGTCGCGCGCGTCGTGTGGAAATCGTGTGCTCTTTTGAAGGTCTTGAACGGAAATTACGGTATCAGGATCAGGCCCGCGCGCGATGTGTGGAAATCTCGCGGCGCATCAGGTGAAAATCGCGCGCGCACGATGTTTTACCGGAATCGCGCGCACATCGTGCGTTGAAACTCCGGAGGCACCCTGAGTGTGAAATATCGCACCCCTTGTTTTAAATTTTGTATTTATTGTTTCTATCTGTTTTTCGAACTACTGAGGTGTCAACTAATCAATTTTGATGAACCTTTCAACCCTACTTCTCCACAGAAACTTCCAGTACCAAACCTACATAGTACACATGTTGTCTCGGATCACACATTTCTTGCAATCCAAAGAAAGTTTGCGATGACATTTCTATAGTGCAATTAGTTCAAACTTCAAATGTAAGATCATAAGAAGTATGGTCCTTATTGTATGGGAAAAATTGGCCATTTACCTAAGAGTCGGTCAGATCCGTCATATTCAGTCACAGTGGTACAATTTCTGTGTGTGAACTATATGGTATGGAATTATCGAATGGGCCGTTCTACGTCTGGCAGAGGGAACTTCTGAGTGATGATCATGCAACATCTGTCGTCCCGTCGAAATACGTGACCCGCTCACTCGATTTATACATAAAACATAGGAAAAGAAAAATTCATCTCATGAAAAATTCTCGAAATTTCATTTCGAGTTATGAATTTGACACAGATCTGACACATGGAACTCACCCAACCCCGCCCACTTTCATGTATTTTTGCAACAGATTTTCGAAGACGTTTTGCCACTTTGTTTTATTTTATTGACTATTTTAATTTTAATTAGTCGAATAAGCACAATTAAAACTATCATTCACGAGAAAGCTACACTTTTACGTTCGATTTCGTTGTATGCGCTGCGGTCCCTACTCAAATAATTTTGATTTATGGGAAGGGACTTTGTTTTACATTAAGCTGAAATGGCGTAGGCAATTGTTAAGTAGATGCCAGGCGGGGTTGACACAACGGGAAAAAGAGAGTAGAGGGCACTAACGAAACGTGGGGTTTTGATATTTTCAATGAGAAGCGAGGGATTATGCAACACATTTTGCTATCGTTGCCTGATCATTACGCATACATGGGCTAGGGAGTAGCCAGTGATAGTACCATCCCATTTTTTGCCATACATCGACCTCCACCTGATCCACCTGATTGTGGCTCAATCTGTCGTGGTTTTGGACAAGCTCCTCTCGCCTTTTGCTAATTTTCACCAGGTTTATCTCCGACCCTCCCGCTTTTGACTTTCCAGCAACAACCTTCGGGAATCATAACCAAAGCTGACCTTCAAGTGCATCGGCTTGATGGGAGTTGTCGGTGAGGAAAAATTAGCATGAGCGTTCCTGACTTTACAGGCTAGCAATCGATCACCCTGAGATCGACCGTGGGAATCAATCTGTTCCTGCAATCATTATTGTGATATTCTCTTATCTTTGTGAATTCATACCTCTGCATTGACTGTCCTTCCATTTTTCATCTGAAGAGCGACTCCATTGCATGTCTTGGGAAGAGAAATAGGCAGGGGTAGGTCAGAAGGGCGAGTTCCGTGTCTACGAGCGGCAGATTCAATTCGAATTTCCTCTACCTTGTTCACAAGTCGGGAAACCACAACCTGAAAAATATTCCTGGTTTTCTCCATTCGTACTTAGATTTCTATTCCGTGTTCTATTTCACCAACCCTCTTGGGAGTAGTGGGCGTTCCTCCATTAACGTGTCTTTTTTTGGGTACACTATTGAAACATCTGCCCATGTCCCAGCACAAATCTTGTTTATCCAACTGAAATGAGTCAATAATGTCTTGTCGCATTCGCAAATTGTCATGGTAAATTGACATTTACCAGAACTTGATCTCAACGAAACATATCTCAGAATATGGAGGATGCCGAGTATAGAATTACCAAAACAATATCCTACCAAATTTGCGTTCGGCATACATATGATCAATTTTTTGCTCATTGTTTCTTTTAATTCAGCAACATATAAAAGTTTAGTGGAATACCAAGAACTCCTGCTGCGGTCCAATCACTGATCCAGGCCTGCATATTCTTAACCATGCCATACATTCGGGAGCTGAGATACCGTATTCCTTCATCATCCAACACGCGATGAGAGTCCCCGTTCGGCCCAATCCTGCAAACAACACTCATCGACGCTTTAAAAAAATTACAACCACAGCAACGCAATTGTAGAAATACTTGTAAATGATATATAAAATACGGATAACATACCTGCTTTGCAATGAATGGCAACTCCTCCCTTCGCAGTATCAACAACTTTAATGAATTTTCTTACGATGTCATCAGAGGGCGTAGATCCATCAATGAAGAAAAGATCAACGTGATCGAATCCACCATCAGTAAATCTAAAATTTATAAATGCATTTAAATAATATAAGTTCTCAACCTTACCTTTTGGCATCGTACATTCTCGTATTTAGTCTCACGATTGTTGTCACATTATGCTCACGGAAATAGTCGAAGTAGACTTCAGGTGCGTGGTACGGATAGCCTGAGGAAAAAAATCGTCAATCGATTGATGTCAGGATTTTGACACACCATTCTCAACGACACTCTTCTCGTGGGGTCCACAGAATGAAAGGATCTTTCCAGGAAGAATCCAGTTAAAATCTCCGTTTTCAACCCTTTCATAGAATTCATACTCATCCGCATCGAATGTGTTAACATCGTACCACTTGCGTGCGAGTCCCTGAATTCATCATTGATCATTGGCAAAATGTCTACAACTTTTTTCCTCTCACTAAGTGAGAGTCTCACTTGTTTACAACTCTTGAGTAGAGCCGGTATAACGCAGCCAAATATTTGTCAATGAGAGGGGAGGTGACTCTCTTACTGTCTGTCTGCTACCCACACCTACCCCCACTGCAATTAGATGACCCCGCTGGATATGTAAGAGAAAAAGAGAGAGAGACAGTAAACCATCGCGGAGGGTCCCCCATCAGTACGCAGTACGGAATGTACCTGCTCGAGCCCTCTCAAAACATCGTGGAGATGGAGGTCGTAGGTAGAAGTTCCCATTGCCGCATCACGGAATCCAATGTAGGTAGGAGGCTGAGCGATGTCTATTTTTAGGTACGCGAGGTCCGCCTTCATTCCCTGGTAGATCATCTGTAATTAGTGATAGTTCATAACATTGAAGAACGAAACGGGATACTAACGAGATAGCCAGCCATCAAAAAGGCTCCATTTACTCTATTCGTATCCGTCGCATTCGTGTACGCCACTATCCTCCGCTTCGACCGATTCTGCAGGCAATGATGAGATTATTATCATTCGCAGAGTGCACATGTGAATGGGTGGTCCAACACTCACCTCAACCAGTGCATGCAGGTGTTGGGTAAACCGGTGAAGAACGGAGAGATTGACTGGTCCGAAATCCGAGTAAAATGGATCGTAATGGATCTACATGGAAATAACTTGAGTGCTTGAACAACTACGTGAACCCACTTTGTCATCAATACAGATGTATCTAACGGATGCATCGGAAGTTGGGGCAGACGAGAAAGAGGCAAAGTACAATTGATTCGGGAGAATCTACAAAATATGTCACATGAAATAGCTCACCACAGAGGAGTCAATAACAATTTGTTCACAGACCTCCGCGACTTTTCCATACAGCGATCCGGTAGCCGGGGTGAATGAAAGGCCTTGCTTCGTCATTAAATTGAATGTGGACTTGATCGGTTTTGAGAGCGTATTAACAGATACTAATTACAAACAGAGTGTTTATTACTTCGCCATTCTCTGTAATAGTTTTATATTTCAATGGAGAGCGGAATATCACATTAACGAAGTTAAAAAGGTTAGCAAAGGGCGATAGGTGAGAAGAGAGCCACGGGGAAGAAAATAACAACAGAAAGAGTGGAGCCATACAAACAACAATGCAAGCAGCGACCAGCTAGTTTAATGGTACAGTAGCTCGGCGTCCTCAAATTTATTCAAATTTCTCTCGCGGCGATTTTTAGGTTACGGTAGTTATACTCTATTTACTGGTTTTGAAGTTTCTTTTTACTGGCTCCACTTCCTATATTTTCCGGCTTTCCACCATTTAAAAAAATGAGTAAGAATGCGCCGAAGCTCGAAAACGCCAATTTCGCGTTTACCTAAACGCAATTTTCGCGTTTCCCATATTTATTACTGTAAGCCTTATAATTAAACTTTATCAGTTAGCGATTCGCAGTCTTTCTCATCTTCATCAAAGCTTTTGCTCCCTTCTTTCTTTGAATGCAACTTATTTCCTCTTTGCCCCTTTCCTACTTCACGTTTGTTTGTGTTCACCTAACGTTCGCCACTTCATTCAGGCTCGCTGGACTCTGTTACGCCTAGTGTGACGACAAAGCCTAGACCTAACTCATCAACATGAGCTACGAAAATAATAGCGTAAGTACTTTAGCTTGCCATTATTGCACTCTAGATGTGATGCATTTATCCACCTTCGCCAATTTCATGATGAGCCCGAGAACACTCTCAAGATCTTCATCGGTGGTATCTCGAGACACCACTGATGACTCACTGAAGAGCTTCTACGAGCAATGGGGTGAGACCCAGGACGCTATCGTCATGAAGGGTGCGATCACTAAGAGACGTCATGGTATTGTTATTTAGAAATAGTCTTACATGGTACAACGGAATTTTACAGGGGATGTAGGGTAGATGTAGATAAAAAGAGTGTCTCTCTACGGGAAGCAGTGGAAGATTGGAAGGGGGAAGAGAGAAACTATGCTCTGGTATCCTACCAAATCTAGGGTTTCTCCGTTTGATTTCAAAGTAAATTTATAAGAGCCATTCACAATTGTTCCCGCTAAAACGCCATGCATGGTCACACTGTTCCGTTTAGGTCAACACTGCAGCCCGTTATGGAGCGATCTCGAGTGAAGAAGGAGGACACCAAAGGGGCGGTGAAGTAAGTAATATGTTTCTTTCGAATATTTTTTTCCATCGAGCGATCATGCATTGAAACATGATTTCGAATTCGTTTTACAATATTTCTACACACAATTGGTGTGTAGGCTGCGTGGTTTATACTCGATTATATAAGATATCAAACTCAGTCAACTCGTTTTGAATCTAATCAGAACTAATTTAACATTAACCATTGCTAAATTAGATTATAATCTGTATGTGATTCGATGTTAAATTCCTTTTCATGTTCTGATTAGATTATAAATTATTTCAAACTCTGATTCGATTCAAAAGGAGTTGCCTGAGAGTCGAAACAAAACAATACATTGTGAGAGCAACAATTTTGAAAAATGAATCATTCAAGAGTAAATGTGAACATCATCGGTAGTCCTTTTCTCACTTCTGACCCTGGTTTTCACTAAGGAATAGAGCAAGGGTCTTCTTGAATCTGTGTAGTTTCAAAAAGGGGAGAACATGATTGATGTGACGCAGTCGTGCGTTCGTCTGCTCGCACGACTGACTGTTGATGGACTTCATGTCGGGGTCAGCATCGTACTCTTTAAGGTAGAGAGTGCGACTGCAGGACTTATGGTTCGCCGAATGCAATCTACGAATATTTATATTGTAAACTTGATCAAACTAGTTGAATATACCTATAAATCAGGAACGAGGTGCCACTGAATAGAGCTGGCTCTCTGCTCATGCAGTAGACGGAGGGATGGCACGAGTTATCGTACACAATGAATTCAGGCATCTCTCCGTCTGGAAAGCGAGTGGCCAGAACACGGAAGACACTACGAGGGGACTCGCAGCAGTCAAGAATTGTATAACCGTAAGTTACACGATGTTGACAGTTGAGTAGGAGCACACCAGGAGAAAGAGTGGAGTGGGCAACTAATTTTTAAAACATTAGATTAACATTCCCTACTAACTAACGCACCAATTTCCTTACGGGAGCATTCCATCTCATCTCTTCTCTTATCCTTATCATACTTCCCTAATCCTCGAACCAATGGCCACGCCGGGTAGAAATCGAGTTCCGACTCCTCCTTGGGTCCATAGAGATGATCGGGATGGGCCGGATGATGGAATACCTAGATTAATGAATATCTGTTTCATTAATCTCTGTTTTTTCAGTATACTCGATCATTGATCTCCACCATCGATTGAAGAAAGGAGAGCAAGGTGGGCGGAAGTTTCCCATCTCTCCATAGGGGCTTCAGACCCTTGTAGAGGGTAGGGAAGAAAACGATCAAATCCGTGTCCTCATCGAAATCGGCGGTCTTGACATCACCCCGAATCAATCTCATCATTAGATCTCTTGCTTCTCCCTCCAATCCGATCTGTGAGCATAATTAACGAATTCGCCTATTCATTTTTACATTAGAATACCTTAAGAATATCGGTCACTGGTGAATCAGAGAACAGAGTGACTAAGAGTTCTGTGTACTTGGGGTCCACGTACTTAGACTGAAGGGCAGTACTCTCAACGAAAGGGATGAAAGCGGGAGGAAGGCCCATCGGGACCATCATATTGCCCTTCCCGTACTCTCGAACCCACAGTCTCTCTCTCTTGCTTCCCATCCAACCAGGGTTTACGGTAGGGATTACCTGAAATTTTTAGTATAGCACTTCTCTCACTTATTCTGTTTACTGTATCTCCTCTGGGCGGTAGGTACGACCCGATGTCAGCTCTCGATCCAAGACAGATTCCATCACAGATAATCACTCGGGGAAACTGCCCACACTCTACACAAGTGGAGGAGGACTCATCCAGTTGCAGTCTATCCAGGTACAGATTCCACCCCTTCTGCATCAAAGATCTAGTGACTAGATTCTCTGATGGAACTCCTCTCTTTTTCGCATGGCTAATGAAAGAGCGGTGGTATCCTTAAACTAGTTTATAAGTTAAATATTTCCGCCCAAAGCTACCGTGCAAACTCGTTCCATCGTTGACCAGAAAGGAAGAGTAGAGCTCTAAGAACTCTGACTCAATCCCGTATCTTTCCGAAGTGAAAAGAATAGTGATATCAGAGAGTACGACCAGACAACACTGGTTCTTTCCCACATCGAACATTCTCTTCTCTCCCACACCCCTGTGGTTGATGATCCATTTTTCTGAGAGAGTAATACATTGGCTTCGATCTGGTGTTATTTCTTAGTTTAAATCAGTGTGGGGATTTTTTTAAATTTTAAATAGTTGATTTTAAAAATTCAATTTTTTTTCATTTTGTAGTATCTCTTATTGACGATTGTTTGAATTTCAAGCAAAAAAATTAAACAAAATCGCCTATATGAGATACTATCGAACTGTAGCGTCGTGGCCAGATTGCAATTTTATGATTTGAATTTGTCAATTAGAATAGACCTACTTTTCAAGCTAGGTGCTAAATTAGTTACGTATTCATTTCGGCAAATTACACCACCATTTTATTAAAATATTTTCCAAATAAAATTACAAAAAATCTTTAAAAAATTTAATTACGACTTTTGGATTGTTAAAAATCAAAGAAAAATATTTTTTTTAAATCCCAGTCCTGGTTTCAATCTGACCTTCTCTACGATAGACGAGACAATTGCCGTGAGTGCAGTCATTGGTCTTCTCAGATACACACACTATCTCCTTGGGACTGGTCGACTCCTCTTCCTCCTCCTCAATCACACTCTCTTCGATGATTCTCTCCGCCCGCTCTCCTCTCAATCTCCTGCAAGCTCTGGTTTTTCTGCCCCACTGGGGCCCCAGTAAAAGGGGGCGTGGTTTTGCTCCCCCAGTAGGGCCCCAGAAGAAATATAGGGACGAGAGTGGTCTCATTTCTCCCACTAGGGCCCCAGAATTACCCCCACTGGGGCCCCAGAGAATCAAATGCGTCACCAAAGTGGATTGGCGCAGTCCTTGAGTGCGCCGGAGAGCTGTTTCGAAATTCGAGAGATTTTTACGTTTTAAGCTCATTTTAAAGTTATGTTCAGTATATTATTGACGCGTTTAACTCGTATTGTGAACGTAGTTGCTATGCCCTTCTCGCGAAGGGGTTGTTGCTTAATTATAGTCTGTTAATTTCGTTATGTTTATGAAACTCGTGGTTTCAGATCACTTGATGCGCTTCGATTGTTTTTAACTACTTCGATACGATATTTCTAGAAGTGATACTAGCTGCTACGAGAGGTCTGGAAGAGGTACGTCCGTTCTATTGTGTGAAATTTTTATTTTTCAGTGGAAGGAACTCAACCGAACGTCACTTACGAAATTCCCTACAGATCTCTAAATAACCTCGAAGATTGCAATTATTATCCATCTTCATAATTCGATTGTAACTTTTCTATGCTGACCAAGATACCTACGAGCTGTTTTTTTTTCTTTTCTTTTTTTTCTTGTACTCAAACGGATAAACCAGCCTTTTCTCATTCGTACCTATTCTACTATTTACAGTGCAACAATCGTCAATGCCCCAGTGGGGCCCCATTATTCCCCCAGAACAGCCCTGAATTTTCCCCCAGTGGGGCCCCAGCAATTATTTAGCCCCAGTAGAGCCCCAGAGTTAGCCCCACTAGGACCCTAAGCTGCCTCCCAATGGGGCAAACTCTGGGGCCCCAGTGGGGCAAAAAAACCAGAGAGGTCCTAATTTTTAATTAATTATTTGCATTGACAAACTTGACGTGCGCACACTTCTGGCTGTGGCAGATAAGGCATGTAAAAGTAGCTTTCGACACTTTCACTACCCCAACACCAATTGAGTCATTGTCGAGCAGCGATCGTACTATGAGTAAATGAGGTTTCTGGCAGAATCGAAAATTCTCGGTTATTTCCGACACATCGACTTCATCCTCCTGTAGTTGTGTTAGAAATGTATAATATAATTTATACTCGTTAAAAACCTCTCTATTCTCAGAACTCCACTCTTCCACAAATCCCATCACTCTCGCTGCCCTCAAGTGATCGCACTCAGTCTCCAGCAGCGCCTCCCAGTACTCCCAACGTGAGTCCAGTCGCATATTCGTCGAAAGAACTCTAGAGGGGTCACAGCTACAGTACCCAATTGTTCGATCTAGAATGCATGGTTCTAATGTTTCTTTTCTGTCCCTATACAATGATACCTCCACTTTTCTCAACAGAAATCCCCTGGTAACGGAGCCTCCTTCCAGTGAAAATCGTTCCTGCATCGTGTTCCGGCAACCCCATTCGCAATTTTTCTGTAGTTAAATCTCTTATATGGCTGTGCGTCTCAAATTGTCATTACCCAGATTGAGGACAGCTATCAGACCTTTATTCTTCTTGAGATCAGTGATGTAATCATTTAGAAAACTACTGAAATAAGAAAAAAAATGCATAGAATTAGGGAAAAATCAGATCGACAGAGAAAGAACACACCTATCACCGGCTTGCCCTACTGGGTCACTGATACTGAGGACGTTCAGGTCCTCGGAGACGTCAAGCGGTTCTTCATTTCTTCTCTTCACTGTTCGATTCACGATTGGAGTCCGGGAGGGAGAAATAGACACTCGACAGGTTGTTTTCCTCTTCATCCTGTATTGTATTGATGAAATGGGACTGGTGCGAGCAAAAAAAGCGAAAAAGCGAGCAAAGAAGCGAAGTTTTAGTTCAGCAAGAGAGGATGTCTTAAATGTGTCTTCAAACACCATTTTAGCGTTTGCTCTGCAAAACGCCAATTTCGCGTTTTAGAAATTATCTTAATATCGTGTTCATCTTGTTGACTATAGTTATCTTCGGGGTTCTTATGTCTTTCGATGCCTTCTTCGGAAAAAAATTCCGGAAAAAAATAAATTAAAACGCCAAAAAAGTTAATATTTCGTTTAAAAAATCGATAGACTGTCAGTATTAGCTACGGTAGTCTTCAAAACGACGATTTTCTCCCGTGCGGAATACCCTGAAGTACCGTAATCAGACAACGTAGTGCGGCTGGCGAATTATGACTTTTTCTTTTTTCCTTTATTTTTCGAAGTTACGTTGGTGGTTTTAACGTCAGTTCTTTTAATATGGATAAATTATCATATTTCTCAGGTAATTTTAAATGGTTAGTTTCATTCGTTTGCGTATTTGCGGGGAAAATAAACGTGGGATATATTTATTTTCCCCTATCAAATTTTTATCAATCTTGCAGGTTTTACAGCTTTTAATTTTTCTAAGTGATATATAATTATGTAACCACGATGAAGAAACTAGGAATCGTCCCAAGAGCTGGGGGTCGTCATCTCCAATGCTATCTGATGCTCATAGCTCTCTTCGTCTTCTTCATTATCTACTCACTCATGCGATGATCTCTTTCTCTTCTTGGCTATATTTTCATTCAGGCAATATTCCTTTCGCAGAGGTAAGTAAATCTCAATCTTGCAGCTATTTTCAGAATTTATTTCTTCTATTCCTATGCGATTTTGGGACTATCTTCATCACAGAAAGGGGGGGGAGTAATTCTGACTTTGCAGGGCTAATATCGCGGTTTCTATACTTTTATTTTCTTTCCTCTTAAAATTCTTCCGTTTTTACGTGTCCAAAGGTGAGGTATCTAATTCGTCATAAGTTGCCTAATGATATTAACGGACTTCATATGTCTGAAAGTGTGTTTGGGAAGTAATCTCTTTCTCCTAGTTCCGTTCCGATGTGAGTCTGTCCCAACTTTTCAAATGGTTCTCGCGAATATTAGTAAACGATTGAACTGCTTCTGTTTTAATAAATACAGCACGTTTGATTTTTAATAAGGAAATTTATTATATTTTGAACTGTGATCGCAACAAGGATTTCAGTTTCACGTGGTTTTATCAATCTTGCAGGTTATTTTTCTTTCTTGCAGGTTATTTTTTTTCTTGTGATTTATCTTCAATTCAGTCTGTTCGAATAATTTCATTTTTTCACATCACCGCAAACTTACAAAGGTGGGTGTTACCCTAATCTTTTAGGCCTTGCAGGAATATTCTATTTTCTCTCAATATTCTCGTTTGTTTTGACATGGATCGTTCTCTTTGGAGCTCTATTTTCTTTTTTTTTAATTTTCACGCAGCAGGTGACTTTCCGTTTGTGAGAGTTCTATAGTTTGTGGAAAACTATGCTCTGTGATTGACTAATGATATTGTGGTAAGTATGGAGGAGTAATGAAATTAATCAATATTATTATAGCAATCACAGAGTATGTTTTCCTCACTGCCGTTCTTGTCGGTGTAAGTTAACTTGCACCGATGAGCTTGAGGCTGATCGAGTGTTACTTGTTTATGCCGAATAAATTGATTCCATTTTGTGCGTAAATGCGTTCTCATACATAGTATGCTTCCGCTTGGTCGTTCCATGTGTGGAAGTATGTAATTAATTGTAGCTTTCGAGAACACTGATCTCCGCCTTTTTGAACATGAATCCCATTGATTGCAGGGTAATATTAGTGCAAGTAGTAGGGTAAGTTACTAGAAGTCGCTAGAAACTTGTTTTTGCTCTCATAAAAAGTAATATTTCAATTTTGATACAATATTACATTTTACTTCCCCTTCAAATTTACCTCTAGTAAACACAAAGTAAATTTCTGAGAAATTGCTAAATTATTGTAAGAGCAAGGCAATTTACTTTGGTAGTGTTGGCAACTTAATTTCGGCCAAGACACTTGCTGAAATATTACCCTACAATCTCTGAGAATGTCTCACTCAGTTTGGAAGAGCCGGGAATGGAGTGATACATTTCACTTTCCCCTCCCCGTTATTCGAATGGTGGATGGAAAGTCTAACGTTTCGGTCTAGCCAGTAGAAAAATTGAAGTGAGACTTCTCATTTTTCACGTTTGTATGATCCAAAAAGTTGTGCCACATAGATGCGTTTCACCAAAGTGAGATGAAGTCAAAGTGAGATGAAAGTGTGCTTTGACTACTAGATCATGAAATATTTTTATCGAGTGTATATCTTATAACTTTAACGAGATATCATGATCTACGAGTCATCATTTCCCTCCAGTCTCCTCTTCTTCCTCCTCTGTACTCCTCCCAACACCCCGCCAGTCGGACGAGTTGCTGCTCCCTTCATTTCAGCCGTAGAGTAAGGCGCCCGCGTTGTAATTGTCTGAATACTTTCGAGATAATGTACGTTTCCTATGATTCTCAATTTTGCTTGTACAGCTAGGAATTTTTCTGCTCTTACTCGGTAAGACTTACACGGTGCGGTGGTGGGTCCAGGCGTAGGCGCATAGGCTGAGCTCTCGTTTTGAAACCGTACACAGCAGTATTGGTCGCTGATCTAAACATAACATATTTATGTGCACTATTGACCCATCCTCACGTGTGTGCATTGGCAGTTCTCTCACATGAAGAGGCAGGCTGGGTACTCGTTCTCATGTCATTGCCAGCTGGTCCGAACTGATTACCGTACACGGCAGTGTTCGTATTGGAACTGAAGATGCCGTGTATACGGTATATGGATAAAAGCTATGTTCAAAAGATAGTAAAGGTCTAAATTATCACCTGGACGTGGCGTGTCTCTTGTAGGAAGACGATGTGAAAGCTCGAGATAGCATATCAACTCCACCGGCCTCGTTGATTAGAGCAGTATTGGTGGAGGATCTTTAAATGAAAGTATTGTTAATCAAATGCAGATACTTTAGACGTACGTCTTTGCATTCTCAGTTCTCTCACACGAAGAGGCAGGCTGGGCTCTTGATCTCATATCATTACCAACTGGTCCGAACTGGTTACCGTATACGGCAGTGTTGGTGTTGGAACTGAAAAGAGTACAGTACAGTAGTAATGATAATGTAATATCACCTGGACTTGGTTCCCTCGTACGAAGATGAAAGGAATGCTCGAGATCTCATATCAACACCGACAGCTTCATCCATCAGATCAGTATTTGTCGAGTTACTGAAAAGAGTTCAGTTTGAACTCATTTATCTAGAGTTCAAATGGAGGCTTCGCCCGCTTCGTGTTGAAAAGATTAGAGTATTCTGAGCTCATCTTTACCTCAGAGTACTGTAGTCATCGAAGGTCGGTGGAGCTCCAGCTGAATCGGTTGCTCCTGAAGGGTACCGTAATCATGCGATGAATATTGATGGTCTAGTTACACGGTCGCAATTGAAATGAAAAAAATAGGTCTTACCGGTTTCCATTCTATCAAACTTCGGTTGATGGACGGGTGCGCGAGTGAGATGACCCTTCCTCCCTAGAGAGGTGTTCATTGACATATAAATAGTGCGAAACATACTTGAGAGACGCCCGCGCATTTCCTTCCTGGCGACGGCGGGAAGATGAACACCTGATATTATGTAATTCTGGACAATCTAAGGGTATTTAATTATTGTCAGGGGTAGGTGGCAAATTTGTACCAAATTCAGGATTCGTCTAATCTCACCTACAGACTCCTGCTCCTCCTCGAATAGGTCATCCTCCGATTCTATAGATTGCTCGTCTCGAGCTGCAAATTTAAAGAATAATTAAAAGGTACTGTCTCACTTTCCTACAATGTTACTGAAATGGACGAGTACCAGTAATCTCACTCTCTTTTACTCCCTCCTCCACCATGTTCTGGTCCGCCTCCTCCTGATCTTCTAAACGAAAATCAATGAAAGCAAACTATGAGTAAAATCTTCCAGTAAGATATAGAAAGATCTGTTAAGCATCACTATTCCATACCAGGTCCCCTTCTCTCCTCGAGTTCCTCTCCGTCTCCAGATACATCTTCTCTTCCAATGGAAGGTTCGACATGGGCCATCTTCTTCAAATAAACCGGATAAGGGCGATGATTGATAAATTATAAACAACAACCTTGGATCTCTTCTTTTGTCTCCCAGATCTCTCATCTGAGTACTGTATTCCCCATAGATATGAACTGTAACAGATCAGTTTATAGCTCGGCACACCTCAAGGAGGGGCCAAAGGGGAGATTATTTCTTATATAGAAAGACAGAGATTCATTCTCATCAGCCTGAGTACCGGAGTACCCTGCATTTGGTAGCTCATTTTACGGGGACACGCTACGAAATAGACAAAATAGGATTACGGTAGCACTCTGCAATAAGCCAAAGGAGACTAGGGAGGGAGGCACCCTGAAAAAAGGCCTCTATACCTGGCAGCATGCCCATTTATGATTCTCATTTCAATATTATATTTTTTACTCTCGACCCCTTTCTGGAGTTGTAAGATCGTTTTTTTCCAATTAGGTATTCATTTTATTGTTAGATGATTCACCTGTTGTATCTGCTCCTCGTCTCCGTCCCGCAGAGCCTGAGTTCTCCTTCTGTTGAATTCCTTGAAGGCACTCAATACTTCCCTCATTTGATCGATTGGTGGTGCTAGAAGAAGTACATGAAATAGACAAATGAACAAGGTGCAACCAACAAACCCTGTCCAGGACCGCCTCTTTTTTTGCAGAATGAAGAGAAGTCAATGCCCGCGGGCCACCAGACTGGACAAATTGCGACCTACAATCCTTATTATCGATTCACACTTAAATAATCCTAAACTAACCCAGTGATATTTAGCCGGGAAACACTCGTGATCAAGGATGAGACCTATCGCCCCTCTGAGATTGGTAGTCTCAGTGATTGGGTCATCTCCTTCCACAGACTCAAATTCAAGATCGCCTATCAGGGGAAATGCACACGAACGGTTCCCGAAAGAAAGTGCTTCTGTTTGAAGGAAATTCGAGCGAAACAGCTTCAGGCATAGATCACCCGACCCTCCCAATATGGAAATGGGATCATCTCCATCAGTCACTAGCAGTACAAGGACTTTGGCTCCTCGGTTCGCGGTAATATCAACCGCTTTCTCTCGCAAACTCTCAAAACGTCGCAACAAGTCTTGATTCTTTCTTGATGGCTCAACCATGCTGAAGAAAGGCAAATAGTTAAAAAGAATCGTCCATATAGCGCGATAATAACAACAAAATCAAAAGAAAATAATATAAGATGTTTATAATATTAAATATAAATATAATAAAGAACAATGAGAAACATGTCCCAGTCGACAAAGGATGACACATAGATACCACTACCGTAGTAAGCAAACGCGAAATTCGCGTTTTCGAGCTTCCGTTCATTCTTAGTGAAAAAAATCATTTGCGATGTTTGTATTGCCTTTGCTTTTATATTTTAAATACTTTTCCCATGTTACTTGTTTTAGTGACATGCTCTGAACGAGGGTAAGCATAGTATCGTAGCTACGGGTTCCAGTCGATGACCTGGTGCAGCCACATGACTGAAATCGCCCGACAGGTATAATTATCTTCTTCCCCGCAAAATTTCCGATTTTATCCATTGAAGGGAATCTGGGCCTCCTTGACGGGAGGCTGGTACTATGAACCATCTAATTCGATGCTATGCAATACCATCCATCTCTACCTATGGCTGGTTCTCTTCGTCGTTCCACTTCTTCTGGGGACGCTTGCAGTCAACCTCTTCTCCAGTCTCACCATTATGTACTTCGGTCAGCCAATACTTAAATAAACCTCTTTCTTAACATTATTTTTCTTCAGCTTTCATCTTCGTCCTCTTCTTCGTCGTGAAAATGGTTGTACTCTACCTACATCGAGTTAGTTTTTTCTCTGCTTTTGTTCTCTCTTTGCTAATGGTTTCTTCTTCTGTTCAGGTATTTGATAAGACTGAGCCGACAGTGATCACCAAGCTGAAAGAACCTCACAAGATTGAAGCCGAGCAAAAGAAAAATGAAACGAGGAGAAACGTGAGTCTTTGAATTTTATTTATATTCAGAATTTCTTTATTGTGTATGGTAGTCGCGTTTTTTTAGTTAATAAGATATGTTTGGAAGGAGAGAGATAATTGTATTATCAGTTCAGAACTTTGTGTAATTATAGAGGCTATACGAAATGATCGAGATGAATCGATTGAATAGTTCGATAGAGATAAATTCGGAGGATAACGAGATCACAGAAGAGCCTGAAAGAGCACCAGACTGGGAGAGAAGGTAAGAATTATGCATACATATTTTAAATGTTGCACAACGTCTACAAAGACAACTGATCTACATCGTGTCAACATTGATATCCTGTGACTGTAGATCGTCTGCCCCAGTTGGGATCTCTTCATCATCTCCGACAGTGAATGAATCGGGTAGATTCGGCCATCTCTCAGTCACAGCAGACGTTCACACTCTCAGAGTTCCCGGATTCGATGTGAGTCTCGTATTATATTCTATATTAGATCAACGTCAATCTCTATCCGATGGTTTTGTAACGAACGTCCCTTACAGACAGCTCGTAATTCGGAGAGACCAGAAGAGGGTGGAGATTATCGATCGAACATGTCAGTCTTATTTCCCAGTTCAAGTCGTGGTGTGGATATTAGAATGACGAAAATAAATTATTGGAAACCAACATGTTCTTAACGTTACTGACCAGAGGAAAAAAAAATCAAACCCTAACATTTTTTTTATGATTTCGAATGGCACAGCCACTGGTTTGAAAATAAAAAGGAACGAAAAAGCGGCAAATGTTAAAATAAATATTAAAATTTGGGTAATGAAGTGATTGAGCTTCATCGATATTTACTCTGTCGTGCGTTATTCAAAACATTCAGTAGTCTCACGCATACGTTTCTTTGTTTAATTTACCATTTTCTTTTTTTTTGAGTTGAAACGTTACATTTTTGTGATATAATCAATAAAAAACGATATGTTGAAATAAAAAAAAACAATGAAAAATCATGCATGTTTTAAATAAAAAAATAAGAGATTTTGGGATTACTGTATGCTTTGAATTTCGGGCATCAAGTTCAAAATTGATGAAGCTCAATCACGTTATTTTCCTATTTTAAGTAGTCGGCTTCGAGAAAGCGTAACAGCTGTAGGAGTGGTCTAGGATAGCCGAAAACACAACCTACCCTCAAACTTTGTTTTCTTAGAGTCACTCACGAGTGCTAATCGCCATTGACCAAATACAGGGAAAAAGTTCAAAAAGTGGATAACAGGCGATCTGAATGAGGTTCGCATTGATGTTTATATTTTGAATTTTGACTAATTACCATTAAATATGTTAGTTTTGTAATGTCAACCTCAGTTAAAATTCAAATTTGTAAAAAAATGGGAAAACAATAATATGGTGTATCGATCTGAAATTGTTTTTTAAGCTGATAAATGATTTTCTAGTATGAGATGAAACACATTACATCACGATTGAATAGTTGAAACGTATTTTGTAGATAATTTTCTGCGATTTTTTTTCTGGGGAGGAAACAGCGAAAACTTTGCTATAACGGTATGAGAGCAAACCGGTAATTAACTATGTATGGTTCCAATGTATTAGTTTTGACATACAATGTAGGTTGAGAATCAGGGTTGGGCGGAAAATGGTTCCCGTTTTCGAATTTGACGACACTCTAACGGAAAATGTTACGTCGGAAAATTTTTCCGTTAATCCTCGGAAAATTTCCCCATTTTTTTCACTAGATATTCCAAGGATATAATATAACATAAACAATGAAAAAACTGTAAAAAAAAGTTTTTCTGAGTCATTACTACTATGTGCTCAAAACTATTCAGTTTAAAACTTGGGGAAAAACTGTATTCGATTCGAATTGCTGAGTTATTGCAACGACATTTGTTTATTTCAAAAAAAAATCTAATTTTTTTAGTATTACTTTTTAACGTAGCTTCAGGAAAAAAAACATATTGAGAACGCGAACAGGATATTTATTTTGTTTTTTTTCTTCGAAAAAGTGATTTCTCGAGAGTACTTTATTCTAATGGAGTTTCAGCAGTTCAGGAATCTAAGCTAACAAATAAGCATAACAAAATATTTTCGTTATTTATCGCAAAATTTTATTTTGATATTTAAATAATCGTCAAATTTTTAAAACAAAATTTCGGTAAAAATTTTGTTGGCGCAATGAGATGTACCGGCGATCAGCACTCGTGACCCTCATTCTACGAAAAAATTGAGGGTTTTCTCGTCTTCGGTCTTTTAAAATTCTTAAAATTAAAGGGTCTTTTTTCTTTAAAACATGTGTTTTCATGGTCTGTTGTAGATTCCCGGCCCTGTTGCCACGTGTGACTCCTCGCAGCTATGGTCAAACACTAGAGAGGAAGTTATCAGAGCCTATTCTGTCTTCTCTGGGAGGGGCTGGAGATGGAGAGGATGTATTGGTCACGCACTCACTATGTGCTGATCTCGACAAGGGATCCACTCACTCGCTCAGAGAAAGGAAGGTAATCTATTTACTTACTTCAACTCCATATTTTGTCACAGCATCGACTATTTAATTATTTAAAATATCCTAAATTGAGGGTGAATGATTGCAGCAATCTTCACAATCCGAATGGTCTCGCAGCAAGAAATGTGAGAAGAGTGAGAGTAAGAAGAATGATTATGAGAAAAGTGATGAGATAGAAGCGAAGAAGGAAGAACAAATAGTGGAGATTCATGCAGAGAATGAAGGGGAAGAGAAGAAGGAAGAAGAGGATACCAAGTCTTCTCATTCAACCAATTCCAATGACAATCTTCGTTAGTTTTTCGTTTTAAACCTATTCCATTTGGTGTATGCTATTGTTAATTCTAGTGTTTATAGCGAAAGAAGACAAAGCTATATGGAAAGTGAAGCAAATGGAGAAAGACAGTGGAAGTGTCAATGTGAGTGAATTTCCGTTTAGACTGCCTGGGTAGAATCGTCGGCACTCTTTGCTCACACGCGTCTTTTGCAGTCGTCGCTAGTTGGGAATTGCGAATCTGAGGGAGATTTGAGCAATGACGGAAATGATGAGAATGAGAGGAAGATAGAGGAAGAACAACCCTGTTCGTCCAAGAGTCTACAAATAGAAAATAGACCAACCTCCAGAAGGACACCCTGTATCGGTGAGTGAGCTATGGAAAGGGAAGATTTCACTTACGTAGGAGATGAATAGTACTATGATAGTGGGTGATGAAAGATGTATGTAATCATATCTAAACCAAAATTACGCGAATCATATCTAGTAATTTGTAGTATTAGTAAGAATAAACCCTCTGACCAGTCTCCATCAACTTGTAATACAGATCTGATCAGTATTGTTCTGATTATTTTGAAGTCTCACAGTAACGATATTCATACATTTTCGCCCGGCCGAGATCTCTCATTTTCACACCTCTTGCCTAGCATAAACACGTCAGATATTTCATAAACACGTCAGATTTCTATCGGAAGTTTTATAAAACAGGTCAGATAGGGGACAATTCTTACTAAACTCGACATTCTGCGCATTCCTAGATGGGTCTCGAGTCTCTAAACTGCCTAGTTCAAAAAAGTGTAAACCGAGAATCTCGGCAAACGAAAATGTATGACGATATTTTTTGATTGGACAAAAATGTATGTTCGAAATGGATGTGTTGTAGATTTGAAAGACGAGCTGTCAACGGGGGATCTCACTCGGTTTCTGGAGGAATTAATACAGAGGCATCCTGATGCACTTGATGCAATGGAGAATGTGAGATTAAAGAGGATGAGGGAAGAAGGAGAGAGGCGCAAGATGGATGAATATGATGGTAAGGGAGAAAATATATATTATTGATCCTAAAAAAATCGTCTAAGGTGGATGAGTATCAGATAAGGTGACGGTCATTTTTGTGTGAATTATAAGTAATTGCCTTTACATGTTCTGAATTTGTTCCCGAAAGTCCCAATTGATTTCATGGTTTTAATCGAAAATGATGTTTGATTTTTTTCAATTGTATTGTGAAAGTCATAAGATTTTTATAACTATATTTAAAATTGGAGTTTCGAGGGGCCTATTGCATAGGACAAAAAGGCTCTCGACAGCGAGGATAATCACCTCTGCATATCGTCATTTCCATTTCGGCAGACGGATTTTAAAAAAAAATCGACTCTGATGCTGCGCAAATTTCATGGGGTGCAAGGTGCAAAATAGTTTTATGCACCCTATCAGAACTTTTTTTTCCTAGTGAATCTACAACTTCAAAACTTGATACAGAGTCCAATCAAAAAAGAAAATGCTCCAAACACGGCTTGCAATCCCTGTATTTTTCTTTGAAGTTGTAGCTCCACTATGAAAAAAGTTATGAAAGGGTGCATAAAACTGTTTTGCACCTTGTACCCCATGGAATTTGAGAAGAATTTGTTGCCCTGATTTTCGGTTTACATTATTTTGCGCGTTATTCAATGGCTGAAATTGTTTTTTCCTATTTTGTATTTTCATAATTTAATTTATTTCGTGTTTTCGATCGCATTTGACTGATTTTCAACTAGTTCTGGTCTCAAATATGAGGGTTTTCGAAAAGACAGTTCGCAGAACTATTTTTATATGCCAATTAATCTTTAATTATATAAAAATAAGATCAGTATAGAAAATATAGAAATTGGCATTCCTTCTTCTTCGCTTATTTTAGGTTTAAAAAAACTCTTGACAAAAAAATCTCAAACTCATTTCCAATCGACATCCTAGTGATGCGGTTCGAGGACATTACCTATTCGGTGAGAGAGAAATGAATAATGAAAGTGTAAAACAGAGAAAAAGTGCAAAAAAAATAATTTCAAATACTATATTGAATCCCGGGAAATATTGAAAATTTATATGTTTGGATAACGCTGGGTGCAATTTTTGCAGCACGTAGTAAATTGAAAAAAAAATCGGAAAAGTGTCGAATGTGCTATCATGGTTGTCAGCGTCGATCGAAGATACCTGCATAGACCGAATAGTAAGTAAAAAATGACACGCCAGGAAAAAACATTCGAACATATATTTGATTATGCTTGAAATACTAAAAAAAGAAATATTTATACAGAAAATTTATTTCCATCGCGCTTGTAATCTCTCTTGACGCACTTTCTCACCTAGTATTGCAGAATTTCAAACTGGTTGCAGATAGTAAAATTCCCCGATTCCCAAAAAAAATGTCGACCGCACTGAACTTTCGTGAACCTATATTTTTACGAATGTAAATTGAGAGTATTCATTAATTCTTGTTCCACTCTGTGATTGCAAAGTAATATTGAAGTAAGTACAGAGTAATATTACTTCAAGTCCTATAGTAAGTTACTTTGCTACTTGTTTCAATATTACTCTGTACTTACTTTGAATTTGTAATTTACTGGCAACTTACTTTTTCTCTACTGTTACTTACTTTTATATTGTCGTTTTCTTACTTTCAAGTTACTTTTTGCTTACTTTTAACTTGATTTTTCTTTACTTTTTTCTTACTTTATATTTATTAGAACCAGTATATCCTTTCCATCTCTTTGCAATACAATTTAAAAGTTTATCAATCTTACAACATATTACACGGATACGGGCACTTTTTTGTAACATAACTAGCAGAAAAAAGGATATGCAAACGTATTAGATCCAATCATATTTGAGCATCTTCTTAGTAATGAATATCTTCTTCAGTTTTTGGTGTTGATTGTCCAATATAACTTGGCAAATCATCAATATAATCAGCTTGTCGCTTGTTGATCCTGATATAGCGCTATAGTTACCATAATCGAGGCACTTATAACACCCACAATGTTGGATGGCGACGTCCTTAGGCATGTCTGTATAGGTCGCAAATCACTGCTTCGGACCAACATAATTATTATGGCGTTATTAGGAAGTGCTAAAATGAAATCTCATTAAAAATATACGTACTTGTCAATGGAACGCTGATTGCCACTCGACGGTTCTCACGTCGTAATTATATTCTTTATGAGGTGGTGTCATTTTAAGAACTGTACTTGACGAATCTGAACGGAAATGTAGCCAAAACGTAGGTCTAACACTACTTACCCCTCGGAGTAGCTAACGTCGAGTCCTGCGGAGCACTACTTACCAATTGGAGTAACTGATGGCGAGTAGTGAGCAATTTTCACGACAATAATGAGCGATTCCATCGACTTGACCATTATAACTAACAATGAAAACTTGCAATGAAGAATTTCATGAGAAAATATTGAATTAAATGAGCAGAACTTCCGCTGATTTTCAAATAAAATATCAAACAGTTGACAAGTTACTGGAAAGTTACTAAGTACTTGCCCAAATCGGTAAGGAAAAAGTAAATTACGCGCAAATTGCAAAATCATTGACCGTTCCGTAATGAAAAAATAAGTTACTTAAAACTTGTCCATCAATTGAAAGTGATGGGGGTAAGAATAAAGTAAGTTGCCAGTAAATTACTCTGAACCGCCATACTTGAAGTAATATTACTTTGCAATCACAGAGCATTCAGACGAGATAACGGCAGTGGAAGAAGATGTCGAAAAGGGCCAGCCGATTATTCACGTGGCATGTAACTACGAGGATACCTCGCAGGTTATATGTCACTTCAATCCTTTTTTTTAGTTTTCCTTTTTTATGTTTTACGACCGAGCTATGAGATACAATGCGAACAAAATACAAAACACTGTTTAATAATTATGAATGTTTAGGGCGCAATGCACTCCTTCCAAGATGAGAACGGAACATGGTGGTCGTATACCTTCGATGAAAGCGGTACGTAGTGAGAATGAGATATGATGATTGTTACTTAATAAACAGGAGTTGGAACAGCACGGGCACTTGGGAAATCTCATCAGATCAAAGCAATGTTGGGTGATAAGGAGTACGATGAGAGAATGGGGCGGGAAGATGGACCATCGACGTCTGGTGCATCATCCACTCCACCACCACACTCTATACATGATGTTAGTTTTTTTTTTAATTTTAAAGAAAATTCCGCGAAATATATTTAAAACGCATTCTCTGTAACAGCGAAGGGTAGTATGAAGGAGTCTGGCACAACTTTTCAAACTGATCGTATCGAACTGAAATTTTCAGAGTATGATTCCTATGGGTAGAGCACACTTCAGTCAAATTTTTGGGTCGGAGCTCCAACTTTTGGATATCCAGATCTTAAAATTTCAAAGTTATTTTACCGTCACATGCTATATATGGTTCGAAAGAGGAGCAAAAGTTGTGCCGAGATCCCCATTTTCGTTTGATTTGGACGATTGGGGATCGAGATAATTTGAAAATTCGAAATTTTTCTCGATTTTTCCAAAACTACTGTATTCAAACTTAATTTTTCCACCTCGAAACTATGCTCAATCGATTCCCCTTGTCAAAATACATATTAGTGAGTAAATTTTTTTATTATTATAGATATTTTAGCCCCCGTTCGGATTCCTTCGTCGAAGAGGTCGCAAATGAATCTCTTTGCGTTCTTTGCGTTTGTGGAGAATGAGGAGAACCAGAGAATACAATTCGAAACGTAGATAATATAAACTGTGAGTAACAGTTGTATAGCCAAGAACTTCCCGTGCAAAGGGGACAGCGCGTTGTACTGAACAGTGGTTTGTGTTCGAAACAGAATGCAACATGATACACGAAAATTAATATTAGAATCAAGGGAAATCAATTAGAATCAAGCTGAAACGTGAGAAATACGTTTCAAATTCTTAAACAGTACGAAAACACTGAAATTAGTGAGAAAAAAAAGTTGGCAAAAATTTTTTTCCTGGGGTGGATTCGAACTCGCGTCGACGATCGGTTGATAGGAGATGGCTCATACGACTAATTTGGGGACAGAAATTTTAATATTTTTTTACTGACTAATATGTATTTTGACAAGGGGAATCGATTGAGCATAGTTTCGAGGTGGACAAATGAAGTTTGAATACAGTAGTTTTGGAAAAATCGAGAAAAATTTCGAATTTTCAAATTATCTCGATCCCCGATCGTCCAAATCAAACGAAAATGGGGATCTCGGCACAACTTTTGCTCCTCTTTCGAACCGTATATAGCATGTGACGGTAAAATAACTTTGAAATTTTAAGATCTGGAGATCCAAAAGTTGGAGCTCCGACCTAAAAATTTGACTGAAGTGTGCTCTACCCATAGGAATCATACTCTGAAAATTTCAGTTCGATACGATCAGTTTGAAAAGTTGTGCCACCCTCCCTGCGCTGTTACAGGGAACGCGTTTTAACTTAAGACTTTAAGAGAGGAATCGCGAGAAAATCGAGGACGGCAGGGACGTAGAAATTTATGATTTTTGATCTGGCTGAAGGTTTATCACAAGGTATAACAAACATTCCTTTATCGAATGGCGTTGGCAGAATTTCGATAAAAATTTCGCAACCGCGTGAAACACAAAACAACCAGGCTACTTCGGATTTTTTTCTTAAAAAGACAAAGTTTGAAAATTCATAACTCTCTTCAAAATGATGATAGAGATTTCTGGTTTGGATATTTGGATAGAGAAACTCCTCGACTACAAGGTGAAAATTCAAAACTCATTCTTGGCTCTTGAGCCGATGAGGGGCGGTAGCTTTTGCAAAATATATTATTACTTCCATAAAAGTAAAAAAGGCTGGCTCCCACCGCGTGCGTTCTGGTGATGGTTGTAGGCACTAATTGTAACCAAAATGTGAGCCAAAAAGGGCCATGCTTTTTAAAGTGGGCGCAGGTGACGTAAAATTTTTCGAAATCCGTCAAGCAAAAATGCAACGGAACCATTGTCAATTTTGCTGAAACAGCATGAAAACTATTCAAAACGAGAAAATACTTGGCTGTGATGAGTTTTAACTTATATTTTTTTGCTTATAAAATTTTTGAAAAATTTTAAACAAATTTAAATTTTTAAATTTTTTTTTCGTATTTTCGACGTTAAAGTTTTATATCTTTTCATAGTTTCGTCTTCTCATTGTTAAAGATACTGCATAGAGAAAGTTTGACTGGTTCAAGTAGTTTCACTCCGAAATTTTACAATGTTTACAGATCAATTGTGTAATTATTATTTTTGCGTATTCAATCTCATCAGTGATATCCTGTTCTCATTGTATGTATTCCTGATCATGTATAGAACATTTCCTTTTTTGAAAGTGAGTTGATATCTATTTGAAGAAACGAGCTACAAAGTCAAGAAAACTGAGTGTCTGACGAACGACGCACGCTCTGCCTTCTCTAGCACTCTCTCATTTCCTCACGCTATCTCGCCTCGGTTCGGACCCTGACCTGGGCAGAAATCTTTTGCCAGTGTTACTTCGACTCCATATAAGTTGTTTTGAACATAATTCCTTTCGCCCCGTTAAGGCAAGGCTCTGGCAAAAGATTTCTGCCCAGGTCGGGGTCCGAACCGAGGCGAGATAGCGTGGGGAAATGAGAGAGTGCTAGAGAAGGCAGAGCGTGCCTCGTTCGTCAGACACTCAGTTTTCTTGACTTTGTAGCTCGTTTCTTCGAATAGATATCAACTAACTTTCAAAAAAGGAAATGTTCTATACATGATCAGGAATACATACAATGAGAACAGGATATCACTGATGAGATTGAATACGCAAAAATAATAATTACACAATTGATCTGTAAACATTGTAAAATTTCGGAGTGAAACTACTTGAACCAGTCAAACTTTCTCTATGCAGTATCTTTAACAATGAGAAGACGAAACTATGAAAAGATATAAAAATTTAACATCGAAAATACGAAAAAAAAATTAAAAATTGAAAATTTTTTAAAATTTTATAAGCAAAAATATAAGTTAAAACTCATCACAGTCAAGTATTTTCTCGTTTTGAATAGTTTTCATGCTGTTTCAGCAAAATTGACAATGGTTCCGTTGCATTTTTGCTTGACGGATTTCGAAAAATTTTACGTCACCTGCGCCCACTTTAAAAAGCATGGCCCTTTTTGGCTCACATTTTGGTTACAATTAGTGCCTACAACCATCACCAGAACGCACGCGGTGGGAGCCAGCCTTTTTTTACTTTTATGGAAGTAATAATATATTTTGCAAAAGCTACCACCCCTCATCGGCTCAAGAGCCAAGAATGAGTTTTGAATTTTCACCTTGTAGTCGAGGAGTTTCTCTATCCAAATATCCAAACCAGAAATCTCTATCATCATTTTGAAGAGAGTTATGAATTTTCAACCTTTGTCTTTTTAAGAAAAAAATCCGAAGTAGCCTGGTTGTTTTGTGTTTCACGCGGTTGCGAATTTTTTTATCGAAATCCTGCCAACGCCATTCGATAGAGGAATGTTTGTTATACCTTGTGATAAACTTTCAGCCAGATCAAAAATAATAAATTTCTACGTCCCTGCAGCCCGCGAAATGCTCGAGTCTATCGCGATTCCTCTCTTAAGATGAATCGTATGCCCGCTCGTAACTTCTTCAATGAGTTTCCTTCTGCGAGTGCTCTTCGTACTGCCCTTCAATCAATTCCTGAAGGTGGAAGTAGTGATGATGAAGAAGAGGTGAGAAACAACTCTTTATATTGCAGTCATAGACCAAAAACGTATGTTCCCAAAAGTCCCAAATGCTGCCTTCTTTTATTGTTTTAGGAGAGGAATCGCGAGAAACTCTAGCATGGCTGGGACGTAGAAATTTATGATTTTCATTTCGGCGGGCATAAATCATTTGCCAGAGCTTTGTGTAATTAAAACTAAGTAAATTGTGCAGAAAAAAACTATTCGGACTTAGAGAAGTACTGGCAAACGATTTATGCCCGGCTCGGGCGCCGAACCGCGCGAGAGACTGCGTGGAAGTGAGAGAGTGGTAGAGAAGCAGAGCGTGCGGCATTTTGCGCATAAACGATTTTTAAAGCGCCGTAGTTATTTTGTACGACTAGATAGCCATTCACTTTCAAAAAATAAAATGTTTGAGACATTATGAGGAAACTGCTCACCAAGTAGTGTGAGAATAGGAGAAATTGTAAATGTCGAACTTAATTACTGAATATGTAGACAGAAATAACACTTTTAAAGTTCAACCAACCATGACATACGAGTAAATCAATGTCGAACTATCAAGACTTATTGTATGGAAAGAGATTTGATACACTAGCGCGTAATTGAACATCATTTTGCTATAAAAAATATTCATTCAAAATTTTTTGAAATTTTTTTCTTAAAAAATTTCGAAAAAAATCGTCTCAAAATCAATAGGAATATTGTTTTTAGCTCATTTACGATTATTTCCATCGCTAACTTGGATGATTCCAACAATTTGGCCATGAGATGTCATTGGCCGGTCACACAATTCGCGGGCGTCTTTTAAAGTTCTGTACGGATTTGGCCCATTTCTTGGTTTTAAGAGACCATCCACGAGAAAGTGGAAAGGGGTCCCGGATGAGAAATCGACAACGTACCCTCAAACTTTTTTCGCGGAATGAACATCACAAATGCTGATCGCGACGGCATATGATTAAGGTTGAAAAATTTTTTGACGGTCAAAATTTTTTTTCAAAATTTTCAGAAATTTTTTAGCCAAAAAATAAAGTTTCGAAATCATTAGCGAAAAGTATTCTATAATTGACGCGCTGGATCCGAATTTCATAGATAGAACTCTTGAAACACACTTTCAAAAAAGTTATGATCGAAAAATCAGATTTTTTTTCTGAAAAATCGAATATATCTTTTTTCCGACCCCACTTTTACATCATAACGACTCCAGTTCCAGAATCTACGACACAAATTACATCGGGAACCGAGATTTTATAATTTTAAAAATACGGATTTTTGAGAATTTTTTTTTGAATTTTCAAAATTAATTTTTCCAAAAATAATTGTTTTTTTTTTGTTATAACTCACGATTTTTTTCGTAAACATACCCACTTTGGGACCAAAAATGTTCCTTATATTAATAATGCAATAATACATCGCCGATCTCAAATATCAAACCACCCTACCAGAATTTAAAACTAAAATTGATAGGATGATAGGATATTTTCGATTTTTCAGAAAAAAAATCTGATTTTTCGATCATAACTTTTTTGAAAGTGTGTTTCAAGAGTTCTATCTATGAAATTCGGATCCAGCGCGTCAATATACGTATAATAGAATACTTTTCGCTAATGATTTCGAAACTTTATTTTTTGGCTAAAAAATTTCTGAAAATTTTGAAAATTTTTTTTGACCGTCAAAAAATTTTTCAACCTTAATCATATGCCGTCGCGATCAGCATTTGTGATGTTCATTCCGCGAAAAAAGTTTGAGGGTACGTTGTCGATTTCTCATCCGGAACCCCAGCCCACTCGTTACGTTCTCTCGTGGACGGTCTCTTAAATAGTACACATAGTGACTATAATAAAAAGCAATAAAACCCATTGCTTTTTTTAGTTTTAAGAAAAATAATTAAATTTTTACAAAAGCGACCGCCCCGCACCGGCGCATGAGCCAGGAATGAGTTCAATAATTGTAGAGTAGTTGTAGTTTGTAGTCGGGGTGATTCCCTATCTAACTAAAAAAGGAACAAGTCGCTACCGTCATTTTGAAGCATGTTATGATTTTTTCAAACATGCCTCTCACTAATTTTTTTCGCTGAGTCACCAGGTTTGTTTGTGTTTCACGCGATTGCGAAAATTTTTATCGAGTAACCATGTCCATCCGTAGATGATTCACTCTGTAATGAGTATCAAATCAGGATCCATTGGAGAGATACGAGCGTATATTGGGTGATCGTTCATTGTGGATGGGAGGCTGCCCTCCAAGTCCCCCCGATTGGGCGCCCGGATCACTCATAACGAGCATCGACCACACTACCGGTATTTTTTAAAAAAATTTCGTCTAGTAAATTATTAAGTACTTTACCCAGCGATGGAAGTTCCATCATGGAACAACCCATCCCTGAGATTGGCAAATGTGCTCATCAGGTTTTTGTTTTGTCTTCGTATAAAATAAGAATTGGTGTACCAATAGGACGGGGAGAATGTTACGCCCAACTAGGAGAACGAAAATAGTATAATTTGCCGGGCATTTCAAATTTTGCCCGCTCATTTCTAAAGATGTAATGCTTAGGCCGAATATCATTCGATCCTGTTCGAATGAGGAGTGAAAATCCGTCGCGACAAGGAAGGAACAGAGACAGAGGAGGATACATGTCGAACACTCCGTCCAGTGTACTATATGCACCAGCACATCAACAGAGACGGTGAGAGTATATGGGAACGGGGGGGGGGGGTGTTGAAATAGAGAAAGAGAGATAATATTGTGAATAGTATTGATGATTGTATTTAAGTGGTCGATCTGGTCGTCCGGGATTCAATCTGTCTCGTCAGTCGTATGTTCCCTCTCGACTCGTCGCTGCCATTAGAGCAACTGAAGAGATACGATTGAGGAATGTTGTCGAGGCTCATGAGAGGAGAGAAGGTGAACACTCAATTAGAGGGGCCAATCCGCGGTTTAAAGGGACAGTAAAGGCACCGCTGAATTCCCGCAAATTTCAAAGGTCTCGCCACGACTTTCGTCCCGTGGGAAGAAACAAAAGCATAGGGGGGTGTAGAACCCGCGACCTCACGATTGCTAGGCAAGCGTTTTACCTCTGCTCTGCTTGGGCTGATGCCGGAATCGGCGCACACTATCTCTATCCCTACGTCGCTCGTGGAAATTGGATCAAATGAACAAGAATTTGTTTGTTTACTGTCCCTTTAAAGTCCTGACCAAATCGTTATTTTATAATGCTTGGTGATATTGTATATGACACTAGGTATTACGAGCGCCATGAAAGTTAAATTATGAAAGGAAGTAATAAGGATCGTAAGAAGAAGTGCAGTCACCTCTGATATGAGGCTGTTCGCGTAAGGATCAACAACTTGTCTGAAGGACCTCGTACATCGACTTTGTGGAAAGCAAAGAACCTAGCGTTTTCGAGGGTGCTGATCATCATGGTGACAATCATTTTGCATTTTACTTATCCGCTGAAGCGTACTGTAACTACCGTGTTTGAGGCCACATCGCCATATCTCACGAACCTGTAAGTAGTTTTGCATGAAAATTTTTTTCTAGGGGTGTTTTCACTCGCTGATAACGATGTGATATTCAAATTAAATAAATAATATTAGCGCCGAATTTCGAAAAAGTCTTTTGGAATACCTTCAGTTAGTATCGTGATTAACATGAATAGAAAGATGTGCCATGTTCTCAGCTTTCAGAATCGTATGCTACATGCATAGTTCAGAGGTACCGTTTTACCACTTCATGACCATTTTAGTCGCCCATTTCTCCGTTAATTGACCGCCATTATTGGCTCTTGACTAGAAATAACAGGGCAAAATGGCATTTTCTATTGTCAGTCTGGAATATCTCACTCTAATTCTCATTGTGCGCCCAAAGGGGTGGTCAATTTACGGAGAAATGGGCGACTAAAATGGTCATGAAGTGGTAAAACGGTACCTCTGAACTATGCATGTAGCATACGATTCTGAAAGCTGAGAACGCATCTTTCTATTCATGTTAATACTAACTGAAGGTATTCTAAAAGACTTTTTCGAAATTCAGCGCGTATAATACTTATTTAATTTGAATATTACATCGTTATCAGCGAGTGAAAACATCCCCAGAAAAAAAAATTTCATGCAAAACCGCTTACAGGTTCCTGAGATATGGCGATGTAGCCTCAAAAACGGTAGTTACAGTACGCTTCAGCCGATGAGTAAAATGCAAAATGATTGGCACCATGACGATCAGCACCTTCGAAAACGCAAGTTCCCTAATTTTGAGCATACATTTCATTTTCAGTGTACATCGTTTTTATTGATTCTTACGCGCACGGGGGCTCAAAGGCGGATAAAAAAGCGGTCCGCGAATAAGCTGCACTTACTACGGTATGATGCTTGATGTAGCCATCGCAATACGCAATTTTCATCGCAATACCGTAGTAAGCAATGGAAATTTTACGCATTGCGCTCGTGACCATTATCTGTTCATTTCTCTTGTAGAGGATCTGAATTTTTGAGCCCCCGTGACGCGAACAGCCTCATATAACAAAATATAATTTTTTTAGTAGAAGGTGTATTTTTTCACAAATGTTATTAGGATAGAATTTGACAGAGATTATGCCTACATATGTTATATTTATTGAATATTGTTTTCTTAAATACAACTTTTCGCAGAGCCAAAGTTATTTTTGTTACCAGGGCTGGGCGTAAAATTAATATTTTACGGATCCGTGAAACCGTAAAATTTTCGGATCTTGAATACCGTAAAATACTTAAACTCTGATACTTAATTGACGATTTAATTTATTTTGTTCTCCAAATAGATGGGAATGCCATATTAGGAGAGTAATAAATCGAACTTACGCTTATTCGAATTATTTCGATAACTTAGAATGGTTATGCTACTCCTAGATACTACCAAAATAAATCAGGATTACTTTTCTAGTCTGATTACAATAACCATTGAATTAGAGAAGGTCAGTAAGAAAGAAAAATATTTCTGAAATGTTCTTCAAAAAATGTTTTTGCGAGCATTTTTGAGTAAAAACAGCATAAAGAGTATTTACGGATCCTTGAAATTATTATTTTACGGATTAGGTCCGTAAAATCCATGAAACCGTAAAATCCGTAAACGTAAAATCCCAGCCCTGTTTATTACATAAATCATTAGTCGTGTTTTACAATATGAGTACTAAAACGATTTCCAATCTTCTTTTTTTGTCTGGATCCCTCCCGTGGTTTTAGGTATATTAACAGATATACTCTTGTTCTTTGCAAAGATTTTTTTCATTATTTAATATAATGCATGAATATTAAAATATACTGTCACTATATTTAGTATATTCAGCCCCAGCGATTGAAAAAAATACATCAAAAGGGACATAGACATATTATTTCAGAAAATATCGTGATTCCATCGGCGCTCCAAATGAAAAATGGATATCAACGATGTTATCAATAGATGCCTGATTAGAATACTGATTTTCGTCATTAATATCATCAACAAAAAAAAACTTTTTTTATTTCGATACGAGACAGTTGCATTAGCAATTTTGTTTGGAGAAAAATATACTTCAAATGAAAATTTACTCTTGCCAAAAACGGTTGAGATATGTCTCAACAAATGCAAAAAAATACCCATAAAATGGATTTTGTGATAAAAAACTAAACCCTTCGTATGCTATATATATATCAGAGACTTTCTGACAGGATTGAGATTCTGCCTGAAGGGTCCGTACTAGCGAAAAATACCCCTATGCTAAAAAGTTGCCCTAAGGGTAAACTTCATGCGTAGATTCCGAAAATCGACCTTAAAAAGGTCTCCGGTCAAACCCGGCTGAGATATTTTTCAAAATGTATGAAAAATCGATTTTTTCAATTTTTGTCAGGATCTTCAGAAGCCCTTACATAGCTATATTTTCTGAAAGCTGACGCCGAGAGGAGCATTTTTTTATGTTGTAAGCTTTTGCATAGCTCGTAGCAGTAAAAAGTTACTGTAATTTAAAACATTCAAACTTTTTTTTAAATTTTTTTTTCCAAACAGGCCATATTTTTTATTACATTTTCGGGATCAGCATAAAAAACTACCCTATCCATATTTTTCGCTATAGATATCTCTGTCTTGACCTTGCCCGTTTGGACAAAAGTTCACCTGATGTTGGAACTTCCTTGTTTGAATTGATGATAATTTCATCTTTACGACCAATTCCTTTTCTATTATAGTGCTCTATCACACTCACGCGAAAGATATCAACTGTATCGAAGTATAAGTGGCAGCCTATAAAAATGTTAAATGAGTTTAAAAACGAACAAAAATATAACGAAAAATAGTTTGTTTTTATAATTTCGATCCAAATTTTTGGTAAGAACAACGCTCGTATTCCATCTCAAAAGCACGAAATGTACAACACATCAATAAAATAATAAATTAAATGTATAAACTTGGTATTCTGAGAAAATATTGTAAAAAAAAAAATGTAAAAAATATTAAAAATTTCGAAAATCGTATTTTGAATAATTTTTTTTTCTAAATTTCGTTGGCATCAAATCGTCTTGTAAATACTTTATAATTTACCTAGATATCTAAAAACAAAAGTTAGGCATCATTAATAGTTATATTCAGCGTTTTTTTCTTTCATCGTTTAGAGTGCAACTTAAACGTCCATTGTTCATGATGAATAACGTGTGTTTTAGATATCTTGGTAAATTATAAAGTATTTACAGGACGATTTCGTGTCAACAAATATAAGAAAAACAAATTATTTGAAATTCGAATTTCGAAATTTATATATTTTTTTAAATTTTTATATATTCAAAAATATTTTCTCAGAATACCAAGTTTACACATCTAATATATTATTTTATTGATGTGTTGTACATTTCGTGCTTTTGAGATGGAATACGAGCGTTGTTCTTACCAAAAATTTGGATCGAAATTATGAAAACAAACTATTTTTCGTTATATTTTTGTTCGTTTTTAAACTCATTTAACATTTTTATAGGCTGCCACTTATACTTCGATACAGTTGATATCTTTCGCGTGAGTGTGATAGAGCACTATAATATAAAAGGAATTGGTCGTAAAGATGAAATTATCATCAATTCAAACAAGGAAGTTCCAACATCAGGTGAACTTTTGTCCAAACGGGCAAGGTCAAGACAGAGATATCTATAGCGAAAAATATGGATAGGGTAGTTTTTTATGCTGATCCCGAAAATGTAATAAAAAATATGGCCTGTTTGGAAAAAATTTTTTTTTAAAGTTTGAATGTTTTAACCTACCGTAACTTTTTACTGTTACGAGCTATGCAAAAGCTTACAACCTAAAAAATGCTCCTCTCGGCGTCAGCTTTCAGAAAATATAGCTATGTAAGGGCTTCTGAAGATCCTGACAAAAATTGAAAAAATCGATTTTTCATACATTTTGAAAAATATCTCAGCCGGGTTTGACGGGAGACCTTTTTAAGGTCGATTTTCGGAATCTACGCATGAAGTTTACCCTTAGGGCAACTTTTCAGCATGGGCGTATTTTTCGCTAGTACGGACTTATTTCGATCCTGTCAGAAAGTGTCTGATATATATATATATATATATATATATATAACAGTAAGGGTATAGTATAACAGTACACAGTAAGGAACTTTTTCATGTTGGCACTTGTTGATAAGTCTCTAAATAAAATCGAATATATTTGAAAAACAAATTTTTTTGTACTTTCCCATTCCTACTGGAATGACTGAAACTGAAAGAGATAGTATAACTCGAATCGAAATAGTTTATTCGATGTTTAAGAAAATGTGCGAGAGAAAATTTCCCGCAAAATTTGTATATGAGGAAAAAAACTTATGTAATGATCATTTGTATCTATTCTCATTCTGCATGTATTTTTGTGGAAAACAAAGCAAAAAATAGTATAATACGATAGATGAGAATGTCTCCCTCTCTCTCTCCTTTCATTGTTTTATCTGCAGGTCGTCGTGAGCGCCGTCGTCGTGAGAGCGAAGAGGCTGCATTTCGATCGAATTCGGGAATGGACGAAAGAGTTGTGAGAGAAGCTGTGAGAATGCAGAGAGTGATGGACAGACTCAATTCAACCCAAGCTGATATCAATGATAGAGCACTCTTTGTACCCAGGAAGGTGAGTACAGAAAGGGAAGGAAGGGAGGATATGAGATGGATATCAATCAGATGTCAACAACGAAGAAGAAGTACTACTACGACCTTTCTCTTATCCCGTTCGTCAAGAACTCGTTCAAGATTAAGGTACATCTATATTATTGTACCATGTGTACTCAATGAATACATTTAAGTTGGATCGTCTTTCTTTGGCCGCTCTTTTCGATCGTAATCGATCGATAGCTACCGTATTCTTCGACATCATTCTCGCATGTATTATATCCGTAGTGTCTGCAAGCGTACTGTCTACTCGTAAGTTGTCACAACACAATTCCCATCATTTATGTATTGACATATTTAGATATCTACCACGACGTTTCTCTCGTTGCGTTTGCTTTCGTCACGGCGAGTGCTCATGTGTGTTTATTTTATATTGATTGATGACGTCACTTTCGATTTATTGTTATGCGTATCTTTTCAGTTCTCGTTGATGAAGAGTGTGCAGCCAGATGCTTCCTCTCCCACTCACGGATTCAATTGGCAGGTGTGTCTTCTATCGGAATAAGTGAAACAAAAATGGCAATCCCTCTTAATCCTTACAATATATATTTGAGGTATCATACTCTCGTCCGTTCTACTTGCTGATCCTCTCATCTCTTCTCCTCTACATCGACAGTTCTATTCCGAACAAAGATTCGGTCGACCCATGGAATTGGAATCTTTATCGGTACGAATCCAATTTGTAGATGAAGTGACATTTTACTAGACTTTCGTGTCAATTTCTCCGTTCATTTTATCGTCTTCTATTTATTCTTTCTTTTAGTCTTTCATCAACTCCATGGCCCTCAGTTCTTCTCTCCCTTCGTGATCTCATTGCTCTTTTCGTTCTTCTCATGCCAATTATCTGCACTCTCGGATGGCTTCCTCAGGTTTCCATTCATACTCGTTATCTGAGATTAAACTGTAGTTGCAGGTTTCTACTCTCATTCATCACATATTTGAACAGATTGAGATGATATTCTTGGGTGGAACGGCATCATTTGGTTAGTTATATTTTTATGATCGATTTACGATGACCAGTTATGGGGCCGATTGCGTAATTGTCGAACAAACCTCGGTACTGACGAAAAGTCAATGTCTGAGGAAACAGTGGTATTCGGTACTATTCGATGTGCTTATCAACTTGGTGTAATGACGTAATATACAAATTCATGTGGAGCTCAATCTGGAGCTCCGAAGATCGGACTATTTTCGTGCTGTATCTGGATACCCGTTGCCTCTATCGAAAACATCTGAACACAAACTATGGCTCATTATCGATAAGAACTATAATGGAAATATGTATAGGGCGTTGTCAGACCTTGTGTTTGAGGCGCATTATGGTTCTGGCCTATAACGAAAAAGAGCATGTTCGTACTTTTGCATAAAGTGAGTCGAACCTTTGGTAGTCTGCGTTTTAAAGTGGGGGCCATATGGGTGACGGCAAGAAAAGTTATGATTTTTCTACTGAAGCTACTCGAGGCAAAAACATCCGGAGAAAGAGAGGATTGTGCGATTTGCATGTAGTTCTCCCTCTCATTCTCGACAGCCCAGCTGAGCGCGGCGTCTGGAAGTGAGAAATGAGAGAGCGAGTGCATGCAAATCGCACAATTCTCTTCTTCTCCGGCTGTTTTTGCCTCAAGTAGCTTCAGTAGAAAAATCATAACTTTGTTTGCCGTCACCCATATGGCCCCCAATTTAAAACACAGACTAACAAAGGTTCGAAGCACCTTATGCAAAAGTAAGAACATTCTCTTTTTCCTTATAGGCCAGAACCATAATGCGCCTTAAACACAAGGTCTGATAACGCCCTATAAATATTTACATTATTTTTCTTATCGTAAAAGAGCCATAGTTTGTGTTCAGATGTTTTCGGTAGAGGCAACGGGTATCCAGATACAGCACGAGAATAGTAAAATAGTCGGATCTTCAGAGCTCCAGATTGAGCTCCACATTCACAGAGTAAATACCTATCCCGTGCAATTTCTAAAACACATGGTAGGACGCTAAATGCGATTGAAAACCATGTGGTAGGATCATAGCTCACCACGCCTGAGGCTCCACCCATGTATCCCTATACGTGGAAGCCCCGAGAAAGGATTTCTTTGGGGCTCGGGGCTGTCACGTATAGGGGGTCATGGTCCAAAATGGGTTTTGGGTTGGTCCCACCAAAGTCAAAGTGGTATACTGTAACTTCACCGCGGGGGTCCCGCAACGAAAACAGACTACCGTAACCCGGAAATACGAAATTGACAATACAGACCCCTGGTATGTTGCATGAGGTGGACCTCGAGTTGTTATTGCCTGAGGGGGATACCGTAATCATCCTACCGTACTCTTGGCTACAGTAACCCTACCGTAAGACGGATTTGCAAAAGTGTCCCAATCGGCTCGGGATTTTTATAGAAGATATCCCTCGAGAAGGCAAAGTGTGTGGGGCATACCGTACCTCATCTACCGTACTCCCGGCTACAGTAACCTACCGTAATACGAAAATACGAAAATGATCAAATCGGCTCGGAATTTTTGTAGGAGGTAGATTTCGAGTGTGCAAATTATTTCCGGAATACCACTATGCTCCTACAGTATTCACGGCTACAGTAACCTACCGTACAACGAAAATACGAAAATGACAAATTCGACTCTGTATGGTTACTGTAGCCGTGGATACTGTAGGAACATAATAATATGCCGGAAATAATTTGCCCACTCGAGGTCTACCTCCTACAAAAATTCCGAGACGATTTGATCATTTTCGTATTTTCGTGTTACGGTAGGTTACTGTAGCCGGGAGTACGGCAGATGAGGTACGGTATGCCCCACACACTTTGCCTACTCGAGGGTTATCTTCTATAAAAATCCCGAACCGATTGGGACACTTTTGCAAATCCGTCTAACGGTAGGGTTACTGTAGCCGAGTGTACGGTAGGATGATTACGGTATCCCCCTCAGGCAATGTCAACTCGAGGTCTACCTCATGCAACATACCAGGGGTCTGTATTGTCAATTTCGTATTTCCGGGTTACGGTAGCATTGGTTACGGTAGTCTGTTTTCGTTGCGGGACCCCCGCGGTGAAGTTACAGTATACCACTTTGACTTTGGTGGGACCAACCCAAAACCCATTTTGGACCATGACCCCCTATACGTGACAGCCCCGAGCCCCAAAAATTACCATGTATAGGGGGTCGTGGAAGCCCCGAGCCCCAAAGACTGCCTCTACGTCTGGTGAAGTATGGGTAGGATACTTTTGCTACTAATTTGGGCCAAAAAATACATAGTAGACCACTTTTTCGCTCTAGAAAACACAGGGTAGGAGATATTGGACCGTTATTTTACGGTACTATTTAATCTGTGTCCACATGAATTTGCATAGCATGTCATTGCACCAAGTTCATAAGCACATCAAATAGTACCGAAAACCACTGTTTTCTCAGACATTGACTTTTCGTCTGTACCGAGCGATGTTGCTGTTTGTTCGACTTTTACGCAATCGGCCTCTTATTCTGGCGATTCATTCAATTTTTTTCACTACGTAGAGAAATTCCGATTTTAGGGAGCGTGAGAAACGTTGGTAGTTGTTATTTTCGTTTCTTACCTCTAAATTTGTTAGTAACAACTGTGATTGTAATCATTGATTGCAGGTCCTCTCAATGCGGTAGTTCAACTCTCTCGAACTGTTGCATGTGTTTCTATTCTAATGGGAGTTTCTGCACTCGCTCATTATGTCGACCATTCTACGTTGTATGCTCTTCCCATGGCTCTCCTCGTACAGATATCATTCCTCCACAGCAGGTACACTATTAATCGATTGAGTGTGTAGAGTGTGCAACTTGAACTAGGTTAAATAAGTTTACTATTAACTAGCAGGGATGTGTTGAGGTTAAATACACTACGCTCTATGCGTACACTACGCTCTATGCATAGTTCTGCAGGTTCGGTCCAGGGGGACCTCGGTAGCTTGCTTCAGGTACGGTCCAGGGGGACCTCGGTAGCTCGCTTCAGGTACGGTCCAGGGGGACCTCGGTAGCTCGCTTCAGGTATGGTCCAGGGGGACCTCGGTAGCTTGCTTCAGGTACGGTCCAGGGGGAGCTCGGTTGCCGGTTCTAAGTACGTCCAGGGAGAGGTTATGATGTTGGGGACTGTTAATCGCTACAAAGAGTGCTGGCTATTTCCGTTGCAAAAGGCTCGTGAGGCTGAGAGCGATCGAAAAAAGTTGCCACTACGCCACTTCGTGGCTCCGTGGCAACTTTTTTCGATCGCTCTCAGCCTCACGAGCCTTTCACAACGGAAACGCAGGATACAGTGCGTTCAGAACTTTTAGAACAATTTCAGAGACGTTTCCTGTGATCCCCTACGCTCTCTGAATAATTATGGAAGTTTTCGACATTTTCGATCTTTCGCGTTGGAACGTGTTAGAACACGTTCAGACACGTTTCTGACATCGCAAAACACTTTTCCTGTGATCCCCTACGGTCTCTGAAAAGCTCCAAGTACGGTCCAGGGAGAGCTTAGGATGTTGGGGAATCTTAATCGCTAGAAAGAGTACTGGCTTATTCCGTTGCAAAAGGCTCGTCAGGCTGAGAGCGATCGAAAAAAGTTGCCACTACGCCACTTCGTGGCTCCGTGGCAACTTTTTTCGATCGCTCTCAGCCTGACGAGCCTTTCTCAACGGAAACGCAGGATACCGTATGTTGATTTCCTTGGCGTGTTCGAACACGTTTCTGACATCGCAAAACACTTTTCCCGCGATTCTCCACGCTCCCCGGTTCATTTGGGAACTTTTTGAAATTTTCAATTTTTCACGTTAAAACATGTTAGAACACGTTCAGACACGTTTCTGACATCGCAAAACACTTTTCCTGTGTTCCTCTACGCTCTGCGCATCAATTGGACACTTTTCGAAATTTTCGGGTTTTCACGTTAAAACGTGTTAGAACACGTTCAGACACGTTTCTGACATCGCAAAACACTTTTCCTGTGATCCCCTACGCTCTGCGCATCAATTGGACACTTTTCGAAATTTTCGATTTTTCACGTTAAAACTCGGCAAAACAGGTGAAAACGTGTTTCACGCTGTTCAAAAACGTGTTAGAACCACTTCTGGCACTTGCGAAAAATGCGGCAAAAGGTTTGCCCGCGGCGGGGGTCGAACCTGGGGGTCTCGGATTCAAAGTCTGACGCGTTATCCACTTGGCTATGAAATTAGCGGATTTTTATATTAAAATTTTGAAAGGTTTTCTGAGCAGTTATCATATGCAAAAGGTTCTGAGAAGATTGCGCAAATTTGAAGCGATTGTCCGTCACGCTGCAACAAAAAAACATACAGACAGACAGACACAATCATTTCCTATAAGTGGAGGAACTACTGCAGTTACAAACAGTACTACATAGTTAATGCGTTGATGTTTCAGAATGTCGTCGAATCCGCAACTGTGGTCAGTGCTGATGAACTCGATTAGACCGAATGGAGTGAATCGATCGATAGAGAGTAGATCACCGACTAGAGTGGGAGGAGGAGGATCGAGTATCCCACTTAGAGATGAGAAGGGAGATGCTAATAGAGAAGGAGGAGAGGAAGATGAGGGAGAAGAGACTGTTGAGAGAACTGGAAGATCTGATAGAATTCATGGTGAGGGTACGAAATGGAATATCGATGGATAATGTGAACATTTGGGAGAATATTGAATAATTGATAATATTGCAGTGGCAACTCAATTACTGGAAGCTGAGGATGAGCCATTCATGGGTTCTTTCCCTGCTTCTATCAAACGAGCTGCTATTGCAAGAGTCAAGTGAGTACAGATCAATGAAATGATGATAATAACATATGTTAAAGGAGGGACATTGTTTTCTCCTTCCTTCTTCTCCTCATTTCTTTCTCACTCCACTCTACTACACTACTTTCTGCAGCTCAACCTTGGATTACTGTGAGTGAATGTGATTGTAGAATTAGTAATCAATAATTAATACAGCTAATTGCGATGGGATCGACGTTTGTCATTGGTGTGTGTAATCACTACATTTACATCCATCTGCGGAAACACACTCCTTGGAAATTGGTAGGTACAACTTTATTTATTTATTGATGAAAGAATCGAATCTATTGACATTATATACTATGTGAAAACTTGATGAATTGCTAGATTGCTCGTCCCTTTCTTCGTCCCCGTGAGTATGGAATGTTCGAGGCAGATCAACCAGCTGCACTCATGTATTTTGAGAAAATTCACATGTGGATGTTGATTGTGGAGAAGAACATGGTTGGTCTCTATCTAATTGATTCCGATTTCATCTCTTACCACTATAGGTTCATAAAGTGGGTAAGAAGAAGATGCGAGTAGGGTTTTCTCTAATAAGCCAATAGGAAAAGTGCCAAAATGTGGGTTAGGTTTTATATTTTTGTTCTCCAAATCATGAAATGTGGGTAAACTTCGTTATTTTTTTAACGTACCTATGCTTACCACCATTCAGTTGTATCCTCTGACTGTTGTCTCATGTCTCACTGCTTCTTCTCGATCTCTCTTCTTCCTCACTCCAGTTCTCATTCCTCTAATGGGATTCCGTCTCCTTCGATGTGCAATGGCAGTCCCTCAACAAATATACGTCAGTCACTTCTTTTATATCTATATTTCCGATATATGTATTCCGATATGTTTTTTCTATGAAAATCATGATTTTGGCATTCTAAGAGAGGTTTAATCATTTTAAATTGCTTGGAGCGATGCCTTCATATGAGACGAATCGCGAGAGAATCGACCACCAGAGCCCCCTACGAGGAAATAGAAATTCATGGTCTTCAAAATGGACGGAAAAATTAATTTAGGTATTAAAAAGCAAGGCGGTTCGAACTGCGTTTACCGTTTTTCGATAAAAAAATTTGTTCACGAGCTGCAAAGCCTCAAACATGACGAAATAGAGAAAACACCGAAAACCACACCTCACGAAAATGATCATATCTCGCTTCACAATTGAGATAGAAACTTTTTCAAAAAAAGGAATTGAAGAGGAATAGATTCTCTAAAAATGTTCCCATTACGTCATAACTCTAAGTGTGAAACCCGAATCAGCCTGGTCGGTCATCGGCAAAATGGCCATAACTCGAACAAAACAAAAAACTTTTTTTTTGGTTATGCGCAAGTTGTAGGTCATATATGATAGTATTTGGACCCCAAGTATTAGATTTTTCAAGTAAAAAAAGCGCACTCGATTTAGTGGAGGGCTGTCGTAGTGACCTACCTACAAATGATCTTTTCTGCTCTCCATTTTACCTATTTTTTTAAAAAAATATTGTAAAAATAAACTACAAACACTTTCTGGTTGCTCATTTGCCTCAGAGATGTTGTTATTAGCTGAATCACGAATGTGACGGGCATTATTTCAAATATCATAAAACCAGTTTTTTTCATGTTTCAGACCTGTCTATATAACTCGAAATTTTCCAAAAAGATGTTATAATGTCCCTCTAGTCACGTCATGCAGAGCGCCGCCTTATTTCGGGACATAATTAATTTTGAAACCTAAATTTGGCAGGTTACTGTAATATGAACAGTTCAAGGTATCCGTGTATGTGTGACGTATAGGAATGTTTGTCTAGTGGTACTGAACAACTTTGCTTTTGAGTGCGAATGATTATCTTCACGTTGGAGCGAGTTACAGGTTTCAGAAAGTGCAACAATAAAGGTCAGCCGCGCGCTCTCGTTTCTCTAGCACTCTCCTCATTTCCCACACTCTCTCGTCAGTTCGATGCCCAACGAGTGCACAAATCTTTTGCAAAATAGTAATTACTAGCAATATTGCACGAAAAGGTAAATTTCGTCGTATTCTGATAATTGCAAAAGATTTTTGCACTCGTTGGGCATCGAACTGGCGAGAGAGTGTGGGAAATGAGGAGAGTGCTAGAGAAACGAGAGCGCGCGGCTGACCTTTATTGTTGCACTTTCTGAAACCTGTAACTCGCTCCAACGTGAAGATAATCATTCGTACTCAAAAGCAAAGTTGTTCAGTACCACTAGACAAACATTCCTATACGTCACACATACACGGATACCTTGAACTGTTCATATTACAGTAACCTGCCAAATTTAGGTTTCAAAATTAATTATGTCCCGAAATAAGGCGGCGCTCTGCATGACGTGACTAGAGGGACATTATAACATCTTTTTGGAAAATTTCGAGTTATATAGACAGGTCTGAAACATGAAAAAACCTGGTTTTATGATATTTGAAATAATGCCCGTCACATTCGTGTGTCAGCGATTAACAACATCTCTGAGGCAAATGAGCAACCAGAAAGTGTTTGTAGTTTATTTTTACAATATTTTTTTAAAAAATAGGTAAAATGGAGAGCAGAAAAGATCATTTGTAGGTAGGTCACTACGACAGCCCTCCACTAAATCGAGTGCGCTTTTTTTACTTGAAAAATCTAATACTTGGGGTACAAATACTATCATATATGACCTACAACTTGCGCATAACCAAAAAAATAGTTTTTTTGTTTTGTTCGAGTTATGGTCATTTTGCCGATGACCGACCAGGCTGATTCGGGTTTCACACTTAGAGTTATGACGTAATGGGAACATTTTTAGAGAATCTATTCCTCTTCAATTCCTTTTTTTGAAAAAGTTTCTATCTCAATTGTGAAGCGAGATATGATCATTTTCGTGAGGTGTGGTTTTCGGTGTTTTCTCTATTTCGTCATGTTTGAGGCTTTGCAGCTCGTGAACAATTTTTTTATCGAAAAACGGTAAACGCAGTTCGAACCGCCTTGCTTTTTAATACCTAAATTAATTTTTCCGTCCATTTTGAAGACCATGAATTTCTATTTCCTCACCCAGGTCGACTCTCTCGCGATTCGTCTCATATAAAAGTCGACAAAAATTTTGTGGATTGTAGAACCTTATTTTCGGAGTTTCGGAAATGTGTTCTTTTATACCGTTATCACAATGTACGCTCGAAATTGGGCTAGAACTCTGAAATTGGGTTTCTTTTTTTTAAATGTGTCACAAGTTGCACGTTTAACATCTATTTTTCTCAGATTCCATTGGGTCTCTCGTTCATCATTTCCTTCGTTGACATTCACACGTGCTCTCCCATTACGTTGCCCAAGGGAGTGAGTACATATCACATTTCCATTTTATATTCTTACTCGATATTACCATTTATATTCAATGACACAATCACTGAGTATTCAGTGTACATGGCTAGATCTCCTTCCCTACATCTGGTACATTCTTGCTGTTATCTACCCTAAATGGGAAGAACTCAATCTGAAGCTGCAATTTGTGATGGTCAGTATTCAACTCTCTCTCTCTCTCTCTCTCTCTCTCTCTCTCTCTCTCTCTCTCCGCTCTCTTAATCCTTTCTATTCCAGGCGTACATGGCTCCATGGCAGATCACATGGGGATCAGCTTTCCATGCCTTTGCTCAGCCTTTCTCAGTTCCTCATTCGATGGTTATATCAGTGCAAACCCTTATTTCCTCTCTTCTCTCCGCTCCTCTGAATCCTTTTCTTGGTTCTTCGTTCATCACTGCGTCGTATGTGAGACCAGTCAAATTCTGGGAGAAGGACTACAATACTGAGAGGAGTGATGCGAGCAACACGAGACTTGCCAGTCAATTCGATAGAGGTGAGAGGAGGGCGATGGATTACTTGCAGAAGGAGACAGTTTTGACACTCGAAAACTATCTAGGAATACGCGGAAGGATGAGATTAGTAATAAGCAATTTGAAATCTGACCAGTTTATTGTACTTGTGCCTGTTTATAAATTTCGCAATAAGCCGTATTGTACGTGGGACAAAAATGTATGATTTGGTGTTGCAGGTCCGATGCAGGACGATTCCAATCTGAATGCAGTCTTCTACGAACATCTCACTCGATCTCTCCAATCTGTGATATCGGGTGATATTCTAATGGGACGATGGGGAGCGTCTGTTCGACCAGGCGACTGCTTCATTCTGGCGAGGTCAGCTAGCATGCATACATATTAAATATATGTTGTGTATATTGATGGGCAAGGGGTTTTGCTGGTAGGTCTAAAGCTGGAGAGTCAGTGGCAAAACCTGGTGATTTTGAGCAAATTGTCGTAGAGTTTGATATAAAGTAGTAACGGCTTTCATAGGTCCCCCCTAGCAAAGGCACTTCTGCATCTCGTCCAGATCATGCTGACAAACGTAAATTTTGAATCAGAAGAGTCGAAAAAGCTAAAGACCGGCAGGTTTTTCTCCCTGGAAAAATTCAAGTGAAAATTATTCACATCCGTCGATCTGACTTTTTTACTTATCACAGATCTTCTGAGAAAGTGTAGGAGGCACTGCAGCAAAAATATATTTTATGTTTTCGAATTTAATGTTACTTGGTACAGTCGCGCCGGAAAGTATTCGTACACTTTGTTTTTCTTGTGTAACTTCCGTACTAGTTGAGCAATTGACCTGAAAATCAAACACTACTTTTTTTCGAAAAATTATATCTCGAAAATTTCCCACTTGTCAGTTTACCGGAATTTTTAGATCTACCCATGGACTACTCAGAAAATATTTTTCAAGTTTCTGCGATTTTGCTCCTTTGCAACAGCCTTGCTGCAAACTCATAACTCGGCTCCCAGATAGGATAGGCTAGAGACTCGTCCTAGGCCTCAAAATTATCTCTGAAAGTTTGATACATATTGGTCATCATTTGCCCTTAGGGTACAAAAAAAAGTCACTTTTTTTGCATACCCCAACTTTGAAGGTGCTCCACTCCAAGGGTGAATTTTCTAAAAATATGGTTTCTGTGCAGGAACGAGCCAAAATGACTAAGGAACAGATCCCCAACTTTTTGTAGCAGCATCATTTTTTTCCTCCATGCTGCGATCGAATTCCTGACGCGCCCTGGTTTCGGAAACTTGAGAGAATAGCGAGGGAGAGGGGGGCGGGGCGAGCGTATGCAAAGAGAGAGAGGACATTTCAGAATCCTGGGCTTCTGAAACTGCTGCTAAAAAGTTGGGGATCTGTTCCTTAGTGGTTTTGGGTCGTTCCTGCACAGGAACCATATTTTTAGAAAATTCACCCTTGGAGTTGAGCACCTTCAAAGTTGGGGTATGCAGAAAAAGTTATTTTTTGTGCCCTAAGGGCAAATGATGACCAATATGTATTAAACTTTCAGGGATGACAGGGCACATCGAAAGGATCATTTTGAGGCCTAGGACGAGTCTCTAGCCTATCTGGGAGCCGAGTTATGATTTCGCATCCTCAACTTTGCAGCAAGGCTGTTGCAAAGGATAAAAATCGTAGCAACTTTAAAAAATATTTTCTGAGTAGTTCATGGATAGATCTAAAACTTCTGGTAAACTGACAAGTGGGAAATTTTTTTCCTCCGAGATCATAGCTCAAAAAGTAAGATTGAAAGACGGGCAGGTTCGACGAAAACCTGCCCGACTCAAAAATGTTTTCTTAATTTGTTGTAGATATCTCTTAATGTTTATTGTTGAGAGGTAAAATGAAGGGAAAGTGCGAAAAAAAAATACGAAAATATATCATACTATCAATTTACGAAATCAATTTTCCAAGTTGGAATTACGTGAAATTGCTCAGGCAACGCTATAAACCTGCCGCGTTTGGCCAATTTTGAATTACATGCCAAGATTATTGCTTTAAACGGTTGCTTATTCAACCGGATTCAATTTAAAACCTGACGCAAAACAATATTGTTCTTTTGAGCGCTTTTGTGAATGTTAGAAAAATACGGAAAAGAGGACAGATTGAATCTGAGGTTGAACTTTTAAAACACATTTCTGGCAGGTTTTTTTTTCATTCGCCTCAGGTTTTAAAAAGTAAACAACATATTATTTGGGCTTTTGTAAACAAAACTGTCCGATAATGTGAACTTTTAAAATTTGAAACGAAAAAGTCGGGCAGGTTTTACTAAAACGTGCCCGCCCTCAGGTTGAATTCCACCCACTTTTAGAGCTATGTCCGAGATATAATTTTTCGAAAAAGTGCTGTTTTGTTGCGTCACCACTATGCAATCCAGATGATTGGTTCCAAACACCGCAATAGTGGCATCAGATTAGATAATGAATGGGCTATCTCCAATAAAATTTTCAGGTCAATTGCTCAACTAATGCGGAAGTTACCCAAGAAAAACAAAGTGTACGAATACTTTCCGGCGCGACTGTATATTGAACTAAATATCAGGAATTTTTTATGAAATTCATTTTTTAAAATTTGCATTTTGATTTTTTTATCTACCGCTTTGAATGGCTTTGAATAGAAATCGAAGTGCGCCGACAACTGTTACTTTTCTGAAAATCATCAAATTTACAAAACCACTTATATTAATATTTTTGTAACTCGGCCAAAACAAAGTTTTTTTCTCCAAATCTTTTCACTGTGTCCAAAAGGACTACCAGGCGATGCTTTATGAGCCTTTGAACCAATTTTAGAAGTCGAAGTGCGCAGGCAAATGTTACTTTTCTCAAGATCGCCAAATTTCCAAAATCACTCACATTCAGACACATAACACATACATAACACAGATCTTCTGAGAAGGTGTAGGAAAATATGACTCGTTTGCATAACTCAGTCAGATCACAACATTTTCCCTCGTATTTTTTTTGAAAAATGTAGTCCAAGGCTTGATCTTAATTAGGGACATGCTGTATCTCAATTTGGTTTCCGAGATGACGAACTTCCGTTGTTTACCATACAGGAACATTGGCGACCCTCTCGCTTTTGCGTTCTATCTCGTCTCGGTAAACACAGGAAGTCCCAATTCGACATTTTGTTTGATCGTATCCACAGATTAAATAGTTCCGTAATCCAATCTACCTTGTGTTCTCAAACGAGTGTCATCAGATCCATGCGGCAATTATTTTAAACTGTTCCCAAAACCTTCATGTATAACCTATGTGAGTTTGGAATGGACGGCTTTCATTAAAAAGTCAGTATAAACCTCGACCTACCATGTTGTCGCATAATGACGAAATCACACCGTTAGGGTCCTACCTTGTCCTGGCAAACTACAAACCACGAACAGTATGGTTTTAAATTGAAATAAGGTCAACGATAGGCCATGAGTCTAATTTATGCACCAGTGCACGGAAAAAGTCCCGATAAATAGCTTTGCGATAAGGTAGGTTTCTCGGCTAACGGAACTATTTAATCTGTGATCGTATCATTTTATAAATGTAATAGTACAGCATGTATCTATGGCCTTTTATGTGCTACCCTTGTAAATTTTTGGTCTTGTTCAATTTTTCGTTGAAAAATAGTTTCAATCATAACTTCCTTCAAACTAATCATGGAGAGCTCTGGTGGTGTTCATTCGACAGACGATCGTCGGCTCCACAATTCATTCCGAACGGTCTTTGTCCGCTAAGTTAACCGTTTTCCAGCTATTTTCATTCGAAAAACCATGTGGAACCCCTATAATCCTGTCAATATGATGCCCTGTCTAAATCACTTTGTGAGAAAGAAAAAAACGATTGAAACCATTTTTCAACGGAAAATTGTAAAGTCCAAAAATTTACAAGGGTAGCACATAAAAGGCCACAGATACAGACATTTCTCTATATGTCCAAAGATAAGGGGGCTCCCAAGCGCGTCTATTTGCCGGCCCGGGCGCTCTCTCTCTCCCTCTTCCTCACCCTTTCCATTAGATCTTTCTTGATCTACTCCACTTGGAAATGCTTTTTCTCAGGTTAAATTTAAATAATCGAAGTATGTTTTTTTGTTTGTGAATAGTTTTGAAAAGAGATGGAACTCGGTTCCCCCACTCGAAGTTTCCAGTCATTGGGTGCAACAGGATGGCATGTCTGCCAGAGGGACTGGTGACACGATCCAGTCCAATTGCAGTATAGGGAAAATGATCGGAGAATTTTTGATAAATTATGGCAAAATGTGAATCCCGAAATGAGTTGACGCAAAAAGCGAGCTAACAAGCGAATGACTGTCTTAAAAGGCGAGAGCATGTGAAATGGGTGTAGAAATCGAGTACCCCATGCTTGGATATGATTGAAATATATTTTTGTAACAATTCATAACATCGAATATTTCCACTTTTCACCATAGAGGGGACCCTTATGTGCGTGAAAATGGTATGTATTGGCCTCTCGCTACTCAATAGGATGAATCGGGATTAGCTTAATTTCCGGTTAGAATTGATCGTCTTGGTCAGAACTATTCACAAACAAACAATTACTTCGATTATTTAAATTTAACCTGAGAAAAAGCATTTACAAAATGGAGTAAATCAAGAAAGATATAATGGAAAAGGTCAGGGAGAGGGAGAGAGAACGCCCGGGCCGGCAAATAGACGCGTTTGGGAGCCCCCTTATCTTTGGACATATAGAGAAATGCCAGATGCAGGCTGTACGAAATATGTGGGAATAGTAAACGCGATATAAGAAATCTGATTCTGAAGTAATATCCGTATCGTTTGACTGATTTTTTTCGAGAAACAACATTTTATTTTATGTCGAGAATTGATTTTTAAAACATATCTCGGAAACCAATGGAGATACAGCATGGCCCTAATTTAAAAAGTTTTTCCAAAAAATACGAGGGAAAATGTTGTGATCTGACTGAGTTATGCAAACGAGTCATATTTTCCTACACCTTCTCAGAAGATCTGTGTTATGTATGTGTTATGTGTCTGAATGTGTGTGATTTTGGAAAGTTGATGATTTTGAGAAAAATAGCATTTGTCTGCGCACTTCGACTTCTAAAATTGGTTCAAAGGCTCATAAAGCATCGCCTGGTAGTAATGGTGCACATTGTGAAAAGTTTTGGAAGATTTTTTCGTTTATGACGAATTATGGCAATCTGAATGCGAGTGCTTTTGGAAATTCGTATTTTTGGTTAGGAATCTCCGAAAATTCGTAAATCCTTTAAAATACTTTGTAAATATATGCGATAACTCATTAAAATATAAAACGTCCTATTACTTTGTATGTTCAGTTTCTATCTCAACTGCCTCGTTCACATCGTCGAAGTTGGAAATGGATACGTCACTTTCCAATTGAGAGGACTGGAATTTAGAGGAACATATTGCCATCAACGAGAGGTATTGGGGGGGCAATAAAGAATTTCATATCACTTCACATTTGTCATAGACGTTGAGTGTGTGTTATTGCAGGTAGAAGCAATCTCAGAAGACGTCAACGAGGGCGCGGGTTGTTGTTGTTGCTCCCCTGGTAGTCTGCCCGGATTACTCTCACTCAACACTGCATGGGGACTGAGATGGACGGCATGGGAGGTACACGACCACTCATCAAAGACTGCCACAAGCAGAGAACTGCAGGTGACAACTCACAAGTACATCGTCGATGGATACTCGATCACTGATAACTCGGCCATAAGTTTATTGCAAGTCAGACAATTAATCATAATTGACTTTTGTCTTTTTTTGAATTTTCTTTTCTCTCACTACGTGGTAATCTTGTGTGTATTAATATGCATGACCAGGTGCATGAACTACGTCGTCTTCTGGTTACTCTTTATTCCAAGTGTATCATCTACTATGCCATCTCATCCAAGAATCTCTCAAATTGGATGGAGAACCCTACGATCGTGAGTTAGAAAAATCAGCAAAATTGGTCAGATCTATGCCGCAAGTTGATGAAAATCAGTCCGATAGGAGGATACTCTTACTAACATGGACCCCTGCACTTTTCTATATCGGTTTCGAGACTTCAAATGTATTGGGTAAACAATTGCCGACCGTAAAAAGGACATCAGTTGATCAATTTTGTGGTTAGAAGAAATCACAATTATGATTATATCACGCCTGTCACGAAAAATTGCATCAAATGGGGATGAGCGTAGTTGGCATAATTTGTTATCCCCTAATGTCTCATTTTTGGGTTAACAATTGGGGTACTTGACTATATATGTAGCTCTTATCTGTTTTTATCCCGGATATCGGATATTCTCGACGATAAACTTTGTGATGGCTGAAGGTAGAAGGTAGGAGTTCTCCAATTCGCTTCACATCGCGAATCTCGGATAATTTTCAACATACCATCATCTATTATATTGGGCTCACGCTATTATCATTATTAGTCTATTTTATACCTCTCATAATTTTTACTGCATTTTCGAGCCTTGGATAATCTCAACTATAGAAAAATCTGCTACCGTTACTAATGTATTGATTGCAGGCAGCAATGTTGGATGGTATCGATAAAGTGCCTCGATATGTGGATGTTGACCATCTATTTTGCACTTCGAACGATGAAGATTACGACTCGGATCAAGGGGTACGACAGTTATTACGACACTGTCAATATATATATTATTGTTGTACATCTTTATCATGTCAACGTTCACTTATCAGGGAATCTCCCGTCAGTCATTCCTTCGTCTCTACATTCCATGGATCGATCATTGCATTAAGAGACTCACTCATCTTAAACCATTAGATGACGCTGATACAGCCAAGTAATCAACATCGCATCATTATGTTATCGTATGGAAGTCGATCCGAGAGAAAAAAACACACTTTTGTGAATAGACTATGCTGACATAAGCGTGGGCAATCTAAACGCTACCTTATATCTTTGTTGCGATTGTTCATGGCGGATATTACAAGAGGTGAAATTGTGGGTTCAATTCACTCTGACATGTTTCGATATGCGGCGCTAACTGGGAGTCGTAGTGAACCACATTGATTTGTAACGACCACAGCTGCAATAAAGATGATGAGATAGTTACTGTATTGATTGCAGATTGATTCAACGTGTGTACACTCTCGTGTATTCCTTGTCTCTTCTCGGCCGCCGTGCATTGGGACAGGCCTCTTTCAATAGACATTCCAGTGCTGCTGAGAGCTTCCTCTACGGATTACACTCTCTATTCAAGGGAGACTTCAGGTGAGAACTCCTCTATTGGGTCAACTTTCTTTCAAGAATACTCTGAAAGCTCGCCGACTGGAATATTATATGGGATGATATATATTGTATATTGTAGAGGGAATAAGTTGTATTGTAGGATCACTTGCCCTCGTGATGAATGGGTGTTCGCTGACGTTGAATTCCTCCAGAGTGTGATTGCACCATCTGTTAGAATGGCACTCAAATTGCATCAAGTGAGATAGAGCAATAGATTGAATGGAATGGATGAAGTAATCTTACAATTCAGGATCATTTCACAGTCTCTGATGATCTCGAAGATCCTCGTTCCCTCTTTTATCTAATCAAGAGACACCAAGAGTCACTGTTCATCTCACATGAGGTATCCATCTAGTCCACTTGAGAAGACATATTTAAGAGATTGGAAATGTGACATTATTCCGAACAATCTATATGCAATGTGTTCCCTTCTTCGTTCACACTCAATCTCATCTCTTCAGCATGACCCTGCATGGCGATCAGCCATAATGGCCAATGTTCCCTCTCTTCTTGCACTTCGACATATGTATGATGATGGAACAGATGATTACAAGATCATCATGCTCAATAAGATGAATCTCAATATGAGGTACGACCGTTCAAATATTACTATTATTATATTTAGAGAGTGACGAGATAATTGTGTAATATTTCTTTCCTTTCCAGAGTGATCAAGTTGAATCGCGAGTGTGTCCGTGCATTTTGGTCTGGTCAACAACAGGAATTGGTCTTCCTCAGGAATAGAAATCCTGAGAGAGGCTCAATCCAGAATGCAAGACAAGTACTCAGGAATATGATCAACAGGTTTGACGACTTCTTTATTTATTATGTATCGATGGGTGAATGAATGAGTACGTGAATGTTCAGTTCGGCGGATCAACCAGTTGGTTATCCTATCTATGTCTCTCCCCTCACAACTTCATTCCTCGATACTCATCCACAGTATGAATCCATCGTGGGATCTCCACTCACACTACAGGTAACAAGAGAAATATGCTGATAATCTCCCACCTAAGTAATTCATCTATTCCTGAGATGCAACACTCCCACTAAATAATGTGTTTTCACTAGTTTTTGATTATCCAAAATATCAGATAATTAATAATAGTCGTAATTTCAGCGAGTTTCTTCTTCCCTTCGTTCGTTCTTCTCTGGTCTTCGTGATCATTTTGGAATGAATGGAAGTAATTCACTCACTGCCAATTCTGCTGCACTCTCTCATCGATTAAAAGTGAGAAATTGAGAGGGAGGAAAGGGGAAGGGGGAGCATCAGAAACACTAAAAGAATTAGTATTCAGGAACTTGTGACTCGTAAGTTAACTAGTTATCGAAGGAATAAAATAGTTAATATTATACTATGTAGACTAGTGATATTGCAGGGCGAGTCTTCTCATCCTCAAGCTCCGCCTCCACTACCACACGATAGTGATGATGATATACCAATACAGGTGAACTACTTGATTCAATTGATGTGAATGGAAGTTTGTCAATCAACTACATCTCTTATCTTCAGATGGAGCAATCAGTGGTTCAATTGACTGGAGAAGGAGCGAAAGTGAAGATAATGAAGGGAGGAACGGGAGGAACGGGAGGTCCCGTTGGACCAGACTCGCCCATTATTATTCCTCCTCTTCCTCGACTACCAAAATGTCTTGAGAAGAAAGATCCACCGAAAGAATTAGAAGTGACAGTACATGGGAAAATTGCAAGACTCACTAGACAAACCGAAGATCCTCTTCTCGTTATTGAGATTATCGATGATGCGGAAGTGAGACATGATCTTTTTAAAATTATTTCTGAAATTAATCATCAATGCCATTGAATACTTTGGGTGGGTTGAATAAATGGATCACACGATTAATCACTCAGTGGTGATAGTATTAGAATATAATTAATCTACAGTGAAGTTATATTGATTGTGTTTAGGTGCTGCGTACTCTGCATGAGCCATTGAGGAGTACGGGAGAAACTCTCGTTAATTGGCCTGATGAGAAATGGAGAGAAGCCGTAGGAACGACTATGGAGAATGTGAGTAGAACTAGAAGAGATAATAAGAAAAAAGGGGGAGGGGGCAATATGAATGTGATTGGTATTGTTATTCTCAGATGGACAATTTCACTGGACAATATGCGAAGGTCGTCCACGTCTGGTATCCCAATCATCCCAGTCGAATGGTTCGAAGTCACTGTGGAGAGGCCATCTATCTGGTAAACATCTAGTTAATATTACACTGTGGATGGCAGATAACGAAAGTTTTCGAGAAAGTCTGTAGCACGGGCTGTGTTTCCCCATCGTTATTGCCCTTATTCAATTCGGAATTGTCAAATGTATTGACCATTCCGAATTGAATAGGGACCACAGATTAAATAGTTCCGTTAACCAATCTACCTTGTATTCTCAAACGAAAGTCATAAGATCCATCCGGCAATTATTTCAAAATCCAAAACCCTTAATGTATTACTTTTGTTAGTAATGGACACACTGCTTTCATGAAGAAGTTAATATAAACCTCGACCTACAATGTTGTCGCAAAATGACGAAATCGTACCGTCCTACCTTGTCCCGGAAAACAACAAACCACCAACGGTTTGGTTTTAAATTGAAATAAGGTCAATGATAAGCCACGACTCTGATTAAACACAAGTGCACCGAAAAGGTAAAGGTAAAGTTGCTACCGGAATCAAGAGGACTTTACGTCAACAAGCGACCACTCTGCCGGGGCTGACCGGTAAGGCCGGTTGCTGCACAGATCTACGTATCCCCTGCTGATCAGGCTTCTGGGGCACGTTACCTTTCGCAATCAAAGTTGCTACCAATTTTACCGCCAACGAGGGGGATGGAAGGCTTGGTAAACCTGGGCGGAGATCGAACTCGTGACCCTTCGTTTGGCAAGCAGTGCCTTACACCACTAGGCCATCCGCCCCTACGACAAAGTGCCCGCACCGAAAAAGTGCCGATAAATATCTTTGCGACAAGGTAGATTTCTCGGCTAACGGAACTGTTTAATCTGTGATAGGGACAATAACGGTGGGGAACGCAGCCCGTGTTACGGACTTTCTCTTGATCTATCATTATAATCATAATTTGCAGTTGGAGCTATTGGACAGCGGTTATTTGATGACAGTGAAAGAGAAAGGAATCCAGTTAGTCAAAGATTCTCCAGAGACGAGGTCAGTTATATAATTCATTATCCCCTTTCATCTATTTCATTTTGATCATCATATTGAAGTAATTTTCCTAAGAGTCGAGCAGATCTGGGAGTATCCGGCGCAGTTTTTCAGAATATAATTTCTCTGAACCTTCATGATTTGACCACAGGGGTTTTTTACCGCACTAGATTATTTGGCAACCGTTTCATATGTTGTCCATGCGTGTAAATTATGGTTAAATCACAGGCTGAGTCTGTCTCTCCTTTATCCGCACCACCAATCGATTGGATTGGAAAAGAAGGGAGGAAAGACAGATGAGAAGATGAAGAAAGATGAAGAGAAGGAGAAGAAAAGGGATAATGAAATGGAGAAGGAGAAAGAAGAGAATCGAGAGATTCCTCATAAGGGACACTCAAGGAGTTTATCAAATGTGAGTAAGAAAGAGGAGGAAGAAGCAGGGCCGAGTACTAGTTCCGATCCATGAACTAACTCTCCACCATTTCTCCCTTTTTCATAGACTCCTATTTCTATCTCTCATTTATTCATTATTTATCTCTTTTTTTAAATTATCTGTAAGTAATCCCTATCGAATTCTTTCACGTATTCGTGTCTGAGTAACCTGAGTCATGAATATTACGGTAGTCATTAGATAGATCGAGTCTCTTTGTTTTGATCTGCCTTCATTGATCTCGTCTCTCTCATTCCATTCCAACCCCGTATAATCAGTCTACTAACTTTAATCACGATGTTTCCTGGTACGGGACTCAATTGTACATTGTATGTTATTACTAGTTTGACATATTTTCCATGCATGATCAGAAGTTACGAAGAGTATACACCCTTATTATGTCTGATAAACTTCATTCGAGATTATTTCAATTTCTTTATATTCGTCATTCACCACCCATAAGTAGCGATTAATAAATATGATAGTGACAGTCGTGATATAAATGTGTACACGTATGGATTGATAAGGGATCGATCACTGATTAGACTAATCTCGATTGGCAGTTCAGTCTCCATTCTATTTCTTTCCTCGTGGTGAGTCATATTTGAGTCCTGATGCCTGAGAAGAAGCTTGATCTGCATCGAATGTCGATAGAAGAGCTCCATTCGATGCGGGCTGAGTATCGATTATATTGATTCACCATGAACCCTCTCTCTCTCACCTTGCAAGCGAGTCCGATCGGCTTTCCATCGGGTTTGTTCCAGATTGTATATGAATTGGGAACCAGCCAGATGGTATCAAATCCCTGATTCATTAAAAAGATTAGTTATGGCCATCAAATTGAAAAGATCATCTGTTCTCGATAGACTACAGAAATACAGTAACCCTCACATTGTGTCTGTAGATGCATCCCTCGGTGATGATCTTAGCCTGTTCGCCATCCAGATGACACGACTGTTCCACTTTCGACACCGAGTCTTGCACGTACCTATAATGGATACGGTAGAATATTGGAATACACTAGTTCTCTTAGCCGACTACGGTAGTCACTTCAATAGATTACTGTATCTCTCACCATCTGCATCCAATGACTCTTTCGACCTTCGTTCCATCGTTGTCCACACTCACACACGCGACGGGCTTGTGACCGTACGTGTCACGACGAACCTCCAATCGATATATTCATTTATATTGCTACCGTAGACAGAATAGGGTAGAGGAATAGTGTAGTCATGTACACTCTATGATGTACTATTGTAAGGAACACGATATTGGAGTTAACTAACATGGCATTGGTAGACAGTTTGATCCTTCTGATATCTGTCTCCATCATAGAGTCTCTTGTTTCTGAACTGGCATCCCACACATTTCTTCTGGCATCGACCTCCCTTCTGGTCGCAATAGAAGACGAAATCACCATCCTGCACGATGAATTATACAGTAATTTATCATCAATTTCTTAATATATCATCCAATTTATTGATCTATCGTACTCCCCTCTCCCTGATCTACCGTACTTACAGGCCACTGTTCTCCAATTGCGAATCTCTGTCCCTGATGGAGACATCCAACGGAGCACATTTGAACGGCGCCAGAAGACTTGCGCTGGCATTCATATCTGAGAGTAACACTGCTGGCTACAGTACTCTTCTCGATGATGAGCTACAATATGACTCCCTCTTCGACTTACGTGTATTCTCCATGATCGTATTTCTCTCCGATCTTGACCTTTCCTCTCTTGTCATGATGCACACATCCTTCTATCGATACTCGCAAGTACGCACCGTCAGATTTGCACTCGTAGTAGTATGTGTTCTGCAGATGAGTATGATCAATCGACCGTACTCGTGCCTACAGTATCCTCACCATCTGATTCCACCGTGCTTTTTACAGTATCCCCCTCATCGTCTTATCCGACCTACCGTACCCTTGACTACAGTATGCTCACCGTCTGATCCACCCAAGTCTCTCCGATACGGAATTTCCTTCCATTGGGGCCGACGCACGCACTCTGCTTGAACTTGAGGAATCTGAAATGGATAATTAGGTGTTTCGATCGATAATAATGGTATATCGTACCCTTGGGAAGATAGATCACAAGTGACTTCGTATTCGTCTTGAATGAATGATTCTCCCACAGAGAGTCGTTGTTGTCTTTCATTGAAGCAGCCCTTTGGAACGAGTTCTCCCCTTCGACACTCATACCAATAACGACCTGAAAATAAGGATACGGTATCAGATTACAGATACGGTATCAAATGACAGATACGGTATCAGACTACACTCATTATCGTGATCGTTGTACTCAATCCCCCCCCCCCCCGGTTGGACTACAGACTGAAAACCTAATGTGAAAAGAGGGGAGAAATGGCTAGAGAAGGAGGTTTGTGACCGGAAACGAGAAAGGATTAGGAAAGATGAGGGGGCAAACCACTCTATTCCTCTTTTCGAGTTGCCTAGATTCTACTGCTGATGGACAAGGTCGAAGGGAGGGAAAGGGCTACAAAATTGGAAGAGAAGAGGACGAGAAAAGAGTACGATAAAGTGGAACGGAAGTAAGAGGAACGGCATGATAGGGTCAATTGATAGGGTATTAGGTTGGATGATCGGATGAGAACCGACTGGATGAGAACTTTTTAAAAAATATTTGTCACTTCAAAGACTGATTCTGATTGAAAGAGACAAATTTAGATTTTAAAAAATTTCGGAAAAAAAGAGGTTTAGATCATTTATCAACGCCTCAGACTACCGTATCATGCCGTCCTACCGTACTCTAATGATAGGACTACAGTACCTCTATCGATTCGTTCTCCTTCATTCCACCATCTGGCTGATCCTCCGTTGCCGGATGACCAACATCGATTGGATTGGGAAGCTACGAGAAGTGGAAGAAGAAGAAGGAAGATCATGGAGAGAAGGGAATTCGATCACTCCCCATCGACCTACTAGTATATTTATACCCGAGTACTATGGAGGGGCGGAGAGAATGAGGGTTGAACGAGAGAAAAGAGTGATGGGTAGTCGAGATGAGAGAGTCCAGACAACGAGAGTACGAACGGGGCTTACTGTTTGGACATCTACAGAGTATTTGGAACCACAATCTCGGTCTCGTTCCCATTCAAAGACTCGTTGTTGAATCACCCTTCTATTTCCCCCTCTCTATTCTCGGTTATGTCTACTGAAGACCATGCTGGATACTGTAGATATCAGAGAGGAGAACCAAACCTTTCTTGTTTTCAGTCTTTCTCAGAGTAAACCAATGGAATACATAAGTAGATCTATCTCTCGCCCTCTCTTCCCTCACTTTCCATTAGAAACCTCTTAAATTGTATCCTCAGCTAGACCTCATTCAGCCTCTATTTTAGTGCACTGTAGTGCATATTCATTATGGCTCCTCGTCTGCGACCCACTAAAGGTGCAACTTCCTTTTCTTTTTTTCGCAAGAAAAACTTCTCATGTGGCTCGTGAATCGGATCCCATAACTCTGGGTAGCTTTCGGTTTCAGTTGAATGGTTTATCGATCTATCTGTGTGATGGGCCGACAGCCAGAGATGAATAACCGAGACGGGCGGATTTGTATATTATAAACGGTGACGGGTTAACTAGGTCTACTACACTTTATGCAATACTCTTTCGTTGTCTACAATCCCTATACAAATGGAGTCAACGGTAGTGGAGGGGGAGGGGGTAATTCGTATATCCTTCCTTGTCTATGCGAATCCGACCTTCTCAGGGGCGGGTTTCGTTCTCACTCCAGTCAGCAGTGATTTGATCTCTCCAATGGCCTTTGCTGGGTTCAGATGCTGCAATAAAACAATTACCAATTGTTCCTCCCACTCATACATCTATTTGTTTCATAGTGCACGCGCTATAATTAAGCATAGATCAACTCAGTACCGATTCACTTCAAATTGTTTCTTTCATATGCGCCAGACCGATAAATCACTTTCTACGCTTCCTGTACTACTTTCACTTTCTTTTAATGTGAGCACACAAAAAAAGGTTCGAGTTGCATAACCAGTTAGTGATTAGTGTCTGCCCTTTACTTTACTTCCTAGATCTACTCTTAAATCTCACAGTAACTTCTTCTCAATTTCACAGAATGGCCACTCCCGTTGTGTAACTATTCACAAAAAAGTGGCCACATTTCGCTTCGCGTTCTTCTCTCATTAATTCAAGCCGCTCAGACGATCCATATCAGCACTTTTCTTTACTTTTCTCCATCTCTGCTAGCTGACCAAACCCATCAAAGCAAGATTCGAAACGAAAATCAGCAGAAAAATGATAGTGATGGGAGTTGGAACGGAGTGGCTATCCCGCTGTGCTCCCTATCACTTATCATTCGAGAGATGGACGAAAGTGTCAATTGGAGTTACAATAGACACTCATAACTGATAGCAACACAATGATAACATCCTGCATTCGGGATGCCGTGTCAGTACTAATCAGTACTATGTTGTTGCCACTATCATGATCAGTGATTATAACTCGTTAGCCGACTCTCCTTCTCCTCCTTTCCCCCAACTCTCTCACACTCTCTATCGTTACTCCACCAACTTTCCCTTTAGCGCGTTTATTTCATAAACATGGAGTGATTGATACAGAGGGGCTGCAACGATTCTAGTGATCAGAGTGGACAGTGACCTTCTGTCTCCTCTTCCTACTCAACTTCCAAGAAGAACGATCAAGTTCATACAAAACACGGCGATAAAGACGAATACGTCGTTATGTATTAGACGCGGAAGAACTAACGAGGTAAAGTTCATCACGGAATCAACGCAAAAATTAGGTCAAATAGATCACTATGTACTAAAAATGCGCAAAAAAGGATAATATAAATACACCATAATTTTGTTGATGATCATAGTTTGAGATAGATGACCAAAATCTGATCATCTGTTGGTGTAGACACTCGCGAATCTGTATTTTTTTCTTTGAAAAACAAAAGTCCGTAACTGCGGCGTGAGATAAGATATGGCGCCATTTCCGGATGTGTTTGTGTGATCCGTGTCTGCTCTCCGCCATGAAATAGACATGACGAGAGGAGACAAACGTGCATCGTTCTCTCCATCTCACCTTGGGACAAGTTCTCGTGCAGTTGAGGATAGTGTGACACTTGAATGCAGAATAGGCATCGTGCATTCGATGGAGACGCTCGGGGGCATAGTCGTCACGAGAGTCGATGATCCATCTGAACGAAGTAGGAAGATATTGGAAGAGAGGAAAATCAAGGAATGATCGATCAATTCATAAAGAGATATATGTTGTGAATTAACGTCTCGTGTAAATAGTGTATATCGATAAATATGCGACCTGTAGGACTGCATGAGAACAGCGGGGCCGAGATATTTGTCAGCATTCCACCAGTAGGAAGGACACGAAGTGGAGCAGCATGCACAGAGAATGCACTCGTAGAGGCCATCCTCAAGAGAAGGATCAAACAAGCAAGTTACAAAAGTTGTTTGTTTGAGTCGAGATCGAGATAAATCTATGAAAATCAAGAAACAAATAACAGAAACTAACGAGTTTTTCTCGTTCCTTGATACTCTGATGCAGCTGGTGCTCGCCGAGTTTGATCTGCGAACGAATAAGTGATAACAAGACAGAGATAGCAAACATAAATATATTGTGTTATGATGCGGGCCAAAGCAATTAGTTACCTCGGTCTTCTTCTGAATCCATGGCTGGATGGAAGCATACTGAGCGTAGAAGAGGTTCATGTCAGGAACGAGGTCCTAAACAAGATATATTTCAATATTTAACGCTTTTGACAAAAATTTGAGAAAATTTCGATTTGTACAAGAAAAATAGAGAAATTGTCGAAAGCATTTCATACCTTGACGACGAACATATGGGGAAGAGGATAGATCTTGGTGCTCTTGCTCGTGTCCTCGTCGATATTGCAGATGCATGCAAGGGTGTTCGAACCAGCGATGTTCATCGCGCACGATCCACAGATTCCTACAAGGACAATCACACTTCTCGGTGTAACGTGCTCATCAATACTGTAGCTACACAACGGAGAAGCACTTTCAGGTCCGGAAATATCAGATATTTAGACACACTGATGACACAATGGGAATGTAATAAGTCAAGATCACTGCACTGTCAACTGTCAAGATCACTGTGCACTGTCAACTGTTAAGTCAACTGTCAAGATCACTGTGCAAAGTACACGTATCCACAACACTGCGAACATTCATCTGGATACATAGATGAGTGGATTTAAAGATTAATGCCCACCTTCACGGCAGGATCTTCTGAAAGTAAGAGTGGGGTCCATCTCGTTCTTGATCTTGATGAGAGCGTCCAGAATCATCTTACCGCAGTTGTCGAGGTCGACGTCGTATTTCTGACCCAATTATTACTATATATTAGAAAATGCTAACGTCTGTCTGTCTGTCTGTCTGTCTGTTTGTCCGTTCTTTTTTTTCCTTCCGTCCGGTCACACTTTTTTCTCATTTCCTTATATTTCGCTTCAAATTCGCTCTATCTTCTCAGAACCTTTTGCATATGATAACTGACCAGAAAACCTTTCAAAATTTAAAAAGAAAAATGCGCTAATTTCATGGCCAAGTCGGTAGCGCGCCAGACTTTAAATCCGAGACCCCCAGGTTCGACCCCCGCCGCGGGCAAACCTTTTGCCGCATTTTTCGCAAGTACCAGAAACTGTTCTAACACATTTTTGAGTACCGTGAAACACGTTTTCACCTGTTTTGCCGAGTTTTAACGTGAAAAATCGAAAAATTCGAAAACTTCCCAAATGATTCAGAGAGCGTAGGGGATCACTACAAAAGTGCTTTGCGATGTCGGCTACGTGTCCGAACGTGTTCTAACGCGTTTTAACGTGAAAAATCGAAAATTTCAAAAAGTTCCCAAATGATTCAGAGAGCGTAGGGGATCACAGGAAAAGTGATTTATGATGTCGGAAACGTGTCTGAACATGTTCGAGCTCGTTTTAACTTTAAAAATCGAAATTTTTGAATGTTTGTCAAACAAATCGGGGATTCTCGGGGTCATAGGAAAAATGTTATGCGATAAAAAAGAAGGATCCAGGATCGGTCCCCTGGACCGAACCTGGAGCCGGCTACCAAGCTGCCCTGGACTGAACCTGGAGCCGGCCACTGAGTTCCCCTGGACTGAACATTGAGCCGGCCACCGAGTCCCCCTGAACCGAAACTGGAGCCACCTTCCGAGCTCCCCCTGGACCGAACCCGCACCCACAACTATGCATAGAGCGTAGTGTCCGCATAGAGCGTAGTGCATTTAACCTCAATACAACCCCGCTAGTTATACACTCACAACTGTGAAGTGAATTTACCTGCAGCTTCGGCTTGGCATTGGGCTCCTCGGGATTATATCTGTAGATCTCGAAGGTCTTGATACGTTTGCCGACCTGGAGAGCACGACTATTGTCTTTTTTTAAAAAAACAGGGGAAGAACGAATCCAACCTTGTTATCAGAGGAGGCGAAACGAGTGACGGCAGCTCCTGCTGCTGCCGCCTCCTGAATACGGAGAAGCGCCGAGGGACGAGCCAGCATCATCCTCCCACCGAGAATGTGGCTAAAAGCTATCGGTATGATGATAATATAACAACAAAAAATAAAACCAAGTTGAAAAACAAGTGCTTCGAGATCTGTGAACTGATGGGCGGAGTTTCAGCAGAATACGTGCAGTAAACATAGAAACGTGGGGATTAACAAGCCCAGAGAATATTAGCCAAATTCACGTTTATAAATTATTAATTCTAAAATATGGTTGGTTGTTGAGCGCGTATCAACATGACAATTACTATTAATGTGAATATTATCTGTACACATCTAACAGTATTGTCACTGATATTAGCAATTCTTTGGGTAGAAATTTGAAATACCGCCATGACGTGCAGGTCTGTTGGATACGATAGGTCTGGGCAACTGCAGCTCTTGAACTTACAGAAACAGTTCACTCGATATTTTTATTGATTTATTTGCTTATTCTAGCCATGTGTTTGGTGATATGCTAGAGACCCATCTTCCCTACCGAACTTGAACTGTTGGATTTATTTTGTTTCAGGGTAACTCACCTTAGCGTGCGCTTGAGAATGTCTGCCCTTCGCGTTTTCTCCCGTCTTGCCACTGTTTCCCGTCGTGGATTCGCTGCTGCCGCCGCCGCTAAGCCCTCGCACGGAGCTGAGGACCTGCGTCTCACCTTCGCATCTCCTGACAAGGTTAATTTAGCTTAAAATGGGATGTTGATATGGGAATCCCTTGTTCGCGATTATTCATGTTATTTTATAATGTTTTGCTTGTATTTAGGCCTACTTCACTGATGCCTCCGTGAAGCAGGTTGATGTTCCCACTCTCGCAGGAACCGTAAGTTATTTCCAGCATAATTTCCTACAAAATATGAGTTACGCTCTACATAAATCCAAGAATTGAGAATCTCTCAAATCATCTTCTTTAGGTCGGTATTCTCGCCAACCACGTCCCCACTATCGGAGTTCTCAAGCCCGGAGTTGTCACCGTCACTGATTCCGAGGGTAGGTTTGCTCGAATTCGTCAAGACAGTTTTAGGTGCATTCTTTCGTCAAATGTTCAGTGAAAGCTGTAGGTCGGCAGGGTTGAAGTTATCGCTGGCTTTCGTCGTGGGTACTCCGTTTTAGGTGCCTTTCTCGTAATTACTATACGATACCTTCATAATTTTGTTTCAGGCAAGCAGGTCCGTCTTTTTGTCTCTTCCGGAACCCTCTCCATGAACATCGATGGATCCTGCCAGGTTCTCGCCGAGGAGGTCGTCAAGGTTGAGGATATCGATGAGAATGTGAGTTTTCGCTCTCTATATATTTAGCACAAAGTATGACAACCAATATACATAACCAGACTGATGATATTGATGAATAATTCACTTCGATATTTTTTTGAATTCGAGCAAAGATTTGCAAGATTATCACATTTTCTGTCTATTGAAGTTTTCATAATGGTGTTGAAAAACGACCCGAAATTCCTCAATCTTCTCATATGACACTCTGTGTTGTATTCTAAGATATCTCCAGTGTATTTGTACTGTTTAAAATAACTAATTTGGTTTTGTTGTAAGCTCGCCAGACAAGAACTGGAATCTGCTCAGCGTGCCTCCTCTGAGGGAAGCGAGGTGAGCATAATATCATAGTTTTGCAATAATTGGTCGATTGTTAAATTTCCTGTAATTCTGAAGATTCAGCAGTAAGACACAATGGTCTTAGCAAGCAAACATCATATCAGCCTTGTAAGTTCTATCGTATCTTCGTCATTACAGGTCGCCCGTGCTGAAGCTGGAATCCGCGCTGAGGTTGCTGAGGCTTTGGTCAAGGCAGTGTCTGGACACTAAACGGTTCCATATAGTCTTCTACCCGTTGTTTAGGTCAGGCAATGTTTTCAGCCCCCCTAGTTCATGTTTTTTTTTGCATTGTATGAAGAGTTTGCCTGTAATTCCTTTTCGACTCGGTTAGAAGCATGTAGAATGAATTACGACAGATAAATCCGCTATTCCTTCCCATTGATTTGAAGACATAACAGGGCTTGTGAAGGGTCTTGTTTCCGCTTCTTATTAACAAGGCTAGTAATGGGAATGGGAAGAGCGAAGAGGCATAATTGGATCGGGGCGATAGAAGCTTCAATCCTCTTTCTCTCTCTTTTCCAGTTGGAACTATAAGTATATTTCCGATTGTCGGGTATTCGTAGGTAAGAATTATCTACATAGTTCGCTCAATAATACTATCCCAGCTCGTCAAAATGTTCCAATTGATTGTCTTCATCCTTCCCTGCATCTCTTCCCTAGAATTGGAGACTACCACGTTTCAATCTATAATTGGACCAACCTCTGTTTCCCTTGATGGTCAGATCGATGAGAACGGAACATTATACTGCCCAAGTTACGGTAATTCCGTCGCCCATTGCATACAAGGTATTTATCTTCTTCCATTCTAGTAGTGTTTTCTCTATTACAGAGTCGACCACATACTACAATGAATGTTGTGGAATGCAGAACATGTATTGCTGTCTGAAATTCAAGGCACGATATATCGTCGGCACCTTTAATAAATCAATTTTACAGACTTGGTTCATAATCACATTTTCTGTTTCATTACTGATTGCTATAATTTTGGCCGTTATCGTTTGTTATCGATACTTCAAAGGTTTGTCTACTTTCCCTTTTTGGAGAAATTAAAATCTGAAATTCGATGGTCTGCAGATGAGAAGGACGACGTTTGATGGACTCGAAGCAATTAGTAATCTCACTCTACAAGAATTCCGTTGTAAAACTGAAAGATTTTATCATCCTGTCCAACGACAACAATAAAAACAAAAACAACTAATCCTACTAAATCTACAAGATGCATTCTATCGAATACATCAATTTAGACTATCAGAACCATGATTCAACAGAGAAAGAAATAATAAAAATCAACGATGTGAGATGCAGATGGCACCAGATCACATTGAGACCTATTAGAATGAATGATGATATTGAAAGGATGAGGTAGTTAGACAGCGGATTCCTTCTTGGGAGTTCTCTTCGACTCTTCTCTACGTAGTCCCGATTCTCTTTCGAATGACACTTCGTCCTTCATCCACTTCATCTACAATACAAGACGATGAGATACCATAATATCACCATCCTACCGTACCTTATGAGTGTGCTGCTCAACAGCATCCTGAGTGTATTCATTGATCATCTTCTCAGTCAGAATTCCATCCTCTGAGGCATATGCTGCTGCCTGCAATCAATGGAATCATTAACTATTTGTGAGACTGATAGTGAGCTATGGCAGACACTATTCTCCCTTCTCTATTCGCTCTCCTCATATCTGGGGGCCATAATATGCTCTTCACAATTGATTCGGATTCTTATAATTCGTGATCAAGGGATCCCTAGAAAGCTCAATAAGGCCAATCTCTTTGGTTTGTGTCGATCAGGGCTGTGAATTTTTAGTCGAAAAATTCGAGAAAAAAATTGTCTTTTTTTTCGGGAAGAAATTTGTAAGAAAATTTTGAAAAAACATCTCACAAGGGGAGACCGCGTAGTCGATATGGAGTTTCCGAATGAGACCTAGTGGGATCGATTACTATCATAAAAGTAAGAAATAATCGGTGGTTGAAAATTGCTAAAGAGATCTTCTGATATCTGCACTCTCTGTGGGAAAGTGGCTAAAATTGCGACTATGTCCGGAAAAATAGCGAATCTCACTAAGAGCGGAGAAGAGGCGGGGCTTATTTAGCAGTTTTGAACCACCGATTATTTCTTACTTTTATGAGAGTAATCGATCCCATTTGGTCTCATTCGGAAACTCCATATCGACTATGCGGTCTCCCCTTGTCAGATGTATAGTTTAGTTCATTTTTTTCAATTTTGATAACATAAAAATATATTTTTCTGCGTAAACCAAGCTATCCATTAGAAACAGTACTTGCTAGGTTCTATCGTTATTTAAAAAAAGAAGATTTTTTTCATTTATAAAGCAGTAATTATTGTTAGAATCGAGTGTTATAGAATATATTTTGATAAAAAATGGTATAAAATTGCTATTTCGCAACAATTTATATTTTTTAATTTTTCTCGAATTTTTCGTCTAAAAAATACTTTTTTCGAAAAAAATCTTATTTTTCGATTTTTTTTTCAAATTTTTTTCGCACAGCCCTGGTGTCTATATCATTTCTGAGCCGAGCTTCATCAGCGAGCTACAGTCGAATAGACGGAGTCGCATTCCTCTCTAGTTATTCATCTTTTCAGGGGCATTGCTCAATTTATACGATAAACTTATTAAAGGTATTCTGATTATATTCCTGAAGAAAAGTTGTTTGTGAAGGTAAGGAGAATGCGACGGCTTTTGGATTTTGCCGATTGGGGGGGCAACAAAAAAAAAAGACATTTTCGACGATTTTAAAAAATTAAATTTCACTTTTTCGATTCTTCAGTTTCTAATGACCAACTCACGGCCCCATGAGAACAGAGTTTGGCCACTTTGAAACGTCTTTCAGAAAAAAAGCGGAACAATAAAAAAGTTGATTCCAATTTACTTGCTAAATATCGGACAGACAGCAATATCAGACAGACAGTAGTTTAAGGTTTAAAAAGATAGTGACGATCAGGAACTGAGCTGGTAGTGATTCAGGAACTTCGTGTTGGGACCTCATAAATTTCTAATATGCCCAAAAAAACTGACTGTAGCCTCAGGTTGACTTTCAGGCAAAAACCTGAATTTCACTGATAGTAGGAGACATTTTGATTTTGGCAAACTCCGCTCCCACGGGGCCGTGCCAACTACGTCACGTCTACATCAGGGGTGGGCATAGGTCAAATGGGATTCTCGCAGGTACTTCGCGCAGAAATGCCTATACTCGAGTGCCGAAGTGCAAATTGCACTGTTTTCAACAAACTCGATGAATACTGGTAACATCCGTTTACCGACGTGGTAGGAAAGCGTACATAAGTGCTTTTCCTCGTTAGCGAGAGCCTATTTGATCAATTGGGTGGGCAAAATTTCCCTAATGTTTTCGGGAAAATTAGATTTCCCGAAAAAAAATTGTTTTCCCAATTTTCGAAAAAAAAAAGTATTCGGGAAATCGTCAAAAGAATATACAGGAGAATTTATCACAAAATAATTTCAAAATTTGATCGAATTTCTAATCGAAAAATAGGAATTTTAATTCGATAATGCTGTGAGTGTGAAAAATTGAAAGTCCAATTTACAAGCTAAAACTGAGTAGAAATTGATAATTGGGAAATGTTCCCCAAATAAAGAATTGCGCTTGTGCACTGTCTCGCTTTCTCTCGATTTCGCCTGCTCAAGAAGTGGGCGGACGTTCCGGACCCTACTCATTTCTCCCCTATCTCACCTGCCATCCCACGACGAGCTTGCTCAATTCTCTTCCAGACATTCCGTCAGTGAGTTCTGCCACATGAGTGCACTTCTTCACCCAATCGAAATCAGCTGAACACAACCACAATTTACATTTTGCACGAGGGGAAGAAAGGTGCTGGATTGGGTGATAGAGCTGATATGGGGAAGAGAGCGGGGCTTACTCCATAAGGCAAGAAGCCCCCCCCCCAAACATTTATGGGAAAGAATCAAATTCGGAAAATGAAATGTTCTGACCCAGTTTGAGTCTTTGTCCTCTCGCTCCACTCATGGCTGCATCAGCAATGTGCTGCTTGAAGTACTGCAGCAGAATTCGCTCTCTCTCCAGAAGACCCGGAAGGGCGAATTCAATCAATTGATCCAGACTGCAAATCACATCAATGAGATTAGAATTTAACGTCATTGACGGTACTATTTAATCTGTGCAATATATAACCATAGTCTATGGCGACATAATGCACAGATCAAAAATATCCATCCCAATTTCGTCCCATAGGTCAAAAGGTACGTAAAAATCGACGAAGCCAACCCACATTTTGACATTTCAAAGCCAATTTTTTTGAAAAATCCAACCCAAATTTTTGAATTTTCAGAAAAAAATGAAAAACATTTTCGACTTTCCCTAACGCACCCTTTTGACCTATGTTTCGTCCATATCGATTTCTTACCGATCGTTGACAGCCCAATCGAATTGTTCAGGCTGATTAGAGGCGACAACAAGCATCACTCTTCTCGACTGCTCTCCTGTACGATAGAGGAAGGCATTGAGAGCAGCACGAACATCCTGACGGCAGAACAACATCATAGTATAACGGGGGCATTCAATCAATAGAAAATAATGTCATCCTGTTGATGCACACCGTACTTCGCTCATTTCTCCCTTGTTTCTCTTCTGCAGGAATGCATCGGCTTCGTCAATGAACACCAGCAGACTGAAACACAGAATCATTATTTCAGCCAGAGAAGGGCTTGATATGCTAAAATAAGTTGGCTGCCATCTTATCGAACTCTCCGTTGAGAGAACCGATAACATGCCAATACCAATTTATGCTTACCCCTTTCTGCTATTGCCAGCCCAGTCGAATAGTTTGTGAATGGCAGATACTCCGTCTCTACCCATCGGTGCCACATCTCCTCCAGTCATAATAGCGAAGTCGAGACCAGAGTGACGAGCGAGAGACTTCGCGAATAGAGTCTTTCCCGTACCAGGAGGACCTGAATACAGACGGTATAAGTGAACGAAAGGACGATGGGAAGTGTAAAAACCACCTCGATTCGAGGTCCTCGAAGTTACAATATCAGAGGAATAAATACAAACTGCGCGTATTCTTATAGATGGGGGTACATATATGTGCTAACAATAAGGCCCTCCCGCTCATAGGTCAAAAAGTACAGTAGAATGGAAAACTCGTCGGGCAGGTTTTCGATGGTCTAGCGAGCAGGTTTCTACATTTCGGGGGTGCTTAACGAGACCCTGACGGGCAGGTTTCGTTTTTAGGGGTCTAATGGATCAGGCATTTATTTTTCGCGCCCGCCTTCGGCGGGCAGGTTATGCCGAAATCTACCCACTTTTTGACCTATGCTCCCGCTTTCGGTTCAAGCCTTTACGATTTTGGATCACACCCCACCGCTTTTTACTCAAAATCACTAGGTTTCGTCACTACTCTCCCGCTTTTGATGTAACAACCCTTGCCCATCTATGGATGAGTAAGTGACTCCTATGTTTAAAAAAAAATTTTTTTTTCATGAAGTTTATTGCTCCACCAATTTTGACCATGACAATCGCAAAATGTTGGTTGGGTTTTCTTTAACAAAAACAATCAGCCAACATTTCAGGATCGAAAGGCCTGAAAAATTGAGAAAAAAATCAGATAACATTTCCGATTTTTGGCAAGTAGTCTATTGGTCTACGATATGATTCTTTTGCAAACTTGAGATCAGGTCATTCATTTCATATATCAGAACGCCAATGATAGAAACTAGTTTGAGTTGCACAACTAAAAACATAGAATCACTATTTTTTAAGGAAAAAAACAGCAAAACATCCGATGATTCCCGGACAAACTGAGACAACCAGAGGGATAAAGCTCTCCCCCCATTATCGTACAGAAAGAATCTGAATCTTTCGAAAACGAATATACTACGAATATAAAAGGATATCTATTATTTTTCCGTTTATATTTAAAAAAAAATAAATTCTTACCGTAGAAGAGGATGTTTCTGAAGAGTCCATTGTGTCTTCTAGTGTTGCTCGTCGAGATGGCCACGTCACGAAGACGAGATTCAAGAGCAGGCTGACATTAATAGTACAATACCACCTTTCAAATAATCAATTGTATACTCACAGTAAATGTGACCAGTGATGCGGACATGGAAAAATATAGGTCCCTTCTTCTAGAATATTTTCGTTCACTCACCGACAGGACAACTCCCTTGAGGGGATCCTCCTTGCTTCTCATGATCATCTTCGTAGTCTTAATCGGGTGTTTTACTGCCTCGAAGGGAGTGACACGAGAAGTCTCGCGAACCAACGACGGCTTGCCTGAATAATCACTACGTCAGGTCAACTCTACCACAGAATGTTTATTTGAAACTAGGCAGGTATCATAGATTCCAATTACTATATAATCGTGCATCTCTCAATGCGTGATCTAACCAAGTCGTGCTTCGATATATCTTCCAGCCACTCCCGTTCCTCTCTTCGCCGTGTACCATCCAACAGCCAGTGCAGTCAATCCAGCCACAGCAGCAGTCATCTTCGTCTTATCATTCAAGAAATTGTCCATTGCTGCTCCCAACATCGTCGCTCCCGTCCTGCACAATTACAATATCGTACCTCTTCTCTACTCTTCTTCACTCACTTCATCTTCTCAATAGCAGTCTTTCGCTGTTCTTCTTCACTAACTCTAAGTTGTTCCAGATTAACATCGCGATTCTCACGAGCAGCCTTCAATCAATTCATTGATAGAGTACAGTACTTTCTCATATCTACCGTACCTTCGCTCTAGCCAGAGTCTCGGCTTGAACTTTCTCGAGATCGTATTTGTGCTTGAGGGCGAGTTCATGCTCGATTGTCTCTATAACACAATCATTGAAAACCCATAAATATCAGTTCATCAAATGTTGACGATGGTAACTAACGTTTCCTGAGCGATTCCTGTCTCTTGACACTGTCCTCTTGCTTTCTCAGACTTTCCTCTTGCAGTCGCATCTTTTGTGCCATTTCATCCTCACTTCTCTTGCGAGCCAACGAGTCTTGGTATTCGGCACGCTCAAATTGATATTTGACTTTGTATGGATTATCATTGATGTGAGTTGATCGACGACAACTTACAGCCTTTGCATGTTGTGTCTCTTCTCCGAGTGTCTTCCTTCTCTCTTCCTCCATCGCTCTGATCTGTCGCTCCTTCGCAGACTGAATCTGTGCCTCCACCATCTAAATAATTAATCAATTATATTTCATGAATATCCGAATATCAGATACTCCCTATTCATTTAGCATGCGTATGCTTCTCCCAAATTCCCCTTCACCTCACCTTAGTCTGTTGGTCGACTTCCTTCTGCCTCGTTACCTCCTGCATTCTACTGAGTTCGAGTGCTTCCTGCAACACATTCACCATGGAAACCACACAATAGTTCATTTCGATGCAATTCCTTATACTTTCTGTACCAACCACGGCGAAGACGCAAACATGCATGTCGGTGTTTAAATTGGGTGGAAATTTTGTAGATCGTTTTTGTATCTGACCTTGGCATTAGGGAACTTCTCGAGATCCCTTGCGGCCTTCGCTGCTCTCTCAAGTGCTGTTGAGTCGAAGGTGTAGGCCATCTTCGAGTTGCTGGCTGCAGCACCTGGGGGAGGAGCACCTCCCTTCTGATCTCCCGCAGGAGGAGCGTAATTATCGGGCATGGGAGGCGCCTCCGCCTGCTTCATTCCAAACAACCACGACATCCTCAAACTGGCCATTAGAGCAGCGAGAAATTATGGAGAGGCAAGTATGACACATGGAGATCAACCACGTCAGATATATGAAAATAGATCTTAAAATAAATTAGCCTTTATGCTCGTATTACCGTAAAGAAGAAACTCAATATATATTTACAATTGATCTATGAATGAATTTACACAACATGATCACCAGACTATGCATAGATGAGAATGTAATAACAGAAATGGTAGTCATTCAATACATAAGCATATCACAAAAGTAGTGGGAATGGCCATTCACGAACTGCTGTTTTCGATGACTGCCAGCAGATGTTCCTTGTCCGGAGCGATCAGGATCTCATTCTGCAGAGCATATATGAAAAGATGTCTGGTAGCAACATTCCAGAAGAAGTGTTTGCAATTTACATAGATGAAATGATTTGGTAGAAATGCAAAGTGGTAGATCACTGACCTTTTTCGTGCGCAGTCGGAGGAAGGTGAGGTCGTTGGTACTGTCCAGCTCTCGAATCGCTCCCTTTGCACGCTGCAAATGATTACGTAGAATTTCAAACTTCGAAAAAAGATAACACCTCGCAAAGAGTCTGGAGAAGAGCCGAATACTGCGCAGTTTGTTCATCGTCGAGAGTGGAGCGAATGGCTCGACCTGAGACAACTGATTTATACCATGATTAGACACACTAATTACCTGCATTGTCCATGACAATGACGCCGACGACGCCCTTCTGAGTTTGGATTCGCTTGATGGTTTCTTCGACGTCAGACATCTGGAGAGCTCAGCGATTTTGGGATGAATTCCAGCCGAATATATATCAAAAAGGTAGTCAAAAGAAAGCGCGTTTTCTGGGCCAACGTTTGAGATCAAAAATCGCATCAAAAATATAACCCACGCCGAGAAAAAAATAAAATTTAGTAAAATTTCAGTCAAAACGAAATTCCGCGCCATTGTCGCGCACTTTTAGGGGCGGGGTAGTGTAAACGCGCACAGAACGGAGTTTGAAATTCATTTGTCATTACATTTTATTTTCGTGAATTTCGACGTTTCCGTCAAGTTTCGTGTTCTATTTTTGTGTTTTTCACGTTCAGCGTATCACATTTACCCCGGGTGCAAAATTTCACGCCTATTGATTGACATTGGACTTAGTTGGTGTGATTCCAGTGACATGATTACAAAATTAAGTTGCCTTGTTTGAGATGCCGGAGAAACGCGAGCCCATTCCCGTGGACCCGATCCGGGCCGATGCTCCCACTGATATGGAGGCGATGGCGCATCTGGCCGCGACCTCGGGAGACGGTCGTCTCTTCAAGATGGACGTCGACTACACATCTCAAGTCGATGGCGCCATTCCCAAGGCTGAGGCACTCGCTAAGGTTTGTTACCACTTATCCTTACAAGACAGTTCAACAATAGTCATCTACAGAAGGGAGATGTCAACGGTGCTGTCGAGTCTCTTTCCAATCTCGAGAAGTCGACTCGTCTCGGTTCCGACATGAAGTCCAACGCCCGAATCGTTGTCGCCATGGTAAGTAACTAAATATTATGTGTACACAATTATGTGGCGCTGGTTCAGGTCAAGATGTGCTACGAGGGTCAGAAGTGGGATCTGCTCAACGAGTCGATCCTTGCCCTGTCAAAGAAGCGACTTCTCATCAAGTTCGCTATTGCCAAGATGGTAGCTGAGTGCTGCAAAATGGTCGAACTGATGAAGGTGAGTACATTTTACTCGATCACGTTGACTTAAATAAAATAATTGTAATACGCATTCCTGCTGCATAAGCGCATTAAATAAAATACAAATAGAGGGCAAGTAAAGTCCAATTTCGCACAAGCTTCAGACGTTTGGCAATACTTTTGTAGGTAAAAGATGGAATAATTGATTAATTTACTTAAATTTTATCCAATTGAAAACATCGGCCTAATTCTGAAATTATTACAGGATGACCCCATCCGTATGAAGCTTATCGAGACTCTTCGCACTGTCACCGCAGGCAAGATTTACGTCGAGGTGAGAATATATACACAAGCTATTATTGAGAATATATTTACCGATTGAATTTATAATCGATATGTAATCGTTGATTGATCTCAGAACGAGCGTGCTCGCCTCACTTCAATCGTAATTGATCGATTGGAGAAAGAGGGAAAGGTAGATGAGGCTGCAACCATGCTTCTCGATCTCCAAGTGGAGACATACGGAACCATGCCCATGAAGGAGAAGGTACGCATCTCACGTATACTTTCTTATTTCATCGATTAATTTTCAGGTGAAGTATCTTCTGGAGCAGATGAGATTGTCAATCGCTCGCAAGGATTTCGTCCGTGCTTCCATCATTTCCAAGAAGATCTCTATTCGATTCTTCGATAGCGAAGAGGCAGAGGTATTATTGATGGTAACTAGTACTTTACACGATACCTTCCGTTTAGGCCCAGGAGCTCAAGCTCAAGTTCTACAGCCAGCAGATTACTGTGGGACTCAACGACGCCGCGTATCTCGATGTGTGCAGGTGAGAGAAATCGGCAACTGCAAGCTGAATGCCACTGATAATTATTTTTGAGAGATATGATTGATCGATGTTTACATTACTCGATTACAGATACTACCGTGCCATTCTGGACACTCCGTCGATCAAGGCGAATGCTGAGCAGAGCAAGCATGTCAGTACAAGTGCATATGATCCGCTATTGGCACAGCCTATTGTCAATGTTTATTTAAAATTCACTTCTTGGCAATAGCTGTATTTAATGGGCGACTCATAATAGTGTTATCTTCAGAATCTGAAGTGTGCAGTTCTCTTCGTTCTCCTCGCCCAGCACTCTTCCGATCAGTGGGATATGGTACACAGACTGGCTCAATTGAGAGATCTGGAGAATATCCCCGAGTACAAGGTGCGAAAAAAATTATCTTTAAAAGTTAAATAATTGTTTTAATATGAACATTACAAGCACGTTTGTATGCGATTTTTATATGCCAATGAGTAGAATTGCATAGTCCCGTCGTGCAAAAATATCATGCAATCTAAAAATTGCATGCACCGTAAATTGGAATAAGGTAAATTGGTTGTGTATTTGAGTCGTTGCTGAATCTGTTCATGGACGAGGAACTGATCTCGTGGAAGGACGCACTCTGTGTCAATTTCGAAGCAACTCTCAAGAAGGGATCCACCCGCACTCCTGCCACGGGGGTAAGTGATTACGGTATATGGATAACTATATGAATCGATTACAGATCCTGGACGGAGAGGACGGTGAGAAGAGATGGAAAGACCTGCACATCAGAGTTGGAGAGCACGTGAGTGCCCTTGTCTCGTTTGAGGCATACTGTAAGGGAAATATATGGATAATTGCAGAACATGAGAATGATCTCCAAGTATTACACGAAAATATCCTTTGAGAGACTCGCCCAGCTCCTCGATTTCACTGTTGAGGTTTGTTTCATTCGATTTACTCATCTTATGGATGACCAATCGAATAAAGATCGGATCACAATATTGTTCAGGAGATGGAGAAGTTTGTGTGTGACATGATCGTATCTGGCTCAATTGTCGATGCCAAACTCGACCGACCAAAGGTGAGGAGAGAAGGGATGGGCATCGGGTAGATATTAGCGACTGATAACAGCTTGATTGGGATGTCTTGTTAATACTTAATTATTTATTCAAAATGAGTAAAAAGCAAAAACAACAATTTCACAAATTCGCATTTTATGAATTACCATGATAGGCTATCATTAATAGTTGATGCATTAGGCCGCCCGCAATTTTAGTTGTCAATAGTGCATCATTCTTGATAACTTCGCATAACTAAAATTCGAGATGTATTTATTTCTTATTGTGCTGCTCATGACGATATACTTTGGGTTCACTTGGCATGTTGAGCGTGTGATGGCCTCGCGCAGAGTTCCCGCTTGGCTGAATTTCGCTGTTCATGATAACTGGGGAAACGTCAACAAAGAGCAAATTAAATATCTTTCCAGTAATCACTGTTCCTGGTGGTGGGGATTTCAGATTAACACGGCGGAGGGGGGGGTGCATTCTGAGTGACAGATGCATTTGAAAAAAAAGAACAAATTCAAGTGGTAAATTATTTCGCGTTTATTATTGTATCATCTCCCTCCGCAAATTTTTTTTCTTAAAGGGAGTTTGCAGCCAAAAATTATAATTTTATATTCTTTTAATTATTGCTAAAAAATTCTAAGAATAACTGTGAAAAACCGCATATTTTTACGATTTAAAAAAAAATTAATTATGAATTTTCAAAAAATCGTGTTTCAAAGGTATTGTAGCTCCTGCATCCTCAAAACTTACGCTGTTTAACGGCTGCAAAAGTTTTAAAAAAAGGCCTTAGCAAAGTGAAAATAAGTGTTTTTACAATTGATTAGACAATGGCGAGTATCTGTGAGGACGAATCAGTAGAAAGAAGAGCAAAAATATTACGGCATCATCCCTTTTGAAATTCTACAGCCGCTAAACAGCGTAAGTCCGCGGATGCGAGAGCTACCTTATACCTAAATTCATAATTAATTTATAAAAAATCGTAAAATTATGCAGTTTTCACAGTTTATCTTAGAATTTTCTGATTTTTAAAATAAAAATAACTTATTGTTCGATGCCGTATACCTTTAAAGAAATTGGGCTAAATTTCGGCACTTTCCTAGATCCGTGCCAGGCAAAGCCCCCTCCCTTCCAGAGGAGGGGAGGGGAGGAGCTAACCGCTGGACCCCCCCCCCCCCAACCTGAGCTCCCTCTAAACAGCGTAAGTTTTGAGGATGCAGGAGCTACAATACCTTTGAAACACGATTTTTTGAAAATTCATAATTAATTTTTTTTAAATCGTAAAAATATGCGGTTTTCACAGTTATTCTTAGAATTTTTTAGCAATAATTAAAAGAATATAAAATTATGATTTTTGGCTGCAAACTCCCTTTAAGAAAAAAAAGGCTAGAGGCGTTCAAAATAGCTGAGCAATCGCATTTCAATCGGCGACAGCTTCGCTGCGTTGTTACGGTATACGCCGCACGTCATTGATGCTAGCGAGCACTATGTCTAGAGGACGCGCGCGTTACCCGAGACGGGGTTGACAGGCGAGAGAGATCGCAGAGCAGGAGGAACGGAAATGAGGGAGCTGCAAGACTCCGCCCACTCATGAGCGCGCTCTCCCTGCCTGTCAACCCCGTCTCGGGTAAAGCGCGCGTTCCCTAGACATAGTGCTCGCCCGCTCAGAGACAGTTCAGTGCGTACTGCAACTCTTCGGCGCAGCCATGCCCGATTGAACGCCGATTGCACGGCTATTTTGGACTAACTCTCGCTCTTCCCTCTGGATGGGCGGGAGGTCGGCTCCACCCACTCTCAAGGGGGTGGACCACAGGGGGAGGGGCCTGGCACGGATCTAGGAAAGTTCCTAAATTTCTCCGTATCAAAAAGCCGATTAAAAATTCGGAAAATAATAAAAAAATTAATTTTTTAATCGGAATCTCAATTATTGTATTACGTTATCAAAAACATGGTAGAAAGCTTCAACAAAACATAGAATATGTAAAATAACACGACAAGGAAAATAACACGATAAACGAAAAATGTAAGAAAAAATGTTTATCTAAATAGGTCAAAAGGGTGCGTTGGGGAAAGTGGAAAAAATGGGTTGGGTTTTTCAAGTATGGTCATGAAAAACTGAAAATTTGGGTTGGTTTTTCAATTTTTTTCTCAAAATTCAAAAATGTGGATATGATTGACAAAAAAAGAAAAAAGGCTTTGAAAATACCAAAATTTGTGTTGGCTTTGTCGTTTTTTAATATATCTTTTGACCTATGGTTATCTATTTAATCTGCAATGTGAGTACCGTTTCTTCCCAAGTCGTCTGGACTGTCAAAAGTCAAAAGGTACATAAAAAAATAACGAAGCCAACCCACATTTTGGCATTTTCAAGGCCTTTTTTTTAAAATCCTACCCACATTTTTTAGATTTAGAGAAGAAAAATTGAAAAAAACCAACCCACATTTTCAATTTTTCATGGCCATACTTGAAAACCCCAACCCACATTTTCGACTTCCTCCAACGCACCCTTTTGACCTATGCGTCTGGAAAACTATATAATGCAATAGTATTGACCACACAGTAGTAGTGACTTAAAATAATCATTTTAATGGGTTTTTCTTTTTTTTAAAATTATTTTAGAGATCCTAGGAATGTCTAGTGCAAAAATCGAAAAAAAATTCCGACTTAAATTTTTCCGTCAAGCTCGGAAAATACGGAAACGAAGAAAAAAATTCTCCCTCCCCACCCTGATGTTCTCTTTACCTCAAAGTCACCGTTCAGTGAAATTTTTTATATGGATTTGCATTCACGAAAAAAAACTCAAAGAACATGAAAAATCCTCTTATTATTAAAATAAACATTAAAATTCGGAAAATAGAATGAGCGAGCGTCATCGTTTTTGACACTGACTCGCGAAATTCTAAATACACAGTTATTTCGCACTCGCTTTTTGTGTAAAAACTTTTAAAAAATTTTATTTGGAAATATAGCATTTTATTGAGTACTTGAAAAAGGTGATGTTTAAGTAAAAAAAACAAAAAAAATTTAAGTAAAAAAACAAAAAAATCGTAAATAAAAAAAAAAGCCGTTCTTGGGATTTCTTTATGTATTGAATTTCGTGGGTCAGGGTGAAAATCAGTGAAGTTTTCATTTCCCGAATTTTCATATTTATTTTGAAATTTTCGGATTTTTTCGTTTTTTTTTAATTTTCAAGACTTGTAATCGTGCTATCCAAATCCATAATAATGTATTCAGGGGCTGAATTTTTCGATGGTTGTTATCTTTAAAGTTACCAGGAATCGAACCGAAAATTTTGAATTCACGCGAGGACGAAAATCTGATGTGGTGCGTGCGTATTTCGGCAGCCTATTCGGAAAGCTAGCCTCGCGTTTCGGTCTGCGTCGCGGTTATAATTTCAGCGCCTTTTCTTCTCTCGATTACTTTACTTTCTGAGGGATGGATGATAGACATCGGTCGCCGGGTCGCCGGGACGGGTCGCCGGGACGGTCGCCGGTCGGAAAAAAGAACTAGAATGCAAAAAGTGATAAAATGTAATATAAAAGATCACAAATGTGACACAGCGCACTACCGCAGTAAAAAAATAACATTTTGAATTTGCGCGCGTTGCCTGAAAGACAAGATTCTCGGCTCGTTGGGCAAGGGATGTAGACAGAGGCCTTCATGTGTCTGTCCTGCACTCTCTCGCTACGTTAGAGCTGTGTATACTTACATATCCAAAATCCTCTCTTCGCGTGCGAAGATAGGCTCTTCTGCACTTTGCATGTAAACCGCTCTGATCATTACATAATCGCGAAGGAATTGGGCCACATTGATTTTTTGCGCTTAATTTCTGGTTTTACATATTCTCAAGATACCTGCTTGAAAATTACAAATTGTAAAAAAAAGATTTTAACAATTGTTTTACTTCATCCCAATCAAGGGTGTGCAAAATTTGTTCATCCTATTCATTTCGCGGTCCTACCCGACATACGCAAGTTCGATACTTCCCGCGGAATATTCTTTTGCTTATTTTTGAAAACATTATTGCATAGTAAAAATTTGTTTGTGCACAACACCAATCATTTTGAGCATTTTAAACAAGTTTTAAGCGGATATGTATAAACTTAAGAAATTTTTACTGTTTTCCCGAAATTTCCTGGTTTTCAGACCGGGAAAAATATTTTTCCCGAAAGTTTCCCGAAAAATGTTCCCGCACACCCTTGATCCCAATGTATTGTGTCACCTCGGCATAGATTTGATTGTGAATGTGCAGAGGAACATTGATATAGAGGATAAGAGCGGGAGAATAGATTATCTTACCTAAAATACAATTTTACTTGTTAGATCATTTGAAATTGTCGTTCATTACAGCGAGTGGTTGATCTGCGTGCCCGTATTGCTCCCACTGACATTCTGGATGATTGGGCAAGAAATGTGACCAAGTTGACGGAGATTCTCAATCAGGTGAGAGGTTTAGAGGAGTTAACCACATATTTGCAGACTAGAGTGTCCCTATCTGCCCATTAAAAATGACGGTAGTGCAATCGTATGTGGAAGAAAGATAAGCATATTGGGTAGGGTCACGCCTCTCTCTTTCTTTCTCGATCATCCTTGCTCATATCATGAAGCGGTAGGATAAAAGAGATCATAAAGAGACTGAAATCAGAGATCAATTGGGTACATGGTAGGCAGTTTATTGGGCAACAATTCTCATTTGCTCACCAAATATTATATCTTATATTTCGTATTTTGAGGTGTCTCATCATATTCTGAAGGAGGAAATGGTCCATCGTGCATTCGACACCAAGGCATAAGAAGGAATCGGTCATTGACGTACTCCCCAGTGTAATTCTCTCCCTAAATCCTAATTTATAACTGTCTCCTAATGTATTCATACGGTGACCGCTCAACAATACTTGAATTGTGCAAAGAGATAAATATGATTTGTACATGGATTCAAATTGTATTGGTTTAAAGGGTTTATAATTTGATTGGGTAGGTATTTTACCGTAAAGAGTGGTGTTATGGGTCGACAAGGTGAGTAGGGAAATGCCGAAAATATGGGTAGGGGTCTTCAAAATTAACCATGAAAATGCGAAAATATTGGCAACGTTCTCTCAAGATACAGAGATGTGGTCATGTTTTTTTTCCTTTAAAAAATTGGCTAGGAAAATGCCAAAATGTGGGAAGTCTCGGTCGTTTTTTATGTCCCTGTCGACCTATGGTGTCCAGTAAATTCGTCTTGTGATGATCCACTCTCTGTTATCAGTTGATATGAGTGCCACTTCTCTCCTCCCTCAGTCTCTTCCCTCTCGTTCTCTCGTCTATTGAATGGCTGCAAACATATCTATTGGTTTGTACTCTAATTGTATCTTTATGACTCCTTATCAATTACCAATTATTGACCTCTCTTCTCTTCAGCACAAGAGACAGAACTTCAGACAAGAGCAAGAATAGTCAGTAATGTATTCAAGGTAAGTGATCTACTTTATTGATTGTGATGGAAAATTAGTGGAAATGAAGATGAAGAGAAGATTTGAACCTTAATTTTAAGGACAGACACAATTGTATTCTCCTTCGATTGGATACTCATATGAATGATGATAAAGGAGTAAATCCATTCGGATTTCATTTCGAATTGGATAAAGATCAATATGATGAGAATAAGAAGAGAATACGGAGACACAGGAAGTCACACTTATCATTATTACTGTACTTGCACAATTGATTGTTTGATCTCTCTCTCTTCAAAAACGAATGTGCTTATCTCTCTCTTAATCCCTTCTATCTGATCAGCTTATCATCTTCAGAAATGACTCAATGGCTTGCACTAGCAGCTGCAATTCATCACAAATTTGGAATTCGACACATTCTTCTGATCACTGTGATCTCTCTCTACACTCTATTCGGAGGTCTCATCTTCCAGGCACTCGAATCCCAGAACGAAATTGATGTGTGAGAGGGTACGGTAGTTCGCTGCCCCATATCGATTGATTGGTCAGAATCTGGTTCGGACGATTGACGACATGGACAAATTGATGTTCGATTTCGTTGATGAAGTGATCACAATAACAAGTCGAGATATGAATGACTCACTTAAATTCGATATTCTCATGCACAAGACGAAGGTTAGATCAAATAGAACTACCAAGTAATCAATCGACAATCAGATCTTCTACACTTCGATGTTAATAGCAGAAGATCGATATTTGGGATCGGCATGGCACAAAGCAGAAAATTTGGATCTGCATCTTCAGTGGAATCTCAATTCCGCCATCTTCTATTCATTCACTGTCTTCACCACATTGGGATACGGTATGAGAATGGGGAGTACGTTGTGTCAGATAGATGATTGCAGGTTCGATAGCATGCACGACTTGGGTGGGACGATGGGTATCCATGATTTATGCGTGTTGTGGAATTCCATTGATGTTGTTGACCATCGGAGATCTGGGAGAGTTGATACAGAGGAAATTGTGCATTCTAATCGATATCATCCTTGCTAAGATACGGTAGGTCGTTGATAAGGGAAGATCGATATTTTCTTCTTTTCTCAGTTCAATTCGTCATGGGGGCGATGAAGAGTGTGATGTGGAGGCGTCATCTTCAATCTACAGTGAAGATTCAGAAGAAGAAGACGAGAGACTCCCAGTTTGGCTCTCAGTTGGAATGCTACTCTCATATACAGTACTCGTATCTGTCATCGTATATCTATCTGACAAGGGAGAATACGGAGAACCAGGTAGAGAAGAAAGAGAGACGACCCTTATAATCCGTTAGAAGTTCGCGAACTTTTCACGCATCTTTTCTTGCTCGTTTTAGGCTATTTTCCTTATAATTTATGTTAGGTCATTAGAGACTCATAAGATACTACTAATGCCGAAGAAATTAACCAAAAATATAAACTAGGGAATTAGCCGCACCTCTTAGAAGGTTGCGGAATTCTGCGAGTTGTTTTCCGCGAGCTAGACAGTGACGAGAGAGCACGCGGAACGAGGAGTGGGAAAAGTAATCAATGTTGTTGTTGTATTTCTGCGCTCTCTCTGTTTACGTGCTCTCTCGTCACTGTCTAGCTCGCGGAAAACAACTCGCAGAATTCCGCGACCTTCTAAGAGGTGCGGCTAATTCCCTAGTTTATATTTTAAGTTAAATTCTTCGGCATTAGTAGTTTCTTATGCGTCTCTAATGACCTAACGCAAATTATAAAGAAAATAGCCTAAAACGAGCAAGAAAAGATGCGTGAAAAATTCGCGAACTTCTGACGGATTATAAGGGTCGAGAGTGTGCGATATGAAGAGAATCAGAGAAATTGAAGGCATAGATATGGAATCGTCATTCTACTTTGTATTCATGTCTATAACGACGATTGGATTCGGTGACGTCATGCCCTCCTCTGTTCAGGTATTTCTCCTTCCTCCCCCCTCTCCTCTAATTCCTCTTCCTTCCAGTACCAGATCTCATTCATCTTCATGTTTCTACTTGGTCTCACTCTTCTCTCAATAGTCAATTCATCCGTATACTCCAAACTATACGATGTATTCTATACGGTAGGCTATCTCTATTACATCATCTGAAAGAGCAACGGCGAGATCAAGTTAGAGAAAGAGGGGATTGAGAGAGTGTGCGAAACGAGAGAGTCAGACAGCGAGAGAAGTTCTTGACATGTGCCAACTCGATACTGTGTTTTTATCTTTCCCCTCCTCTTTTATCGATTGACTTCTCAGGGAATAACTTCGATGGAGTCTAAATTGGATGCTGTTCATGCCCATGCTTATACAAGAGAAGGCCATCGACTCTTCAGAGTACAGTAATCCTTTTACTCCCTCTCAATCTAATTGATAATCAGAGTCTCGAACCGGCCTTTTCCCTCCTCGTTTTCTCATTTCCTCCTTCGGTGAAAGTGAGAAGTCGTCCCAATATAATCTTCACTCAGTCGAGTGTCAGAAGAAATTCTGATTCGTCTCTCGATTCTCTGAATGAAAGATCTCAATCGACTTGCTTGCCTCCTTCGGTTTGTTCTCTTTTCGTTATGGAGACTATTGTGAGATTGGATTATTATGTGTGCTTATCACGAGATCACACTAGATACAATAGATGATCGAATTCTTTCAGAAATCGATGGAAGATCGTCGAAAGGCCATCAAAAGAGTGCAATCGGCAGTCACCAGACCGAGGTTTTATTTTTCTACTAATATTAGATTGAGCTTTGATCTTTGTTCGTCATTTACATCTTTAATTCTCCAGAGTTCCAACATATCTTCCATCTGCTCATAATACTCGAATGGGTCAATCACCAATGGAGAAACATATGATTCGAAAGAGGGCTCCGACGATTGGACCATTTGGAGGAGTGGAAATGATTAGACAGAAGAGGAAAGAAAGCCATTCTCGAAGTCTTTCTCCCATCACGCATAAAGGAAGTATTTGATCAGTTTTGTGTGTCACATCTTGAGGTGATAATGATGAGATGAGGAAAGAGAAACAATAAGAGAAATGGGAAAAGAGGAAGGGGATAACGAGGTTGGCAATCTGTTGATCTCTTCGTGTTTTTGGATGGTAATAGGGAATCTTCAGACGAATCTATTGTTTTAAAAGACGAATCTATTTTTTTCAGTAATCTCTCTTTCAACTTGTCCACTCTTCTTTACCTTCTTCCCCTTTTATGAACACAGTCTCAGAGAGATTTTAAAAAGATTTTTCAACCTATGATCGATCACTGATTGGTCAACAGGATGAACTGTATCTGAGATAAGTGTTTCTATTTCTCACCTAAGCGTTATTCTCTCTCCTTCTCCCTTCTCTGACCTGATGCAACTCTCTCCTCCCCCCTCGCTCTCCGTATGGTAGTGTGTTATCCAGAGGGTGCTCCCCCTTCCCTCTCGGCATTCCTTTATGCCATGACCCCGTCCTCCCACTGCGCGTCCTCACCTTCTCCTATCCTCTCACTTGCTACCTCCCCCATTTGTCACTCTCCTATCTCTCTCTCCCTCCCTTTAAGTCGCAACTATGAGCTTCATGAAATCCATCTTCGGCAAGGGAAAGAAGAAGGAGGAAAATGAAGAACAGAAGAAACAAATGAGATCCAAGGTAAATCTAATTCTTATCATTTCGTAATTTCCATTCTCCCAATATTCAATGTCCTCTTCCAGACTGATCAATTTTCAAATGATAGTGCTAGAAGATCGATTCATGTCGGAGATCTTACTTTCGATGCTGAGAATCTTCCCTCCTGTTACCAATCTGTGGGAAAAAGATACCCAAAAGGACCGAGATCGTGCCCTGGAGGATCGGTGAGTTCAAAATTCAAATTGGGTAGATCAAAGGTCAATTCTTGTTCAGTGGAAAGACGATGAAACGCGATCGATTGGAGCTGCAACGGGATTTGGAGGAAGCAAGAGAAACAACACTAGAAGGTTGAATATTGTGTCTAAGAATCAATCGATAATCATTTATTACAGTGTTCTGGCAGATCGTAATCAGAGATACAATATCGATTCTCCTGAGGAACCTTCCTATCAGATGTCTCGTAAACATCGAAGTGAGAGAAGAAGTAACTACCATCTCAACAGTGATCAGGAGAACAGATTTGAAGTGAGTGATCGACTCTCGAATGGAAAATGAGTATTCAATCGATATTCACTGCTACAGTATTCTTAAATTGCAGGATGCTGAGAAGAGAGTAACATGGAGAGGAGAATATGAAGCGAACATCGAACAGAAATATCGACATTTGAAAAGAGAGAATAGACAATTGAAAGAAGTGAATGTCAGATTGAATTTGGACAATGAAAGACTCAAAATGGAGAAGGAAAACGATGTTAAGCAGTTCAGGTCTGTCAATCAGTTTATTGTTGACCTTTCTGTGATTAGAGAGACTCGACTACTGTAAATAATGTATGTGATTATATTTTAACAAACTCTTATTTCAGAGATGTCTTCACTCAATTAAACGAGGAAATGAATGAAAAGAGAGAAATGAAGAAGGAATTGGAGACTCTTAGAGCTATGAAGGTAAGTTACCAGGAGGGATATTCAGGAATTATGAATATTCTTATATCAAATTATGTTTGAGGTCCAATGGAATTCAATGTATAGTTTCGCTCCTCCTCCCTCTTCATTCAATGCCTTCAATCGCCCCTCATTCGCCCAATGGAATTCTATCGATCGACCAATTTCATCAGCAATCACTGAAACTTCAGTGAATTCATCGTTTTCGAATGGAACGAGTGAGTCTCATTTATTTTTTTCTTCCACGCGATTCCACAGAAAGGGGTGAACGTGAGAGAGTGTGCAAAAGTGAGAGAGTCCCTCTCGGTTTTACACGCTCTCTCACTCCATACCCCTTTTTGTAAGGTTGGACAGCCTGTGGAATGATGCGCTTCTTTCTTATTCTATTCCATCTGTCATCTCATATCTTATATTTCAGATACTTTTCCTCCTCGGTATAGTGAATCTTCTCTTGAGGGAGCCCATGAAACACTCGCGCCATTCAGTTCAAATCTACCATAATTCAACGGATATTTCACATTATCACGGGTCGAAACCACTTGATGTTATACTCATAATTGTTCGGTCAATCACATAAATATATCATTTTCATGATGTTCTTCCATAGTGTGGCTACAGATCAGATGAAAATTGTCCATCTCAGATTGAATACAATACAAGACTCATCTCGTAGTAACTAAATCTGTATATCTCAAAAGAAAGAAACGTAGCCACGCACTAAAGGGGTAACGGGGTAAGAAAGATGAGGTGCTTCGAGAATGTCACTTGACATTTCTGATGAGTGTGATAGAAAAGAGGTATGGGTTAGATCAATTATACAAATGTAGAAACTAATCCATCCGTGTATGAGCGCGTTTGCGTAAGAGTCAGACAAGTGTCCGTACAGCAAAAAAGTGACCTTTTGAGAATACCACGGTTTACTGTAGACATTAGTGGGTTTAAATTATTGGCCCAATATTGGGGTATGTAAATTTGATTGGGTATCGGTGTGGAGGTCTGAAGATCCGGCCAATATCATGTCTCGACCTTTCTCTCCGAGGAATGAGTGTTTTGACCGTCCATTCGCGTCGGTTGAAAAATCATAACTCGAAAAGGCAGAATTATTTTGTCACCAAAATTTTTTTGTAGGTCACTGATAACATTGTCCAGATGCTGGCATAGGTTTACTTGCCCACACTTTATTCCTTTGTGAATTAATATTATTATTCTGGTAGATTTTTATGACTTTCTATTTTTGAGGAGATGTGAAGATCCGTCGTGTAAATTCGACTAGGGTCTGTGTTTAAACTTTTTCGATTCCTTCAATGGGTATCCAGATATGGACGAGAGACATGATATTGGCCGGATCTTCAGACCTCCACACCGATACCCAATCAAATTTACATACCACAATATTGGGCTAATAATTTAAACCCACTAATGTCTACAGTAAACCGTGGTATTCTCAGAAGGTCACTTTTTTGCTGTACTGAGGAGAACTGTTGAGAATTGTCTGATTCTTACGTAAACGGGCTCCTATAGTATACCTCATTATTGGCCGAAATTGTAGAGTTGGTGAGACAAAGATTGAATGAGACAGGAGAGTTGAGATATCTCCATGTACTAATATTCAGTCCGATCTTTGTTAAGAAGAAGTGAATATCTTCTTGATCTCAAGTTGTTTCCTCTCACTCTCAACTCTCATCAACAGATTGTATATAATTGGTATAGATTCGAATACCAGTGGCACTTTCCCATTGTCCATCTCTCCATAGTAAAGCATCTCTCTCCAATTAAGTATCCCCCCATCTCTCCTCCACTCTCTCTCTCTCTCTCTCTCTCTCTCTCTCTCTCTCTCTATTTTCTCCCCTCTCTCGTATCTCTTTCGTCTGGTCTCTCCTCTTTCTCCCTACTCTCTAACGAGGGACGCCGACCTCTCTCTCACATCAAAGGGAATCGACCGATAGGGGGCGCGAATCTCTCTCATTTGAATTCTCTTCCCTTCCCTTCCCACTTTTTTCTCCCTTCGCGCTACATTTCACTCAATTTCGAGTATTTTTCTATCTGAATTCCGGCGAGTCTCAGTGAGAATATTTTGTTTATTTCGATATTGACCGATTCACAATAGGATCCTGTTTCTCCCCTGTTTATTTCGTGGAAACACCTCATCTCGGGTTTCTATCCTTCCCCTACCTAATAGAATACAGTCCATCCTCTTCCAGCGATTGCCTAGTGTTGACACAATAAAAACTTTCACTTCTTGTGATATATATGTTTATGCTCTGTCCATAAAATCAATCGATAATCTCATCCACTCATAACATCTACCCTCACTTCCTTGATCCTCGATGCTTCTGTTCTCTCTTCCTTTCTGTCTATCTTCTCACTTCCAATACTACTTCTTCAGCTCAGCGTCTACTTCAGTGTGTATGCAATCAGTTCATTTCCTTCTATTTCATCTCTCCATCTCTTTATTGACCTCTTCCCTTCCACTGGGTATACTTGTCACAGTCTGTATCGGTCTCTCCTTTACCCCTTCCCTCTCCCTCTCCCTCCCTCTCTCCCACTCTCTCCTCCCCCTCCCCCTCCCTTTGCCCTATCCGAACCCCCACCGTCTCTCCTATCACCTCTCTCCATCTCTTCTCAGTCCTTTGATCTCAATCCTTCACTATACTCAGCTAGTTGCTTGTCCACAACCTTTTCTGTTCCTTCAATTAATGCCCTCTCTTCTCCTGTACTCCTCTTCTCACGTATCTTTAGTCTCTTTCTGTAAGAACTAAAATGATATCTCGATCGTGTGACTTCGTTTATTGAATAATTGATTCAATTGCAGAATGAGCTTTATGAAATCGTTGTTCGGCAAGGGAAAAAAGAAGGAAGAGAAGGAGGAACAGAAGAAGGATCCCTTCAAGGTTCGTCACACTTCTCTCAATTGATGGATAGCTACTCTTTCCAATCGATAACTGCCAATCTACCGTATTCTATTGATCCTTCTTTCTCAGCGGGACCAATCTCAACGTCGTTCTGTCCATTTGGGAGACCGATCGTTCGGAGCTGAGAATCTTCCTTCGTACTACCAATCCGTCGGTCACAAGTACCCAAAGGGACCTAAAAGTTGTCCCGGAGTAGAGGTCAGTAGTAGAGATTAAAGATCAAATTTGAGTAGTTTGTAGTTTGATCTTCCCTCATCTCATCTCATATTAATTACAGAGCCGTGAGGGAGATGAGGATTCTCTCGGAGCTCGCACAGATTTCGAATACTCTCACAAGAGAAAGAGCAAAAGAGGGTAAGTACAACCAATATCCCATCGACGTTTCAATGTTGTTTGTATCTGTATACCGTACTCAATCATCTCTCTTTCTTTGCAGGATCCTCGTGAATCGTCGTGATATCGATCGTCATTCCGACTATTCCTCTCAAGATCCTTCTCCTCTCTCTTCTCATTTCTCTCGTCCTAATCAAGCTCCTCCATCTCGACATTACCATTCTTCACTTGATGAAAGTGATGAGGAGAACGACTACAATGGAAGGGTTAGTTCGTGATCAGGATACGGTAGTCAAACAATAGGTATACGGTAGTCATGTTGTGGTTACTGTAGCTTCCACTGTTCTTAGCCATAGATTCAGTTACACCCTCTCGCGACATCTCATTGATCACTAGTCAAAATAGTATTTATTGATCGAAAATGGAGTGTTACCGATTCGTTGACTCATAAGAGAAATGTTCAGATCAGAGAGAAATTGAGACGAACTGAAGAGGAGAAAATGGCAATCGAAAGTAGATACCAAGAGTTGAAATGGAGAGTCAAAAGTGACAGAGAAGAGGAGCGAAGGAGAGTCAAAATTGAGAGAGAAGAAGAACGAAGGAGAAATTCGTGAGTACCGTACACCCCCCAATCGATCTACAGTAATCGTTGATTTCTTGCAGGGACACAGTCGATTCCTTCCGACGACAGTTGAAGGAAATGGAGAGGAAATACGACAAAGTGAGGGAGCAAAATGAACAGCTGAGAAGAGAATTACACAGAAGGGAGAAATACGAGTGAGCCCTTTCTTTTCTATTTCCTTATTTCGTGTCTCTAACCTTTCGCCGATACCTTTTCAAGTAGCCATGATATTCGATGGATGAATCGATATCCACCGCATTCTTATCAATTTCCATTCCAGACCATCGATGGACTCTCAGAATCTGAAGTGGATGCAGGAACTGCAGGAACTGAGACAACTCAAGGTACCGTAATTCTCCTTCCGTCCTACTGTAGTCTCCTCTCCCCCTACCGTAATCTTCTCCGTTCCTACGGTATTCCCTTCTACCGTATGATCTTTCAGAGTCACTACGAGTCATCTCTTCGTCCCTCTTCCTTTCTCGCTCCCTTCACTCCCTTCCCTCCGATGCCCTACACTAATACGTTTTCTTCCACTTATCCAACTGCTTCGACAGCCACAGGAACTCCTTCCACTTCTATCGTCGAGGAGCCTGCACAGGATGGAGCAGGTACAGTATCCACCACACTACCGTACTCATATCGATTTTCCATTCAGGTGAAGCGTTGTGGGATCCGGAAGATACTTCATTCCGTCCGTTCAATGCTTCATTGAGTGAGCAAATGAATGGATCTTCCGCTCCCTTCCCGTTTTCTACTCCCCTCACAATGCCTGAGAGAGAGACTCCAAGAAGTGAAGAGACTATTGCAGAAACATCCGATCTCTCCTTCAGAAACAACGTATGCCATCTCATTCATTAAGACTCAATCGATATGAATTGATCTCAGTCGTACTTAACGTATCTCTTTCAGATGGATTCCCTTCAGGAGTCGTCATTCCGTCCTCCTCTTCCATCTACAATGCCTCCTCGTCGGATTTCTCAGTCAGACCCAGCTATTTCTTCTCCTCCCAGGAAGATCTGAGGATACGGTAGTCATCTGAAATACAGTACACTAGATGGATTCAAGATCATCTCTAGTCTGTTACTGATTGACTCACCCATAGTCATTAGTGTAATATTGATGAGTATTGTTATTATTAGCCTAGCTAATTTAATTCTCACCAACTCACCCTTTTATACGGGTTTCTATTCAACACAATTATTATAACGTCTGTGGTAGGCTTCTCATGAAAGCAAACTTTGTCTGTGTGAAGAGAATTCAATCTCAATAAACTCTCATATCGAGCATAACTTTGAATCACAATTGATTTCGATGTGAGACATAACCACAGCTTCAATAAACACGCTCGATTTGTGGATCCCAAAAAATGAAATGGAAATCGAAATGTTGTGTATATTTTGAAGAGCAAATCTTGATAGAACCGAAATAGAGGCCGCAACGTGGTCAGCGGAATTGACTGAGTGGGGTGAAATTAAGTGTCAACATGTCCCTACATGTGTGATTAAGATGAATCTTTTGGATTTAGGTCGATATCTTATCTCTGAGCCGAGCTACACCTCCAAAACCACGCGCGCTTCGACTGTTGTGAGAGGGGGAAAGTCGCGATGGGGAGAGGAGGAGGCGGAGCCTATTCGCCCTTCTTTCCAGGGACATAGCGCGCTTAATTGGAAATATTTTGATGTTGTGCTAGAAGAGAAGTAGTTTATAAAGGTATTGAGAGTGCATTGGCGTCTCAATTTGGAGGATTGAACGTGTCAAAGCGCAGCGGGAGTGGAGGAACATAGCGCGCAATAGCAGAGAGAACGTATCTGCCTGCATGGCGCAGTGGGTTGCGCGTTTGCCTAATGAACGCACACCCGCAAGTTCAATTCCCTTTTGCGAAAACCGTTGCTATTTACAGTAAAACGGAATGCCGATACTCTCGTACTCGTATTCTCGCAGTTTTTTTTGCAAACGAGAGCACAATTCAGGGTCGCCAATTTAGATTTCTTTTTCTCTTGTAATATTCCCAGAAAATTCAAGAGAATGAAATGCGGGTATATCAGGAGTTGTGAGTTCAGTTATAAGCCCAATTTCAACGATTTTGAAATTAATTTTCACTTTTTCGACACCTCAACGTTCTCTGATCATCCCTGATATAGGCGCAATCGATTGCGCTCTCCAATAGCTCCAAAACAAGCCATAATATGACTCATAACGTTTCGAATTACGCTTGTACTCTCGAAATTTCATTTTTTGTCAAATCCGGGTGCGCGAGAAGTGGGCGGACGTTGTGGACCCTATCTATGTCTATGTCATATTTGTTATTTGGCGCTGATTCTACGGGAGATGAAAACTGTTAGAAAGTCGACAATGCTTCTTCATATGTAGGTCATATTCAAAACAAGAAAAATAACGAGAATGGTGATTGAAATACAGAAAGAATGGAGGAAGATTTCGTCCACTTACAATTAGCCCCGTCCATTTTCAATATCTTCCCACTCCGATTCGTTCACTGCACAATCAAAATCATTCCCGTCCCGCCCCTTCGAATTTTCTTTGCACTCACACAAACTACTGTCATTCTGTGCATAAATGATATATATTTTGTACATGGTATCACAATTGGAATCACAGTCGTCTCTCAATAATGAATACTATACAACTACAGTAATCTATGAACGTAACCTAGATGGAAGACTTGATGTGATCAGTCTCCACTTCTCTTCCATTCCTCTCTAGATCATCTTCTCTCAGTTTGTATGCAGGGAGATACCTGCAATTTGATGGTTTCTTCTAAGATACATCTCCTATTTAATGCAATCCATAATTGTTCAGCATCCTAATAGTAATCAATCAATATCTGCTCACTTCACTTGATCACTTCTCTCATCTTTCACTCTGAGTGCTTCATTCTTCCTTGTGGTCGTTCGACCTCCGAGTGAAGTGAATCCTACAATTGTACCATTATCACCCTATCTACAGTGTTCTACAGTAATCCCAATCAATATCACTCACCTTCATCATACAACTTGCAGTAGGGCACACACAATCCCCGAAGGAACATCCACACATCCGAGTAACTGAAATCGATTGATTACTGTATTCATCCTTCGATCTATCGTACCTCCACTCCAGAATGGGGCAAACTCGCAGGAGTCTCGGCCAGTCTTTATCAGTCCACTCAACTGGACTCCTGCAATCAATCGATTTCAATGACTACCGTATTCCAACCACTCACTTCATATATTTCCCTTTGGGATCACTCGATCGACTGCCCATAAACACTGCTACAGTATCCGGTCGTTCCTTTTTGAGAGATGCCAATCCCTCTTTCAGAGGTCCAGAGTATTCGATCACATCGATTGAATATCTGTAGAGATCAAAGATCAAATAGATTCATGATAAACATCAAAGATCAACTGACGATGAAGAGACGTCGATTATGAATTGACTCATTTCGGGGAATTGATCTTCCACCATAATATGGAATCCCGACATCTTTGTGCCCGCACCGTACTTCCTGCATTCATTGAGTGACCGTCTACATCCAAATGGAAGTAACTCACTTGTCGATGGCGATTCTGAGTAGATGAAGGAGTACTGTACAGTCCTTGCCTCCATTGAACGATAGAGCGATCTGGTCCAATCTGAATTTACTTATAAGTCGATGGCGTAAGAGAAGGATGGGATATCCGTCTACCGAGAGGAGAGAGAGTATTACATTTATAAAATGATACCATAACGAAAAATGTTACTTCCTGCCTTTACCGAAGGCGAGGGGGCACATAAAAGTGAGGATGGACAACGTACGGTAGTCCGCGTTTTGACTTTTGGTATTATCACACCATTTCATAAATGTAATAAGACGACTCACGAGTATTCCTCAACTTGTCTCTCCACAATCTCCATAGCTGAATCCAATCGAGACAGGAATCGACCTAAACTATTCCTTCGTTCCTCTGTCTCTCATTATTCTCTCACCTCCATTTGGGTCAGTTCTCAATCGCTCTCTCAACGATTCAAACTTCTCTACCGTATTCTTGTGAGCAAATTCATCGTAGATCACCAGATTAACTGCAATACATTATCGATATTTAAAATTTCCAATGGTTTATTTTAGTCATATGAAGCCGTTCGCGTAAGAACCGAGGAAGTACCGGCACAGTCAAAAAATGTCAATTTTCTGTACATATGCAATTTGGGGTTATCGATGGTGCTGATGACGATAGACATACTCATTTTGCTCGTGGAGCTTTCGTTGGCGCCAGATAACGTCGCGTTGAAATCGCATTTTATCGAATATTTCGATATCAGATAATGCTAATTTTTTGCTCTCGTGCTCCATTGGGCAGAATTTGACGGCGGTCACGCCTGTGTATTTCATTTTTTATCATTTAAAAAAAATAAATTTTAAAAATTAAAATTTTCGTAGAGCAATTTGCGACCTTGTTCATGTACACAGATCGGACCGGCGTGAGGAGAGGATTCCAAATATATTTTTTTCAGAAAATTTTAACAAGAGACTTTCAAATGAGCTAACATATAGTGACATGAAATTGTAAGTAAAAGGGGAGATCTCCCCCGTCTTCTCTTGATTTCCCTGACCCCTTCTCACCGCGCTCTCTCAAATCTGCACACTCTCTCGCATTCCCGGCTTGTCCCTTCCTCTTGGGATGGCGAGATAGTGTGCGATACAGAGAGAGCGCAGAGAAAGGAGGCCACGGGAATCGGGGGAGAGAGGGGGAGATCCCTCTTTTACTTACAATCTTAATTCACTATATGTTAGCTCATTTGAAAGTCTCTTGTTAAATTTTTTTGAAAAAAAATATATTTGGAATCCTCTCCTCACGCCGGCCCGATCTGTGTACATGGACAAGGTCGCAAATTGCTCTTCGAAAATTTGCATTTCTAAAATTTATTTTTTTTAAAATGATATCAAATGAAGTATACAGGCGTGACCGCCGTAAAATTCTGTCCAAGGTGGCACAAGAGCAAAAAATTAGCATTACCTGTGATTGAAATATTTGATAAAATGTGATTTCGACGCGACGTCATCTGGCGCCAACGGGAGCTCCACGAGCAAAATGAGTATGTATATCGTCATCAGCACCCTCGATAACCTCAAATTATAGAGTTTCAGAAAATTGACATTTTTAGACTGTGCCGACCCCTACCGCATCTGCTCGATTCTTACGCGAACAGCTTCATATATCAATAGTAATTAATTTACCGTATCTTTCTCTCTGCTCACCTCCAATAATCTTCTTCAATTCCATCACTGCTTTTTCTCCTTCTTCGATAGACTCGCTATCAACCGTTAGTTTAGTAGAGAAGTAGCTGGAATGAGGTTGTACTTCCTCTTTTATCTCTCCCCTCCCACCTCTCTCCCTCTCTATTCCCTCCGATAAGAACACTCATGGTATCACCAGTCCCTTTCCTCTTCCTGTACCTTTTTGTTCTCGAACTATTGTATTTCCCCCCAATTTTATCAGGTTTTCCATATTTTATTTCACCCAATTTTAACAATTTTCAGAAAAAAAATCGAATTCAAAACAGGATAGTAAATAGAAAATGTATATATTTCTTCTCACCTGTTATCCAATACGGGATAACTTCCGATTTCGACCGAATCACTGAACATTTCGGCGACGATCGAAAGTCGATGGGAGAACGAAAACTCGGATTTGGATGAGAAAAGAGAAGAAGAGAAAGGACGTTCGATCTCAGACGATGGGAAGAGAGAAGACTGAAAAGTGATGAGAATAGAGGGGAATGGAGGGGAAATGTTAAAAGGAAAAGGTGCTAGGTCTTCTAAATACATGCAAGGCGGTCTCGACCACCCCTGTGCTTGAGTAGCAACGATTACAGGCTATTCCAGATATCGAAGGGAGAGGGAGGAGGGAGAGGGAACTATTTGTGACGTGTCTTATGAAAAAGCGAGAGAAGAGATTGAGATCAACGATGAGGATGACGATTGAAAGTGCAAACTAATAGAGGAGAGGAGGAGGAGGGGACAAGGTGAGATACTGACTAGACGATACTGAGACAACAGTTCTTACTAGTTAGTTGTTCAGAAAAAAAACAACTTGTTCTTTCAGTGGGCAGTAACACAGGGAGATTTCCCACTGGTTAGTTACCCCTTATGAGACTTATGTCCTTACCTCCAAATCAATAAAAGCTCGTCGGCAAAACTGGGGAACTCCAGGGAATGCGATAACATTCTGAACTTTGACTACGGGGAATTTCGATCGATTTCCGTCTCTTTGACCCCATAGAAGATTAGAGGAACGAGGAATCTGAATGGAGATATGATCAAAGATGAACGATCAATCGAGTACCGTGGCCAGTTTAGACACAAATGAGTCTCTTCTCTCCCGAGTGGGCGATGAATTTGGACTTGACTGAAATGGAAGAGAGAAGATCAAAAATCGATTGATCGACAACCGTACCTTCATTGGGAGAAAAGCATGGATTGCACGCACAATCTCATCACACAGATACATCTCATCGTTGAATGCCTGGGCGAGTCCTGAACAGACTCTTCAGGTTACGGTAAGTCAATAATTCGATCGATACCAGTGAATGTGTTGTCATCATGAGTGGGGCCGACTCCTCCAGTGGTGAAGACGAGATCGAATTGAGAAGAAAACGATTGGACCTGAGATCGATATTTTATTGATTGATTCTCCGGTTGATTTACCTCATTGGAAATCTCATCGATTCCGTCCCCAACCACTGAGATCTGAAATATTTCTCTCTTTTTATTCACTTTCTCAATAATTTCCATGGATACAATGGACTTTTCTCCATTGACAACCATTCGAATCTCTTCTCTTCTCTCTCTTCCATTTCTCTTCCTTTCATCCTCCAATGATCTACCTACCTCTATATCTCCTCCTCTCCCTCTTATCACTTATCATCACTACCGTACTCTCTGATACGGTAAACTCAGAATCGGGTGAGATCGACAATCTTTGTTCTCACATTTTCTCTCTTTCAGCCCACAATCGTACGTCGACCAATAGTGACAAGGGTGATATCATTGTCTACTACTTCCAGCCAGCTAATGAGTGGAAGAAACTGAAGGCAGTGTTCACATTCAGTGCAGGTATCGTAATCATCTGTCTACCGTAACCGTCTCAATCGATATTCTACAGTAGCCGGATGTGTTGCATTCGTGAGTCTCTGCTGCATTTGTGGTCTCAATGCAGCCATGAGAAAGAATTATAATGGAAGAAGGAAGTACATCTCCCATGCATGATCTACCCACAAGTCAATATTGGTTGTCCTCTCACTATTTGCAATAAACTACATAGTCTCTAGCCTGCATTCACCCCCTCTCTCTCCCTTCCTTTTAAGAGATGTTACTTTACTGCGTTTCTTCGTGCCTTGCATAATTAATAAATAATATATCTACGACCGAGGCATAAATATTATTATTGTTACATGCTTGAATCTCACCTTCTTCAATACAACTCCTTTGTCTCTCAATCGTTGTGAGATGAAGAATGAATTAGTGTCTTGTGTGCCTCCCTTCAGAATCTCGTCTCCGATCACTTCAATGCATCAATTGATATACTTACTTAGATACTTCATAGAGAATCCATCTATTTAGAATATCCATCTTCAACGGGTGTTGTCGTGTGAATCGCAATTCCTCATTATTGATACAAGAGATGGAATACGAATGAGAGTGTCTAATTCTTTCTCTCTCTCTCTCTCTCTCACCAATGACTCCAACCGTCTTCCTCTCCCTTCCAGTCTCTCTCTCTCTCACCAATGACTCCAACCGTCTTCCTCTCCCTTCCAGTCGCAGTCTTCTTACATTTCATTCTTCTCAAGATATCGATTGATTTATTATTTTTCAATCCACATAAAGATCTCAGCATTAACTGAAATCAATTTCCTATTCTTTTTTATTCAGTGGAGATATTTTCATTGCAACAAACAAATTCATGCATATCAAAGAACATTCACTTTTCAAAAAAAAACTATTTATTTGGAAGTAGCACATTATGAATCCATTAATGGATATGGTAGAAGAGGTCAGCACTTGGTACTCTGTACATATCTGAGGTCGAATCGAAAGACAATCAGAGATCAAAGATCAATGACTAAATAAGTTAGTTAGACAATCTCATGGAATCCTGGTAGTAAATGAGTCGTTCGTCCTCCTCTCATTTCCTCATTCCATTTATCTGCTTTTCTCTTCATTCGACGTTGTTTCCTATTCAAAACTCCGCTCGATGCCTTCAGATTCTGCAAAGATCCTCGTTGTCATCAATCCGACCCAACGGACTCCACCAATCTACAGTAATCTCTTACCACTTCTGGTACGGGCGGCTCCTTCTCACACAATTGATGCACTCTGATCACTTTGGCATTGGAATCATCGGAAGTTCCGACAGAAAAGAGACGACCGGCTCCCATTTGAACTGCATCCTGAATGGAAGAATGAGGGGTACGGTAAGAGAAGAGTTCTATCGATTAATCTCTCCCCCCCCTTGATTGTCTACTCACATCTCCATAGAATATGGAATTGTCCACACTCGTCACTCTAATTCTTCTCCCAGTTGTCGCATCGATGAATATTGCAATGGGGCAATACAAATAAGAAGGGAAGAATGCATCGGATGGAGGAGTCTGCAATAACAAATTCACACTTCTATTAAAACAACTTTTCAACTATCAAGGAAAAAAACTTTTTCGATAAAAAAATAAAAATTTAAAAAATCAACTTACGATAGTGGAAACATCGTATATAACTATGATCATGAGCATATTTCCATTAACGAATTTGATACTGTGGAGCATCTGAAAGAAAAATTGGAATAGAAAAGGGAAAGTGAAGAGATAGATACAACTGACATTGGAACGACCATTGATTCCTTCCCTCTCGTCACTTGGACTCACTCCTCTGCAATCACTTTATTATCTTTCTCTTCTTTCCCTTTCTCTCTCTCCTCCTTTCTCTCCTTACCTCGTTCTCACACTAGGTAGTAGTCTCACACTCCATTGGAGGCCGACAGTTGACGGTCCCGTTTCTCCCTCTCTATCAATTTCATTCTCTGGTCTGAATCATTATCTCCATTAATACTCTCAATTGTCATTCAACTTACTTCGTGAGTGAATAGCATGCAATTCGATCTCCTTCCAATCTCAGAATTCTACTAGTGAAATCGGGATGAAATCGAGTGTGAGATTCACCACGAAGAATTAATCGAGAGGACGAAGAAGGCCATTGAGATGAGAAGGAGGGCTGCAAGACACTCATCTTATATTGAGATACACTTTCCCTCATTTCTCTCTATCTTCTCCTCAAAAGGAAATAAGTCTACGACTGTGGACTTCTCGGCTGCCGAGCGACGATTACATAAGACTACTCGCTTCGATCAGAGGCAGGGGAGAGGTATTCTTAGACTTTAAAGCTGTCGTTCGGTAACCAAGACTTCTGGAGCCGTAGACTTATTTTCCTGAGTTCCCTCTCCTCTCTCCTCACCTCCATTCCATCACATCTCTCCATTCTACATTGTGGAGCTCCTCGATTATACTGTAGAATAGCGTGCATCGAGCATCCAATGTCTATTGAATACAGAGAACCTGACAGAAGCGGGATCACATACGCAATATATGACACTACTAATTCATTAATCTCATTAAACCACAGGGATGTCACTATTCATTTCAAATTACAAGTTGTTCATGTAAAATTTAACACCGCAAAATCATATCGACGAAATTTGAACTCACCGAAGAAAACTCGTAATGGCTGTGGTTTCTTCTTAATATTCATATTGAATACAACGACTCTGTCACTCTCGGGTGATCCATAATCATTGTGTGTCGGTGTTGATTCGCAGTACTGTAATACATTCAATTATCGATGGATCGATAATGTGACGTCATCTCACTTCGCAGTAGATCTTCTTCATATCGTAGATACTAGTGCATCTCACACTCATACATATCATAGCATCTCCATGAAGAGAAACATCTGCGATATCACCGAACATCTGGAATTGAGATGGATACGGTAGAAGAGCGAGTACGGTGAGTAGATACGGTAAGAGACTGAGTACTGTAGAAGCTGAACCTGTGAGTCGAGTTTGACGAGATATTTGATTCGAACTTGTGGATGAACTGATATGGTAGCGATACAATAAGATCGAGTGAAAGGAGAAGAATTTGAACGACGAGAACCATGGGGAAATTGATCGTCTCCTGATAGGAAGAAATGAAATAGAAGGAGATGAGACACATCATATCACAATTATGAATAATGTCTTTATTTGACGACTAGATTGTAAATTCATAGAGTGCATAACATAACTTACTTATATCATCAATATGTGTCCTCGGGGAAACTCCCACCACATAAATCTCATCCTTCTCGATATTCCACTGTATCGACCTACAATTACAAAAAAAAATCAATCACAACCATATTTTATAAATGACATTGTAATCTCACTTGAAATTGAAGAGATGAGCAGGGAGATTGAATCGATGTACGAGGACGTAACTATTGCCTTCCTCAATGTAGAATCGGACCTGAATTGAATGAATTGCATCATGACTAAGTAATCTTTGTCTCTTGCCTGTCCCAGATCAGTGAGGAGGATCACATACTTCTCCATTACTCTTCTCGAATGATCCTTGTATCGGAGATACGAACCATTTCGAACTCTGAATTGTATTCACACTATTCCACATATTATGTGTTTTACATGTTCAGTACCATTTTATCTATATTTTGCGACCTTGATACTCATAATATGCAACTCTCTCAATCCAATTTAGTTCAATCCCTCTACAGTATCCCTTCCACTCACTCTGCATCAGTATCCATAGCCAGAAACTGTCTAATGCCGTGGCCGTCGAATCGTTCCCTCGCATGAGTGAATCCTCTGATATCAAAGTAGTTATTCTCATTATCGATTAATTTTTCAGTAACCACAAATTGGCAAAATGATAATACCTTATCGATTCTTCATCCAAGTCGACTACACCAGAAGATGAGACAACTCGTTTACTGTAGAAGTGTGATAACTATCGATTACTGTTGATCCACCCACCAATCGATAACTGTCTTCCCCTGGATCTTCATCTCATGATTTAGTTGGAATTCTCGATTGTCCTACAACGGAAACGATAATAGACAGTGTTTCTCGCGTTCCCTAAATGCGGGAGGGGGTCGAGCAGGGGATAAAATGAAAATAGCACTCTTTTCGATAGATTATATATATATATATATATATATATATATATATATATATAATGGACTGATGCTCCTGTTTGTTTCGCTTGCGGATGGGACCCATCCACAAGCGTAGGGAGGTCGAGAGGGCCAAAAGTTGAAATCAAAACATTTAGGGATCCGTGAGAATCACTGATAATATATTTATATAAATGAGTCATAATAAGTCCGCTCACACTTCTAAGAAGAGATGGCCATAATTTGTTCATTCTTGCTCTTCTATCTCCCAATTCTCGATATCTTAATTCCTTGGTAATCGATGTGAAGGGTTCGTAGTCTGATAAATGGAGTTAATATTGAATAGATGGATATCCAATCATACTGGGGAATCCATGTCCATCGGGAAATGTGTGAGACTCTGTGACAACCTTCTTCACTAGATCAGTTATCTGCAAGTACTCTCTGTAGATCCTTTCACTCTCCTCTATGAGGCCGATTGCCTAAAAGTCGGACAAACTTCGGTACAGCCAAAAAGTCAATGTCTGAGTAAACAATGGTTTCCGGTACAGTTTGATGTGCTGATCAAAGTGGTGTAGTCTCATGATATGCAAATTGAACTGGAGCTCAATTTTAAGCTCCGAAGATCCGACCAAATCACAGTTTTTAGGCTATATCTGGATACCCGATCGAGCAGTCGAAAAAGTTTCAACAGAGACTCTAGCTCAATTTTTATAAGGAATCTTAAGTTGGCAATGCGCAATTTTTCTTGGTTCGTCAAATTTATAAAATTGCCAGTGTCTAAGGAAAAAGTGCGAGCGCATACATTTACAGGAGGTGTACCAACCCCGTGCTGGCTTGTGTTTTAAATCAGGGGAAACTCCGATGTCTGCGAACGGAGTTATGATTTTTCTACGAGGCAATTAGAGGCAAAAACATCCCTCAGAGAGGAGAATTGCGCTATTTGCATATGATTCCCCTCTCATTTCTCATTTCCAGACGCCGAGCCGATCCGGGCGGTCGATAATGAGAGGGGAATTGCATGCAAATCGCGCAATTCTCCCTTCTGACAGCTGTTTTTGCCTCAAATTGCCTCGGTAGAAAAATCATAACTCCGTTCGCAGACATCGATGTTTCCCCTGATTTAAAACACAAGCCGGTATAGGTTTTGCACATCTCCTGTAAAGGTATGCGCTCGCACTTTTTCCATAGACGCTGGCAATTTTCCAGATTTGACGAACCAACAACGACAGCGCATTGAAAAATTATCCATTAGATGGTTTGTGCAAATTTAGCTATAGTATGTGTTCAAACTTTTTCGATTGCTCGATCGGGTATCCAGATATAGCCTAAAAACAGTGAATTGGCCGGATCTTAGGAGCTTAAGATCGAGCTCCAGATGAATTTGCATATCATGAGACTTCACCACTTTGTTCAGCATATCAAATAGTACCGAAAACCATTTTTTCTTCAGACATTGACTTTTCGGCTGTACCGAGCTGTGTTGACTTTTGTTCGACAATTACGCAATCGGCCTCCTATCTACCTGATCTTGATTCGTTTCACATCGTGCATACTGTAGAGGAAGCGATCGATTTGACTCCCAATATGGTAGATCGTCCATTTTATCACTGCTGATTTGTGATATTTAAATCAAAATTCAACGTTTCCAATGTGAGATATTCGCAACGTTATAACGTGTTGTTTAAAAATATGCAACAAATTGGAAAGAGACCGGTTTATCACACATCTGTACATCAAACACATCGGGAGATAAAGTAATCAATAGAGTTACGAGTTTATGGTAGAAAGAAACAAGCCATCTCAATAAATAGCTGATAAATAATTACTTAAAGGTAGAATATGAACAGAGATTACAGATCTCCTACAGTAGGGTTGGCCTCGCAAGGAATTTTCCTTATCAAGGAATCACAAGATTTCGAATCTCATTCAGCCTACAGTTTCTTTATTACCATCAATCGATACAAAAAGTTGAGGAGATATCGAGTTTTCTCCTCATTTTTCGAAATAACACCTACCGGCAAGTAGGTCATTAAAATGAAATTCCTTGGTAAGGAAAAACAATGTGGTCCCCCCTTACTCATTCCTTGTGAAGCCAACCCTATCCTACAGTACGAATCATACAGCATAAGTCATCTCGACAATATCTCTGCACAGACTTTTTCCTCTCTCATCCACCACTGCGTCCTTGATTCGATTCACAATATCCACAATCTTACGAGACTTGGCCAGCTGCAATAATCAGAATAATTGGTGTGCTCAATAAACTATTCGCTCCTCTTCCTATCCCATTACAACTGATCCCCCCTCCCCCTCCTCACCTTGATAACAGTAGCATCTCCCCACATGAGTGTCGATATTGCCTGCAGTACTCTCGTCAGTCCATCCTCTCTGTATTGACCGAATGAGAGATTCGACTCCAATGCCTGCAACAATATTCATAACATCTCCTCCTACCGTATCCCCTATTCATCTACCGTACCTTGACGATCTCTCTGATGCCATCTTCTCTGGGACCGAGCTCGCAGATACTGTCAGACGTTTGTAGAAGGAGGAAGGCCCAGTTGGAGAGAGCAGAGGAAGCAGCAACCTACAAGGACAATAGGGATCAATGAATTATGCTAATTGTTTAGCTCTCTTAGCTCAAAATATAGTTAAACGTCCCGACGTCTATCTGGTCTCTCACATATAATAAGTAAAAAAGTGTAAATGAAATAAATTGAATTGAAAAAAGAGTCCATCAGGTCCATGTGTTTCCTGTTTTTTTTCTCACCTGGAGGATTGGTTTGTTGGACAGGATGAGAATGCCGAGAAGGGGAAGGAATGTCTTCATCTCACTCGATACCATCTTGCGACCACTCTCGTGATGGAAGAAGTTACACAGGGCACGACACACGATGGCCTGAGAAGGAAGAGGGAGATATTAGAAAGAAGGGACATGGGATATGACAATCAACACAAGGGAAGAACACAAGAGACTGTTTAGGATAAACAAGCGTTAGTAACAGGTATAACGTCGAAATAATCCTCATATGCAAAAAGAGCAGCCTCATGAACTGTCAAGTCTCTCTGAGAAAATTAATAAATAATATTACCTTGAGGTTGTCATTAGATTCAGATACGAGAAGGGCAAAGAGTCGCTCTCGAATGGCCACTGATCGATCCTGCACATAATCAATATCTACAACCATCCTTCATTCTCGTATCACTATGACTCCAACATTTATTATTGGCATACATCTCTACTCTATCAAAATTACTATATGTCGTTGTCTTGGTCGCTTCAATAAATATCGTACCCCTTGGGAGTAGTATCGATTAATGTCTTCATTGAGAATGGCAATTCTAAATAGATCGATGATCGGGAGAAGTTCAGTCATCGCCCATTCGAGTCCCACATTGAGAGTCTCCACTAGCATTTGCTCGTTCTGCAATCAGTACAATATTCTTATCTATATTCTCACTACACTCAGTCATATTTCGATAGTCGTGAATACATCCGATCTCCCTTCTTTCTTCTCACTCTCTTTCCCCCCTCCCCTCCTTCTCTCACCTTGACTCCATCAGGTCCCTTCATTGCCAATTCCTTCAACATCTCCAATTGATCTTCTCTCAATCTCAATGCCTCGTGACTCTTCTCATTGTCCTCCACCAATCGATCGTACGCCTTGCAATTAAACATCGTAAACATCTTCAATCATTATTAGCGCATAATTAAACACATATAATTTTCGCACTCCATGAGGAAAGCATGGATGAATTCATGCAATCTTTCAGAATACTAGTGCTATTTCATCAACAAGTACTTCCTATCCCCCCCTTCTTCCCTTCTCGTTATCCCCCTCACCTTCTGGTTGAATTGTTCAGCTCCGAATACGAAGTATCGATTGAGAGGACAAAGTTCTCCTCTCGGTTTCTTTTTGTCCACAGGGAGAGATGCATTGGGCATCACGATGTCAGTCGCTGTACCAGGAATGTATCTGAGAAGAAGAGAGTGAGAGGGATTGAATAGACCAGATAAGCACTGACCGTCCACCTGAAGTGAGGGGATCTCCTCCACTCAATCCTCCTCCATTCCCATTGGAAGGAGCACCGGGAATGTATCTGCCACCGCCTGCAATCAACTCACACTCATCCTCAAAGTCCATTGTCATGTTCATGGGAAAAAAACATTCTCGATTTAGAGAAAGTTTTAAAAAATTGCGTAGATATGTATTTGGATTCGTTTCGCGCAAATGAGTTCATATGAGAGACTTTCTGAGAGGATCGACATATTTGTTCAGAGTCTTGGCACTGGGTCAAATATACAATATGAAACTGACAACACTATAAAATAGTGTGTTACGTGAAGGTTACAACTATGCCATTCAGGAAGCTCAATGACGCGTCTACGCCTCAGGGCAAGCAAATATCTAGTTGTGACGTCACAAATCATTTTCGCCAATTCGCAACGAATCTTCTCGATTAATAGCGCGATCGATAGCCCATCAAAATACAATTATATTTTACTTTCGGAAGTTTTTTGATTGCTGTTCATGCAAATTAGTTATTTGCAAATTGCGATTTTGCACGCAAATTTCAGTGCCGTGCTAGGCCCTGGAAATTTTATACTGTTTCTATTTAATCGCTGAAATGGTGTGCACAAACTGTGAGAAAGGGGAAATTTAAAAGTTGCCCGAAGGAAGTAAATTCAGGAAAAGAGTGGCTGAAACTCGAATAAAATCAGTTATCGATAGCTAAATTTTGGCAAACATACTGTACGCCGCAAAATAGCATTTTAGAAATATGTTGAATTTTGCATGTTTTTCTTTTAATTCGAACTTCAATGACATTAGTATCATTGCAGAGTAACGCAAAACACGAAGAAATTCAAAACGAACCGTTCTTGAGCAAACATATTTGATTACGTACCGTAATTTTGCCAAAATTTAGCTATCGATAACTGATTTTATTTGAGTTTCAGCCACACTTTTCATGAATTTACTTCCTTCGGGCAACTTATAAAATTTTCACTTTCTCATAGTTTGTGCACGCCATTTCAGCGATTAAATAGAAACAGTATAAAATTTCCAGGGCCTAGCACGGCACTGAAATTTGCGTGCAAAATCGAAATTTGCAAATAACTAATTTGCATGAACATCAATCAAAAAATTTCCGAAAGTAAAATATACTTGTATTTTGATGGGCTATCGATCGCGCTATTAATCGAGAAGATTCGTTGCGAATTGGCGAAAATGATTTGTGACGTCACAACTAGATATTTTCTTGCCCTGAGGCGTAGACGCGTCATTGAGCTTAATGAATGGCATAGTTGTAACCCTCACGTAATACACTATTTTATAGTGTTGTCAGTTTCATATCGAATATTTGACCCAGTGCCAAGACTATGTTGACCCTGTCAGATAGTCTCTCATATATTGCTGCCGAAAATTCCAAAAGTGCAACAACAAAGTTTTTTAAAATAAAAATATTTAATTTAATTTTTTTTTGAAAATGTGCAACTATTACTATCATAGAAAAATAATTTGGTGTTAGTTTTCGGAAAAAAAGACCAACATTTGAATTCCCGTGATTTCTTATCTCAGTTCTCAGTGGAGCAATCGACGCAAAACTTCGAATATAACATTTTTCGACCCTTTTACATCTATATACGAAGTTTTGAGCCCCTAGAGGTCGGCAGCTCCTTCCATTCCTCCTCCTCCATTTCCTCCTGGCTCCACAGAAAACAGGGATAAATAATTGCGGGAATGCAAATCTTCGCCTTTTTTCCATTTATTTTTTTTCCCGAAAATTAACACTACATGAGTTGACTCTTTTGCGCGGAAATTTTTTTGTGGTAATTCTGTACCAGTAAGAGGGTCGGCAGCTCCTTCCATTCCTCCTGGTACATATCGTCCTCCTCCAGTGAATGGATCATAGAAGGTCGAATTAGTCTTCGATTGCTCCTTTCTCACCATTTGAGCAGTCTGAAAACACACACAACTCTTTCATCTCTCTCAACTCTCTCATAGACAACGTACACTTCCGAGATATTTAATCTGCAGTCCATTCTTCTCCACAAATTCCTGTGCCACTTGATCGGGATCGTCGTTCTGATCGAAGGTGCACGTCAATTGACGACCATCTTCCACCAGAATTGAGAACGACAACTGAAAGTAGCAAGTGATCATCAGGGCTGTCATTCTTCTATTTTGAAAATAAAAAAAAGATATTTATCAATACAAAAAAAATTAAGAATAATCTTATTATTCAAAAAAATCTCTTTCCATTTTGTATAAACTAGGTAAATGACGCATCTACACAAATTGTCCCCCCCCCTCCCTCACCTTTCCTCCATCTCCATCATTCTCAATCTTCCTCCTCTTGGGGGCAAAGTTCATGGCTTCGGGAATATTCGACTTGATGTATTCAGTGATTTCATTGAGATACGAAATCGGAAGGTTGTTGTCCTGATAATCATCCATCCCTTCGTTTCAAGTAGTAATAAATACATGCTTTTTTGAACGTACGCAGTACTTTAAATGTTACAATTGTTCACAAAGATTGTTGTAGAGTAATTCTTTCTCAGTCTGCTCACTCACAGTGACAAACTTCTCAGCAGAGAGGGATGGATCCGTTCCCTTCACATACTTCAATTCCATATTCGGATTACCGTCGTCTATGGCCACTTTGATAGTGACCGTGTCCGATTCCTCAAATAAATATGACGCTGTCTGCGATAGAATCAACAAACCTTGTTCAAGGGTCGGCACAGGCAAAATGATGTTCTTCAAATTTCTTGAAAAATCGTCTTTAGAGGTTGTTTTTCATTCTGCACAACGTGGCGTCATTAGTTTTTCAAGACTTTGCCTTCAGGCGCCAAAATGGCGCCGCGCCATTTTAGGGCGCGGCACGTTTTCCTTTCATAACTTGTGTCAACCAGCTGGAATCAGCTCAAAACCCACGTATCCGACCAGAATTTTATGGCGAATTCAATGGTATATTTGGAAAATACGTGAATCGTCCAATGAAGCGAGATAAAACAACTTTTTGACCCGTTATAGTGTGAACCAGGAGATATAGTTTATTCGACGCGCCTTTCGATTTTGATTGTAATGATATAGCATTGTGTAGGGGAAAAAGAGGTGGAAATATGTTTCCCAGGCGATTTTCCGATCTTCAACGCGCGAACTGTTGTCCGTCCGTCCGATCTGCTTAGTTAGGCAGCGGTGAGCGCAGTGAGTCCGTCCGATCTGTCTGGTCAGGCAGCGGTGGGGATAGTGAGTGCCAAGAAAGTACTAAGGACACCAGGATTACGGTACCTGGAACCAACAGAGTACCGCAAGGATTGGCTTAATAAGCAGGCGCATTTGGATTTATTGTGATTACGAAGGTTTTATCCAGATCTGCTAAATCCAAATGGACCTTTGTTTATTTTTTCAAAAATAAGCTAAACTATTTCCCTGGAATTCCGAAGGTTTTATTGTGACTTCGCCGCAAATTTTTTGTTGTTAAATTTTAATAAGACGCATATTACCTTAAATAAAACAAGGTATTGCATACGGATGACTACATGCATTTAATGAGGGAGTAAATAACTCTTCGACTCTCACATTAGGAGACACTCGTTCATATCATAGCTTTCTGAAACATATCTGAATCATCTATCTCTCTACAACTCCCCATCCCCTTCACTCTCTGTATGGTGTTGGGGTGGAGCGGTCGGAGGGGAATGGATGCCAGGTGGCCAGTGTTTCTATTGGTACAATGTACCATCAACAATTCTGATTCAACTCTCCGGACCCCATTTGAACTTGTTTGATTCCGGGAACAACTCTCAGAAGTCCCTTGGCACAGGCCACTCCCCGTGTCCTTGTGGTACTCTATTGGTTCCAGGTACCGTAATCCTACTTTCTTGGCACTCACTATCCCCACCGCTGCCTAACCAGGCAGATCGGACGGACTCACTGCGCTCACCGCTGCCTAACTAAGCAGATCGGACGGACGGACAACAGTTCGCGCGTTGAAAATCGGAAAATCGCTTGGGAAACATATTTCCACCTCTTTTTCCCCTACACAATGCTATATCATTAGAATCAGAATCGAAAGGCTCGTCGAATAAACGATGTCTCCTGGTTCTCACAATAACGGGTCAAAAAGTTGTTTTATCTCGCTTCATTGGACGATTCACGTATTTTCCAAATATACCATTGTATTCGCCATAAAATTCTGGTCGGGCACGTGGGTTTTTAGCTGATTCGAGCTGGTTGACATAAGTTATGAAAGGGAAACGTACCGCGCCTTAAAGTGGCGCGGCGCCATTTTGGCGCCTGGAGGCAAAATCTTGAAAAACTAATGATGCAACGTTGTGAAGAATGAAAAAAACAACAACCCCTAAACACGATTTTCCAAGAAATTTGAAGAACATCATTTTGCCTGTGCCGATCCTTTGTTGAAGCTATCGCGGACAGCGTCATATATAAATAATATTAAACAAATTAAATAATCACTTTCTAATGCCGACTACCGTAACAAAAAGTCTGTAACTGTACCGTACCCTTTCCTGTTGCTGCTGCAGCTGTGCACTGAGCCTTACAGACAATTCCGCATCGAGGTTCTCGCGGATCTGCACATCATTATTTAGAATTATCCATTACGGTTGATTGCGATGCAATATATTGAATATAAGTTTTTTTTTTAAATTTCAAAACAACTTACATCGACTGGAGCGATTCTCTCATCGTCCCTCGTGAGGATGAAAATACGTCCATCACTGAAATGAATTCAATTGTGAATGACAACTACTTGAAATTACTTTCAGAAAATACTCAAAGTGATTGTGATGACATCATAGATATAAGAATATTCTCATGAATTGTTCATCTCTTCTCATCGTACCTCGATGCAAGGACGACGTCTCCATTCTTGAGGGCGGCCACACTCCATAGAGAAGACACAGGAGTATGCATCATCTGAGAGAAGAGAAAGGGTTAAGTCTACTGTACCAATACATACTTCGTCTATTGTTAAATTCATCAACCATTGAATGTCAATCTCAAGGAATTCCGCTATCCCTATGTGTATGTCATGCTCACCTGCATCTGAGTGAGATATCCCTTTCCTCGTCCTTCATTGATTCTCCACACTACTACATGTCCTCCCTCTCCACATGTCACCAGAGTATCCGATCCAACCCGTACCATACTGCAAATTTAATTATTGACAAAACTTCTCAGAAATAGACCCTTCAATTAAAATGAGTATCCAAGAGTCTCCCTTACCTGTACATGAACTCATCATGTGGCGCCTTCTCCACTGCAAGAGGAGAGAGATTCTCCAGATTCCACAGTGCAAGAGATCCATCATTAGCAGCAGAGACGAAATGAGAAGAATCGAGAATTGCGAGTGAGCGGACGACGTCGGAGTGACCTGATGAGCAATCGAGATTATTGGAGAAAGAGAGAGAATACGACTCAAACAGCTTACATGTTCTCATGAAATCTATTCCAATATTGAGTGTGGGATCTAACCTTTGAATTCCTTGATGCACGTGTCATTGTGCCACAATCGGATAGATTGATCAGCACTGGCAGAGAGGAAATGCAATTCATCTTCTCTCTCCAGTGATTGAACTGCCCACACAGACATCGTATGACCCTCGCACATCAATGCCTGCAATTACTTTATTTATAAGCTGGATATTACTAAAGTTTACGAATTGATACTCAAGTCACTTCTATTTCCCACTATATATGTAGGGACCCCCAAACCGGAGTTGGGACCGGCAAAAAGTGACTTCTGGAAAAGTCGGTCGAGGCGTTGCGGGAGTTCAAATACGGATTGTTTTCGCACTTTTCGAAGTTCACTACTTATCTCGTTCACCCTCTCTTTGATTTCACTCCTAATCTACTCTATGATGAAAAAGGACACTAGCAGGCGAGAGAAGTAGATAAATAATGAGCGCGAACACTGAATATTTCGAGCTCGAAAAGTAACGATTTCGCTATCTCATTGCCCCTTTCTTCCGTTTTGCGATCATTAAATTATGCGCATCTTCAAACGTAACATATCCTAAGCTCAAAAGCGCGCGAACATAAAACAAAATAAAGAGTAAAGCGAGAAACGAACAATTTCGTATTTAAACGAACTGAGCGTTGAAACAATTGCTTTCTTTATATTGTAAGGTTAAAATATTAGCGGTGCATGAAATGCGGGGTGAAAGAAGCATAAATAATCGGTTTATGAGCAAAAAAAAAATTTTTTTTTAAATCGAAATTAACCCAAGACCCAAGATTCGGGGTTTGACGACCGAAAGGGCAATTACGGTCACACCACGCAACACATTTTATGCACCGGGAAGTGTTCATTAAAAATTTAATTCTTTGCTCAATTAATTTTTTTATAAAGTTTTCTAAGAAGAGGATGAGAACCCTGCAACTCTGCTTGAACTGAAATCACTGGAATTCGAATTTTAGGCGTCGGTTTCAGAAATTCATGGTGGTCCCTACTACAGTGGTGGCCAATATTATATGACATTCATCTCTTTTGCCTTTTTCTCACCTTAAACCCAACAAATCTTTCCGAAATTTTGGCATGATCAATTATTTGTGATTCTGCACGATAATATCTAATTGCTATCTTGCGACCTTGGCTGTACGACAACTTGCTGAGAAGTGGTTGTATTGCTGCAAACTCGCTTTTCAACATTTGCCCTTGGCTAAATTCGGAATGACAAGACACGTACAACTTAGTTAGCCTATCGTGAAGAACAACTCTTGGGCTATCGAATTCACTCTTTGGATAAGACCTTAGCTGTCGCACAAACTGTGCTGCACGTGCTGCAGTTGCTGCAATTTTCTGAGATCTCACCGGCATAACTTTCTTTAACAACGAGGAATCAGGCTCAACCATGTAGGTTATTACCGTGGAGACATTGCACATCCACTATGCAAGTATGGACGGGATACCCCTTACTTTAGAACTTGCAGCAAGATTACGTCATTTTTGCAGCACACTTTTTTAGCCGTGCAGCACTCTTGCTGCAGATGTTCGCGTATACTAACAGAATTTGACGCTCTTTCTCATGGCGTTGTCCGTTTGTGAATATCTTATTTGGCTCTCGTGCAAACATCAACTTTTGATCGAAGTCTTCGCGTGAGACGATTTGATATACATTAGAAAGCGCAGCTCACGCTGATCATTTATCTATATTTGACTAAGCATTTGACTTCTGCATGGCAAAGTTATGCTCTTTTAAGTGTTTTCTCACGCGCGCGGAACGCGTTTACATACGCGGCAGCCGCATGGTTGATGCGGTAGTGACTTAGAACTCCACTACAAAGGTCATTGGTTCGAATCCTGTCGGTTTCCAAAGATTTTTGCAGAATTTTTTTTCATCGAAAAAATCACATTTTCAAGATTTTCGAAAAAGTGACAATTTTGGTCGCGGTCGATTTTTCGAGAAAAAATTCTGCAAAAGAATTTTAAAATTGATAGGATTCGAACCAATGACGTTTGTAGTGGAGTTCTAAGTCACTATCGCATCGACCATGCGGCTGCCGCGTCTGTAAACGCGTTCCGCGCGCGTGAGAAAACACTTAAAAGAGCATAACTTTGCCATGCAGAAGTCAAATGCTTAGTCAAATATAGATAAATGATCAGCGTGAGCTGCGCTTTCTAATGTACAGTCCGGTCAGATCCCCACGTGAAAACGGGGCGCCCGGGGCGACCCATTGACTTTCACAGCAAGGAGAATGAGAAATTCACGTTTAATTAAAGTGCGCTGTGTTTTCGAGGTCATTACCGACCGCGACCAAAATTGTCACTTTTTCGAAAATCTTGAAAATGTGATTTTTTCGATGAAAAAAATTCGGCAAAAATCTTTGGAAACCGACAGGATTCGAACCAATGACCTTTGTAGTGGAGTTTTAAGTCACTACCGCATCAACCATGCGGCTGCCGCGTATGTAAACGCGTTCCGCGCGCGTGAGAAAACACTTAAAAGAGCATAACTTTGCCATGCAGAAGTCAAATGCTTAGTCAAATATAGATAAATGATCAGCGTGAGCTGCGCTTTCTAATGTATATCAACTCGTCTCACGCGAAGACTTCGATCAAAAGTTGATGTTTGCACGAGAGCCAAATACGATATTCACAAACGGACAACGCCATGAGAAAGAGCGTCAAATTCTGTTAGTATGCGCGAGATTTCGTACCTCAATCGGCACTCTGAAGCGAGATTTATTCAAAAAAAAATAAAGTGGTAAAGTGGCGCGGCGCCATACCGGCGCCCAGAGGAGTCGGATTGCAAAATCGATGGCACCAGCGTGTTCAGCGTCAAAATTTGTTCCTAGGGCTAATAACTTTTGCGCGATTTCGGTTTTTGATCTGTTCCAGACCCCTGTTGAGACCTTGTTGATCCTAACGTAAACAGCGTCATATGACATTTAAAGAGAGACTAGTTAAACTTGAAGAAAGAGTTCAGAAATTTTCTCCTTAAGCATATTCCTTATATCGTGATTTGCAAAATTTATCTTTCTTTCTACTCACAGCAATTATGTCATTTCCGGCAGTGAGTTCATCGATAGGCCAGATTATGATGTGGTTGTCCCACGAACCCGATATGAGCTTGCCCTTACGATTGTCCACAGTCATGCATGATACTGCAATTGAGAGAACTACACAGTGTTCTCCTTGATTCCATACGACTTCCGAAAAAGTCGATACGTAATGTCACAACACAATTCACAACACTCACCAACGCTCGAATGGTGCTTCATTGTGATGAGAGGTTCATTGCCGGAGCCACTTCCATAGACAGCTATCGCTCCATCCTACGACAAGTCGCATGATTAGACGCTAACATCTGATATGCTCAACGATCAATGGCGATATTGGATATACCTTTCGTCCTACAAAGATTCTCCATCCATCATCACACTCATAGTAGGCGATAGAGTAGACGATGGCTCCCTTTGGCTGCTGGGGAAGAACGTTGTGTTCAGAGTAATCGCCTCGACTGAAAGTACAAATGACTGACAAGTGAGACAGACTATTCCATTTGTTGATGAGTCAACTCAATGTTTCTCCATGGGTATTCGAATATGCTATCTACTCACCGTCCAATCCACATTCTCACTGTTTCGTCGCGACCTCCCGATAGAATCATCCCTGCAACGACATCATCAATCCTCAGTAGTCTCATGTTTACGACACGTCGTATTTCAACGACTATACTAGTGTGGTTGGTTCAAACGAACTAAGATGGATGAGAGATATCTGAATTAAACTTACCCTGACTTGTGGAGGCGACACTCTTCACCTCTCCCTTGTGTCCCATTAGAACTCTGCTGAGCACATAATCATGTGGCTGAGTCGCAGCCTCAGTCATTTCCACGTCGTCCATCTTCACTGTAATTACAATTTCACAGTAGAGTACGATAAAATGAGCGTACAAATGATCAACTAAAACTTCAGACAACGACCAAACAAATGAATTCAATCGGAATCATTTCGAATGACAACGAAAGGAAAAGTGAGAATTATGGTGTAAAAATACGGTGGGCGCAATGACAAATCTTTCTTTTTGACGGCTCTGTGATTAACGGATGCGGCTGTTCAGTTCATTGTTAGTTTTGTTTATATAGGAGGCCGTTTGCGTAAGAGTCGGACAAATCTCGGGACAGCAAAAAAGTGATGACCTGAGATAACAACGGTTTTAGATACAGTTCGGTGAGCTGAGAAATCTGGCTAAGTCTCATAATATGCAAATTTGATTGTAGGTCACTATGGAGCTCCAAAGATCGGTACAAATTCCAGTTTTTCGATTATATCTGGATACACAGTTGAAAAAACAAAAAAGTTCAAAAAGAATGTCTAGTCTAATTTACATGGGGAATCTTACTGCACTCTTAGAAACGTAAAATATATAATGTCAAAAAAATGAAAAATTTTAACTCAAGAACTAAGAAAATGTGGACAGCAACCTAAGGCCAGGCAGGATCTGGAGCATACTCTCGTTGACCAACAAAAAAAAATTTGGAGCAAAAGAACTTCGCCAAACGGAGTTATGATTTTCCAAACACTGTGATCTCGGCGTAATTCCCTGTGGTTTACAGTGATCGCGTTTCCTAAGCATGTAATTTGCATGTTCCAACCCCTCCATGGCGGCTTGATTTAGTCCCACTTTCTGTTGTGGTAATAACATTTGGATACAATTTTTATAACAGAATTGTATTGAAAATGTATATCAAGAAAATGAAATGCAATGTTCTAGAACCGAAATTGTAACAAATCAATAAAAAATCAATAATGATGCGATTCTTTGACAGATATTAATTAATACAATATTGTAAGGAATAATCTAGGCAATCTGGAAAATCGTGTCTACTACTTTTGAAATCGCCTCTTCTATCATTTCTCTGCTGTTCTCCTCTTCCATGATTTCGTACGTAACCTCCTTCGTTTCCACCTCGGCGACAATTTCCGCGGACTTCCTCTTTTTGCCACGAGTTCGGTTATTTGGCGAAGTAATTAAGGTTCTGGGTCCCGCCCGGAAAAGTTACAGTAACCCCAAAATCCGATATCGATTTTTTGAAATTTAAAAAAGTAGGTTTTTATTGGTTGTCTAGGTGTATTTTGCGAAAAAATGCGAATTTACCACTTTGGAAGCGATCAATTTTTAACTGTTTTTTGACCGTCCTGGAAAAAAATTGCCCATTTATTGACAACGATGTTGCGATTTTTAGAATCCTCATCATAAACTGTATGAAGGAAAATATTTGTTTGAATCCGAACTGTATCGCCGATACTCGTAAACTTGGTCTAAACGTTCGGATATTAGCGGACCTTGGCGCGTGTCCGGCGATATTTCTGATCAAGATTGCGAAATATCACCTGTATCAAGTGATATATTATTTGTCCACGATGCCGTGAACATGACTGATAAGATTGTTTAATCACGAGGTGGAAAAATTTCAAGCTTTGTTTCGACCAAGAGAAATGTTAGAAGAGGCGATGTCAAAAGTAGTAGACACGATTTTCCAGATTGCCTAGATTATTCCTTACAATATTGTATTAATTAATATCTGTCAAAGAATCGCATCATTATTGATTTTTTATTGATTTGTTACAATTTCGGTTCTAGAACATTGCATTTCATTTTCTTGATATACATTTTCAATACAATTCTGTTATAAAAATTGTATCCAAATGTTATTACCACAACAGAAAGTGGGACTAAATCAAGCCGCCATGGAGGGGTTGGAACATGCAAATTACATGCTTAGGAAACGCGATCACTGTAAACCACAGGGAATTACGCCGAGATCACAGTGTTTGGAAAATCATAACTCCGTTTGGCGAAGTTCTTTTGCTCCAAAATTTTTTTGTAGGTCAACGAGAGTATGCTCCAGATCCTGGCCTTAGGTTGCTGTCCACATTTTCTTGGTTCTTGAGTTAAAATTTTTCATTTTTTTGACATTATATATTTTACGTTTCTAAGAGTGCAGTAAGATCCCCATGTAAATTCGACTAGACATTCTTTTTGAACTTTTTTGTTTTTTCAACTGTGTATCCAGATATAATCGAAAAACTGGAATTTGTACCGACCTTTGGAGCTCCATAGTGACCTACAATCAAATTTGCATATTATGAGACTTAGCCAGATTTCTCAGCTCACCGAACTGTATCTAAAACCGTTGTTATCTCAGGTCATCACTTTTTTGCTGTCCCGAGATCTGTTGAGAATTGTCCGACTCTTACGCAAACGGGCTCATAGAAACCCATGAATTCCGAACGTTTAAATACATCAGCGGGCTCATAAGTCAATCATGTGATATTGATATTACTGTACTTTTGAAAACAGATAGTTCGTAACGACTAAACGATCACAATTCTTTATCACAAATATTTCGACTGCACGAATTTGACAAACTGACATTACAATTGAGTATCTGGGAACATAGGTCAAATGGGTTTTTCGCAAGTTCGCAATTAGCATAGGGCGGGGGATGTAGACCGAGACCTTCATGTGTCTGTCCTGCACTCTCTCGCTACGTTAATCCGGTTTATATGCAAAGTGCAGAAGTGCCTATCTTCGCACGCGAAGACCTATTTGACATATATGTCTGGGAATGAAGCAGAAAGACTGAATGACAACTACTCGATCCTCTATTTATTTCCATAGCGTTATTGTATTCAATCCGGGTAGTCATACTACCATATTCTGGAGTACAATTGAGTAGGGGATACTGTACAAGGGGATATATTTGAAAGATACTGAAATGGACTAGACATGCGCCACAGCTATACCGTACATGAAAAATTGGATATAAAAAAGTAAAATTGTGATGGAATGATGGTGAAAAAGTACTTCATGTTATTCGGTGCTTTTGAATGAACTTGTTGGTTTTGGCCAGTAGACGATCCTTCCATCTCCCATTGATACAACAATACTCTCATTGAGACAATCTATCCTCGATGGTTCGCCATCCAATTTGACTGATTCGATGACTGATCTCGGTTTGAGACCATATGAGAGTGCCTAAAGAGAGAAATATAGGGAAATCCATTATAGTTGACAATCACTCACATTGAACTTTCCATACTTGGAGAGTGTCAGAATGGAATGTCCAGTATTGATAATTCCCCTGAGTGGATCAGTCCTCGTCCCACTCGATATCTTCTCTCCGTCACACACAGATTGGACATTGAGTGATCCCCATGACTGAAATTGTCTATTATCGACTCATTTCTCTCAGGGCTCCATTTTTAGATTTTTAAGCAAAAAAAACCGTCGAAAATTTGAAGAAAAAATGCTTCTCCCACAATGTTATCCACATTTCATATAATACCAAGCAATACACGATATCACGAGTATTCAGCGAAAAAAGTGAAATTTGTCGGAGAAAGTGCGCGAGGCGAGGTGGTTCTGAGCGATGCATCAAACCAGGAGAACAGTTGCCATACAAAGAGGAAAAATGCAACCCATGTGAAATTATAAGTGATGAATCTCTAATAGATTCTCAAAGTTTAAGTCAACAAACCAGATTTTTAGATAACCCTCTCAGAGCGGTAGACCTCCTTCAACATGGGTGATCCGAAAAAAATGAAATATTCATGCCCTGAGGGCAAATAAAATAATATGGTTATCAAACTTTGGGGATTGTATTATTTTATGACTGCGATCATTTTGAGCCTAAGTACGAGTCTCTAGCACGTCTAGAAACAAAAATCCATTTTTCGGGCACTCAATTTGAGGAATGGCCCTGATCCGGTACAGAACCGTACAATCTGGTATCAATGAGAAATTTTCCTGCGAGCAAATAATCGCCTCCGGAATACAGTCGCGATCTTACGTCATCACTACGTAATAACTGAAAATCGGCCTACGCTGAAATAATCGGAAATTAGGCCCTAGGCTATGTGTTCCTTCCTCTCAAAAATTCAGGCCGATTACTATTTTGGTTCGGAAGTTACACCAGTTCGAAGTTTTGGGCGAATACTTTTGATCGACACTGTAATACATGTACTGAACACATTTCAAACATTTACATTGACTATTGAAGAAGAAAAAATTAAATTCCAAAAAAATCAAAACTTGAAAATTCCATGAACGGTGTCATGTCGAAAAAAATGTTTATATGTTTCACCTGGTGATGAAAACATCATTTACATACACGGCACTGCTGTCAAACAATAGTTCACTAAATATACATGGAATTTCGCAGTCGTAATCAGAAATATCGCAAGGGGATCCGAACATTCGGGCCAAATTTATGAACATCGGTGACAAAGTCCGGATTCAAAGAGATAATTTGTTAAACATAGTTTTGATCAGCATTCGGGAAAAAAACACAATACATTTGGTATTTTTTTCTTCAAAAATTTGCTTTCAGAGCGAGCAAAAAACAGAAAAAATAAAATTAACAACCCTATATCGATATTGGATCGCTACCAGCTGTTTTTTCGCATTTTTATTGCAATATACACCTGGAACACCTATAAAAATCCAATTTTTGATATAACAAAAAAGCGATAGCGGAAAGTGGGATTACTTTAACTTTTCTGAATGGGATCACTTGGCCAAATATCACCACTCATGATATTGAAGTCGCTCTCAAGATATGTGGAATATAAGTGTACCCCGGCCTCTCGTGAATAGTCTTTCAAGCTTGGAAAAAATATTCGGGGTCAAATATTTTGTAATATTTTTCATCCAAAAAAAAGTTTCGCGATGTTTGTCGGAATGTACAGTTAACAGAAGAATTTGATAGTTGCAATTGCTGAAACTCTCCATGAAAAAAAAAGTTTCGATAAAAAACATATTTTAGCGAGAAATCGAAAAAAAACACTTTTCCTAACCCCCTTTGACAACTTCATGAGAGGAATCACGAGAGACTCGACCACTTCGGCCATGGCCAGGACGTAGAAATTCATGATTTTTAATTTGGCTGAAAATTATACCTAAGGTATTTCAACACCTCCTCTATCGATTGGCGTTGACAGAATTTTGATAAAAAAATTCGCAATCGCGTGAAACGTATCCAAACCTGGAGTCTTCGGATTTTTCCGCAGAGAGATCAAAGTTTGAGAAATCATAACTCGGTTCAAAAGAAAGGTAGAGAATTGCGGTTTTGTTTGTTAGATAGAGAAAAGACTCGAATACAGCCACAACTGTCCCAACTCATTACTGGCTGATGCAGTGGAGAGAAGCTGTCGGTTTGACAAAATATGTTATAAATCGCTGTAAAGTTAAAACTATTCTTAGGTTCTTTGTTTGTTAAAATGTGCAGCTTGGTTGCTCACTATAACCCGAAAGAGGGCCAAATCGGATCTTGCGTGGCAATTGCGCTCTGCCGAACTTTTTTTGAAAAATTTTTTTATCTGGTATAATTGGTATAATTTTCAGCCAAATTAAAAATCATGAATTTCTACGTCCTGGTCATGGTCGAGTCTCTCGCGATTCCTCTCATATTACTATTTTCGTAATTTACAGCAAAAAAATAGCAATTTATCCTTAGATTTTTAAAAATAGGGAATTTTTGAATGAGATGCAAACTTCGGTATTTCCCAATAAGGCCCACCAAACCGCAAATTTCAAAATTAGAGCCGAGTAAGGACAGAAATTCAAATCTGCACCGAATAACATTTTTTGAAAGATATTTCGATTAATAGAGAATGCGCGAGTTTTTTTTTCGCTCATTATGAAGTTCGGAAGTTAGGCAATGAACAAATTAAAATTAGAAAAAAATAACAGAAGCAAACATGTACGAAACACATAATAAATTGATTTTGTATTCACAAACGACTCGGAATAAGGTCGCAACGATACGGCACGATTTCGGTGGGGCGACTACACCACGGTGGGCAGGTCATAGAAACTACTCGTTGATCTGACAATATTTGGTAAATGTGTAAACGCTATCGTGATTCTCCACACCTCATTGCCTCAAAGGCATAAAAATTGTAATTTTAAGAGTAATTTCCAATTTTATGTGGTCGCCCATAATGTCCCAACAGACCTATGTCTCAAAAATTAACAACGCTGCTAATTTTGGCATCATTCGCTTTATTTTTAATCCATATTGCTAAATTTAACATTTTGAATAATTTTTAAATTAAAATTTCAGTTAAATCGTTCACCTTTTACATTTTTTCAGGTCGGAAAATCTTCTTTTTTTCGGGTCAGAAAATAGATATCACGTCAAAATAGAGAAAAAAATCCCAAAAATCCCAAAGTATGCAACTTTGCCCTCATTGCAAAAATGCCCTATTTTTAAAAATCTGAATCGAAGGCCGCAAAGCTACGTTTTGCTGCAGACGACGAAAATGGAAGTATGAAGTTGTCTTATTTTCGATATTTCGCAAAAGAAAAATGTATTTTTGAACGAAACAGTTTCACGATGAGTTTCAGCAGTTCTAACTGTCAAAGGTCGTTTTTCGAAAAAAAATATTTTGTCTCTCTGACCTCAAGCGTGTGGGGGTCAAGATAGAAGTATTCTCCCTTCATAGTCGCAGCAACAATCGACGTCGGCCCGATACTCAACTGACTTGCATACGATCGAGGAATACTGAATAAGAGAAGACATCAATGAACACGAATATGTCAGACTCACACTGCTTTGGCCACAGGAGTATTCATCTTCCTTGTATCGGCCATCACAACAAGCCGATCTTCTCCCCATGAGTAGATACTGTGACCCTGAGAGAGGAATCTTCCACCTCCCCTTTCCCTCTCCCTCTCCCTAACTCTCCCTCTCCCTATCTCTCCCTCTCCCTCTCCCTCAGCAGCACGTAACCGACGGAGGTGCCAAATTGCACTTTTTTTGAACTCCCGCTCTCATCATTTCCAGTAAAGACCCGTGTTTGGAATGGTTGTGCGGGTATACCCTTGTCAGTTACTAGTGTATTTTCTTTAGTGTTTTTTCAAAGTTTTCTTTTATTTTTTAAATATTTTTTTTATTTTGTGTTGCAGTTAGTTAAATGCACTATCTGCGCAACCCTACGCCGCATTACGTACATTGATAATTCAAATGTTGATCATCTTTCGGTATATTTATTTGCATTTATAATTTTTACAGTCCAGAAAATACACAATTTTACGTGTTTGCCACTACTTACGGCCCGTTGCTCAAGTGAGAAAATATACAAGAGTCGAGTTCCGTCTGGGGTTCGCTCGCTTGAAACGGCCGCTATTCTATTATGAACAACGGTCATTTAGCTGTTTCATGGCCGTTTTTCACGGCAGTGCAGCTCCACGTAAAACCAATACCACGCCCATCGATCAAAATCACTCAATACCGCTTGAATACCGTGAATTATCTCAGGGAATTCCGCGAATTTCAAACAGCTGTGTAGCAGCCCAGCATACCTGTAGTGCTAAGAATTGCTAGCCGCGAATTTAAAACAGCATTTAATTCAAAAATATATTCTTCCCGCGCTGTCCAATTTTTTTTTCAGTGGTGTAACACGCAGTAAATTACCAAATCGGCCCTTGAAATGCCGTGTTTTTCTCGTTATATTTTGAAGTTGCCCATTTTTGTTGTAGCTTCCTAGGAGCAGCTTATCAAATATATTTATTTTCTGGAGTTCTTTCGTATTTGCAGCCACCATATATTACACAGGAAGGATATGTTGGTGCTCTGGAGCAAGGTGAATCCGATCGTCAAATAATGGCATTGTTTTGAAGGCTGCAGAACCCGACACGTGTTTTAGTAGGCTTATTATCTAGATTAGTTCACGAAATAGCAACGTATGAAAGGCAGAGAATTAATCCCAGCAAACTTTGCTAATACATACGAAGCGTCAGCTAATTAAATAGAGAAAATTTGAAAATAGGTGGCCATGAAATAGATTTCGTAACACATATGCGTTTCGGTAATAACTGATTGGCCGTGAGCATTCTTCTTTAATGCCCCTTATGAAAAGGGCATTTCGCTTAGTCTCTACGCAGTTTAGGCAGTACTAAATGCGTTTATCGAATATGTACCTTTATAACCATATAATTAGCATTCGCCATTGCAATTTGAAATGACGTGCACGTTATATTTAATTTTTCGGTGCTAACTGTGATTGGCCGTGAGCATTCTTCTTTAATGCCCGTTATGAAAAGGGCAGTTCGCTTAGTCTCTACACAGCTTAGGCCGTTTTAAATGCGCTTATCAAATATGTACCTTGATAACCATATTATTAGCATTTAAATTTCGATTTGAAATGGCTTGTATGAAATGATTCATTGAAATAACTCTGAGATCGAAATTCGTCAACTTTAATGGTGAAGGAAGTAATTATTAATGAAGGAAATCAGCGTTGCATTGAACATGTCGATTATCAAAACACACACAGAGAGCAAAATAACTTTAAAGGATACTAGAAATCGAGAGTTTGCTTACAAGACGATTTCTAGACCGGTTCTTTACTGGAAATTGTGAAGTTACTGTAAGAGCGGGAGTTTTAAAAATGTGCAATTTGGCACCTCCGTCGGTTACGTGCTTGTCTCTCCCTCTCCCCTCTCCCTCTCTCTCCCTCTCCCTCTCCCCTCACTTACTCTACTCGCCACTCCAATGACAGCATTTCGATGTTCCGTGTGTTCAGCAGTACTTTCCATTCTTCCTTCTCTCACATCCAATAGACAAACTCGACGAAGGAATGTCGACACCACCAATTCATTCCTCAATTTAAATACCATGACACAATTGGTGATCCAAAACTCACTCATTCCCATCGATCCAATCCATTCCAAGCACCGCAGACGACAGATTCAGTTGTCGATTCTCCTGCAGCCATAGACATACAGTAAGATACAATCGATAGTTACCGTACCCTCATTGCAGCGGGTGTGATCTGCCATCCCCTCACAAGATTATCCCATCCACACGAGAAAGTAATGTTAGAGGAGTTTGGCCGGGCCACAACCCAGATCCAGCCCTATAAACAAAGGAAAATGGCTTCACATAAAGTTGAAAATGTTGTAACATCAGTATATGCCTCCTCTTCTATTTACAATCATCAATAGTCTTATCATACCGAGTGAGCAAGATCAACAGAGTGGACGATTTCCTTCCTTCCTCCTCTATTAATCTCTTCTAGATTAGCCAGTGTCGAATCTCCGCCTTCCTCTGCCTGCAATTGTTACAATCAAGCAAAAAAAATATTCGAATATCGAAAGTGAAATTTGCTGCAACAGAGTGAACAGCATCAATATTTCGTTAATATTTATATTTATCAAAATCGTCCTCACCCCATCCACATCAAGAACGAATCGGTCGAGATCCCACAGTCGAATTGTTCTGTCTCTTCCGGCTGAGATGCATCTGCAGCATTCAATCAATAATCACTGTACTCCTCCATTTGACCTACCTCATTCCTCCACTCGATTCGGTGTACAGTTTGCATGAGTTGATGGCTCCATAATGAGCGGACAACGAGTACCTGGCAAGTGAATAATTCATCTTCCTATCTCCGACATAATGTTTGATACAGGGGCTTTTCGTGTCCTAGCCACTTCCACTTCTCTGCATCACTTACATCTTCTGATGGGATATTCTCTTCCATCTGGTCTCTTCCTCCTCTGCTCTACACAAAACTCTCTGGAGTGAGTACTCCTCCTTCTCCTCTTCTCTCTCATCGACTACAAGACGAGCAGCCTGCAACACTCATCATAGTTCATTCCAATTCTATTGATACATGAGTATTCTCTCAAATGAATAACTGTAAGCCTGATATGCCCAGACGGAGAGTTTGAAACTCTAATGGTAGATAAAGTGTGGAAATGAACGAGCGAGTCTCTCATTTTCGTCCACTCTCTTGGAAATTAGAATTTCAAGCTCTCCTGTCGACATATAAGCTTGTTCATAAAGACAATGGTTTTCCAGACTATCGATGGTTCTGTCACGATTATAACAATGTATAATATCGTTGACATATTAATGATAAGAAAAAAATGCCATCGAAATTTTTCGCTTATTTATTTCTTTGCGATGAATAGGGTTAACAAAAAAAATATGCTAAAAACTAACTACAGTTAAGAGACCCTCCACTAGAGATCGTAAAGGATAGGCAGGGATCCCGAAAGGGAAAAAAATAAGCTACATTCAATTTTTTTTCAGCATATGTGAAATGTCCCATATTTATTTGGGGTCAAATTTTTTTCCTAATTTCCTAATTTTAAAATGTTTATACATCCAAGATAAAGTTCGTTACTTATAACACGAAGTACCGTATATTACGTATATTTACGCGCTGATTCCAAATTTTATTACAGTTCAAAGGGCTAAAACGGTAGTGGAAAAAATAATACCGAAAAATCACTTTTCTATGAAAAATCCAAGAATCGAATTTTCAGAAAATTCATCTTGTTATCACGCTATATTTTACGGAACCTACATGAAAACATAATATTAATATCAAATTTTCAGATTTCTAAAAAACAGACTACTGAAATACTTGTGTTCAAACTTGAGCGTTTGGTATATGCCGGATGTAATTTGAAATGTCCTAGGAGGAAGAAATCAAAAGCATATATCTTATTAGAATTCATACCAAACTTATTAGAGCTAAATACATAGAACTACATATTCACTGATATACAATTTTCACATATAGCGAATATAGCGAGAAAAAAAACGAAAGGAATTTTGTGTTTAGAAAAATCTAAAAAGGTAGTGAAACGAAAGGAATTTTGTGGTTAGAAAAATCTAAAAAAAGGTAGAGGAAAGACCGAAAAATCACTTTTTACTGTGAAAAATCTGGGTTTGTGAGTATATTGAATACCAACACATATTTCTTTTTTTAGATATTTCTGTGTATAGTTCTGTGTATTGGCTCTAATATGTTCTGTATGAATTATAGTACCGTACAAAATTTTGAATTTTGGGTCCAAAAAAAAGTATGGACCCAAAATTCAAAAAAAAAAAGAACGCCTTCATGTAAATTTATAATAGTTCCGATCGATTAAGTATTGCGAAATTTTGAAAAGTTTCGACGTGCGCTAACATACTCGCCGCCACATTAAGCTAAAACTCTGAATTTGTGCCATGCTGTACTAGCACTAGCAGGCACCACATGAACTAAGTTACGGATCACAGGAAATTTATTCACGGCTGCTGGACTTGAAGAAAAAAAACATCTAAAGTCGGGGTGCGAAAAAAGCAACTTTTCTAAAAGCAATTTGAAAAATGAGATTTAACAGGGTTTCTATTTCAATAAAGAATCTTCTATAATATATAAACGTTTTATATACCAAGTACCACGATTTGGGTCTGTTCTTGCCCTCATTAGGAAAGAATGAATTTGCTCGGTCTTCATATACCAAGCTCCGTCCACTCCGAATTTCTATGTTTTATAAATAAATTTCCTGTGATCCGCAACTTAGTACATGTGGTGTCTGATAGTACTTGTACAGCATGGCACAAATTCTGATTTTTAGCTTAATACAGCGGCGAGTTCTGGTAGCGCAAATATAGCACGGTGAAACTTTTCAAAATTTCGCAATACTCAACCGATCGTAACCAAATTTTACATGAAGGTGTTCTACTATACTCTCATTGTTTCTACAAAATGTGGGACCTCTAGCACTACTTCGACAAGAGATAAACGATTTACCGATTTTTTCGGAGGTTCCGAGAAATAGTGCTACTATCTATCAGCAAAGCAAAAAATGGCTCGTAGATGCGGCATCTATGGATGCACTATCACCACTAAGTTTGAGCCAATATCTAAAATCTATGTGAGAATGGAATTTGATTTGCGACCGCAGTTCTGCAAACGGAATAGGGTTCCATCTCAAATTTGAATGAGGTTATGCCGATTTGAATTTTGGTTCCATACTTTGGTACTGTACTGTATAATAAGATATACGCTTTTGATTTCTTCCTCCTAGGACATATTTCAAATTACATTCGGCATATACCGTGCTGAGAACTCCCCAAAATCTCAAGTTTGAGCAAAAATATTTGAGGTGTATGTACATTTAAAAATCTGAAAATGAGATATTAATATTATCTTTTCAGGTATATTCCGAAAAAAATATGGCAAGAAAACGGAATTTTCTGAAAGTTTGATTTTTGGATCTTGCATGTTAAAAAGTAATTTTTCAGCAAATATAGGCTACTTCGCGCTATACAGTAGCGGACAAAAGTCTTCGGGCACTTTTTATATCTGATACAACTTTTTAACCCAAAGGGGCTTTGATATGATATGGTAAGACCATATACCAAATCTATTGGAGATTACGATGCAACTATTGGAGGATTGCGAAATCGTTCATTAATTGCGTCGTGATGACGCAATCGATGCACACTTTTTTGAAGTGCCATTATTCTTACGTGGATTTTTTCCCGCTCGTCTAACTTTCAGGATGTTGAGACATGGCCACGACCTCCCTAGAAACTTTTTTTTCAAGTTGCTGCGGTGCCGCTACTTGGCTGCAGCCAAGCTGCAAAATGGAGACCTGAAAATCATATCTCGCCGTTTAGACATCGCCCAGACCCGATCAATGCACCAAAATGATCGCCATCATGACTATCGATCATCCTGAGAATATGGTCGCGGTAGGTCACCAATTGCCCTCAGGGCACGAAAAAATCACTTTTTCGCATTATTGTGGTCTGACGAAGGGGAAGTCTATAGGACTTGCACGAGAGATCTGGTTTGGACGTGGATTCGGTTGAGAATCTATGAGAGAACCGATTCCTAGCTGCAATAAGCGTTTCGATTGGACTCCTGCCCGCGACGATCGATTTCCGGAAGGACACTGGTTTGGCCACGCCCATTTTCTGCCCATTGACAAGGTTCTGACTTTTGAGTGTATCTCGGTACTGTGTTAACGGAGAAGGCTGGCAGACCCATCAATGGAATCAGCGTGGCTGGCTCTATAATCTCATTCACAAAATTTCATCATCACTATGCAATATTGCATCAGCAAAGTAGCGGCACCGCAGCAACTTGAAAAAAAGTTTCTAGGGAGGTCGTGGCCATGTCTCAACATCCTGAAAGTTAGACGAGTGGGAAAAAATCCACGTAAGAATAATGGCACTTCAAAAAAGTGTGCATCAATTGCGTCATCACGGCGCAATTAATGAACGATTTCGCAATCCCCCAATAGTTGCATCGTAATCTCCAATAGATTTGGTATATGGTCTTACCATATCATATCAAAGCCCCTTTGGGTTAAAAAATTGTATCAGATATAAAAAGTGCCCGAAGACTTTTGTCCGCTACTGTATATAACGAAACTTTATCTTGGGGTGTAAAAAATTGGGAATTGTTTAATCCCCCAAAAATATAGGACATTTCATATATGCTGCAGCGATCAGCACTCGTGAACCTCACTTCAGTGCAGGTCACATTTTTCTTTCTCATCCTGGTACATTCCCACCCTCTAGATGACGGTCGCATAATTTTTAAAGATGAATCTATTGTCAATATCCTCTTTTTGGTCAAGACTGGAAATTTTTTCATTACAATTGAAGAACTCAAAATTAAAGTCTGAGACGACTTCAGTACATGGGTGATACTACCAAGATCCTGCTTAAATTAAGAGGATGCACAGTGACGGTAACGCGAGTTACAATTTTTTAAACCAAATGTATCTAAGCGGAAAGTTCGGTCCGCGCAGTCTCCGAAATTGAGGAATGAGAGGGATTATGAATGCAAATTGATTCGATCTCTCATCAAATAGGTGATTTTCCGCTCAAATACAATTGTTTTATCGTAATTCGCGTTATCGGCAGCGTAGATCCTCCAAATTTAACAGGCACATATTTAGTAGAATATGCTGAAGATATTGAATATACTGATCACCTCAGCTGAGCTCAGAGATCTCTTTTTAATTTAACCCAAGATAAGTTACTCATTAAGCTCAAAAATATATTCAAATTGTGATATTGACAATATATAACTCTAGAAAAATCAACCACAATAAATTTTGACAGCCACAGAACATTAGATAGTCTACTCAAATTCCAAATTTTCTGGTGTCTGACCTATGTCCTCCACTTGTTTGACTCTATACCAAATGTGCTCATATGAAACTCCTAGAAATATTTCTTCATGATTTCTTCGCCTCCCTCACCTTCTTCCTTGCTTTCCACCAATTGTCGTCATTGAGTAGTCGATAGAAGAGGGGACAAACTCTCGGTAGTGTTGAGAGACAGAAGGGTAAAGGGAGATACGTGAATATTGATTGGAGTACTTCGGGTGGTAGATCAGCGAGAGAATCAATCTTCTCCATTCTCATCTCTTGTTGATCGTCTCTCAGTCTTTTCGACTCTCGATGCACTCACACATGAATGGAGAGATCGAAAGAGGAAGGGAGGGGAGGGGAGAGGGGAGAGGAAGGGAGGGGAGGAGGGAAGGAAGAGGGGCAAAGCACCACGAATATTCTACAATGAATGCATCTCTATAACAGATGGTCAATGGGAAAGCAACAGCTTCTCATATCGAATCCATTCAATTATTGGCAGATATCCAGCGTGATTCAAACACGTCGTGCAACAAACTCATTGGATCACATCTATTTAGTCATTACTTTATTATCATGTAGATTAAGTGTGAATGGAAAAGAGCATGCTGTGAGATCAAATTCGAAGCTTAGCACTGCTGAAAGATTATGTACAATGAGATTAAAGAAATTCTCGTCGACATCAATCCGTTACACATAATAGTTGAGTTTGGATGAATCGAGATTGTCTTGCCCGGCATCGTTCGGTTGCCATTTCAGTTTAGAGTGGTCAATCGTCTTCCTTCTCGTCATTGCAAGAGGCATACGGTAAGCACGTTGCTGCAATCGAGTAATGACGGATCAGTGAGAATATTTATGAAAAAGAGAGTTGAATAGACAATAGAATAGATGCTCGAATTAATTTATCGCCTTTACTCACTTCCGTATTCACAAAGTAGACTCCGTCCTTATAGAAGAGTAATCCATCTCTCATTAATTGATTGATTACATCATGGGGAGCAATTCGAGTTGCAAGTGAGATTTGCTTCACGGAGGCTACTTGAGTACCTCGCAGTGATCTACAATCACATATTGTATTCAATATATAAGAGGAATCGATAACCTGAGATAGCATAGAATGGAAGATCTCCAGAATCCCCTATATGCAATTATTCCCAGATCTGATAGTGGATGCTCAGGTGATCCAATCTTTCTCTCCACTCTCGACAATTCGTAGCCTGTAAAAATTTCATAATCAATTCCATTTCTCCCATTCTTTTCCTCACTCAAATCAATCAATAATCGCCCGTATCCACTTCTCATCGCGCTCGGAAGTGTAAGAATACACGACAGATTGTTGTTCTTCGACGGATTCTTCTCCTGAAATATTCCAGGTTAACTCTAATTCAATCGTGAACTCTCTCACCTTTGAGAAGTATCCGACGAATTCGCATCCATCATTGGTGTGTTCAGTAAGAACGTAGAATAGGAAAGTCTCCACTTCATCCACCAGAGTCTTCGATGAGATGAACAACTTTCCCAGCATGCAAACACGACGACAATACAACTACAATTACTCCATTATTGAATGACGAGTCAGATATACAAAAAGCAATACATTTCTCCTCTCAAATTACTATATCAGTGCGTTCGCGTAAGGAGCGCACATATTTCCAGAAATCCGTACAGCAAAAAGTGACTGCTTCTGTATTTCACATATTCTGATAGCCCCAGGTATGGTCTATCGATATCTGTTTGTCTCATGGCTTGATCTCCCTAATTTGCATAATTACAGGCGGTCAAAGTTCGGCTATTTTCACAGTTCTTGGACTGTAGCATGACAGGGAGAAGAGATAGGGATTTTGTCGTAACAGCAATATTTACCGCCTTAATGAGCTGCATCTCGCTGTGTAATTTGTTTATGCAAATTTTCAATTATTCAAATTTCATGAAATTTCAAAGTCGATTTTCTCGAAAACAAAGCAAAATATGTTTCCTATATTTTGATATGTTGTGACACTATCCATTGCCTATCGAATGAACTCAATAAATCAAAGTTTGGAATGTGGTAATTTACTCAAATCATGGAAATACGAATGGTTCTTAATCGATTGAAACCTCTCATTTCACCCTCATTCCACCCCTTCGACGCGGATTGAGCGGTCTAAAATGACAAATCTACATCATTTTCAGCCGATTCTTTCCCCATTCCTCTCATTTGAATCAATTTAGACCGCGCAGTCCGCGTCAAATGAGTGGAATGGGAGTGAAATGAGGGGTTTCTCTCGATTAGGAACCATCCGTATTTCCATTATTTGAGTAAATTACCACACTCGAAACTTTGATTTATTAAGTTCATTCGATAGGCAATGGATAGTGACACAACATATCAAAATATAGGAAACATATTTTGCTTTGTTTTCGAGAAAATCGACTTTGAAATTTCATGAAATTTGAATAATTGAAAATTTGCATAAACAAATCACACAGCGAGATGCAGCTCATTAAGGCGGTAAATATTGCTGTTACGACAAAATCCCTATCTCTTCTCCCTGTCATGCTACAGTCCAAGAACTGTGAAAATAGCCGAACTTTGACCGCCTGTAATTATGCAAATTAGGGAGATCAAGCCATGAGACAAACAGATATCGATAGACCATACCAGGGGCTATCAGAATATGTGAAATACAGAAGCAGTCACTTTTTGCTGTACGGATGTATTGAAATCCTTAAGCGAACGCACTGATATATTAGAAAATGCTAACGTCTGTCTGTCTGTTTGTCTGTTTTTTTGTCCAGGTGTCCGTCCAGATTTTTGCTTCAAAATTGCGCTATCTTCTCAGAACCTTTTGCATATGATAATAGACCAGAATTGCTTTAAAATTTTACAAAATTTAAATCACCAAATCCATGGCCAAGTGGGTTACGCGCTGGACCAGCAATCCGACCGACGCAGGTTCGACCCCCGCCGCGGGCAAACCTTTTGCCGCATTTTTCGCGAGTGTCAGAAACCGTTCTGACACGTTTTTGAGTTTCGTGAAACACGTTTTCACCTGTTTTGCCGAGTTTTAACGTGAAAAATCGAAAAATTTGAAAAGTTCCAAAATGATTCAGAAAGCGTAGGGGGTCACTACAAAAGTGTTTTGCGATGTTCAAAACGTGTCTGAACGTGTTCTAACGCGTTTTAAGAGAGGAATCGCGAGAAACTCGAGCATGGCTGGGACGTAGAATTTTATGATTTTCAATTTGGTTGAAAATATGGCCTAAGGTATTTCAAACCTTCCTCTATCGAATGGCGTTTTCAGAATTTCGATAAAAAAATTTCGCAATTACGTGAAACACAAACAAACCTGGTGACTCAGCGGAAAAAAATAGAGAGTTTTGTTGCTTTTTATTATACTCACTGTGTGTACTATTTAAAACCAAGAAATGGGCCAAATCCGTACAGAACTTTTAAAGACGCCCACCATTTCGTGCGACAAGCCTATGACATCTCATGGTCAAATTGTTGGAATCATCCAAGTTAGTGATGAAAATGATCGTAAATGAGCTAAAAACAATATTCCTATTAGTTTTGAGACGATTCTTTCTCGAGATTTTTTAGGAAAAAAATTTCAAAAAATTTCGAACGAAATTTTTTTTCATCAAAGATGCGGTTCAATTAAGCGCTAGTGTGTCAAATCTTTATACATATAATAAATTTTGATAGATCGACATTGATTTACTCGTATTTCAATGTTTGTTGAGCTTTAAATGGGTTATTTCTGTCTACATATTCAGTAATCGAGATCGACATTTTAAATTGGCCCTATTCTGACGATACTTGGTAAGGAGTTTCCTCATAATGCCTCATACATTTTCCTTTTTGAAAGTGAATGGCTATCTAGTCGTACAAAATAACTACGGCGCTCAGAAAACCGTACATGCGCAAAATCCCGCACGCTCTGCTTCTCTACCACTCTCTCACTTCCGCGCACTCTCTCGCCAGTTTCGGCGCCCGAGCCGGGCATAAATCTTTTGCCGGTACTTCTCAAAGTCCGAACGCTTATTTTTCTGGACGATTTACTTCGTTTGATTTGCACCAAGCTATGGCGAGAGAGTGGTAGAGAAGCAGAGCGTGCGGGATTTTGCGCATGTACGGTTTTCTAAGCGCCGTAGTTATTTTGTACGACTAGATAACCATTCACTTTCAAAAAGGAAAATGTTTGAGGCATTATGAGGAAACTCCTTACCAAGTAGCGTCAGAATAGGGCCAATTTAAAATGTCGATCTCGATTACTGAATATGTAGACAGAAATAACCCATTTAAAGCTCAACAAACATTGAAATACGGGAAAGTCAATGTCGATCTATCAAAATTTATTATATGGATAAAGATTTGACACACTAGCGCTTAATTGAACCGCATCTTTGATGAACAAAAATTTCGTTCGAATTTTTTTGAAATTTTTTTCCTAAAAAATCTCGAGAAAGAATCGTCTCAAAACTAATAGGAATATTGTTTTTAGCTCATTTACGATCATTTTCATCACTAACTTGGATGATTCCAACAATTTGACCATGAGATGTCATAGGCTTGTCGCACGAAATGGTGGGCGTCTTTAAAAGTTCTGTACGGATTTGGCCCATTTCTTGGTTTTAAATAGTACACACAGTGAGTATAATAAAAAGCAACAAAACTCATTGCCTTTTTAGTTTTAAGAAAAATAATTATTTTTTTACAAAACCGACCGCCCCGCACCGGTGCATCAGCCAGGAATGAGTTCAATAGTTGTAGTTTGTAGTCGGAGTGATTCCCTATCTAACCTAAAAAAAGAACGAGTCGTTATCATCATTTTGATGCATGTTATGATTTTTCAAACATGCCACTCTCTAATTTTTTCCGCTGAGTCACCAGGTTTGTTTGTGTTTCACGTAATTGCGAATTTTTTTATCGAAATTCTGAAAACGCCATTCGATAGAGGAAGGTTTGAAATACCTTAGGCCATATTTTCATCCAAATTGAAAATCATAAAATTTCTACGTCCCCGCTATCCCGGATATGCTCGATTTTCTCGCGATTCCTCTCTTAACGTGAGAAATCGAAAATTTCGAAAAGTTCCATAATGATTCAGAAAGCGTAGGGAATCACAGGAAACATCTCTGAAAGTGTTCTAAAAGTTCTGAACGCACTGTATCCTGCGTTTCCGTTGTGAAAGGCTCGTGAGGCAGAGAGCGATCGAAAAAAGTTGCCACGGAGCCACGAAGTGGCGTAGTGGCAACTTTTTATGATCGCTCTCTGCCTCACGAGCCTTTTCCACCGGAATAAGCCAGTACTCTTGGTAGCGATTAACATTCCCTAGCATACTGCGAGGTTTAATGTAGCCCGGAGCCGGCTTCCGAGCTCCCCCTGGACCGTACCTGGAGCCACCTATCGAGCTCCCCCTGGACCGAACCCGCACCCAGAACTATGCATAGAGCGTAGTGCATTTAACCTCAATACAACCCCGCTAGTTACTTTTCTCTGCATCACATATATAGTTACGAGTTTGGTTTTTCTATGTGAGGCCAAGAGAGAGACGAGAGATGGACTTTTTATAAAATTATCAAGAATCCAAACCATGACGAGTACCATAAACTATAGCTACGAGTGATCTCTTCCCTCCTCCCCTCTCATCAACTCTCACCTTCTGATTATCTCCGTCAATCTCGAAGAAAGAGAATTTCCTCTCCGTGTCTCTGTATATCTCATTACCAGGCGGGCAATTCCATGTGCACTCCGACTGAAATACGGCAACATTTTATATTACTGTAAGAAATAAAGTAATTATAGATTATCAAGTGGAAGTCCAAATATTTTAATTGACTATCAACCAGAATTTGACACAAAACGAACCTGATGAATTCTGAACATGTTTACATCGGAATTGGCGCGTAGACAGAAGGGACAGATGTACACATTGGGAGACTGCAAGATACAATATTAATAATCGACATACTTTGTCACACTACTCATATACTTTGTTCTCACAAGAAACTCTTAAGAAGGAAAAGGTACTCACTGCAACGATGTGTTGTGGATAGGGGGATGAGTAGACAGACTTCATCTTGTCCTTTCTACTACCCACATATATCCATTGGAATCGTTCTTCGACTGGGGCAGATGAAGTGGAAGGGAGATCACATGGATTCACACTTCGAAACACACTTTCCATCTGACAAAAGGACTATTTACATCCAAAACTCATAAAAAAATATCAATTTAATGAAAAAAGGAGAACAAGATGTCAGAGTTTCTTTTCTCGACAAACCTTTCCACTATTTTCTGCTGCAAGCGCAGCTTTCGCAGACTCGAAGAGGTCAATGTCACTCTGAAATCTCAAAAATGTTTTAAAAATTTCAAATATTTCGACCATAGACCAAAAACATATGTTCCCAAAAGTCCCCAATGCTGTCTGATTTTACCGTTTTAGCGTAAAAACCCGAAAATGATGCCTGATTTTCCGATATTTCATCTCAAAAAGTCAAAATGATGTCTGATTTTTCGACATTTCATCTTAAAAAGTCCGATTGCTGCTTGGGTTTGTTCCGTGGAACGAATTTTGGTCTATGATTTCGACCCTATTCATATTATGAGAGGTATCACGAGAGATTGCAGGAACAAAATACCCCATTTCGGAACAATTTTCGAAAAAGTATTTTCGATTTCGATCAAACTTGTATATAAGAGTACCTAGGACGCGAGGAATTTAAATTTCCTGTCCCAGGTCCGAGAGCCGGCTTTTAGGAAATTACCGGCTCCAATGCCCGAATCGTCATAACTCAGCTCAAACTTGATCTAGAACGATGGCGTTAGGCTTAAAATTTGTAGAATAATTTAGAGAACGTTTTATATGTTGAACACGAGTCTGAAAAACTGAGACGAAAAAATTTCTGATCGAAAAAGTGATTTCGAAAACATTCCAAAAAATGTGCGATATCCAAAATACCAGAACAAGCGGAATTTTATTTAAAAATATGAAAGAACTTGTCAAATACTGTCTATAAAAAATTTAATAAAAAATAAAAAGTGGGGGATCTTAAGTCGAAAATCACCCTAGAAAGTGAAAAATCGAGAAAAGTCCGAAAATCGAGTTGATGAAAATCGCTCCAACAGTGTTGTTTTATGCGTAACTGGTAAATAGAAGTTCAGCAAAAATAGTTTCGGTTCATAGTTATTTCATTAACAGCTTGCAGCGGTTCACAAAAATGTCTGTATTCGCTCTTGAGATGTTGCCATGAGTATTCAATTCCCACTTCTCTATGAGACGGCGACTTTCACTGAAACTATTTTTGCTGAACTTCTATTTACCAGTTACGCATAAAACAACACTTCTGGAGCGATTTTCATCAACTCGATTTTCGGACTTTTCTCGATTTTTCACTTTCTAGGGTGATTTTCGACTTAAGATCCCCCACTTTTTATTTTTTATTAAATTTTTTAAAGACAGTATTTGACAAGTTCTTTCATATTTTTAAATAAAATTCCGCTTGTTCTGGTATTTTGGATATTGCACATTTTTTGGAATGTTTTCGAAATCACTTTTTCAATCAGAAATTTTTTCGTCTCAGTTTTTCAGGCTCGTGTTCAACATATAAAACGTTCTCTAAATTATTCTACAAATTTTAAGCCTAACGCCATCGTTCTAGATCAAGTTTGAGCTGAGTTTCGGGCATTGGAGCCGGTAATTTCCTAAAAGCCGGCTCTCGGACCTGGGACTGGAAATTTAAATTCCTCGCGTCCTAGGTACTCTTATATAAAAGTTTGATCGAAGTCAAAAATCCTTTTTCGAAAATTGTTCCGAGTCACCTGCAATCTCTGGTGATACCTCTCTTATTACAAAATCAAATCAGTTCTTGGGCACCGTTCACTATATGTGGGATCCCTAGACCAAGCTAACGAGGGAAGGGCAAAAGTCGGCGGAGCTCGAATGACAAACTGGCCTTATAGGTAAATAGGGACCCCCAGGAGATGCACAAAACCACTTTCAGAAGTTTCACCTAAGACCCCCTAAGGCACTAAAATTGTTACTGAAGTTGTGTAGAAACGCCTTTGGCTGGGCACCAATATATGATCTAACATGTTCTAACGTCGAGTATCTTGGCAAGAAGTACAGTATCCACTCTCATATGGATTATAAAATTAATGAGGTGCTAACTAAGCCAAATTCTCATTGCGGTAGGCAGTGAGAAGCAAAAAATTGCTTCGGGGGAGCGTGCACGAAGGAGACTTCGATCACGATTTCAGTGCCTTAGGGGGTCTTAGGTGAAACTTCTGAAACTTGTTTTGTGCATCCCCTGGGGGTACCTATTTACCTATAGGATCAGTTTGTAATTCGAACTCCGCCGACTTTTGCCCATCCTTTGTAAGCTGCGGGATGTGGTATCTTGTAAAAAAAACTTGTATAACTCATTTACCTGTAATGCAACCTTCTTTATCTTCTGGGGCGAGCTCGAAATGGCTCCATATTTACTGGGCGAATTGATGTTTCCACTGTTCGTCCTGAATAAATAATTAACTTCTTTTTTAATAAAAAAAATCTCAAAAATTACCAAAACGAAATCCCCCTCAAAAAATGGCTTGAAAAAAGTGGCGAATAGGTGTAGCGGTCTTAGGCGCTGGTGGGTCTGATCCAAAACAGTAAGGTGGTGTTGCTGGATACACCATATAACAATCTCAACTTGTATTGCAATTTACGTACCCCTTTGTGACATGTTCCATCAGTTGGTCATAGAGTGCATCTCTCTCCTCTATTCTCTTCCTTTCCTCTTCTCCTTCGTTCTCTCTGGCGACAAGTGCCCATCCCTGTAAATTGGTTACCAATGAACATAGACGTGACAACTATATAATGGTGTCGATTCTCATTTTACTTCTCGTTTATTAATTCAAATTAATTCCTCGTTGTATCCACCTACCTTGGCAGTTCGTCCTCTCTTCACACTTCTCTCTTTTCCCTCATCTTTCTTCTCTTCTTTTCCCACACTCAAACTCTTCATTGTATTCAAGTGTTTCACACATCCGTGACATGCAAACTTGCCGTCGATCTGAATGACGAGTCTGATTATCTTCTATACAATATGTTTATCTCCTTCTAATACCATCACAACACTCATAGGTCGAAAGGGTGCGTTGAGGCAAGTCGAAAATGCGGGTTGGGTTTGTCAAGAATGGGCAGAGATTAATAAATACCACTGTAAATGCTACACTACCATAGGCCTGGGAAGGAGGTCAATCGAGTTCTTACTAAAACTAGCTAGGCTTGCTGCCATAATCGTACGAAAACAATGGGTCTTTGACAGAAGTCAAAATTTTGGTTCCCCGAGTTTGTGCCGTTCCTAACACACCATAGGGTCTTTTCTCGGAGCCATGGTTGGGGTCACACGTGGGCACGGCACTCTGCATGGTCGGGAAACCTAGTAATGGGGCACTATGCAAAAGTTAAAGAAGTATCAAAGATCAAGGATTTGGGAGTTGGTCAATGCTAGGGGCACTAAATCAAGTGAAACCGGGGCGGGAACACTATGCAAAAACTATCTATAATTTGCTGCCCACGTGTGGTAGGGGTAATCCGCCAAAAAATCCCACCATAGGATTGTGAACTGGGCGAGTTGGAATACGTTTCTATATATTGCAGGCTTCTCTAGAGGGGCATTGGAGAACATTCAATGAAAGAAATGTTGGGGGAAAAATTCGCAACCACTCTGGGAGGATGTTTAGTCTGCCCTTAAAGTGGGTATTTAATCTCTGAGAATGGGCATGGAAAACCGAAAATGTGGGATGGTTTTGCCAAAAAAAGGGCAGGAAATCCGAAAATGCGAGTTGGGTTTTCATATTTTTCACCAAAAATTGTCAAAATGCGGGTTGGGTTCGTCGTTTTTTAAGTACCTTTCGACCTATGACAACACTCATCAATGGATCGCATAAAGATAGTGCATATTTTCACCAAGAATTTTTTTGGATTTGACTTAATTTAGATAACAAAAGGGCAGCAAATTGATGGCAGAGTGTTTCCGTCCCGGTTTCACTAGATAGCAGAGTGCCCCAGATGATTTTTAAGAAAGAAATATGAAAGATATAAATAAAAATAAGAAAGCCTACCCACAGTTTTTGCATTGTAAAGTCCGATTTAAAAACAAAACTCTACCAACAACGCGACATTGAAGAAAAAAAAATTAAAACACAACCCATATTTTAGCATTGCCGTGGCCAATTTTGAAAAAAAAAACCGTGTACACCTTTTCCTATCCGCCTTGTATAAAGACTTCCATCATCTGTTTTGCAAAATGCAAAGTGGTCCCCGGACGACCGTGCCCAGGTATGATTTTGACCGATTAATCTTTTTTGAATTAAACAAAAAAGTTACGCCTAATTATGTGAAAAAAACTAGAAAAAAAAAACTAGGCAAGTAAAGAAGATACATAATTTTAGTGATCCATAAAAAAATACCCGTTTGTCAGAAATAGGATTTTCGTTTTGGAACCGCATTATATTTGCATTGTTATTGTTATAAATTTAAGAACAAAGTTATTTAGTGTTTCGTAAACAAGCTTGAAATTTTTCACAAATTACAGCCCTGTTTTCCCGTATTACTCTATCTCTCTTCTCACTCACCGTCTTTCCTCCTTTATCTCCACACTTTCCATGATAAGTAAAAGCGCACACACTGCATTCCACATTGTGAGGATCCGAGATATATTCAGCTGAACAAAGAAAAAATATAACAATAGCGAATACATAATGAGTAGTTTGATGAATTAACTTACAGCAGTGTGCACAGGCGGTGCATCGTGCACACAACCATCTCTTCCTTAGTCCACTCTCGATGTGAGACGCCGTTTCCGTCGAATAGCGACAACATTTACGAAGATGATCTAAACAACAATATTCAACAACGACTATACACTATACCATTGGATTAAGTATATAGGATGTCTCTGATGTGAAGGAATCTAATGAAGACTGTAACAGGGCTACTCACAGAGAGATTTGCACTCGGCACATGGGAACATCTCTCCATTCTTCGACTTGCACAGTACACAACGAGGCAGCAATGAATTCTCCTCTTTCTCTCTACAAATCAATTATCATTTCAGTTTCCATTATTTTTATTCATCTCACAACTTTTACACTCACGATCTCTTCTGCAGTGCTCTTGTCTTCATGGGAGAAGCTTTTGTTATCTTCTTCCGTCTTCCTCTGTTCTGAATATATCGTGATCAGTAAAATCATACCTTTCACAATATTCGAATAATCTTGAGCATACGTTTTCGCCCGGCTCATTTTCACGCACTCTCTCGCCTAGCGTAAACTGGTCAGACATGTCATATAACTGATCCGATCTCAATCGGAAGCAGATTCTGGTTGAACGAAAATGTATGATATTGAGCTATCTCACCTTCGTATCTACTTTACTCCTTGTGTTATCTTGCTTCTTCTTTTTCTTCTTTGTCTTGTCAACGGTCAACTTATTCGTCATCTTCGTTGGTTGGACAGAAGAACAACTGGAATTTTCATAATATGTATTGCATTTTCATATAGAAGTTTACCCAAATTAAACTATGTTTAAAAGCTTCTGCTTAAATTAACCTGTGTTTCAAAAGTGTCATAAATTCACGTACTCATCTGGCTTCTTGACTCCAATAAACTGTAGATAACCAGACATGCCCTTTCTCCATCCGACTGGTCTCCCTTTATGTCCCTTCACTACAGTAGCTGACACTCTTCGATTCTTCTCTTCAACTTCTTTATTCTTCTCGTCTTCTTCAGTCTGTTTCTTCTGTGGACTCTTCGTCGAGCTCACACTTCTTAATGAATTATTTTTACTACCAATTACGCTATCCAAATTTAAACCTTGCTTTTGTTTCTCCTCTTCTTGAGACTATTCCTTCTTCTGCACTCCTCTCCACACTTAATCGATTCCTCGTATTTACTCCACTATCACTCTCACGTTTTGTAGCTTCCTGAAAACATACAATAACAGTCGATGTGGGTTTCCTATATTACCTTCTTTCCCTTAGACGGAGATCCGGTACTTGATCTTACCGTTTTCATCGGCTTAACTGGTGTTGAACTGAGTCTGCGAGAATAATATTTTAAATAACCAATGATGCTATTAGTGTAAGTTGTATAAGTTCTAACTAATTAGGTCAGTAAAAATAAAGGACTGAAATTCTAACAGTTTGAATCACTTCATCGGTGTCAAGGGGGAAAATCAAATTTATTTGTAAATTTGATTGGAACTCAAGCGGAAGACCCAAGAAATGGAATTTTTTGATGATGGATGTAACAATAATTCGACATCCAGCGGCGTTAAACTCAAGGTTCAAAGAAAAAATGAAATTAAACGTAATTCAATTTTAAATTTACCATTTTCTATGGGGGGGAATATTTAGAAACAAAGAATTTAGGTACTCGAATTTGGCCGATTCTCTGCGAAGTACAGAGGAGCAAACTTTGTCTATGCGAACGTCAACTAGGAAAAAAACAAATGAGGGAAGGCTAATTTTAGAGTGATTTTTTAATAGGAAAATGCATGTAGGTAGTTTAAAAAGATCCATCATTATCCTATCCTTCTTTTCACCGTTCTCCAATTTAAAAAAAAAACAATTGCCATTCATTTCACATCTATTGATCCGAATATCTGTTATTATTTTTAGTTATGACATTTTTTATAAAATTCTTATTTGAATAACTCACATTTCAGAGACGAAAATGATGGGAATGAATAAAATGTTGTTAATTATTTTATTCTAGCAAAATATTTGGTACCATCCATATAAGGTATTTATTTTGTGCAAATTTTTTTATAGTGGACTACAACTTCCCAAGTAAAAATAGTAATTAAGATTCTTAGCATAGGGCAAAAAGTGGGTGGATTTCGGCATAACCTGCCCGCCGAAGGCGGGCGCGAAAAATAAATGCCTGATCAATTAGACCCCTAAAAACGAAAGCTGCCCGTCAGGGCCTCCTAAAACACCTCCGAAATGTAAAAACCTGCCCGGTTGACAATCAAAAAGCCGAAAACCTGCCCGACCAGATTTCCATGCCTCTTTACTTTTTGACCTCTGACTTTTTGACCTCTGAGTGATATGAGAAGGTGATTTTTTTTCAAAAAGAAACACCGAGAATACTAAAGATATGTTTTTCGAGGGGGGCACGTGGGAAAAGGGTGGGGATAACCAAATTTACAGGGAACACGAGATCTCGGGGACTTTAAAATTATGTATATAGGCCAAATCTTTGATATAATCCTGCTATAACATGGTATTCCGATTAGAAAAGGGTGTACACCGTGCACACAACTCAAAGTGCACAAAAGTTTCTTTTCAGCCACATTACATTACTAAGAGTCGATATTAATGTGCAAACTTTTGGAATATATCAGAATCTTCTTATATAGAATAGCGATAAGTCACAACTATACTCAATTGTCAAGCATGTATATGGGTATTTTAAAACTAAATTCGTTACCTGTTAGCTCTAGTTTTCCGTTCCTCCTCCTCTTTATTGCATAAATCGGTCCCTTTACTCTTTTCTTCTTCTACTCGCTTCCGCAAGCGATCTCTGTAATTGGAAATGGGTTTTTTTTAATCAACGATTTATGCGCGAGTCGAAATTGTGCATGTAACTAGTCACGAGACCGCAGTCGTAACGACGTCGTTCCCTTCCCCTTACTCAAGTAATATTGATCGACTCACCTATTTCTCTCCGTTGATTCGAAGCTCAACTTCCTCTTCCATCCTGACTTTGCTGATTCGGTTGAAGGCATGGTACCTTGAAAGGAAAATACAATATATGACAAAGCGCAACTATTGGACTAAGCTTAGTAATAAGTGAGAAAACGCGGGAGACTGAGGGACTGAGAAACAGCAGAATGTTGTCCTATTTTACGGACAGTAATTTTTTTTTAAATAAATTATTATATTAATATTATTCCATTACTCCTTTCTGAAATATAAATATAATAAAAATATAAACATAATGGAAATATAAATTTCCAATTTGCCGCAATGCGATTAGTTTCCTGTTTACTATTTAACTAATTTTTACTGTAGTTTTCTCATTAGAAGGATCTAAAGATGATAGTGCGAACAGCTGGAGGAATATGAAGAATGGATGCTGAAGCTCCTAATCGGATCGAGAAAGATCGAACGAGAAGAATAGCACCAGAAGAACTATCGAAGAAGAACAAGCTAGAAGAAGTAGAAGATACTTGTCAGCGTAAAGTACTGTGTCCTTCAAAGTATGGGAAAAGCGAATATTAGTATCATGTACTTTATGAGAATGTCGAGAATATTATCGACGAGATTTATTCGAGTGGGGGTGATTATTTGGGGGCGAAGTAAGCAGAAGTTGCTTCTCCGGCAGCTCCTCCAGACACTCCGAAGTACGCAGATTGACCAGGGATCGCGGCTCCTCCTCCAGCGGGCTTGGGGGCAGCGGCTCCTTAATTATCATCTTTATATCTGTTCATACGATGAACCCTAATCTCTACAGTACTCACCTCCTCCACCGCCTCCGACTCCGAAGTAAGCAGAGGTCGCTCCTCCACCGGCTCCAGCTCCAACTCCGAAGTATCCAGAGGTAGCTCCTCCTCCTCCAGGGGCGGTAGCAGCCATGGGTGCGGGAGGGGGTGCTCCACCTCCGCCTCCCATGGGCATGCCTCCGATGGCAGTCATGGTAGACATTCCCTTAGGGGCTCCGGGGGCTCCTCCTCCAGCGGGAGGTGCTCCCATGGGCATTCCTCCGATAGCAGTCATGGTCGAGGCTCCTCCTGCAACCAAGAGCGTAAAACACCTATAGCTCACTATAGCTGAGTATTTTTGTCACCTGCTTTGGGTGTTCCAGGCATGCCTCCGATGGCAGTCATGGTCGAGGCTCCTCCTCCGCCTCCTCCCATGGGCATACCACCGATGGCAGTCATGGTAGATGCTCCTCCTCCGGCAGCGGGTGCTCCCATGGGCATTCCTCCGATAGCAGTCATGGTCGATGCTCCACCTCCAGCAGCGGGGGCTCCCATGGGCATACCACCGATGGCAGTCATAGTAGAGGCTCCTCCAGCGGCAGGGGCTCCCATGGGCATACCGCCAACAGCGGTCATCGTAGACGATCCTGAACACGAGGTGTTATTTTTCAGCAATAAGATTCAAATCCGAAGACTCAAATTACTCACCGGCCTTGGGTGCTCCAGGCATGCCTCCGATGGCAGTCATGGTTGAGGCTCCTCCTCCGCCTCCTCCCATGGGCATACCACCGATGGCAGTCATGGTAGATGCTCCTCCTCCGGCAGCGGGTGCTCCCATGGGCATTCCTCCGATAGCAGTCATGGTAGAGGCTCCTCCTCCAGCGGCGGGGGCTCCCATGGGCATGCCACCGATGGCGGTCATGGTAGAGGCTCCGCCACCTGCGGGAGGTGCTCCCATCGGCATACCACCGATAGCAGTCATGGTCGAGGCTCCTCCTGAAACCAAGTTCGTGAAACTAAAGTAGATCACTATAGCTGAGCAATAAGTACATCATTCAATTCAGTCACCTGCTTTGGGTGCTCCGGGCATGCCTCCGATGGCAGTCATGGTCGAGGCTCCTCCTCCGCCGCCTCCCATGGGCATTCCTCCGATAGCAGTCATCGTAGACGCTCCCCCTGATAAGTGCATATACAGAGTGCACAGAGTGCATATACAGTAAACTAGAGAACGCATACATACCTGCTTTAGGGGTACCAGGCATGCCTCCGATAGCAGTCATCGTCGATGCACCTCCTCCTCCACCAGCGGGCATGGGGGCAGCAGCGAACGCTGCAAAATGAAATATTTGTACTTGATAGATCACTACAGCTGGTAGAGTCCGCTATAACTCACGGGGAGGGCCGGCTCCTCCACCACCACCGGCGGGGGCTCCAACTCCGAAGTAGGCCGAGGTGGCTCCTCCTCCTCCAGGGGCACCCGCTCCTCCAACTCCGAAGTATCCAGAAGTGGTTCCGCCTCCTCCGCCTCCTGTAGTGGGAAAGATTATTAGGAAGGGATAGATATGAGTCAAGAGAAGAGAGGAAGAAGACAAACCGGCGGGCATCTTGGGAGCTCCTCCACCTCCGGCAGCTCCTCCTCCGACTCCGAAGTATGCCGACTGAGCGCCGGGTGCAGAAGAACCTCCGACTCCGAAGTATGCTGAGGTCATTGTGGATCAAGACACGACTTGTGTATCGAGTTACTTATTCCTGTCCTTATATACGCCGGTCCCACCGGCCAATCCTGAATTCGAATAATAAAATGAGAATTAGAGAACAACTTCATCACGGAGACGAGCAGAACTAGAGGATTAGCTGTCTCAATCTCTAATCTCACATCGGTTTTACATTCAAACTAGACAAGGTCTAAAATTTTCAGTTCGACTGGTTTTCCTAGTTAGGAGTAATATTGCATGCTTTTAGACATTTTCCAGATCGGCCTGATAACCGTGGCTAGGGGAATCCAATATTTTATTGTCGGGATTGTTGTGTAATGATGTCCTTAAAAGTGTTACTAAAACAAGCATGGAAACGATACTTTTCCTGAGTTGAAACAGAGGCTTCTCAGATATAAATGCTTCAACTTCAACAGTTTATCACGATATTTAGCTCTCAGAATGCACACATATCATATTTGCAAATGAAACAACATAGGGCGTAAGATAACTTCCCTCCCATTAATACAAATGAATTTAATGCAAAATTCGAAGAACACTAAATTAGGACAGATGAAATGGCTAGGGATAATGAGGATAGAAGGGGATGTCCGTCCAGAAATCCGGCTTCAGTATAGGTGCCGCTGGAATGTTCTTGGTGAGCCAGGCGAGACGATGTCGCCGGCGTTGCTAGAAAAGAGAAATTACTAGCCAATGGAAAACCATCGGACACAAGATAACTCGCAGCGCAGTCTCGTAAATATATAGGATCGTAGGTGTTGCGGCAACGCGTTGCTATGGCTCGTAATTTTTTTCTGCAGGACCGTATAACGGAATTCAAAATATTAATGTTAGTATTTAAACATTAGAAAAATGAGGTCTACCGACTGCAGTCGCGACTGTAAGAAACCCTATCGACTTTTCATATTTCCGTTTGAGAGTTAGTTAAGTTTGAATTGCGACATCAATGTGTACGGTATTGCGAAAACCAAAATCTATATTTTCTTGTTTATTAAGTTTTCGTGTTTTTATAAAGTTATACAGTTCCAATAAACCCAATAAGCTTGACGCATCAAAAAGTGCTGAATATTTAAATTATCACGCTCACCGTACGCTTTACAATATATTGATAATAAAATCAGTTCTTGATCAATCTGGGTCTGGCATGATTACTGTGAGGGCTGTTCATGCTCTATTTTCGAATAACTGCGTTCTACTCTCGTTATGTTCATTCTATTGGTTTTTTCTTGCTTGCCCTGTTGCTACGAAAATTTAAACGGTTTGTTGAGGCATGGCTCCAACAGCCATCAATGCGACTGCCCCTGAGGACGACTCTGGCAACAACGAACCCACTCTGAGCGGCAAGCAGCTCATCGGGCTCATTTATCCTCCTCCAGAAATAAGAAGTTTGTTTAATTTGATCATACTGTGTGCTGATCATCCATTTTTCTCCTTTCAGCGATTGTCGACAAGACAGCAAACTTCGTTGCAAGAAATGGTGTCGATTTCGAGAACAAAATTCGTGAGAAAGAGAGCGGGAATGTTCGCTTCAACTTCCTTCTTCCGACAGACCCCTACAATGCCTACTACAAGCACAAGGTTTTGATATCAAACCTTTTTGAATTTTGAAAACTTATTGTTAGGTCCGAGAACTTCAAGAAGGAAAGCAGATCGACGCGGCTCCAAGAACTGCTCTACCTCAAGCTGTGAAGGAGGCTATCAAAAAGAGCGAGTCGGTGTTTAATTATTTTTTGTTGCGTTGCTATCGGCCTAGTTAATCGTTTAGAGAATGTTCAACGAGAATTCACTAGAAGAGTTCTCAAGCGTAGTCGCCAGCCCCCTCTGTCCTACCTAGACCGCCTAAAATTACTAAATATAGAGACCCTCGAATATCGCAGGGCTTTACGTGATATGCAGTTTGTTTATGATTCCATTCATGGGCACGCACTGTTGGACACCACTAACCTATACTCACTAGCTCCATTAGCACGTTCTCTCCGGTTCGCTCATAGCTTGCGCATTTCGATCCCTTGCAGGTTACCAGTCTCAATTTCAACTTGTGCAAGTCGATCCATAACGCTCTGGAATAACCTCCCCTCCCGCCTAGTAACTGCCCCCAAAAACCCCTTCTCAGTAGGGCTCCGAAAAAAAACTCCAAATTAGTTGCGACCACCTCCCGAATCCGTAAGTTGTGATTGTGACACGAACATTGCCTGATTCACCATGAAAAAAACTGCTCGATCCTGAGCCGAAGAATCCACCATCATGTCAAGATAACCCCTATCACCCAAATCACCGATGGAGAATAAAGTATTAAGTATTAAGTATATTAAGTTTAACGAGGTGGATGAAGGATGAATATTAGTCAAGGTAATTTAATAGCGAAGATGACAATTATTTAACAGTGAAGAAGACATACGTATTCATATTTCAGGTTCATTCCTACGAAGCCCCCTCAACCCTTTGAATTCTCTGCAGATCCAACTACCATAAATGCATTCGACTTGTAAGTGACTATGCTTGTGATGTGTGCTTGTGATGTACTCATTTCGTGATGTCGATGTGAATAAGTTGGTTGTTGTAGTTTTATAATGCATAGCCGATTCGATGACAGAAAGAAAGGGTTAATAAGGCGATCGATGACGTGGGAATCATAAGTTCGACACCGATCATTCTGAAACCATTTTCCTGTCACCATCAGTTCACCATTTTTTTTGTCTGGAACCGACGGTTTACATACGATTTCTTTAGGTGAGATGGCCATGTTAATTTCATTATGTAAAAGTCTTTATGCAAACGATAATTCACAACCGCTCATCTCGTAACCAAAATTAGTACACCGATCATTGATCACAATGGGATTAGAATGGTCTCAGTGATGCTCATCAGTCCCGAAATTCGGCAGCGCGGGGGTGTCCGCAGGGGGTTCGACCCCCCCCGCAACCCCCACTCGTGCGGGGGGATCCATAGTACATTTACCTGATTATCGCCTTATGCAAAATGACAAAGGAACTTGGAGATTAGAAACGACGTTTGGGAACCGACATTTAGGAACCAACGTTCTGGAACCGGTTAATAATTGTGTTCACTCTGCATCAGTGGGAAGGTATTTTAGCCGAAAGTTCAAAACTGAAAGCACATGGTCATGATCCATACGCCAAATGGGATTCTCGCTACTCTTTTGTGAAGAAATGCTTTAAATTGCATGCAGGCGTACCAATTATCCTATTTTCGATAAACTTATCGTAAAATGGGTGAAAATGCACAGAGAAAAATATCAAAATACCATCTGCCAAAATGGTCCCGACGGTGTGCGCAAATGTTTACCCTCGTTTGCGAGAACCTGTTTGATCTATGGCGGGATCAATGAAAACGGTTGAGTAGCGTATCTGGTCACTTCATAGTCCATGTCACTTTCATTTCAGAGACCTCATCAAATTGACAGCGATGTTCGTTGCTCGCAATGGTCGTCCCTTTCTCACCCAACTCATGAATAGAGAAATGAGGAACTTCCAGTTTGATTTTCTCAAACCACAGCATTCTAACTTTGCCTACTTTACCAAGTTGGTCGAGCAGTACACAAAGGTATTTAATCTAATTTCCTTTCTAATATTTGGGGGAAATATTCATTTGGACTCGTTTGGAACTTTTAATTCCCCCGATGTAATTTTAGGTGGCGATACCAGCGAAGAGCATCGTGAATGATCTCGAACAAGAAAGAACTAATCGAACGAAGCAATTAGAGGACATCAAGTACAGAGTGGCTTGGGAGAAACATCAGAAAGGACTAAAGGTGCGCAGAAGAAAATGAATAGCCATTGATAATGTGTTGTTTGTTCAGGAGAAAGAAGCTGCGGAGGCTGAGAAGGAGAGAGTTGCATATGCGCAGATTGATTGGCACGATTTCGTAGTCGTCCAAACTGTCGACTTCCAACCTGGAGATATTGGTGAGATTATAGGAAGAATTCAATAGAAGGACTGAAATGTTACCATTTATATTTCTGTTTTTTTTGTTGCAAAAATGAAATATTTTGTTTGCTGGAAATATTCTGGAATTGTATACTAGCGATGTCGAGAGGAAGGCACATATTTCGGTTTAATTTTAATTAATTCAACTCACTTGTTTATCACTTATCTCTTTCAGCTAGTTTGCCTGGTCTGTGCACTCCGAAGGACGTGGGAGCGCGTGTTCTTCTCGAGGCAAGAGAAGCTGAGAAGATCAAGGTTACACTTTACACTATTTGATCGTCAAAATTTATACAAATAAATATCTAGATTTAAGAAGATAGTATTGTAAGTGATTGGTAACCAAAATGTGTATGTCCTCGAGAAGTGCTGACTAGATAACGCCGTTACTGTCTTGGCTCTGGGTTTCACCATGCACTCGAATCAGACAGGGATTATTATAACCACACCATAAATATTGGTTATACAGGAGTCGATGCAAGCAGCAGCTACAGAGGACATGGACATGGAGAATTCGGATGAAGAAGGAGAGAAGGAAGATAAGGGAGAAGAGAGAAGACCAAGTGGGACAGGAGCAAGAGCAGCACATGAAGTCACTCAACCAGCACCTCTACCTCCTACCAAACAGGGCAATCTCGTTATTAGAGATTTCGATCCAAAGAAGGTGAGGAATTCAAATGGATGCGAATTGAGAGAGACATAGGCCAAAAAGTTCTTTCCACGGAACAAACCCAGACAGCGTTTTGACCTTTTTTAGACGAACTTTCGAAAAAATCAGACATTATTTTGACTTTTGAGGTGAAATTTCGAAAAATAATACATCATCTTCGGAGTTTCACCCTAAAACGGTAAAATCAGACAGCGTTTGGGACTTTTGGGAACATACGTTTTTTTGTCTATGGATAGAAATCGCTGTGTGAAATTGGAATTGATTGGTGATGTTTTTATTGTCAGGCTCAAGCTGCGAAGAGAGGAGCGAACGAGAAGTGGTTGGTGTCACCCCTCACTGGAGAATGGGTTCCGTCTGATAAACTGGAGGAGCACGTCAGGTAAGATATGGAGATGACGAGATACTGTAGTCAGGGAGGGTACGGTAGAGTGAGTAATTGAGTGAATGGTATGATTTGTCAATTGCAGATACAACACGATGGACTCTCAATACAAGGAGGATAGAGAGAAGAGACAGGCAGAGAAGTCGAGTGAGGAGCCCCTCTATGCACAGGGAGCGGATGTTGGAAAGAATCTGCAGAAGTAAGGAACATTGAGATAATTGGTGTATGACAAGTGAAGAGATTCACAAAAGAGAGGAATGGAGAAGAAGGAAAGAGAGAGTAATGGGAGGGAATTTGCAGCTTCGCTAAGCGTCGTACTGATATCTTCGGAGTGGGAGAAGCAGGGGCGAAACAGACTCAGATTGGACAGATGATGGGCGAAGATGATGGAAGAGGAGGAGGAGGACCAAGCAGTGGAACTAGAGGTACATCACCAACTTAAGCATATTAATTTGGTGCGATTTAAAATTTCAAATTTTCCCCTCTTCTTATCATCTTTTTTATTCCCATTTTTATCTGGACCCGCAATTCCTCCTCGGCGAGTTTTGTCTCTGTTGATGAAAATTTACTGTGATTTACTTTACTGTATTTTACTGTGATTTTTAGTCTTAGAGTGCGATAGGACAAGTTTTAATATAATATAACTAGGGAAGTAGAATTATGTTATCGATTGAATATGGATTAGATATAGATGTACGTGATGATGAACACTATAATTGAGATGCCCCTCCTTCTTCAATCCCAGTTCCTCCTCCTTCATCGATGCCTCCTCCTTCTCTACCTCCTCGTATACCACCTCGTAAGTTGTCCCCTTTATTGTTTCCACTTATCCCAACAAGAAAATGCAATACTATGGGCAACACATATCCATGCCTGTGCTTTTGCAGCACCATCTTGGTCATAGGTGTGCAGCTAAAATCCAAGTCTTTGGCTGGTGGTAAAAAGGTAAAGGTAAAGGCATCCCCTTATCTAGGCTCCAAGTCCTGATGGAAGCCTGGCCAAATTTTAGAATGCAGGCTCTCAAAGGAGCCCTTTCAGCATAGTTTTTTTCACTATAATATGTGATAAATGATGTACAGAGTGTTTTCTCTCTCGCTCATTTTTATTGTTTACCACAAGACTTTAAAAAAGCCAACGCGTTGTTATTAAAAAAACTCGGTATGCAGGCGTTAGGATAGCCCAGATATAGAAGTATTCAAAAATGTCTGTTAATGGTTTGCGAATTGCTTCTTTTCCAGTCTAATTTTGTCAATAGAAGGAGTGGAGAGAATGAATGGCTGAGAAATAATGAATCATACTCGTAGATGACTATCGTAGGTAATTCCAATCGGGGAAATTTGTTAGTTGTAAACATCAAACGCTGGCGATGCATTTGGTCGCTTAACGGTAAAGGTTAAAAAGGTAAAGGTGTTCCATGTCAAGCGATTTTACAGTAGCAAGCTACCACGCTAGATGGGGCAAGCCGGTAAGCCAGCTGCAACGTGGGATTACGTAACCCAAGCTTTCCCAAGGCATCTAGGGCACGTTACCTTTCGCAGTCAAAGTTGCTACCAATTTACCGTCCCGGGGTGGATGGAAGGCTTGGTTGGCCTGGGCGGGGATCGAACTCGTGACCCTTCGAATGACTAGCAGTTGCTTACACCACTCCGCCATTCCGCCCTTAACGCCTTAACGCCCTATAATTCATTCCGGTCGCTTAACGGAATGAATTATAAATATATGAAAAGTTCCACGTTATTTTATATTTTATTCGCCGTCTACGTCTGTTTCAAACACTAATTGTGACACATAGACAGGTTTCGACCGTCCAAATTATGGTTGATCAACATTATGAAAATCATAGGTCGACAAGTATGCAAAAAAAAACGACGAAGCCTACCCACATTTGGAGAAATCATGTTGTTATCAGGGTTAGGATTTAAAAAAAAGGTTAGGATTAATCGGTTTTTTTGACTTTTGTAAAATAAAAAAATTGTGCACTATGGACGCGATTTTAGGCATTTCTGCACGAAATTCTTGCGAGAACCCCATTTAACCTATGTGTTGCTATGTCAGAGACACTATGTCTCCGTTGATCACTGAAATTAAAAAAAATTCCATGTAAGATCACAGTGTCATTGAAAATGAATGTGGAAATCATAAAAAAAGTATGCCATATTCTGATAGTTTCTATTCGGTGAATAGTTTGAGTTTGAGAACCTATGGCGGGGATTCCCAATCACAGTGTTTTTAAAACACGACGGGTATTTAAAGGAGGAGGAACAGGAAAAATAGAGTATGTATCTAATGACATTACACGATTTCTTGTGTAGACGATAATACGATTCCAAAATTTGAGACCCCAATCTTTCCTCTGAACCGAGATACACGCGCGCAAAGACGTCCACTTTGGTGTGGACGAAAATCCCACCTGACGAGGTAGGTCAGTTTCGCTTCTAGACCCGTCTCTCACCCCCTCTGGAAATGGTGTTCGGCTCCCCCAAGAAGGGCGCCCCTTACGCGACTCAGGCGTCCGTCGACCAGCTGGCAGCCGAGCTGAGTGAGTGCAAGACTCTCCTCACTCAGTTGATCGATCTGGTGAAGAACCCCCCCTCCCTCTGCCGTCCCTCAGACTCGCGCTGTCATCATCGGACTTCCCGAGCTCAAGGATCCCACGGCCGGAGAGGAGTCAGACCAGAAGATCGTCGAGGCACTCGTCGCCTATTCTGGATCGGAGATCGCCATGAAGGCGCTCAAGGAGGGCAAGATAACCTTCAAGCGCCATCCGGAGAATGCGGAGCGCAATCTTCGCCCCCTCAAGGTTGACGCCCATGAGAGCATCATCCGCAACTCGCTTCTCAAAGGAATTCGCTCCAAGACTGGTCGCCCTCCCCCTCTTGCCTCTGCTTCCCCCACCACGGTCGCCTTCATACGAATGGACTTGACCCCTCACCAGCTGAAGCTCGAGCGTGAGGCTCGTATCGAAGTGATGAAGAGAAATCTGGCTGCTGGAAGATTGATCTACGGAGTTCGCGACTACTCGATCATCACCTACCGTAACCCCCGCCCTCTCCCTCCTAATTATGGAAATCGTACCCGCCCCACTGAGAACAAATCTGCCGATGAGATCACTTCAGTTGAACCGACGTCGCCCGCCATCTCTGCCGCTTCTCCGCCGATCACCGTGCCCGATGGTCATCCCAACATCACCGTCAGAAGATAGGACACAGGCAGCAAGGGTACCCCACTTTCTCTTGTGTCTCTCTCTATTCCATCTCTTGCTCCTCCTTCCTCACCTTTCGTTTCATCTCTTTCGAATCATTCTCTTGATCTTCCTCCATCTCTCCCCATTGCATCATCCTTACGCAATTTGAATAGCGCACGTAATCAATCCATTTCGCGCGTCTCGTGCTTTTATGCTAATTGCCGCTCAATCAGATGCAAGCTCCCCCAGTTGTACTTTGTCCTCTCCTCTCTCGATTACTATATTGTTTCTCTCACCGAGACATGGCTTGACTCTTCTGATAGTGACGCTTATCTGATCTCTGGTCATTCTGACTATCTCCCATTTCGTAAGGATCGCGCAATAACTGATGACGTAGGTAGAGGCGGCGGCGTTGCTTTGCTTGTTCACCAATCCCTGAGCCCTGTCTTTCTATCATCTTTCACCTCTACTCTTCTTGAATCAATTGTTATCGATATTCATTTGACCTATTCCAATGACCTACCATATCGTAAGATCAGGCTATTCACTGTTTATCGATCCCCATCTTCTCCCTCCGGCGCATTCGTCGAATTTCTTTCGTTCATCACACCCCTCCTCTCTCATGAGTTTCCCTGTATCTTTACTGGCGACTTTAATTACCCTGAAATCGATTGGTCCACCTTATCCTCACCCGTTCATTCCGATCTTTTGGATTTCGCATCCGACCACAACCTCTCCCAGTTTGTTTCCTTCCCAACCCGCCACCAAAATATTCTTGATCTAGTCTTTTGTAATAAGGATATAATTCACAACATTTCTCCTTCCATCCCTCTCAGTGATCACCTTAGTGTAGTCTTTGATCTTCAAATCCCTCCCCCTCCACTGCGCAAGCATGTCCCCTCTAGATTATACAGACTCGCCGACTGGCAATCCATTAACGACTCTATTTTCCATCATAATTGGACCATTGCTCTTTCCCATCTTGATGCTAATCAGTCATACGATTACTTCGTAGAATTTATGAATAATTTATTAAGAATTTTTGTTCCCCTTTCAAAGCCTTCCCCCTTCTCTAGATACCCTCGCAATGTCAAAATTCTTTATGGCAAGAGTAGGAATTTGACTAGAATCGCTCCAAATAGCAACGCGTGCATTGTTATGACTAAGAGATTCAATCGTGCCCTCAACAGTTTCCATTGTCGTGTAGAGAATAGAGTCGTCGCTTCTGCCGATTCCAAGGCTTTTTACAAATTATGTAGTAGTAGGTTAAATTCCCCCAAGTCCACTCCTTCTGGAATAATAGATACTAATGGTACTATCCTATTGTCCAATAATGATAAGTGTGTAGCCTTCTCCGATTTCTTTGCATCTGTTTTCACTGATCCCATGCATTCTCCACTCCCTTTCCTTTCCCCTTCAATGATCTTTGATCTCCCATCGATATCCCATTTACATATCATGAATGCCATCAGTAATCTCTCACCTAAGATTAACGTCACTCCTGACAACATTCCAAGTATTGTTCTCACAAATTGTAAATTCTCGATTATTTCTCCTTTACTTATCATTTACAATAAGTCCCTGCTCACTTGTAAAGTGCCTGTTTTGTGGAAACACGCCCTTGTGAAACCTATTCCTAAGAAGACTAGTAACTCCATATCCGACTTCCGTCCCATTTCTTTAACCTCTTCCGTTTGTAAAGTATTCGAGAAAATTCTAATTAGTGAAATCACGACTTTCCTTGACCAATATAACCTTTTCGATCCTCATCAAACAGGGTTTAGGTCATCTAGATCCACTTCTACCAATCTCGCTGAAACCCATGCCAACTACCTACGAATCTTGCATAAAAAGTCCCCTTTTGATACCGTCTATATTGACTTTAGAAAAGCCTTCGATAGCATCGACCACCGTCTTTTGCTTCATAAATTATCGCAATTAGGCATTTCCTCGCATTTAGTATCCTGGTTTGAATCTTATCTATCTAATCGTACGCAATCTGTGTTTATCGATAATTCCTTTTCCCCCTCCACTGTAGTCAGATCCGGAGTGCCGCAAGGTTCTTGCCTAGGCCCCCTCCTATTTATCCTGTTCATCACTGATATTTCATCCCAATTCCCAAAATCTATTAGATACTCCGTTTATGCCGACGACCTTAAGCTTTATTCCGAAGCCCCTCTCTTTTCTGATGACTTACAATGTGCCCTCGATATCATTGCCAACTGGTCTATCCAATGGAATCTCGGATTATCTGAGACCAAATGCTCCATCATGCATTACGGCCTCCACAACCCACTTAGGACTTTTTACATAAATAATGTTGCCCTTAAACCTTCCCTGACTGTAAAAGATCTAGGAGTAATTTTCACCCCTTCGCTCTCTTTCTCTAAGCACATAGAGAAGATTATTTCAAAAGCTCGTTCCAAACTGTATCTTCTGTTCAATTCATTCCGTAGTAATACAACTGATGTTTATTTAAAGTCATTTACTACTTATATCCTTCCTGGTCTCGAGACCTGCTCTGTCATTTGGAATCCAGTTCATACCGTTGAAATAACTATGGAAATAGAAAAAGTCCAGCGAGATTTCACTAGAAAGTTGTATTATCGATGTTCCCTTCCCCATACCAACTACCGTAATCGTCTGCTTGCACTGAATCTAGTAACATTAGAAAGGCGTAGAGTTATCACAGATATCGTATTCCTGCATTCAACCCTGCATAGGAAGTATGAACTTGATTATTCCTCTCTTCTTACTCTCTCTCCTCTCACTCGTTTTATACGCAATTCCCATCCTTTCCGCATTTCACTTCCCTTCCTCCCTCACAATTCCCATTCCACATTTGCCTCTAGAACTATCACAATCTGGAACTCCCTCCCTTATAAATCAGCTTTCACCTCACATGATACTTTCCGCAAATTTCTCCGCTCTCAACCCATCTCATTTTTCCCTGAATCCATTATTAAAAATTGGCTCTGATCCCCCTCCCCCCCTCTCCAATTCCCTTGCTGCCAAAGCAAAACCACCGATTCGACAACGTCGACGGACATCCGTCTCTTGCCCCCCATTCACAGTTATAATTCTTGTACATGATTCTGACGGAATAAACAATGAATGAATGAATGAATGAAAGAAGCTACAGGGCTCAGGGAAATCAGGTTCAAGTGTCGCGCGAGCGTGCGCGACTAAACAAATCTCTCAGTCAACTTTCTCTCTCGTGTCGAATTTAAGTGCACTCGAGGGAGGAAAGGGGGAAGAGAGAAGGTCAGGGAAGAGGTAGATCATGAACTCGACCTCTAGCCTCTAGCCTCTTTACTCGACTCTCCCGGTAGATCAGTCTCTCGTCTCGCTTGACCCCTACCTCTCGACATACCGTTTCCCAAGCGAAGTTCAGGGTTATCGTGGTGGGATATTGTGCTGTTCGTCCTCCTTTAATTTTGGATGATATGTTAACTCTTGTAATTATCAGAATCTGGATCATCTGGAATCCGTCCTCCTCTTCCTTCTTCTACTTCTTCTGCCCCTGCTGCCGGTCTCTTCGATGGACCGGCTAATAAGAAGCCGAGAATGACAGAAGATGATCTCACTCCAGAGAGTGAATGGCTGGCCAAGGTACACATCCTACATTATTCTAATGGACACTCGATATTGGTCATGTGTAGTGTGTGGAGTGTATTTGTGATTGTCAGGTGGCTGAGTCTGTCAATGTCGTAGTCCAACTTCCCATCTCTGAAGAGTACAATCTTAATGGTCAACTGGAGAACTTCAAGGTCCAATCGGCACAGCCTGTATGTTTTCATTTCCTCTATATCTTCTTTTATTTGATCACTTATTATCCGATTGTATTATTGTTGTACGATGATGTTCACTATCATTTACTATCGAGTATATTGTATCTAAAAATTTTCCACTGAGAATCATTATTTCGGTGAAATTGCACAATATCTATTGATGCATTTAGGTATCTACACTCAAGGATATGCTACAGGACAAGTACGGTATCCAAGTGGCCAAGCAGAAGCTCAAGTTCAATGTGAGTAAGATGGATATGGGATATGGTATTTAGAAGTAGAAGATAAGTTAGCTTATTCCGCAAATTTGGTTAAGAGACCGGGTAGGTAAGGATCGACCATCCCCGGACATCGCCGCCAGGATTTGCGATTCAGACCTCCATATTTTTTTTGGGGATAGGTCCCGCACAGAGTAGTAAGAGAGACTATCGGACTCAGTCGAATTACTCTTGGCACAGTACGAAAAGTGAGAGATAGAGTGAAACATGGCATTATGCACAGTAGCCCAGGAGGAGTTGCCCCGTGATGTAAAAAGTTGCGAAATCGCTTCTACGCCTCAGGGCATTTACGTCATAGGAATCTCCGGTTTTTGAAAAACTTCGTCAAATGACCGAATGAGTGGTACCAATCGATTCCTCATAAAATTCTAAGACTTTTTCGACTCTGGACATTTTTCGATATTTATCGATCTAACGCCAGAAAACTCGGAAATGTGAATATCATTTTCAATTTTAATTTATTCTACCTATTTCCCACCGCCAACTACACAATTTTATTTTCGTAAAACATTTCAATAACAATGACTTGCATTTCGTATAAATATGGTACATTTTAATTTCGGCGGAAAATGTAAACTTTGCGAAAAACGGAGTGCCATACCATTTATGGTGTGCCTACAGTATGCCGGCCGAGATTTGTATTCCTGTTAAACGGCGTCAGGGCAGAATTTACCGTGAGTAACATGACTCGCCTGTTGCAATAAGACTCGGTCGTATGCGGTAATTTGATTACCGTAACCGTTAAGTGACAAGGCGAATCTCGGCCGGCATACTGTAGGCACACCATAAATGGTATGGCACTCCGTTTTTCGCAAAGTTTACATTTTCCGCCGAAATTAAAATGTACCATATTTATATGAAATGCAAGTCATTGTTATTGAAATGTTTTACGAAAATAAAATTTTGTAGTTGGCGGTGGGAAATAGGTAGAATAAATTAAAATTGAAAATGATATTCACATTTCCGAGTTTTCTGGCGTTAGATCGATAAATATCGAAAAATGTCCAGAGTCGAAAAAGTCTAGAATTTTATGAGGAATCGATTGGTACCCCTCATTAGGTCATTTGACGAAGTTTTTCAAATACCGGAAATTCCTATGACGTAAATGCCCTGGGCGATTTCGCGATTTCGCAACTTTTTACATCACGGGCAACTCCTCCTGGGCTACTGTGCATAATGCCATGTTTCACTCAATCTCTCACTTTTCGTACTGTGCCAAGCATCTGAACAAATATGTTGATCCACTCAGATAGTCTCTCGTAACATAGCGTTTCTAGAATTTGCCTTTGCCTCAAACCCGGCTCGTGTAAGGCACTGAAATGTGAAAAATGTCAAATTTTCAACTTTTTAACGCGGAAAGCTAGGATCAAAATTTCTTCAATAATGTATAAAGGGCGCCCTAAAAGTGAAAAATAACCACACAGAACAGAGAACGATCCTTTCTGAATTATATTTTTCGCGTTCGAAAACCATTTTTCGAGAATATTTTTCGAATTTTACCGAGTCGTATCTAGGCGGGAAATATACTTCAATAAATCCTTCATATATTTCCGCTATGAAATGAATTTAAAAAAAATGAATATTTTTGAAAAGTGAAATTTAATTTGTTGACTTTCGATTTTTTTATTCGAAAAATTTTTATCTCTCGAATCGGTTCGAGTGTGTACCAACTTTCGATGTCAAATTGATAAGCATATTCAGAATGTATGAAAACCGGGTCAATTTAGATTATCGAATTTAAACACAAGAAGTTTCAATTCTTTCCAAAATTCATACAATCATCATAATAAACTATCAAAGATCTGGGTTCTAAGACGAAATAGTGTTTCGACTTTGGGCTCAAAATGTTCGAATTGCAATATTAAATAAATGTTCTGCTGAGACTCTTCGATTCCATCCATCGGTTCATGTCGGAAAAAAATTAAGACTCGGAAATGGCCAAAAATTGCTATTCATAAAAAGTTTCTGAAAGTACCAGTAGCTTCCATGATGAAATATCTTAGCGTAGTAGTACACTCACGGAGATGCATCAAATGACAGAAGGACGTTGATCCAAGTTCTTCGAAAAAAATTTTTTCTCGAAAATCACCATGAATGAATCATTTTTTTTCTAATTTTATGGAGAACTAACTGTTTATAAAGCGTCTCAATACCCAATAAAGCAACATAGGGCGCTATAAATAACTTTCGGATGAATTGGGGAGAAAGTTTAGGGAAAAAATATTTTGCGATTTTGGACCATGACTTCCGGGTTCATGGTGATTTTCGAGAAATTTTTTTTTCGAAGAACTTGGATCAACCATATTTCATCATGGAAGCTGCTGGTACTTTCAGAAACTTTTTATGAATAGCAATTTTTGGCCATTTCCGAGTCTTAATTTTTTTCCGACATGAACCGATGGATGGAATCGAAGAGTCTCAACAGAACATTTATTTAATATTGCAATTCGACCGTTTTGAGCCCAAAGTCGAAACACTATTTCGTCTTAGAACCCAGATCTTTGATAGTTTATTATGATGATTGTATGAATTTCGGAAAGAATTGAAACTTCTTGTGTTTAAATTCGATAATCTAAATTGACCCGGTTTTCATACATTCTGAATATGCTTATCAATTTGACATCGAAAGTTGGTACACACTCGAACCGATTCGAGAGATAAAAATTTTTCGAATAAAAAAATCGAAAGTCAAAAAATTAAATTTCACTTTTCAAAAATATTCATTTTTTTAAATTCATTTCATAGCGGAAATATATGAAGGATTTATTGAAGTATATTTCCCGCCTAGATAGGACTTACGACTCGGTAAAATTCGAAAAATATTCTCGAAAAATGGTTTTCGAACGCGAAAAATATAATTCAGAAAGGATCGTTCTCTGTTCTGTGTGGTTATTTTTCACTTTTAGAGCGCCCTTTATACATTATTGAAGAAATTTTGATACTAGCTTTCCGCGTTAAAAAGTTCAAAAATTGACATTTTTCACATTTCAGTGCCTTACACGAGCCGGGTTTGAGGCAAATGCAAATTCTAGAAACGCTATGTTACTACTCTGTGCGGGACCTATCCCCAAAAAAATATATGGAGGTCTGAATCGCAAATTCTGGCGGCGATGTCCGGGGATGGTCGATCCTTACCTATCCGGTCTCTTAATGAACTTATCTCCCATTTTGAGGAATAAGCCACCACTGGTGATGTCATGATTATGACGAAACGTGCTATTAAACGGTTGAAGGATTTTCGATTAATATGGTTATTACAGGACATGTTCATGAAGGACACGAGCACTTTCGCATTCTACAATGCTTCGAATATGAGTTTGATCCAGTTGGCAATTAAGGAACGAGGAGGAAAGAAGTAAGGAGAAAGAAGTACAACACTTCTATCGTTTCTGTCGGGGATTACGATATATTTATGTTCCTTGATTTGTACTTCTATTTCTCAACTTCTCTTCTTTGTGTTTATCGTAGATAATACACAACAATAATTACAACAGCGCACAGTTTGAATGTTTCTATAATCGATCGAAGCAAAAGAATAAAATATATGTAGAAAGTGTTACTATTAGACACGCATAATAGGACGATAATTGGGAAGGGGAGATTCATACTCGATTGTTCAGCCTGAATATAATAGAAGAAAGGTCGACCAATGGTAGTATCATCCTCGTCTGCTCTGTTTGAGTAAACCAAGTTCCTTTATCGCCTTATATTGATCCGGAATCTCCATCAACGCATTCAATGCAAACGAAGCTTCAGCATTAGGCGCATTGAACATAACCTGAAATGGGAACTGTAATTTTACGGTATTTGAACAATCGAGAAAAAAAAATCGGAAAATAAGCAGTGATGTTCACGAGTCCCTAAATTCGACGACCCCTCCGCGCGCGGGGTGGTCGCCGAATTTAGGGACTCGTGAGCGTCGCTGAAAATCAGAAAAAAAGTTAAAACTGGTGTATAATTAATAATTTCTTTTTTGTTGTTGAAAGCAAAATTATTTCAGGCCCCAAAAAAGAAAATATAGATAAACAATTACTATATACTGAAAACCACCGAAAACAAATTGCTCTAATAAGTGAGTTGAACAAATCGACGTAACAACTGCTGGGTTTTTTCCGAATGTAATTTCTTAATGAGCACATTTATGTCAACAAAAAAAACGGTCGGAAAGTTTTTTCGCACAACCCTGGTATAGTGTACCTTATGGAAGTCAACGAAATGGAAATTGTCGAATAGTCTCTTAGGGAGTGTTTCATCGAATCGGTTCATCATATTCCACGGTCCGTCTCCCACTCCGACCCTGTAATAAAATATTATTGATTACTGAGATCGGAAGTGATCTTACATGATAATGGAGAGAGGATAATGGGAAGCCGCAGCGATTGCTTTCTGGTTGATCTTCTCATTGGTGACCTACCAATCAATATCAGGTCATAAATCTCAATCGAGAAATTAGGGTACCTGTCCATCGGCGACGATTACCAGAATGTGATATGAATGCTTCTCCTTGCAAATTTGAACTGCCTTCTCAATGAGAGGAACAAAGTTGGTTGGACCACTCATTTGGACTGATGGAGTAAATTCGTTGTAGATCTTTAGCACTTCTGAAATGAGATATTCGATATCTGATCACGACTACACTATGACGTACCTTCGAAGCCATTACAATCCATATCCAGATTGTATCGATCCCTAATGTTGAATATTCCCTTGTCGGTAATCTAAATGAATCGATATTCCTCCTTCCGATTCATTCTACCGTACCTCCTCATCTCCAAATCCATAAGCTGGAATTTGTCCATCCGCATCGAAAGAAGAAAGAGTTCGACCGACGATTTCGATGACCTCGGATGGAAGATTAGTATTGATCTATTGTCTAGAGTATACCTGCTGGTAAGGATTCGGCTCGAAACCTCCCACGTCGTGTAGATTCTTTCCGTCGAATGTCCTTTCTCCCTGGAAAATTAGTTGGATTTTTCGATTGGATAAAATTATGAGCTACCGGTTTATCGTACCTGGTAGTAATTGGATCGGGTATAATCGATTCCGAAGATGAGATTGGAGTATTCGAGACCGGCCTGGAATATCAATTTTTAGATCTCTTGATTCATTGACTGTTTTTAAACTTAAAAGTTGATAAAATGGAGGAAGATCTCTGATGATCTATATAAGAGAGACTTTCTGAGTCGATTGAGATACGGCCGTACAAGCGAAAACTAACCTATGCTGAAAAGTTGCTCCTAGGGTAAACATTGGCCGTAGAGACCGAAAATGGACATAAGAAGTTTTATAGATCAAACCCGGCTGAGATATGTTTCATCACATGCCCAAAAGTGAAATTTTCAACTTTGGCAGAACGCATCCAAACCCCATACATAGCTATACATTATGAAAGCTCTCTATAAAATAAACATTTTTCATATTATGACCAAGTGCCTAGCTCATCTGTGTCAAAAGTTATTATTTTTTGAAGAAATAATTTCAAAATATTCAACAAAATAATTTATTATGAAAATATAGGAAACTCGCACAGCGAAATATTTAGCAGGCTACACCACATGAACTGAAGAAATTAAAAATAACTCCGCTCAATTCAGAAGAAATTTTTTTTTAGCCCAAACCACGTACCCCGGATCTTGTTCCAAAAACCGGAAACTGTTTTTCGTTTTTTTGTCTCTTCCGTTCGGCATCTAATACCAAATCGTGGTATATATTCTTTCTACAGCATATATGGTTAAATGCAATATTCTAAACATGCAATTAGTCGAAATATATTTTCTGCAAATTTCACCATGGGTTTAAGCTCAAAAAAAATTTCCTCCAAATTGAGCGGAGTAATTTTTAATTTCTTCAGTTAATGTAGTGTAGTGGGTCTGCGAAATATTTCGCGTTTCATATATTTTCATAATAAATTATTTTGTTGAAAATCGCCTCTTTTTGGAGCAGCAGGCTATTTTCGTTGAATTATTTGATGACGTTTAGCGCCATGAATTTTGTCATGTTCCTGCGTACAGGGGCTAATTTTCTACGTGCAATCGAATGGACTCAGTTAAAAGTGCCGCCGAAAAGGTCGTGATATTGATATTTTAAAATTATTTCTTCAAAAAATAATAACTTTTGACACAGATGAGCTAGGCACTTGGTTATAATATGAAAAATGTTTGTTTTATAGAGAACTTTCATAATATATAGCTATGTATGGGGTTTGGATGCGTTCTGCCAAAGTTGAAAATTTCACTTTTGGGCATATGATGAAACATATCTCAGCCGGGTTTGATCTATGAAACTTCTTATGTCCATTTTCGGTCTCTACGGCCAATGTTTACCCTAGGAGCAACTTTTCAGCATAGGAGGCCGTTTGCGTAAGAGTCGGACAAATCTCGGGACAGCAAAAAAGTGATGACCTGAGATAACAACGGTTTTAGATACAGTTCGGTGAGCTGAGAAATCTGGCTAAGTCTCATAATATGCAAATTTGATTGTAGGTCACTATGGAGCTCCAAAGATCAGTACAAATTCCAGTTTTTCGATTATATCTGGATACACAGTTGAAAAAACAAAAAAGTTCAAAAAGAATGTCTAGTCGAATTTACATGGGGAATCTTACTGCACTCTTAGAAACGTAAAATATATAATGTCAAAAAAATGAAAAATTTTAACTCAAGAACTAAGAAAATGTGGACAGCAACCTAAGGCCAGGATCTGGAGCATACTCTCGTTGACCAACAAAAAAAATTTTGGAGCAAAAGAACTTCGCCAAACGGAGTTATGATTTTCCAAACACTGTGATCTCGGCGTAATTCCCTGTGGTTTACAGTGATCGCGTTTCCTAAGCATGTAATTTGCATGTTCCAACCCCTCCATGGCGGCTTGATTTAGTCCCACTTTCTGTTGTGGTAATAACATTTGGATACAATTTTTATAACAGAATTGTATTGAAAATGTATATCAAGAAAATGAAATGCAATGTTCTAGAACCGAAATTGTAACAAATCAATAAAAAATCAATAATGATGCGATTCTTTGACAGATATTAATTAATACAATATTGTAAGGAATAATCTAGGCAATCTGGAAAATCGTGTCTACTACTTTTGAAATCGCCTCTTCTATCATTTCTCTGCTGTTCTCCTCTTCCATGATTTCGTACGTAACCTCCTTCGTTTCCACCTCGGCGACAATTTCCGCGGACTTAATCTTTTTGCCACGAGTTCGGTTATTTGGCGAAGTAATTAAGGTTCTGGGTCCCGCCCGGAAAAGTTACAGTAACCCCAAAATCCGATATCGATTTTTTGAAATTTAAAAAAGTAGGTTTTTATTGGTTGTCTATGTGTATTTTGCGAAAAAATGCGAATTTACCACTTTGGAAGCGATCAATTTTTAACTGTTTTTTGACCGTCCTGGAAAAAAATTGCCCATTTATTGACAACGATGTTGCGATTTTTAGAATCCTCATCATAAACTGTATGAAGGAAAATATTTGTTTGAATCCGAACTGTATCGCCGATACTCGTAAACTTGGTCTAAACGTTCGGATATTAGCGGACCTTGGCGCGTGTCCGGCGATATTTCTGATCAAGATTGCGAAATATCACCTGTATCAAGTGATATATTATTTGTCCACGATGCCGTGAACATGACTGATAAGATTGTTTAATCACGAGGTGGAAAAAATTTCAAGCTTTGTTTCGACCAAGAGAAATGTTAGAAGAGGCGATGTCAAAAGTAGTAGACACGATTTTCCAGATTGCCTAGATTATTCCTTACAATATTGTATTAATTAATATCTGTCAAAGAATCGCATCATTATTGATTTTTTATTGATTTGTTACAATTTCGGTTCTAGAACATTGCATTTCATTTTCTTGATATACATTTTCAATACAATTCTGTTATAAAAATTGTATCCAAATGTTATTACCACAACAGAAAGTGGGACTAAATCAAGCCGCCATGGAGGGGTTGGAACATGCAAATTACATGCTTAGGAAACGCGATCACTGTAAACCACAGGGAATTACGCCGAGATCACAGTGTTTGGAAAATCATAACTCCGTTTGGCGAAGTTCTTTTGCTCCAAAATTTTTTTGTAGGTCAACGAGAGTATGCTCCAGATCCTGGCCTTAGGTTGCTGTCCACATTTTCTTGGTTCTTGAGTTAAAATTTTTCATTTTTTTGACATTATATATTTTACGTTTCTAAGAGTGCAGTAAGATCACCATGTAAATTCGACTAGACATTCTTTTTGAACTTTTTTGTTTTTTCAACTGTGTATCCAGATATAATCGAAAAACTGGAATTTGTACCGACCTTTGGAGCTCCATAGTGACCTACAATCAAATTTGCATATTATGAGACTTAGCCAGATTTCTCAGCTCACCGAACTGTATCTAAAACCGTTGTTATCTCAGGTCATCACTTTTTTGCTGTCCCGAGATCTGTTGAGAATTGTCCGACTCTTACGCAAACGGGCTCATAGGTTAGTTTTTGTTTGTACGGTCACTGTTGAGAGAAACTCAATCGACTCAGATACTCTCTCATAATTACTCACATGTTTGATTCCCGTGATGATATCTTCGAGAGTCTTGAAATGGGGAATATTGTGTGGACTTCCGACAGCGAGAGCAGCAAGAAGAGAATTACGACGAACCGGAGCACTTAAATATTTTGAGATGCTTATAGGAAATTTAAAAAAAGAAAATGGATGACACTACGCCAGTTGATCAACGTCGAGTCATCTAGAATCCTTTTTTTCAAGGAGAGAAAGTAATGCAGTAGTTTTTTCTTCATTTCTTCATTACTTTTCATAGGGGGAGTTATGTTGATAGAGTACAAACGTACAAGGACGGAGCTTCATTCTTCCTAATTTCCCTCTGTCTTCCTCTCTCTTGTTTCATTGGCTTCTTGATTATCGACGGTTTCATGAACTTCGGCTCCAGATTCTGAGACTGAAAAGTGAACAATTTTGCTAAGTGGTATATCTTTTATTGAAACGACAGATAAATATATAGCACACTGATCTCAAGTATACCATAAAATAAAACCTAGAAGAGCCATTTTTTTTATCAATTTTGAGAGACATGTTTTTTGAGAGACTTTTTTTTTGAAAACATGTCAGATGAGAGCCTTGGTGGCAAGTTTTACAAGTTTCTGGTTTCTGGAAAATATGTAGCATGTGAATTACCGAAAAATCGAAGTAATTACAGAAGTTTTAGAATGATTCTTCCCTATTCTGAATTTCATTGCTCTTACCTCAATCGCAGCCATTTCATCACTGCTTTCGTCCATTGTTTTCTCCAAAACTTCAGACGCGAAACTGACTCTGAAATAACTTTGTGATCGATTGTACGACAATTTCATCAAAAGCAAGCCTGTAGAAAAACTTTTGAGAAAATGATATTCGGAAGCGTTCGAAGTTTCTTTCGAATTGAGATGATCTTTACCTCTTCTCTTTTGCTTCTTTGATATCTTCTCCATTCCAATATCCTTTTCGTTCTCGTGCAAATACCTGAAACAATCTCATATTCGACATCCCTCCTTCCATCTCTTTACTCACTAGACTTGCTCAGCATCTACGTAACCAAACAAGTAAACAACAAACAAGTAATTTGCATTATTGTTAGAGGGAAACGAGTCGAAAAATCATTTGGAAATGTGAGGTTTCGCTATTTCATTAAATTTGCAATTGTATTGTCTCACTTCAATCTTCTCAGCATCTTGTAGTGCTTTCTTCTCTCTTTCCAATGCTTCTGCACTTTTCGTAGACAGTGAAATCCTCTCTGAAACATGCAGTTCTCTTTCTCTCCTTCCTCTCCTTCCAATCGAATGAACTCTCTTCTCTACCACTCACACCACTCAGGATTCAGTCTATTCTACAGTCAATGCTAAAGTGTGAGTTGATGTGAGTAGATGAGTGGACATTCAATCAGAAGGGAATCAAGTCATTCTTCCATTGGAGGATAACATAATCCAAATTCCCTCCGAAATTTCATTGTTCAATTATTGGTCATATATCCTCCATTGAAAGATCTGCAACGAAACCATGGAGATGTGATTGTGATTCGTCAGTGTTATCATATCTCCATGGTCTCAATCTAATCATAACTCACCCTGTTCTTGTCTAATCTTTTCTTCTTCTTCTTGATCTCTTCTCCTCGCCTCTTCTGCCTTCCTCTTCATTTCTTCTCTCTGTTCCTTGAGTAGACTAGCCGCAATTCCCTTCCATTCGCACCTCTGGGGGACAACTCTCAATCTATCAGGGGTACTTCGACTCTCCAATGAGAAATCCTCTGCTTGTCGAGTAAAGTCGACGTAAGCATTGAATTCGCTCTCGGATATCTCGATTCCGTTGAATTGATCTCCTTCCATCACAGTTCTCGTCCTCTTTCCATAGATATCCTCTCCATTGAAGTATCCCTTCTTGACGAAGTCGAATAGAGCAGCTGCTTCCTTCTGAGAAGTCGCTACACACGAGAAAGATACTCTTTCCGGGGCGATTCTCAATTGAGGAGGAACAGATCGACTGGTGGACGAGAAGTCTTCTGCTTGTCGAGTGAAATCAATGAGTGCATTGAATACACACTCTGATATCTCCGTACAATTGAATTCTTCTTCTTCCAATCTCTTCCTGAGATGTCGTCCATAGATATCTTCTCCATTGAAATATCCCTTCTTGATGAAATCGAATTTCGTTTCGACTTCTTTCTTCTCACTTGCAAATCCACTCCATTGGACTCTCTCAGGAGCAAGTCTCAATTTGGGTGGAGAACTTCTACTCTCACTCGAGAAGTCTTCAGCCTGTCGAGTGAAGTCAACGATAGCATTGAATGTGACTTCAGATGATTCAGTTGCATTGTCCTCATCTCCTTCCATTGGAATTCTCGTTCTTCTTCCATAGATATCTTCTCCATTGAAGTATCCCTTCTTCACAAAGTCGAATCTCGTCTTTGTCTCCTTCTCTTCTACTGCTCTACATCCAATGCCGTGTCTTCCTCCATATCTCACATCTTCGATTATCTTAATTCCTTCTTCTTCCTCTTCTTTCCTTCTCAATTCAATCATCACATTCATATGATTCTCTTCTGATTCTCCAGTGTTCAATCTCGTCTTCTCTTCATTTTTCATTCCTCGAGTCGTCGAAACAAAAGCAGCGAAAGGTTTTCGATTGCTCTCTTGTACATCCACATTCGTTTCACTCGTCTTCGATGCGAATACTCGTGTGTTGACACTCTCTTCTCTGGGACATTCACTGACTCCTTCCACTCCTTCACTTCGATCGCATCTTCGCATCTCCTCTTGAATATCAACATGATTCTCTTCTGCGAATCCTGTATTGAGTCTTGTTCCTCCTCCATAAAGTGGACACCAATGAATCTTCTCTGCTTTCTCTCTCTTCTCTTCTCGAGTGAGATTCATCTGAATCACTTGCGTTGATTCCTTCGTCTCCTTCGAGTTGAATATCGTCTTCTCTCCCTTTCTGCAGTCTTTCTTCGTTATTTCACTTGATGCGATCGATGGTCGTGGATTCAGAAGAAGTCCATCGAATGACGTCGATGCTTCAGTTGAATGTCTACACCAAATCACTTGATTCTCAGTAGTATTGGGAGTCTTGAGAGTAGTCGATTCTTCCATTGCACTCTTCTTCTTCTTCTCGATCATCTCATCAATCTGAGTGTATTTCTCTTCACTCTTCTTCGTCGACAGACTCGCCACTCCTCCAAATCTCTTCTCCAATCTTGTAATCTCCTTTCCTTCCATCGATATATCCTTCGTGTAATGTGAATGAGTATCTCTCCTTTCATCTCCTGCTTCCTTAATAGGAAGAGTTCCCACTCTCTCTTTGTTCCCAGTTGCGAGAGTCTTCTGGACGACGAAACTCTTCGATTCTCTCACTAGATTCTCATTGATATCTCTATCTTCCTTCCAAGCTGCCTTCGTATCCAATCTATAAACTCCACCATCCTGGGGAATAATCGATCGAGTTTCGACTGAGAGAGCAGAAGGTCTAGTGCATACAATGAGTGTAGTCCATTCTTCATTCTCCTCAGTAGATTGTCCAGTTGCCTTGTGATATCTTCCTCCATATCTACTCTCCATTCGAGTAGTCTCCACTTCCACTGAGTCCATCGGTCGATAGAATGACACGGTAGTCGTCATGTGTTCCTCACTCGTCTCTCTCACTTTCTTTTCTTCTCCAGGGATCGAATTCGAATCCACAGCAGTTCTCTGCACGACGAAGGTTGAATCGGGTCGATTCAGAGTCACGACGAGTTCGATTTCTTCCTTCTTCGATGCTTTTGTTGTGAGTGAAATGCCAGGAATGGTGTTGGGAGTGAGAGTAGTCCTCTGTGTTTCTTCCTTCTCTTCTTTCCTCATCCAATCGATCTTCGTAGTCTCGGTTGTCTCCTTTGCAGCCTTTGTATGGAGTGAGACGGCCTCTTTCCTCGCTTCTCTCCATGTCGATTCTGAACGGAGATCTTGAGTTTGATGGTGGAAAGATGCAGTGACATGCTCAGAATGAGTCGCCATTTCAGTGAGTGGAAGTGAGTGAACTCGTGCCAGTGTCAGTCTCAATCTCTCAATCGATGCACTCAGAGAGGGAAGAGGACGATTGAGTGAAATGGAAGAATCAATCGATAGTGAGGAAGAAGCGTGCATGGAAGAAGATACAGGGGCTATGGAGGAATGCATTCGAAGAGTAAGAGAAGAATGAAGAAGAGAATCACGAGATCGATCGAGACTTCTGTTAACTACCATTGTCTCCTCTTCCGATGCATCACATTTCAATCGATAGTTACCACCATAATGAGGGATGTTGTGGATCTTCTGAATCTCTTCACTTTCGATAGTCTTCGAGTATCCATAGTTGATCGTCGCCCTCTCAATCTTACTCTCTTTCGTCTTCAATCCCATTGGTTCCATCTTGTTTCCAACAATGAAAGTCCTTTGTTCACTCTTCGATTCATTGTCTCGACTACCGAAGGAAGTGATCGAAGTGGATGAATACAGTACACACTTCGTGGTGAGAGCCACTCCATCTACAGTATTCACTCCTCTCATCGATGCTGTAACTGCATGGAACTCCGATGGCCGATCGATCAATGGAGAAGTTCCACTTGATTCTTCTTCCGATGCATTGCAGTTGAATTTCTTTCCATCTCCGATATTCTTTTCTCTTCTAGTGATCAATGCAGCAGAATATTCATCGTTGCTTGTGAATGCATAGAAGATGTTGATCGATTCATCGGCCAGTTCTCTGAATCTTCCAATCTGTGGCGACTCTCCAATTCTCACTCCAATCTTCTCAGTTCCAGCACTCTTTTTCTCTCCTTCTTTCTCTATTTTGATCTCCTTCTCCATATTAATCGTAGTCGATTCCTTGATAGAATGTCCCATCTTCTGTTCCATTTTCATTCTCCATTTATTCCTCTCAATTTCGCTCTCCATTGGTCGATTCATCATAATCCCCATCATCTTCGTTTCCTCCTTCGAATATTGAGTATTCAATCGATATTCTCCTCCTCTATTCGCTTCGATTCGAGTTGTTTCTCTCTTTTCCTTCTCTATTTCCTTCTGATAGACCAATCCGACGACGACATTTTCTTCTCTTGATTCCTTCATTCTTCTTTCCAATCCTTTTCCAATTCTTGCAATCCATCGCATAATTTCAATCTTCTCATTCTTTTCATCCAATCTTCTATCAAATTCGATCACTTTCTTCTCATCTCCAGCTGCTTTCATCTTCATTCCAATTTCTTCCCTTCTCTCGATATCTTTAGTGTATTCGATATCTTCGAAGTAATTGGGTGCACTTCTCAGATCAGCATAGATCATTTCCATCTCATCTCCATATTCTTCATATCTCTTCTTTGTCTTCTCTCCAATTCGTGGAATGGCTATTTCCTTCAGAGTCTTCTCTTCAGTCCCAGTCGTTCTTCCAATGAGTCCAATATTCAATTTGACCTTCTCATCTCCACTTTCCTCTAATCTTCTCTTCACTCCTTCTCCATAACTCTGGATGGTGATAGTCTTGTCGATGGAGTGAATGGCCGGAGTTCGAATGAGATGGGAGGAAGTGGCTGAGTTCTCCATTCCAACTCCGATGTAGAACGGTTTCACTGTAATAGTGGGAACAGATGGAAGGGTAGTCAGTTGAGACACACGGGATGGCATCAGAGTCTCTCTCACGAGATGGATCATGGAGGAGAGAGAAACTCGACTCAACTCATGGAATCGACATTGAACGGAGGAATTTGCACGTGGACAACGACGGAGTGATGCTGCTTCTCCCGTCTTTTCCTTATGAGATAGAGAGACTACAATAGGAATGGAAGATGCAATAGAGAATGCACGAGAAGTCTTCTCTTCTTCCTTAATCGCACTAGTCAATCCACTCATCTTCATTTCATCTTCTCTCTTCCAATTCTCACTCGTTGTTTCCATTTCTTCAGCAGTTGCATGTATTCTCAATCCCTTCTTCTCTCTTTCTACATGTCCCAGTTGAATCTCAGTGTCGAGATCTCTTACAACTCCTTCCCACAATGAGAGAATATGCATCTCCTCCTCCTCCTTTTCTCTCACTCTTCTTATTTCCTTCTCCTTCTTCATCTCTTCTCTGATTGATTCCGTCTCTTCTTCTCTTCTCTTTCCACATTCGAATACAGTGGCAACGTAGAGATCATCAATAGTCAGTCTCTTCTCTACTCGATCACTAACTCTATCAGTGATAGTGAATGGAGTGATAGTGGGAGGGGCGGGGAGAGAGAGTGACACTTCCTTGTGAGTCGATGTGTCAGCAGCAGCAACAGTACTCAATGAATGAGTGATTGAAGTATGAAGAGTGACGATATGAGTGGATGGAAGTTTCTCCTTCTCGATCGTTCTTCTCACTAGATTCACTCCAGTCTCAGTCGTCTCTTCATTTTCATCTTCCTTCCAAGTTTCATCGATCATCTCCACTATTTCCTTGATGTCCTCTTCTCTTTTCTTCATATCTTCTTTACTCGATTGGAAACTAGCAGAGAAAGTAGTCATCGTCCTCGTCTCATCTTTCAATTCCACTTGGTGTTCCACTATCTTTCCCTCGTCCTTCACTTCTTTCTCTTCTCTTCTCTCCATTCCCATAGGAACATCCACTCTTATCTTCATCTCTTCCTTAGTCTTCTCAGTGACGACAACTTTCGTCTCCATTTCTTCTAGAATCGATTTCCATTGGGAAGAAAGAGGGGGAGCGAAGGAGAAGTTAACTTCTTTGCAATTCTTCTTCACCTTCTCTTCCTTCTTGTGAGTTACCGTAGTTGAAGAAAAATAGGAATCATCGATCTTCTTGAGAGAATCGATAATTGACACAGAGATGGAAGATGATGCATGAGTGAAATGAGATAGAGAATCCAATCGGGGAGAGTCGAAACATTCGATGGTTGCTATTGATTGACTTTGTCTCGATAAATTAGTGTCGATTAGAAGAGAATGAAGAAAAGAAGATTTGGATGAGAGAGATTCCTTCCATTGATGGGAGATAGCCAATGTCTTCTCTGTTTTTCCTTCTTCGTCCTTCCTTCGACCAAAGGAAGATTCAATGTCGATCTCTTCCTTCTTCTCTCCTATCTCCTTCACTTCCTCCTTTCTTCTCTCCATCAATTGATTCTTCTCTTCCTCTTTAGATACTGCAATAGATTGAGTGAGTGTTGTCTCCCTCCTCTCCCTCACTTCAATATCTTCACTCTTCTCACCCCCCTCCTTCACTATTTCTCTAATTCCTTCATCCACAGTCTTCATTTCTCTTTTCACCTCTCTTTCAACCACTCGTGTATCAATAGAAGCAGATCCACTTTGAGAAATAATCAGCATCCTCAGAATCTCCTCTTGCTTTGCCAATTCACAAATCTCTTTGTTAACATGCACTTTCTCTTCAGTTGTCGCAGAGAGTCTTCTTTGGATAAGAATTCTCCTCTTCTCAACGAAAATCTTCTCGACTGTTTCAAAATGCTTTGGAGGGATAAGAGTTCCCATAGTTAGAGGGACTTTGCTCAATTCATCAATAAGAGCCTTTAGAACAACCGTAGAGGGAGGAGCTGGTACTTCTTGAAGCAATACTTTGATATTTGCTTCACTCTTCTCAGTAGCTGTCAAACCAACGACTCCTTCGGTCTCTTGGAAGGATTTGTTCACAGAAAGATCAAGGTTGGTCGAATCATCTTCTTGAGTAGGAGCCTTAGCATCGATAGAAGCAGATACCAACTGAGACAGAACTTGCATCCTCAGAGCTTCTTCTTGATGATCCAATTCCTTGAGTTCTCGATCGATTTCCACTTTCTCCTCAGTAGTCGCAGTGAGTCTCTTCTGGATCAGAATCCTTCTCTTCTCCTGGATGATCTTCTCAATACTTTCAGCATGCTTGGGAGGAATCAAAGTTCCCATTTTTATGGGAATTCGACTCAACTCATCCAAAGCTTCCTTGGTTAATACACTACGAAGAGAACTTTCCATGGCTTTGATATTTACTTCATTCTTCTCCAATGAAGTTAGACGAATGATTTCTTCGGTCTCTCTGATGGATTGATCGCCTGAAAGATCAATGTTGGCCGAGTCATCCTCTTGAGTTGGAGCCTTAGCACGAATAGAAACAGATCCACTCTGAGACAGAATTAGCATCCTTAGAATTTCTTCTTCGTTGGCCAATTCACAAATCTTTTTGTTAATATGCACTTTCTCTTCAGTTGTCGCAGAGAGTCTTCTTTGGATAAGAATTCTCCTCTTCTGAATGAAAATCTTCTCGACCGTCTCAAAATGCTTTGGAGGGATAAGAGTTCCCATAGTTAGGGGGACTTTGCTCAATTCATCAATAAGAGCCTTTAGAACAACCGTAGAGGGAGGAGCTGGTACTTCTTGAAGCAATACTTTGATATTTGCTTCACTCTTCTCAGTAGCTGTCAAACCAACGACTCCTTCGGTCTCTTGGAAGGATTTGTTCACAGAAAGATCAAGGTTGGTCGAATCATCTTCTTGAGTTGGAGCCTTAGCATCGATAGAAGCAGATACCAACTGAGACAGAACTTGCATCCTCAGAGCTTCTTCTTGATGATCCAATTCCTTGAGTTCTCGATCGATTTCCACTTTCTCCTCAGTAGTCGCAGTGAGTCTCTTCTGGATCAGAATCCTTCTCTTCTCCTGGATGATCTTCTCAATACTTTCAGCATGCTTGGGAGGAATCAAAGTTCCAATTGCCAGTGGGACTTTACTTATCTCTAAAGTCGATTCCTTGACTGGAGTAGGAGATGCGGGAACTGTGGGAAGTTGTTGAAGATTTGCTTCACTCTTCTCAATTGATGTTAGACCAACGATTCTTTCGGTCTCTCTGATGGATTGATCGACAGATAGATCAATGCTGGCCGAACCATCTTCTTGAGTCGGAGCCTTAGCATCGATAGAAACAGATCCACTCTGAGAAATAATCAGCATCCTCAGAATCTCCTCTTGCTTTGCCAATTCACAAATCTCTTTGTTAACATGCACTTTCTCTTCAGTGGTCGCAGAGAGTCTTCTTTGGATAAGAATTCTCCTCTTCTGAATGAAAATCTTCTCGACCGTCTCAAAATGCTTTGGAGGGATAAGAGTTCCCATAGTTAGAGGGACTTTGCTCAATTCATCAATAAGAGCCTTTAGAACAACCGTAGAGGGAGGAGCTGGTACTTCTTGAAGCAATACTTTGATATTTGCTTCACTCTTCTCAGTAGCTGTCAAACCAACGACTTCTTCGGTCTCTTGGAAGGATTTGTTCACAGAAAGATCAAGGTTGGTCGAATCATCTTCTTGAGTAGGAGCCTTAGCATCGATAGAAGCAGATACCAACTGAGACAGAACTTGCATCCTCAGAGCTTCTTCTTGATGATCCAATTCCTTGAGTTCTCGATCGATTTCCACTTTCTCCTCAGTAGTCGCAGTGAGTCTCTTCTGGATCAGAATCCTTCTCTTCTCCTGGATGATCTTCTCAATACTTTCAGCATGCTTGGGAGGAATCAAAGTTCCCATTTTTATGGGAATTCGACTCAACTCATCCAAAGCTTCCTTGGTTAATACACTACGAAGAGAACTTTCCATGGCTTTGATATTTACTTCATTCTTCTCCAATGAAGTTAGACGAATGATTTCTTCGGTCTCTCTGATGGATTGATCGCCTGAAAGATCAATGTTGGCCGAGTCATCCTCTTGAGTTGGAGCCTTAGCACGAATAGAAACAGATCCACTCTGAGACAGAATTAGCATCCTTAGAATTTCTTCTTCGTTGGCCAATTCACAAATCTTTTTGTTAATATGCACTTTCTCTTCAGTTGTCGCAGAGAGTCTTCTTTGGATAAGAATTCTCCTCTTCTGAATGAAAATCTTCTCGACCGTCTCAAAATGCTTTGGAGGGATAAGAGTTCCCATAGTTAGGGGGACTTTGCTCAATTCATCAATAAGAGCCTTTAGAACAACCGTAGAGGGAGGAGCTGGTACTTCTTGAAGCAATACTTTGATATTTGCTTCACTCTTCTCAGTAGCTGTCAAACCAACGACTCCTTCGGTCTCTTGGAAGGATTTGTTCACAGAAAGATCAAGGTTGGTCGAATCATCTTCTTGAGTTGGAGCCTTAGCATCGATAGAAGCAGATACCAACTGAGACAGAACTTGCATCCTCAGAGCTTCTTCTTGATGATCCAATTCCTTGAGTTCTCGATCGATTTCCACTTTCTCCTCAGTAGTCGCAGTGAGTCTCTTCTGGATCAGAATCCTTCTCTTCTCCTGGATGATCTTCTCAATACTTTCAGCATGCTTGGGAGGAATCAGAGTACCAATAGCGAGTGGAATTCTACTCGATTCATCCAGTGCAGTGTCTGGAAGGTAGTGCAATACAGTAAATGTGGTAGTCTCTTGCATGGGTAGATCAACTCTCACTTCACTCATTGCTCTATGCTCCTCCAATCTCAATTCAGATGAACTATTCAATTGTGTTTCAATGGAAGCACGGGTATTCAATAGGGTTGAGTCACTTCGAGATATTCCAATCATAGCATTTCCTTCCATTCCTTCTTCCCCTCTTCTTTCAATACTAATCTCCTTCTCCATTCTATTATCTTCAGTTGCCTTCACCTTCTTCATCTCTTCAATTCTCCGAGATTCTTTCAGCACTGCTTCAGTTTCCTTCGTATCTTCTTCCTTCTTAGCCCATCCTTCTCCTTCTTCGTCTCTCAATTGAGTAGAGGAAGTCGATGAAGCAATAGCTGAGAAAGCGATTCTCTCAGTGCTCTTATCCCTCATAATGAAGTTAGATCCTTCGATTTCTTCTTCCCTTCTCAATCCATCTTCTACCTTCTCTTGCCTTTCCTTCGATTCTTCCAATCTTCGCATTTCTCTCAAAGTGACAGAATCAATGAGAGTCTCTCCACTCTTCATGGTTCCACTAGCAGATTCTCCTCCAACAGCACTCCAGAATCCACTCTCAGTTTCTTCTCTGCTTTCATTGACAGTCTCTTCCCTCCATTCTCTTCTCTTCTCTGAAATGGAACTTTCCACTCCGACGGAATCTTCTCTCTTTCCTTCTGCATACATCGTCAAGTCCACAGATTCGTGTCGTGATTCCTTCATTCTCTTTTCTTCTTTCATCAGATTAGTCTGTGAGAGTGTTCTCTCCATTCTTCCTTCTTCGTCTTTCCTCTCCATCTCCATCTCTTCACTTCTTTTCTCGTCTCCTGCAGCAATAGTTCTCAATCCCGTTTCAATTCTTCTTTCCTCTTTCAATTTCACTCCAATCTCTTCAATCTCCTCGGGCCGACTTTGAAGTGTTCCGACAATTCCAGTCTTCTCATCTCCTACTTCCATCATTTTTCTTTCACTCGATTCAATCGTCGATTCATTCACGATAATCTCAGTTCCTTCTACTCTTCTCACTCCACTCAACTCCACAATTGATTTTTCTTCCATCACAGAGAATGATCGATCAATTGACTCCATTGCCTCAATTGGTTCACTTCTTCTCGAGATTTCATTTTGTTCAGCTCTTGCAAGATTCTCAAGGGAAGAGATTATTCTCTCTTGAGATGCAATTGCTTCCATTCGAATTCTCTCGATATCAGGCAAATCTCTTATTTTCTCTGTTCTTTCTTCACTTCTTCGTGTGCCAATTAACATGTGAGTCTCCTCGATCGATTCTTGATGAACAGGCTCACTTCTGGCACGGTCCTCCGTGGATCGGGATATTTTAGTCTCTGATAGGTCTTCCTCGAGATGGAGTGTATCCTCCCTCCTGCCCTCCATGGATCGATCGACTCCTGCAATGGGGGTGGGATGGGAGGAGGATACGGTAGTCTCCTCTCTCGAAGAATCTAGATGGATAATGGTAATCTGTCTAGTGTCAGAGGAAAGGGTAACAACAGAATAATCATCGGATGAGATTTCCTTTGACTGAATGGCAGTAGCTGATACAATCTCCTTTGATTGACTCTCGATTGCTCGTTCGACTGAGAATCTTCCTTTCACTGATTCTGTAATGGATTCTCTTGCAGAAAGAATAGCCGTAGTCTCCTCCTTCTCTTCTCTCTTTAGTTCCTTCTCTTCTCCTCTTTTCTCTTCAGTGGGAGCCACAGTATCCATCTTCTCTCCAATGGAATCCACTCCAGTTCTCATTCTCTTCTCAGTCTTGAGTGATTCTCCACTCGACGTCATCTCCACATTATGAATTAATTGTTCGTCTCGTGACGCCTCAGTCACCAATTCCTCTCTCTCCACAGTCTTCGCTCTCAGGATTCTCTCTCCACTCAAGGCTTCATCCTTCGATGCCACGTGCAGTTCACCTTGAATCATTTCATCCTGTGACGCTTCCATTCTCTTAATTTCACTGATTGAAGACGAACTCGACTTAATAAACTGAGTTGCCTGAGCTTCCCCTTCTTTCATGATGCTCTCTTCGTTCTCAACCTCCTCTGAGGTCGATGCCTTCATAGAAGTTTGGATGGAGGGTGCGGACGTAGCCACTGATTGGACGGAGGCAGCCTTTTCAGCCGAAGATCCCTTCTCCATCGTATCCTGTCTCTCAATAGAGATCGATGTAGATGCAGCCATGGAGGCTTGGAGTGACGAAGTGGATGGGCTCTTCATGATGCTTGTCGCTCCTTCTCTGGATGTGTCCTGAGAGAGCTCACGAACAGAGTGAATATCCTCATCCTTGGATGCCAGAGTCCTAAGAGTTCCTCCTTGCAACGTCTCAGCAGTTGCTCGGAGTGTCTTCTCAGCCGATGTCACCTCCTCCTCAGTGTTCCAGAATCCGTAAGCTGATTCCTCGGTAGTTTCGGGAGCTGCGGATGGAACACTAGGTGGCTGTTTCTCGATGGCATCCTTGCCCTTCAGCTGTGCAACAGTCGATGCTGACGTAGCCACTGATTGGACGGAGGCAGCCTTCTCAGCCGAAGATCCCTTCTCCATCGTATCCTGTCTCTCAATAGAGATCGATGTAGATGCAGCCATGGAGGCTTGGAGTGACGAAGTGGATGGGCTCTTCATGATGCTTGTCGCTCCTTCTCTGGATGTGTCCTGAGAGAGCTCACGAACAGAGTGAATATCCTCATCCTTGGATGCCAGAGTACTGAGAGTTCCTCCTTGCAACGTCTCAGCAGTTGCTCGGAGTGTCTTCTCAGCCGATGTCACCTCCTCCTCAGTGTTCCAGAATCCGTAAGCTGATTCCTCGGTAGTTTCGGGAGCTGCGGATGGAACACTAGGTGGCTGTTTCTCGATGGCATCCTTGCCCTTCAGCTGTGCAACAGTCGATGCTGACGTAGCCACTGATTGGACGGAGGCAGCCTTCTCAGCCGAAGATCCCTTCTCCATCGTATCCTGTCTCTCAATAGAGATCGATGTAGATGCAGCCATGGAGGCTTGGAGTGACGAAGTGGATGGGCTCTTCATGATGCTTGTCGCTCCTTCTCTGGATGTGTCCTGAGAGAGCTCACGAACAGAGTGAATATCCTCATCCTTGGATGCCAGAGTCCTGAGAGTTCCTCCTTGCAACGTCTCAGCAGTTGCTCGGAGTGTTTTCTCAGCCGATGTCACCTCCTCCTCAGTGTTCCAGAATCCGTAAGCTGATTCCTCGGTAGTTTCGGGAGCTGCGGATGGAACACTAGGTGGCTGTTTCTCGATGGCATCCTTGCCCTTCAGCTGTGCAACAGTCGATGCTGACGTAGCCACTGATTGGACGGAGGCAGCCTTCTCAGCCGAAGATCCCTTCTCCATCGTATCCTGTCTCTCAATAGAGATCGATGTAGATGCAGCCATGGAGGCTTGGAGTGACGAAGTGGATGGGCTCTTCATGATGCTTGTCGCTCCTTCTCTGGATGTGTCCTGAGAGAGCTCACGAACAGAGTGAATATCCTCATCCTTGGATGCCAGAGTCCTGAGAGTTCCTCCTTGCAACGTCTCAGCATTTGCTCGGAGTGTCTTCTCAGCCGATGTCACCTCCTCCTCAGTGTTCCAGAATCCGTAAGCTGATTCCTCGGTAGTTTCGGGAGCTGCGGATGGAACACTAGGTGGCTGCTTCTCGATGGCATCCTTGCCCTTCAGCTGTGCAACAGTCGATGCTGACGTAGCCACTGATTGGACGGAGGCAGCCTTCTCAGCCGAAGATCCCTTCTCCATCGTATCCTGTCTCTCAATAGAGATCGATGTAGATGCAGCCATGGAGGCTTGGAGTGACGAAGTGGATGGGCTCTTCATGATGCTTGTCGCTCCTTCTCTGGATGTGTCCTGAGAGAGCTCACGAACAGAGTGAATATCCTCATCCTTGGATGCCAGAGTCCTGAGAGTTCCTCCTTGCAACGTCTCAGCAGTTGCTCGGAGTGTTTTCTCAGCCGATGTCACCTCCTCCTCAGTGTTCCAGAATCCGTAAGCTGATTCCTCGGTAGTTTCGGGAGCTGCGGATGGAACACTAGGTGGCTGTTTCTCGATGGCATCCTTGCCCTTCAGCTGTGCAACAGTCGATGCTGACGTAGCCACTGATTGGACGGAGGCAGCCTTCTCAGCCGAAGATCCCTTCTCCATCGTATCCTGTCTCTCAATAGAGATCGATGTAGATGCAGCCATGGAGGCTTGGAGTGACGAAGTGGATAGGCTCTTCATGATGCTTGTCGCTCCTTCTCTGGATGTGTCCTGAGAGAGCTCACGAACAGAGTGAATATCCTCATCCTTGGATGCCAGAGTCCTGAGAGTTCCTCCTTGCAACGTCTCAGCATTTGCTCGGAGTGTCTTCTCAGCCGATGTCACCTCCTCCTCAGTGTTCCAGAATCCGTAAGCTGATTCCTCGGTAGTTTCGGGAGCTGCGGATGGAACACTAGGTGGCTGCTTCTCGATGGCATCCTTGCCCTTCAGCTGTGCAACAGTCGATGCTGACGTAGCCACTGATTGGACGGAGGCAGCCTTCTCAGCCGAAGATCCCTTCTCCATCGTATCCTGTCTCTCAATAGAGATCGATGTAGATGCAGCCATGGAGGCTTGGAGTGACGAAGTGGATGGGCTCTTCATGATGCTTGTCGCTCCTTCTCTGGATGTGTCCTGAGAGAGCTCACGAACAGAGTGAATATCCTCATCCTTGGATGCCAGAGTCCTGAGAGTTCCTCCTTGCAACGTCTCAGCAGTTGCTCGGAGTGTCTTCTCAGCCGATGTCACCTCCTCCTCAGTGTTCCAGAATCCGTAAGCTGATTCCTCGGTAGTTTCGGGAGCTGCGGATGGAACACTAGGTGGCTGTTTCTCGATGGCATCCTTGCCCTTCAGCTGTGCAACAGTCGATGCTGACGTAGCCACTGATTGGACGGAGGCAGCCTTCTCAGCCGAAGATCCCTTCTCCATCGTATCCTGTCTCTCAATAGAGATCGATGTAGATGCAGCCATGGAGGCTTGGAGTGACGAAGTGGATGGGCTCTTCATGATGCTTGTCGCTCCTTCTCTGGATGTGTCCTGAGAGAGCTCACGAACAGAGTGAATATCCTCATCCTTGGATGCCAGAGTCCTGAGAGTTCCTCCTTGCAACGTCTCAGCAGTTGCTCGGAGTGTCTTCTCAGCCGATGTCACCTCCTCCTCAGTGTTCCAGAATCCGTAAGCTGATTCCTCGGTAGTTTCGGGAGCTGCGGATGGAACACTAGGTGGCTGCTTCTCGATGGCATCCTTGCCCTTCAGCTGTGCAACAGTCGATGCTGACGTAGCCACTGATTGGACGGAGGCAGCCTTCTCAGCCGAAGATCCCTTCTCCATCGTATCCTGTCTCTCAATAGAGATCGATGTAGATGCAGCCATGGAGGCTTGGAGTGACGAAGTGGATGGGCTCTTCATGATGCTTGTCGCTCCTTCTCTGGATGTGTCCTGAGAGAGCTCACGAACAGAGTGAATATCCTCATCCTTGGATGCCAGAGTCCTGAGAGTTCCTCCTTGCAACGTCTCAGCAGTTGCTCGGAGTGTCTTCTCAGCCGATGTCACCTCCTCCTCAGTGTTCCAGAATCCGTAAGCTGATTCCTCGGTAGTTTCGGGAGCTGCGGATGGAACACTAGGTGGCTGCTTCTCGATGGCATCCTTGCCCTTCAGCTGTGCAACAGTCGATGCTGACGTAGCCACTGATTGGACGGAGGCAGCCTTCTCAGCCGAAGATCCCTTCTCCATCGTATCCTGTCTCTCAATAGAGATCGATGTAGATGCAGCCATGGAGGCTTGGAGTGACGAAGTGGATGGGCTCTTCATGATGCTTGTCGCTCCTTCTCTGGATGTGTCCTGAGAGAGCTCACGAACAGAGTGAATATCCTCATCCTTGGATGCCAGAGTACTGAGAGTTCCTCCTTGCAACGTCTCAGCAGTTGCTCGGAGTGTCTTCTCAGCCGATGTCACCTCCTCCTCAGTGTTCCAGAATCCGTAAGCCGACTCTTCTTTTTCCTCGGTAAAAGGGATTTCTTTTCTCGTTTCTATGGTCGAGAAGATCTTTGACGCTTCCAAGTGAGCAGCTGTGGATTCCTGAATGGATGATGACTGAATGAAAGTTGTCCCGGTCACTTCTCCCTTTTCTATACTACGATGTCTATCGGACTGAGTGGAAGAGGAAGAAGTCATGGAAGCTTGTAGTGATGATAACGAAGGACTCCTCATCACTCTCAATGTTCCTTCAGTTGGATTCTCATTCGTCATGTCACGAATGGAGTAGATCGACTCATCTTTCGAAGCTGAAGTAGTGAGAGACTCAAATTGAGTTTCAGATGCACATCTGAATGTTCTCTCAGCATTATTATCTCCATCCTCCGTTCTCCAAAATCCATATGCAGAAGCTTCGTTTGCTTCTTCGACAGTCGGTTCTTCTCTAACTTCTCTTCGTATATCCTTTTCTCTTGCTGCTTCCATCTTCATTTCTCCACTCATTCTCTCTACTGCATCTCGAGTAATTGTCGTTCCCTCTCTCGTTTCAGTCTGATCCAGTCTCGTTTCCTTCTGAGTCTCTGATGTCTTTGATGCTAGGAGCGAAGCTTGTAGAGAAGAAGAGGATTGACTCTTCATTATTCGAGCTACTCCCGCAGCTGAATCCTCGCTAGTAATATCTCTGATCGAGTAAATCGACTGTTCTCTCGACTCGGAGGTTCTGAAAGACTCTCTGACAGTCTCCGAACCCTCTCTGAACGTCCTCTCGGCATTATTATCTCCATCCTCCGTTCTCCAGAATCCGTAAGCAGATGCCTCCGATGTCTCCTGTACAGTAGAAGTCTCTTGTACTCTCTGATCAGAGATAGTCTTCTCTGACTCTTCTCCCTGTATCTTTCGATCCAATTCTCCTTTTCCACTAATGTCCTCCTCCATCGCCGCTCCAGTAACGAGAGAAATGTTTTCCATTCTCTTCTCTTGGAAACCAGTCTCCCTCTGGATAGCGTCGTCTACGGACTGTAGATTGATTTCTCTGTCGAAGGATTCTTCACAAGAGGCAGATACTGACTTCGATGCGATAGTTTGACTGGAGGAAGAGTAGATCACTGCTATACTCTCACTCTCTGCCGTCTTTCCTCGAAGTATTCCTCCTGTTATTGGCTCACTGATCTCAATGTGTCCCTTCTCAGCTATCGATGTTTGGATTGACGACTGACTAGTCATTGATTGGCTTGTTTCTACAGCAATTTTCTCGGTTGTTTTCTCAATCTTCTCATCCGTCTTCGTTTCAACAGAAGTCGAAGCAGTGAGATTTGCATGAATGGACGATGTCGATGGAGTTTTCCTCATTCCAGCTGTTTCTCCAATCTTCGATGATCTCTCCATATTTTGATAGGAGTCCATTGTCTCATCTCTAGATGCTACTACTCTCATGCTCATTCGTTCAGTCTCCGATCCCTCTCTGAATGTCCTCTCAGCCTTGTTGTCTCCGTCTTCCGTTCTCCAGAATCCATAGGCCGATGCCTCCGTTGTCTCCTGCACTCTCGACTTCTTCGTTTCTTCCATCATTTTGAGTGTTCCTCTCTCCGTCTTCTCTTCTTCTTTCACAGTCGCACTTCCCGATACCATCCAGCATTGATCAGATGGAATAGTTAGATCGACAGAGAGACAAGAATCCCTTCTACTCAGACTTGTTTCACTCTTCTCTTCTTCTCCTTTCCTAATGAGTCCTTCTAGACTACTCACCATCCTTCCTTGGATGCTCTTCTCTCCATTAGGTATTCCTCTTTCTTCTTCCTTCACATTCAACTCCACCTTCTCTGGTTCGATTTCTTCTCTCAATTTCTTCTCAGTCCTCTCATCATTATCTTCAGTACTCCAGAATCCATAGCTCATTTCCTCCTTCGATGATCTCAGCCATTGACTAACTTTCTCTCGTATTTCTTCGTCTCTGCTGAGTGCAGTATAACTTCTTCTTTCCCTCTCTGATGAGATACAGAAGGAAGTTGTTGTCTCCTCTGCTCGATCAGATTCCATTCGTAGTTTGACCATTCCCTCCGACGATGACTTCAATACGGGAATCCATTCGAAGGATCGAGTCTCCTCTTCTTCTTCCTCCTCTTCTTCCAGATCTTCATGCGAGGTCGTCATACGAGAAGTTCTCTCTGTTCTTTGCTGTTGGATTGCAATTCGATTGGTTTGCGTTTGGATTGCATTGAGTGATCGGAGAGATTCTTCCATTCGTCTCATCTGTTCGGTCATTTCCATTTGAGAAATGCTTTCTTCTTCTGATTCTTCATCTTCGAGTTCATTCATTTGGATTGCTTTTGATTGGATTGATTTGGTTTGCTCTTTGGTTTGCTCTTTGGTTTGCTCATTGGATTCTCTCGTGTCTTCCTTTTCTGCAATGCAGATGTGGATATTGAGTGGAGGGATTCTCTCACAATCAAATAAGGGAGGATTGAGATGGGAGAAGCAGTGGTGGTTAGTATACACTCACTCAGTCATGCAATTAGATGTGATAGGAGAGAGGAGAGAGAGAGAAAGGGAGAGACAAGAATGGATTGAAGAGACGTACCAGTTGTGACCTCCGACAGAGTCCTCTCGCTCTTCTCGTAGAGACCACCAGATCGATTCATCAGAATAGCACAGTTCTCTTGTAGATTGGAGTATTCCATGAAGTGAGAAGAGGCAGATGATGACAGTCGTTCCTGAATGGAGATATTGAATAGAGATTGAGAGAGGATTCATCTTACCTTTGCCCTTCCGATGACAGCCAATGAATCGTTCGTCTTGTTGAGAGCAGATGAAGTAGCAGTAGAAGATTGAGAGAAAGCCTTGGTCTCATGAGAAGATGACTCCTTCCTCGATGTACTCACTTCCTTAGAAGCGGAAGATGAAGTGGTTGAATCAGTCTGGAGGGAAGCTGAGAGAGTTGTCGATTGATTCGAATACTCAGCCAACTTGGCCTTTTCTCCAGTCAGTCTCGCCTGAGAGATAGTCCTGGCACTTTCATCTTCATTCTTCTCTCTATTCTCGAGTAGAATGACATTCATGGAGTGTTCCTCTCCACTCTCAATCACAGTCTCTCCCATTCTCTCCACTCTTCTCTCCTTCATCATCTGTTCCTTCACATGTGAACTACTCTCCGTCCTTTGAATGCCTGCTGAGAGTGTTGCGTGTTCTTCACTACTCTCCATCACAGTTATTCCTCTCTCTTCCTTCACATTCATCTTCATCCTCACTTCATCACTTAGTCTCTGTTGAGTGACTTGGACGATAGGCTGAGTTGCCTTCATTCTCCTTTCTCTCAAACGGAATAGAAGTGAATCTGCTCGATTGGGAATCTCGATGATAGCTTCGAAGTGAGAGTGAGACTCTTCTCTTGTCAGATCTACGACAGTTGGACCCCCTCCATAAATGGAGGAGTCAGCAGAAGAGACAGAATCGAATCGATGGAGTCTCTTCATTCTTGTCTCTCCATGCAGATGCATTCCTTCTTGATGGATAGAGTATTGTCCACCCTCAGCTTCTCTTTCTCTCTCAATCTCCTCAGATGATTCACTCTCCAATAATCTTCGTCTTCCTCCCATTCTCACTTCTCCTCTCAATTCCATTCCTTCAGTGTGCAGATGGTATTCTCCTCCTTGTGCTTCTCTTTCCCTCTCTTCTTTCTTTGCCTTCTCTATCTTAATCTCCACTTCGAGTCTCTCCTTCTCCTTCATCTCCATTTCCATTCGTTCCTTCTCCATCCTCTCCTGATCCTCCTTCATTTCTACTTTCTCCTCACGTATCTCTATCTTCTCGACCACTTGCACGATCTCTTCTCTCCTTTGTTCTTCCATCTTAACTTCTTGTATCTTCTCTTCCTTTCTTTCTTCCTTCATCTCAGTAATCTTCTCCTCTCTAATCTCTTCCATCCTTTCTTCTCCCTTCTCCATTTCGAATGAGTCACTAGTCTCCAATCTCCTCTCCTTCTTGAGTACAATTTCTCCTTGATACATCTGTCCCTCCTTCTGACTCTCGATCTTCACTCTTTCTTCTTTCTTCTTCTTTCTTGCTCTTCTCATCTCGCAGATAATCTCGACATTCCTTGGTAGAGCGACAGTGACAATGAATGTGGATGAGTCTTCCTTCTTCACCACTTCACAGTCAGCAAATACATGACTGCATTGTGCTCGAGTCGAATCGAACGACGATTCAGATTCCAGTTTTCTTATTCTTCTCAATGTCGATTCTCCCTCGAGTGTCGCTCCTTGTGCCTTTAGATGAATCTCAGCCTTCTGAAGAGTCTCCTCCTCCTCATCTTCGAATTCGAGTTGATCAACGTAGATCCTCTCGATCTTGGGTAGATCATCGATGGCAGGAGGTGGGGCTTCGTTCTCTTCCATGATTGATTCGGGAAGGGGAAGATGTTCATCTGCCCTCTCTCCAATCACATACGTCTTCAGAATGTTCGTCACGTCTTCAACAACCTGCAATATAAAAATTGACCAATAACTTTAGGATACGTATCTTCCCTATCTACGCACTTTCAAGCATACTATACTATCGAATAGATAATGATAAGTGAATGAACCCTCTTCTGACCTCAATCTCAATATGAGTGAGTGCACTGTCGCTCTCGTCTGGAGGAGGCACAATTGGTTGTCCATCTGCACCAATCACAATGGGACCTCCATCAGGACCAGGAAGGGGCTTCCCATCCATACCGAGAAGGATCGTCTTTCCATCGGGAGTGGCACCAGTGGGAAGGGGTCGACCATCGGGTCCAACGGGCACCAGCTTCCCATCCAGACCCATGATAGTGGGTAGTAGATCGGTGGGAGGAATGGAACGGGGATCGGCGGGATCAAAGTGTTGGAGGAGAAGGGAACGAGAGACTTCCGTCAGATATGCCTTCTTGTCCTGTAAAAGGATGAAATGCCTAAAAATTTCCAAAGAGTCGTTAAAAAAGAAGAAAATTGAAGAATTCGAAAGTATGAAAAATCAAAACATCCTCATATCCAAGGAAAGGGTGAAAGATGATAATGAACTGACAATTCCATGGGGTGGAGTAGGGAGAGAAGCTTCAGTTTCAGCTTTCTTCACTCCATCTTCCATCAATGTGATCTTATATCTCGTCTCTCCCGATCCTTCTCCCGTCTCCGTTGTTCTCTTGGTCATTTCTTCCAAGAGAAGACTTCGCTTCCCAATTGTTGTCTTGATCTAAAATGGTAGAAAAGATTAATCAAAATATCCCTTATCGTAGGTAAAGGAGCAAGGAACTAATACACAATATTCCTATCCAAAAACTTCATTACGCTTAGCAAGGCGCGAAATTCAGGAAAGAATCTGTATGACGGTTCTATGCAATTGGAGTATTTCAGTAATCGTGTAAAACTGTTGTAATTGAATAGTATTGTACCTTGTAATGGGTAGTAGTGTCCTTCACTGTCCAAGCGGAGCTAACACACGAATCGACAGTAATCAAATCAGCTCCTACAATCTTCTCCATCTTCAACTTTCCCTCCACTGTAGTTCGTACTACTGGAGGAGCCTGCAAAGAGTCCGCAAATAATAAAACTATTTGATTTCTTATTGATATCATTTTTGCTATAGATTTTCTTGAATCGTTTCACATAGGCACTTCTAAAACGGAAAAAAGTGAATGGATTGCAGTACCTTTGTCTTCTGAGACATCTCGACTATCTTCTCCCTTGTGACTCCTTTCTCTCCTTTTGCTTCATCTTGGACGAAAGAGTTCTGAGGAGTGCTTCTCTGAGAAGGAAGTGGCTGATATTGAGGAGTCGATCCACCAACATCGTCACCTAAACAGTCAACATTCATCATTATTCGTTTTTTTATGTTTTATATGCAATGCTGGCGTAGATTCAATTAAATGCTTGCGCGTTGCGATCTCTCTCTGTACGATATGCGTCCTTTGTTTGCCCGGTCGCCGACTTTCTCTCTCTTACATTTATTCTCTCCACAGCACGTTTGAAATGTAGAAGATGTAGAAGTTTGAAATGTAGAAGATGCAGTGTGCATCCGGGCAACAACATACGCATACCGTATATTTTTCAATCGCTACAGTCTTTCGGTTTCTCTAACGCTCTCTCGCTTTCCGAACGTGATACCCCGCACATCATTCCACAGGCCGGTCAACTTTACAGAAAGGCCTTTTGAGTGAGAGAGTGTGCGAAATCGAGAGGGCCTCTCTCACTTTTGCACACTCTCTCGCCCTTACCCTGGTCTGTATGTTTGGAATCATGTGCCCGTTCCCTCACCCCCTATTCCATTTCACTTGAACTAACCATTGTATAGATTATTAAGTGAGTGCAGATCATGTGATTGTATTGCTTGAGATGCGGATGATCTCCTTCCAATACCCGTGTTTCGACTCGGAATGGGAGAAGCTTCGGAGGCATTCCAAGTGAAGACAGATGCACCACGGAGACCTCCCAGAGAGCCATCCTGCAAATGGAGAAGAGTGGGGAGAATGCTGTTGGAGCTGTTGAGCAATGGAAATTGACTTAGATGAACTCTTCCCGAGTATCTACTATTGATTCTGCATCAATGGTCATTTTACGATCTCAATGTTAGAATTGTTTTAAGAATGAAGTAAACCCAAACAACTAGTTTTCACACTAAAATTGAAAATTTCTTGTGAAGATATAATACCTGAGGTGCCTGCCTCTGATTGGGAAGTACATCACTTGTGCTAGTTGATCTTGGAAGGAATGTTCCATCTCCAACTCCGTTTCCGTTCCTTCTTCTACCGAAGGAACTTCCTCCAGATGGAGGTTGCATACTCTCAGGCTCAGTCGATAATCTGACAAGATATTGTCCTTTCAATCAAATATTGTAACTTACAATAGTTTTCGCATTTTTTACAATATGGTAAAGAAATTATCTATTTTTCGAGAAAAAATGTAGATCACAAATAATGAATTGATTACCTGAGTAGGTCAGCCGTGATGTCATCGAGATCGGATGCCCTACTAGATGTGTGTTGAGCCCTTGAGAGTCCACCACCAAAGGGAGGACGACCTGGTATGAACAGCTATTATCGAATATCTACTCACTCTCACATAAGTTTCGCAAATGTAAGTCTAAAGTATTCTGAGCGCTTTTGTAATTTCTAATTGTTCTAAACAAAAATATCAGTGAATTATGAAATTAATGAGGTAAAAAATGAGAGAATGAGATATAATCATGAATTACCTCCTCGCATGGAATGGGCACTTTCCGCTCTGGGTCGATATGGAGATCGACCCGTTCCTTGATGGACATCTGGGGGAGGAATCTCACGATTACTTCCGAATGTGACATTCCTTGCAGATACGGGCATCGACACTGCAATATCATCCAATTGATCTCACTCCATTCAATTCTTCATCAATCCCCCATTACACCACTACCTCTCAACAATAAAATGTTGACGAGTCGAACGATTTGAGACGAAAAGAAGTTGAGATCGGGCAATACATTCGTTTAATTTTGTGTTATATTTTCAGTATTTTGTGCTCGTTTCTGTTCAATCCTCTTTCAGATCCTCGTTTCAATGTTTAATCGGATGTGAGAGCATAGAAATTAAGTGGAAGCTGGGCATCTTCTCACTTCTTTCCCCCATCCAAACTCTCATTTCTCTTCTTTTCCCCTCCTCAACAACTGTTTCTACTGCAAGCAAGAAGAAAGACTCGCATCCCAGTCAATCGATAAATTCTCAGAGATAAAAAACAAACTAGCGCAGGCAGAGATTCTTTCTCCTCGGTTATTTTGCTTGCGCCGTTCGTGAGTCAGAGGAAAGGGGTCTAATGATGAAAGGGATTGAACATGGAAGAAGGTCTCGAATGAGAGGAGAGAGGAGAGGAGAGAGAGGGGGAGAGGGGAAGAGGGGAAGAGGAGAGATAAGAGACGAGTAAGACTATCTGGAACAAACACAGACGAATTGTACACAAGAAGAAAGAGAAGAGTGGAACGGTGAGACCAAATTGATAGAGAAGAATAAGAGAAATGACAAGAAAGGAGGACTCACTTTCTCTGTTCCTCAATCGATCGATAGTTGCATAATCAGACTCGTTAGGTGGTATATCAGAAGAACCAGCGTCACTTTGTCGCCCTCCGAAGATCTTCTAAATGAAGGAAGAGATCAGTTGTTCTTCTCTCTCTCTTCTCTATGAATAAAGTAAGATTGAGTGATGGGAATGACTTGCCTGGAAGAATCCTCCGTTGTTACGGGACATTCTCTGTCTCGGTCGACCTCTCTCCCCTCCTCTGCAATTATTAATATTGATTAGACGAAACACAACAACCACAGGTTGGATCAATGAAAAAATGGGATATCGTCTGATTGTGATCGAAGATATGATTCAAACTGGAATCGATCTCTCTTTACTCTCTGATCAATCTAGAGAAATAATGGACGAGACAACGAATCTGACCTATGCTATAAGAGAATCTGGCAGATGGGCCGAACTCTAAAAGAAAAGTGACGGAAAACGGAATGATTACACTTGTGAGGGCATTCGAAAGAATCTGGGGAAGGAAGATAAAAGTGACCTCGATGTAGAAGGAAGTGGGAGGAAGCCTGCTTTGTGTCGTTCTCTGCAACAATTTGGATTCGATCCATCGAAATCGATAAAGGGAAGATCGGAATGAGGAGAGAATGGTTTGGTGTGGAGAGGAGTTGGAATTGATGACAGGGGAAGGGAATGGGATCGAGTGTATGGAGGGGACGACGGAGGACAAACTACACAGCAACGACCACTCCGACTGATGCAGCCACGACCGCCCCGACTGATGCAGCTGCTGCAGAGACGAGGGCCACCAGTGCAACACTTGCAGCACATATAGAAGACGAAAGGGACGGACGGAAGAGACACACTTAAACTGAAACAGATGGACAGTGGACAAAAGGACGAGGACGATACATATGAAATGAATAAAGTGAATGGGAGGAGAGGGAGGGAGTGCCAGGGCACTTGTCCCTCTCTCACTCACATATCCCTCTTACTCTCTTTGCTCAATCACTGAGAACCATCACCATACAACTCAAACACTGCTGGAATAAGAAATCGGATCGGATCCTGTCACAATACCTATCAACAACGAAAAAAGAGGGAATGGAGGTAATGGAGGATTCGAAGGGACGAGGAGTCTAATCACTCTCCTTCTCTATCCTCTCATCACTTGTCGTACACTATATGCCATCTCTCTGTCTCACTCTCTCCCATATCCCCACTCTCTCTCTCTCTCTTTCCCTCTCTCTCTTCTCTCCTCATCTCTCTCACTCTCTCACTCATTGTAATGCTTTCTCAGAGGCTTTGCCTTCTCTTCAGCTGATTCGCCCACTCAACGATCTCTCGTTACATATGTACTCCATTCACACTTATTAGACATTAAATTATGCATGTTTCGGAAGGAATTAACATGTGTGACACACCGTTCGAATGAGTAGAGAGTACTGTAGACAATAGCATCAACGATGATCGATTAAAAATCTTTTATCTATTGAATGAGCGATAGAAGAGGGTGAAGCACGATAGAGTGTACATGTCATGTGAAGCGAGTTTTGATAAAATGAGCTGATTGGATGGACTAAATGGCATAGAGAAAGATGGCACACAGGAATACGAAGTGCTATGAAATACCATGAAGGGAGTCAAATATGTGGATATAGAGGAAGAATCGATCTACAAGAGTAATAATAAGAGTACGTCAATTATCGATTGAATGTCGACGTGCCAATGGACTGAAAATAGAATAGACTAATTTATTTAAGATGAATTAACACCACAAGATATTTGCTATCGAATTCTATGCATCTTATAGGAACATTGTTTAGGTAAATTGTTGTCGTATGAATTCTAGAAAAATCATTCCATTCTAGAAAACTCTTTCAAGAAAGAAGAAAATATTTTAAAAATCATGACCACATGATTGCAAACATCCAAAAAGGGGTCAGGGTGAGAGAGTGTGCAAAACTGAGAGAGTCATTCTCGATTTTACACGCTTTCTCTCACGCCAAAACTCTTCTGGTGGGTGAAAGGGCCTGTGAAATGGTGTGACCATAAATAAAATATTATTTGTTTTGTTTTCCGAATACGTGAAAAAAATATTGTAAACTTTGCTTTTAGCCCTGATATCCTTTGAAAATGTAAAGAATGTCAAGATTTGTCTGTTCTCATCATGAAATTGAATGGGAATGCTCATCCCTCTCAATATTCCTTCTCATTCTGCTGTAAAGCATCGCTTTTTCCCCTTCGACGACCTTTTCAGGAGAGGAAGAATAAATTCAACTTGCGGAAATAGCATTAATACACTCAAACTACGGAAAAGATCTCGGGAAATACTCTGAGACGAGTCTTATTTGTGAACACAAACTCTTTTCCTTCTTCTTCCTCTGCAGTGGAAGAAGTTTGTCTATTCTTTTGATGGATTGGTGTCTTCCTTCATTCCCTGTTCTGTCTATTCTCTAAGTGGAAGTCTCACTTTAGTTCCGAGTATCTCCTCAGATATTTGGTCTCTTCGAAACTTCTCATTTCAATCCGATCTTGTTCACTATCCGAACGACGGAGACGATTTCTGGAAGAAGATTCGATTATACGGAGCATCTCTCCCCATTCTATTTTGTCCCTCCCCCCCTCCCCCCCCCTCCCTCCATTGAGGGCCTCCTATTTGAGTGTGCAATTGAACAGTTTACAGGAAAGACTGAAAGAAAGAGAGAGAGAGAGGCTGTTATAGAGATGGCCTATGATTGACTAGTGAAGCAGAGGTTCAATCAACCGGGGGATAAGTTAACAGAGGGAAGCGACACACTAAATAATGAATTGTAACTGAAGCAGAACTGAATTGAATTGTGACTGGACCACACTCCATTTTCACTCCATCCACATGGAATGGCAACAACAACAAGGGAATGAATGTGTGAAGAATGAAAGAGAAAAAAGCTCAACGATGCTCCAATTTGGATTCGGAGCGGCAGTTTATCTGCAAATGGGAAGGGAAGAGGAGAGTGACCTACCTGTACGCAGGCCGGAATTCGAATATCAGCCAGACGACGCCTACTATTATTGCTGCGAGGAAAATGAGACCTGGAAAGGAAGAAGATTTGGGGATAAATGGAAGCTATGTAATGCAATCATAAGGAAAGTCTATTTTAGACCGTTTCTCGAATGAATTAGTAATTTCCATTTACTTCACCTACTCTTCCATTTTGAATCTTACCTGATAAAGCGAGTAGAGATAGTCGGAATTTGTACGATTCGCAGCAAGAAACTTCTTCGCACTCAGTGAAATAACCACAGATGGAAGAACCCATCTAGAAGGGAGAGTAGGTCAAGGGATGAGAGAGTACACGAAAAGAAGAGAGAATTGAGATAGAAAGGACTGTAGGGCAATAGAAAGGAACAGAAGAACAAGACGGGAAGAATGGTTGAGGGGTCGAGAGAGAGAAAGCAAGTCCATGCATATAAAGGGAGGAATTGAAGGAAGGAAAGGAGACAGGGAGGGAGGACCGAAGGAAAAGAAGGGGAAAGAGACAGAAGGGAAAGAGAGAGAGAGAAAGAGAGAGAGAGAGAGAGAGAGAGAGAGAGAGAGAGAAAGAGAGGAGAGAGAGAGAGAGAGAGAGGGAGAGAGAGAGAGAGACTTGAGTTGGAGAGTCAACGATAAACAATATGAAGGCGTTGTAGGAGAAAGAAGTAAGGAATGAGAGTTGGAAGAGAAGTGATCATGAAGGTTGAGAGAAGAGACTGAGAATGGAGGGAATGAGAAGAGAGAGGGGGAAATGGGAAGGATTTTAGAGGAGTCAAAGGGAATGTTGTGCTTATTGTGAGAGAAGAGAGAGAAGGAACACGAGGGAGTTAGTTGGTGCCAGTGAGAAGAGGACCCCTTCTCCCCCCCCCCCCCCCCGAACACTAGAGGGAGAGAGGAGAAGAAGAGTTCGATAACGAGAGACTACGAAAGACGTTAGATGAAGGGAAGGATTGACGGATCCCCCTCCCCCTCCCTCCGTACTCTAATTAAGGATCCCAATTTCAACGATTGACGACCTCTCTTTCATCTCCCTTCTCGACCCCTCGTCCCTATTGTTTCGTGGATTCTGTTGCTAGGAGTTTGGCAGGGGGGAAGGGGGGGGGGGGGAGAAGGAGGGGGAAGGGGGGAGTAGAAGGGGGGATTCACTCAGTATTCTTCTCTCTCCAATCTGGCAGCCACAGCACCCCGTCAGTCGTTTAGTGTTCCCTTCGAACATCGAAGAAGTCAGTCTATATCCATCCCATCTCTCTATCATCTCAATTCATCTTCGGTAGATCAAATTCCCTCTCAGATTCTGTCTTCGCTCGTCCTTCGATGGTCAATAAAACGTCAATTTCCGCATTCGGTGGATCGATAATTCTCGTTTTCATCTTCACAACAATCGCTCTTTTCACACCAGGATGGCGATATTTCAGAGTGGGTAGATCAACAAATGTTGAGATTATCGATTGATAATCAGAATGGAGGACCGCAAATTGGACTGGTAACTTATTATTGTGGTTCCAACAACAGAGAAGTTAACTTTGAAGACTGCAAAGATTGGTACAATGTGAGTGGTGCATATAACATTGATACACTCTAGAATCGCCGATGGTCGGACTAGTAGCAAATGGTGGTCGGCTAGTGGCAGCCCACTAGCCGACCACCATTTGCTACCTGTTCGACCACCATTTGCTACTAGTTCAGCCATCCGACCAACCATCAAAAAAATCAAAACCATCAAAAAAATGAAATTTTGGATTTTTTGAAATTTTGGATCCGAACATCAAAAAATGAAATTTTGGATTGGCTACTAGTCCGACCACCACTTGCTACTAGTCCGTCCACCAAATGCTACTAGATCGGTCCCCATTCGTCTACTAGTCCGGCAATCGGCGATTCTAGAGCAGTAATCCCGTCACACAACACTACCGTAATCTATTCACAGGCTCGATGGATCTTTGAGAGAGCAACTCTTGCCTTTATGATTCTTGCCTTCCTATTCGAGGTACATCAAAGATCAATATTGTCAAACTGAAACCAATTTAGTTGGCAGCAATTGGTATCTTCGTAGTTCTCTTCATCAAAGCAAATCGATTGGTTGGAGGTGCTGCGGGTAGGTCAAAAGGTTTAGATAAGAGTGACTTACCGTATTCCTAGCTGGCATTTCTCTCCTCATATTCTCTTCTCTTTTCATTGCTATACTCGTGTATGGAGTCAATTTCCAATCCAAACCGGGTGAGGATTATCTAGTTGATCTTTGATCTCTATCTTCCTTTCAGTGTATATTCGATCAAATACAAATGAGATGAATGGTAATTCTATCCTTGGATATGCTTACTGGATTGCACTGACAGCTCTCATTCTATCAATCTTTCCTCTTATTTCATCTGGGGCTATTCCCACTACTATTCCTGCTGATCATCCCCATCATGGACATTGAATCAATCAATAATAGGTCAAAATAAGAATCGAGAGAGAAGTATAGTCTGACTTGGTGCATTCTGTCATTTTCTATACTTCTCTCCTTTTCTATCGACTCTTTCATTCATATGTAACCATGTGCATGTATATTCTATGAGCAGATGTTTTGGAACCCATTTATCTCGAATAAAACTATTATTGTTAATAATTACATATAAATACTACATACTATATTATGTATCTAACAATTGTAGCTATGCGCATAAGACAGTAGCGTGAAAGAGACCTACAATACTTAAATGGAAGAGTAGCGATCGATAATGTACATGTGGTAGATCAGCAGTCGACACTTCTCGCAGAACTGGATAAACTATCGGCGTGTCTGATTCCTTCCCTTGCGAAAGTTCCCCTTCAAGAATAAAAGTAAATAGAAAGATCAAAGATCAATTTCTACCTCTCACTCTTCTCAATTCGTTCATTTGTTCCATTTCCACTCTCATCAATCACTGAATCTTCTCGAATCGGCTGCAATTCGAATTCCTGCAATCCAATTATTTCCATACATTTTCCTTGGCCATGAACAATATCAAGACACGAAACAGATCAATAAATGTGCAGGAAATCCATATTAGTAAGAATCGCCCCCTATAAGACAGCGTTCCATCAACATACAGTACATAAATAACCAACTTTATAAAAACTTTCTGACCAGTTCTGGCCAGAAATAGCGCTATTTTTGGTCGGACGAAAATGTATGATTATTTAAACATAATCTGTATTCATGCAATGTATTTCATATCAAATCTCTCACATATAAATCATATTTTCAATGCCATTTCCCTCATTTCTCATTACCTCGTCAGTTGACGTCGATTTCCTTCTGTGTTTCAATCGATGAGCATGTGATTGCAGTTTCTTCTTCATATGATCCATCCCTCAACAACAACCATTTTTACCCGCGTTCAATTTTTGTTACAACCTCAGACTTTTCCCTTCTCTACAATAAAAATGAGTGATATAACTGTCCCGTAAATACCTTCAACGAATTCGTCAATAGCCGAGTGTTCCTTCTCTTTCACTTCCATAACAGGTATATCATCAGGCAATCTCTTCATTCTCAATGAAGCATTCGTTACAAGCTCCCGTCGCTTAGATTTATCCTCAAAACAATACTTGGACGCCTAGCAACGTTGCTCGTCTAGGGAAGAATGACTAATCCATACCTTTACTGCTCTTCCAAACATAAATTCTTCTCGTCTTTCACTTGATTCATTTCCTTCGATCAACGAATTTCGAATTGAATTCGTCATCTGAAGAAGAAAGTGGAGAAATTATTTAATGGGTTTCGACTTGGTAAAATGGCATCATATGAAGTGTCTAATTTCGTACCAAGAGTAGATCAGGGAGGAATTCATATTGAGCTCTTTGATGGAGTGCATCGAGAGCACGGAGAGAAACATCGGGAGATCCATTGTAGAGAGCAAGATATACTCCCGATACCAATTCAAGAAGCAATTGAGAAGAGGCGAAGATACGAGGCTTCCTCAAACAGAGACAAACACATTTAAAAGAATCGAAGAGACTTTGAATTACATATATTGATCGAGCAGATCCAATATTAATACTCTACTAATTTACGCTACTTTTTTAACTATTGCATGATGTTATTGCAATTCGATGAATGAAAACTAATATAAAAATATATATCTCAATTTCCCCTGATAACTTTAAATATATTGGGGAAAATGATATGTACAATGTAGTTGCCACTAACTTTGAGTAGTCCTCGATGACTTGTGAAGGGGTGTTTGAAGGGAGGATATTCACTCGTAGATCACTCTCAGGCACAGAAAAACCAGAGAGACAAATGACGATGGAAGCATGAGAGATTGAAGAACCAACGACGTCAGAGGAGAGAAATGAAAGAGACGAATTTACCTGAGGGACATTGTTATTGATTGGCAGAAACAACTACAAATATACAAAAACATGAAGATGAACTGACTGATCGCATTATCCTCGAGAGGATCAGAAATTTGTTCTCTGCAGTCAGTCTTTCCATAGTCGGGTAAGGGCCGAGACGTACGGTAGACTGCAATAACCGTTTAGATCAATCGATATTATAAAAATACAGTACATGGACAGTGGGACTGTTCCCAGTCTTGAGTGTCGTGATCTCGGGCACTGTATTCAGCTTCGATGGATCGTGGTAAATCGACGGGAACCTAATAGAAGGAATTCGAACTTCCTCGATCTAAAAAACTTAAATTAAAACCAACTATGAATCAATATCATCTACCTTCTTCGCATATGCATTGGAAGGTGTTGGCTCGAGAATTTCCTCATTGTAAATTGCTAAGAAGAAGGTTTCGAAGACGGCAACGGACTGTAGCATGTTTTGAAGGAAAGTTGAGTAAACAGCAAGCTCACCTTGTACTGTTTCTTACTTGAGGCGACTAGGTACAGTTCGATGAAGGTTGGAATATACTGCAGCGCATACTGTCGAAACGTTCCTGTATAGAATAAGTAATTAAGAAATAAAATATTGGAGGCGCCAAACCTGCACGATAATATAAAGCGAGTATCTGAGCAACGATGGGTTGGACTAAATCCACGTCGATATAATTACACTTGATGAAGAAGATAATGTAGCGGGTTTTCTCCTCCGTTTTAGTCAATAACTTTCTCGTGTTTTCAATTTCTTCGGCTCGAGAAGAAGGCTAAAAGGAAGAGGTAAAACATTACGTGGATGAATGATAACCTTTTCTCGAATATATTGATCGCTCAGCTCCGTTAAGTAATCTTGAATTTGCTCAGTATTCATCTTCACCCATACAACCAGAACGTGTGGATAACAGCTGAAACATTTAACAAAATGCAAGTGAAACAAATAAAGCAGGAAAATAACAACAAATTTGTCTCACCAGTTTTCAATTGAACTTCGCATGTGTCGCATCTTACTGTAGAAGGAATATGTGGAAAGTTGTATACAGTACATTCGTCTCACAAATTGTCTTTAATTTTACGGCAATATGAGAAGTTCACTATTCCTGAGGGTTCACTAAGTTCACTCAGTTCACCACTACCGTAACCCGGTTCACTATGTTCGCTACGTTCACTTACAGTATTTTCAGTTGTTGATCCTACTTTATTTACTGTTTTCGTTAAATATTGTCTCACAAAATTCAAACCATTCGCAAAACCGCGTTAACAATAACCGTCTTTATATCGGATCATACGATTTACAAACTTCTTAAAGGAAGTAGACATACCAAGTTAGAAAATATTACAGCAAAATGATATTGCAGGGAGGAGAGTCCAACCGGAGAGAGATATCACTCACAATGAACAAGGTCATGATCCAAATATGAGCCCGTTTGTGATACTCTGGGATCACACTACGGGGAACGCACTGTAGAAAATATAAAATTTGGGATAAATTTTCGGCACTTTCGATGGCAATGATCCCGATTAAGTATGTGTCATTTCTCACTAAATACTCTCCGACCTGATATCCAAATTCAAAAATTTAGCTAATTTCAAGATTTTTAGCGATTTCTCTCAACCAACTTGTCAAACTTCGGAGAATTAGAACTCGTTGTGTTGCTACTCACACTGATGACGACATTAAGTCTTCATAAATATAAATATATTTTGGGGCGGATGGGAATTATTATCTTTTTTTTTACTGATTAGTGAGGCATTAAATTCAAATGGAGCATGGAAGACACTTCGAGTGATCTACCACTTAAATTTGGTCACTCAAATCCTTCGGCCATTCGAGTTATGAATTTGTGGGTCAGAGAATCTTGTCGAAAATGAATCCGCAAGAACCAAATTGAAAATGATGTTTATCTCGCATTTTATATTTTCTACAGTGCGGCCCCGTAGTGTGTTCCCAGACTATCACAAACGGGCTCATATTTGGATCATGACTCTGTTCATTGTGAATCAATGTGATATCTCTCTCTCTCCGGTTAGATTCGTGATTCTAACTCGGAACTTCTACTTCATTTCTGAAGTTTGTAAGTCGAATGATCTGATATAAAGACGGTTATTGTTGACGCGGTTTTGGGAATGGTTTGAATTCAGTGAGACAATATTTAACGAAAACAGTAAATAAAGTAGGATCAACAACTGTAAGTGAACGTAGCGAACATACTCCGGTTTTTCAGCGCAGCTTGTGCGCGCGATTCCAATTGCACAAGCTGCGCGCGGGATTGTACAAGACGCGCGCCGGACTTTTTGCCGGACCTGGCTTGTTCCGTTCGAGACCTTCAAAGGGAACGCGCGATTTGTGTAAGGTGCGGCGCATGCCGCGTCTTACCCTACACAAATCGCGCGCGCAAGCTGCGCTGAAAAGCCGGAGTAGTGAACCGGGTTACGGTAGTGGTGAACTGAGTGAACTTAGTGAACACTCAGGAATAGTGAACTTCTCATATTGCCTAATTTTACATTTTAAATAGTATTAAATTGAAATATTTACAATATCTACTCTGTGATTGCAAAGTAATATTGAAGTAAGTACAGAGTAATATTACTTCAAATAGCAGAGTAACTTGCTGGAAGTCCTATAGTAAGTTACTTTGCTACTTGTTTCAATATTACTCTGTACTTACTTTGAATTTGTAATTTACTGGCAACTTACTTTTTCTTTACTGTTACTTACTTTTATATTGTCGTTTTCTTACTTTCAAGTTACTTTTTGCTTACTTTTAACTTGATTTTTCTTTACTTTTTTCTTACTTTATATTCTTAGTAATGAATATCTTCTTCAGTTTTTGGTGTTGATTGTCCAATATAACTTGGCAAATCATCAATATAATTAGCTTGTCGCTTGTTGATCCTGATATAGCGCTAGTTACCATAATCGAGGCACTTATAACACCCACAATGTTGGATGGCGACGTCCTTAGGCATGTCTGTATAGGTCGCAAATCACTGCTTCGGACCAACATAATTATTATTTTATGGCGTTATTAGGAAGTGCTAAAATGGGAAATCTCATTAAAAATATACGTACTTGTCAATGGAACGCTGATTGCCACTCGACGGTTCTCACGTCGTAATTATATTCTTTATGCGGTGGTGTCATTTTAAGAACTGTACTTGACGAATCTGAACGGAAATGTAGCCAAAACGTAGGTCTAACACTACTTACCCCTCGGAGTAGCTAACGTCGAGTCCTGCGGAGCACTACTTACCAATTGGAGTAACTGATGGCGAGTAGTGAGCAATTTTCACGACAATAATGAGCGATTCCATCGACTTGACCATTATAACTAACAACGAAAACTTGCAATGAAGAATTTCATGAGAAAATATTGAATTAAGTGAGCAGAACTTCCGCTGATTTTCAAATAAAATATCAAACAGTTGACAAGTTACTGGAAAGTTACTAAGTACTTGCCCAAATCGGTAAGGAAAAAGTAAATTACGCGCAAATTGCAAAATCATTGACCGTCCCGTAATGAAAAAGTAAGTTACTTAAAACTTGTCCATCAATTGAAAGTGATGGGGGTAAGAATAAAGTAAGTTGCCAGTAAATTACTCTGAACCGCCATACTTGAAGTAATATTACTTTGCAATCACAGAGTACTAGGCCGACGCTGTGACCGGTAATATACTTACTGCTCACGTGTGCTCAGTTTTGGGTTCATATTATAATATGATTTTGGCACGTCTGATGGGGATCATCTAGTATTGTTTTTATGTTATTTCATTCTAATCAAATTGTTGTATCCTATCTTTGCCTATTTTCATTTTGAATCGAACCATTTCTGACTTTCGGGAATGCTCATTGTGGATGCAATCACCCCTCCGTCTCGGTCGTATCATACTGGCTGTCTCTATCTCTCTCTTCAATTTCGTTGAATGTTCATCGTGCCGGTCGTTACCCTGTTATCATTCGTCTCAATAACACTTCCTATTCAGAGGCTGGCCTGGAATAGACGGATGGTGTCTCAGTAGATACAAACTACAACAGACGAGTCAGATATCCGAAGCAATCGATTCTCTGCATTGCAGCAATCTCACTCAGAATGAGGTTGACTTACTAATATGATCTATCTAACCATTCATTCTCAGAACTATCATCCATGCTCGTTATCATCTCAATCATGTGCACTCGTCTTCGTCGATGGTGGTTGGGTGTCTGGATGCGTCGCTGATCACCACGGCCTCTTCATCGCCTATTCGGTATTTCCATTGCGCACATATGAAACTATTCGCCAAATAATCGAAAACTTTAAAGGGACCTGGTACTGCAAATGAAGTGAATTTCATATTAAGGAAAATTTTATTCCGATTCGAATGCAGAAAACCGCATATTTTTACGATTTTTAAAAAATTAGTTATGAATTTTCAAAGATCCCGTTTCAGGCCAGAATTAGAGTAGCGAAAACGGATCACCCCACCCCGTTTATTGACCCCCCAAATGCGGGGAGTGCGAGAGAGCCGGATCCCTGCTCTCTCGCGGGGGTCGTAAATGGGATCCGTTTTTGCCCTCCCAAAGCACTCTCATCCTAATTTTTCTCTCTAGCGCAATTGAAATGATATTTTCTAAAAATTATTTCTCTTTATTCTTCCGATGAACGAGGTATTTACTTGAGTAGCGAAAATGGACATTCACTTGGAAACAATTTCGTACGGGGCCACATATATACGTTGCGGCATGCGTGATAGTAAAAAGGAAAAGAATATTAATAATGAAAAAAGAATATTAATATAAAAAAAATAAATAAGAAGAAAATTTCCCCTCCCGCATTTCCCGGGGAAAAACGGATCCCAAAACGGATCCTTCGCCTATTTTCGGCTCCCTGCTCGCGAGAGAGAGCATTTACAACCCCCCTTGCGG